>CAWUFW010009717.1:0-600000 GCA_963921515.1 Calotriton arnoldi | reverse complement strand
CGTAGAGCACGTTGCGGTAGTCCAGCTGACTGGTGACGAGGGCTTGGGTGATGGTTTTTTGATGTTGACGGGGATCCATCTGAAGATTTTTCTGAAGTTGTGGAAGCAGGCAGAGGAGACTGCATTGACCTGGCGCTTCATGGTGAGTTTGCTGTCCAGGATAATGCTGAGGTTGCAGGTGAGGTCAGTTGGGGTGGTAGTGGTTCAGAATATGGGGGGCTACAGGTGTCGTCCCACGGGGAGATGTTTTTCTCGAAGATCAGCACTTCCGTTTTGTTCGCATTGAGCTTCAGGCAGTCGGTCCTCATCTAGTCGGCGACGCTTGTCATGGCATTGCAGAAGTTTGTTCTGGTGGTGGTGTGGTGTTCCGTGAGTGAGAGGAAAAGTTGGGTGTCATCGCGTACGATATGATATTGAGTCCATGGGTTCTGTGATTTGGGCAGGGGCATCATGTAGGTGTTGAACAGGGTGGGGCTGAGGAATGAGCTTTGGGGAAAGTTGCAGATGATGCTCTTGGGCTCCAAGCTAAAGTATGGATGGCGATCCTGTGAATGCCTCCTGTTAGGAAGGAGGCAATCAATTTGAGGGCATCTCCCTGGACGCCGACATGGTGAAGTCTTCTGATCAGGGTGTGGTGGCATAAGGTGTCGAACACCGCTTAGAGGTCGAGGAGGATGAAGGCCGCTGAAACATCCCAGTCGAGGAGAGTTCTGATGTCGTTGGTGGCGGTGATCAGGGCGGTCTTGGTGCTATGGTTGGCACGGAAGCCAGATTGTGAGGCATTGAGCAGGTTGTTTCTTTTTAGGTGTTTGGTGAGCTGGTGGTTGATGGCCTTCTCAAGGACTTTGGTGGGGAACGGGAGCAGCGAGATGGGATGGTAGGTTTTCAGTTTGCTGGGGTCGGCAGAGGGTTTCTTCAGGAGAGATCTGACCTCTGATGCTTTCTATCCATCCGGGTAGGCGGCTGTGGTGATGAATGCCTTGAGAATGAAGGTGCCAAAATCACCTGCTACTCTCGGAAAGTTAGGAGTTCAGGTGAGGCACTGTGAGCTAGCCCAGATTTGGGCTGCCAGGTACTGACATGCTAGAGAGACACAGTCCCTACTTTCTGACATTCTGCCATCCCAAGACATAGTTCTGCTTACCAGCAGAATCTCTGTGACATGGTGCCACCAACGATTGATCAGGTACTTATTTAACGGGTCTCCTGAGTAGTACTTGTGTGTGCCCATTGTACCCTTACACCTCCTCCGGAAACGTCCGTGGTGTTAGGGGTTAATCCTCTACAGTATTTTAGGAAGCACCTAATTTTCTGTTGGTTGTTCAAGCTTGAACCTTTAAAAGGATTACCCATATCACTTTCTTTCTATTAGAGTTTTATACATGGCGCAGCCACAGCCTATACAAATTGCAGACCTGCAGTCCATGCACATTTAAATTTGCATGGCCTTGGCAATGTAGGTGATGACATAATCTTCATGGTTGAAGCTCACAATGCCTATCATTTAGTAGACTTTTATTCTTGGGTCAATTTTATGAATACACTAACGTTGCAACACAACAAGCATGCAGAGCGAATCAGCTCTTAGAAATTCCCCTTTCCCATTGGGAGCAACAAAACTGGTTCTGAGGCGCCCTCATCCACGTACCTGCTCTTGTACGCATGGGTCCCCTTAGTAATGAATGGGCCATCTGGCCAGCGTTAGCTGGTTATACACCATTCCTTAACCTACAGGGTCTCAATGTAAATGGGCTACAGCAATTATACACTGGTCTAGTTAAACTATATAGACGCTTAACTCAGTATGTTTCCCGCAACTTGATGGCTGCCCAGCAAGGGCAGGCATCGCAGGGCAACCGCAGTTGCCTGCAGTACTTACAATAAGTCCTGTAGTTATTCATTCAATTATGGGTAAAATTCCCGCCAACTGTGAGGAAATTCCCTTTTAGATAGCCCAAAAAATTGAACAAATTGAAATTGTATTTTCTCTTACCAAACCACAAGACAAGCACAGAATATTGACTATATGCTTACCCCATTGAATGGTTCCCCAAATAGGTGACTGTACCTCTTGGGGCAGAGTCTTTGCTGAAGTCTATACCATAACACATGGCATTCCATCTATGTCAGTCTTGCTGGAGTTGATGAAACAAATACAAAACGAACACAGGGCAGCTTCTGCCCTGGATTTGGGGATGCAATTAATGGGAAATTTCCCTGTGGTCTCCTTAATGATTCTGTCTAACATAAAAGGTGAAGCAGCATCTCTGGCTATACACCAGCGGCTCGTGCAGGTTGCACCAGTCAATCAGGAACGTGAGCTATTTATAATTATTGCTGAAGTATATACTTCTATAGGTCGAAATAATTTGGGAACCAGACCCAGTAAACCACAACTTGGCAAACATGGTTCCGACAAGGACGCTGCCAAGCAGAACCCGGAGTTTGTTAAAAAATGATGGGGCAAACTAAAACCTAAAGAAAAGGCTAGGTGTAGAGGAGGTTCTCTGCCATGTGAGCCCTCTCAGAGATGCTACAATTTGCCGGATCGCACAGAATTGAAAGCACCTGATAGGTTTAAGCTTTCTGATACTTGTCCTTCTCATTCCTTTCAGGACTCATCTGAAATGCAGTACGAGAGAGGAGGGCATTCTGAGCACAGACAAGAAGAGTACTTGAAACCAAAAAAGGACTCACAACGCACATCTGATGTGAAGATAAAGAGGAGGGGAAACCTCTTCAATTTAAACCCTAATTTCAGAAAAAGAAGGTTGCGGCTTTAATGGCAAAGTATACCAAAAACAAAGAGAACTCTCCTCCTGAACAGGAGGTGGGTGGTGACTCTCCTCAACAGTGTGAAAGAGGTCACAATAGTGCGTCAGAATCTCCAGGAGTTTTTGGCAGTGAAAGCAACTGATCAATATGTTACAGTTGAATCCCCAGACAGGCGTAGCCACATTTTAGTCCTGTGTTTTTGCACTCTTTGCCACTCTAGACAGAGGCCAGTCCTTCAGCCTTGGTCCTGCTTCTATAGGATCAATCCAGCCCAAATAGACTAATCAGGTCCCTTCCAGGTGGGAACACCAACAAACCCAGTCCAGTTTTAGCCTATTTAGACCTCATCATTGAAGTATAGCTTGATTCCTATGGCATAGTGTTCATGGGAGTGTAGGCATACTCGCAACACTAGGGTATTGTACTGAAAAAAATGAAAAGTTAATGGATGGAATGCTTGACTTGATCTCAGCCACTGGTAATTACTTGGGCCGCATTCCAGTCCATTGTTTTTTTGCCCACCCTGACACCCTAGAAATAGACCAATCATATGCAAATCAGCCTCGGTCCTGCTCCAGTACGAACTGTCCAGCTCAAACTGACAGACCAAATCCCCTCTAGATGGGAACATAAGCAACCTCAAGACCAGTTTGAGACTATTTAGACCTCATCAGTGAGGTATAGCTTGATTACTATGGCACATGAGATTGGGACTCATGCTACCTCTGCCAGATACACATCATCCCATGGAGTCACAAGTGCTCTTCCACCTTTGTAAGATAAAGCTACACAATTCCCCCACCTGTGCTAGGTTTAAATATACAGGGTAGTTACACCCATACAGCTGTGTTCTTCAAGGACACCCAGTCCACACACACCCACACACACATATACACACCCACACCCACACACATACACACTCACACATGTACTCACACGTGCACACACATGCACACACAGAGCTGGGAAAGTTCTGCTAGGACCCACACCAAACTCAGGGGCATATTGACAATATTTTGGTGCATGGAAGTGCCACAAGCTGTGCTGCCCTACTTCAAAGGAAAAGGGCAGGAATGCGCTGTATCTACAAGATACTGTGCATTCCTGTCCTTCCTGCCGGCGCACAAACTGCAGCCGAGCGCCAATACAGGCACCCTTGAACCATGCTGCAAGGATGTCTGTGTTGTTGGCATGATTATTTTTTGTGCAGGAAGGGCCACCTTCCTGCCCAAAAACAATCAAAGGAGGTGTTTTCCTTGTTCTATGTGTGCTGCAGAATGGAAAGAGGAAAAAACGAGGAGAAATGTAAACATTTCTCCTTGTTACGCATGCTTTGGGAAGGCGTTAGTTTTGGCGCTGCCCCAGATGTACGCTATGTTGTAAATCTGAGGCAATGTCAAAAACCATGGGCGTTGCATGGGAACACCCACATCGACAGCCATGGAACGCTCCTTTCACGCAGAGTAAGGCATTGCCTTACTCCATGTTTAGAAGGCCATGAAAAGCCACGCAGGGTGGCTTTGCGTGGCTTTGTCGATATGGGCCAGCACACAGTGCCTCCAGAGCATCATAAAAGGGATGCTCCGGCGGCGTAAAAGTGCAGCATGGGCGTTGTTAATATGCCCCACAGTTTGGTGGAACCACCACAATGTGGCTACCTCTGCCACCCCTCCTCTCTGCACACAGCTTAGATGTAGCCAAAGAGCTAGACTACTTCTGCAACAACCGCACATACACAGTATTCAGGGGAAGCCACAAAACTTGACAACCGGTGCCAGTTTCATGTGTACTGCTCAATACTTACACAACTCTTTCCTGTCTGAGTTTTAATGCAGACCACTCAAAGAGCTCCTTAAAACACGCCAGTAGTATTCCAAATTGGTTGTTGTAGGGATTCTATGTTCTTTCCTCTTGGGGAAAAATCACCTTTACCTGAAACACTTAAATATGAAAATATCTTGAGCAACTGAAGAATGTCAAAGGAAAGTTTTAGGAAGCTCGTAGTTTAAATAACCACAAGTTCTCCAAAATGTAATGAAAGTGGGTGATGATTCGCTTAAAATCCAGATATTTCAATTTTGGATCACCTGGTTTTGAATCTCTTCTGTGAGCTAATTTCGCAAATGGAGTCTCCGTAACTGTAAGGTCTGGTAAAATGAACTTGATTGACAACCGCTAGTGCCTACTGTTAGACCATAAAGGCTTAGGTTGGTCTTCCCCCAAATGCTGGTTTTGAATCTCTTCTGTGAGCTAATTTTGCAAAGGGAGTCTCTCTAACTGTAAGCATTGGTAAAATGGACTTGATTGACAACCGCTAGTGACTGCTGTTAGACCTTAAAGGCTTAAGGTGGTCTTCCTCCAAACGTTTTCCCTGCTTGTCTCTAGATTTGCTGAATTCTTTTTGTTGGCCTTAAGACTCTGAACACTTTACCACTACCAACCAGTGCTAAAGGGCATGTGCTTCTCCCCTAAAACATGGTTTGATTGACTTATCCACAATTGGCATGTTTAATGTACCTATAAGTCCCTAGTAGAGTGCACTATTTGTGCCCCAGGCCTGTAAATTAAATGCTACTAGTGGGACTGCAGCACTAAATGTGCCACCCATTCAAGTAGCCCTTTAAACATGTCTCAGGCCTGCCACTGCACAGCCTGTGTGTGCAGTTTACACTGCCATGGCAACTTGACATTTAAAACCTGTTGCCAAGTCTAAAATTCCCCTTTTATCACATATAAGTCACCCCGCAGCTTGGAACCGACACATTGCCTTCATCGAAAGGATCAACAACAACACCGCCTCCCCTGCTTCTCGCATCGTCTTCGACGCATCTAAGGTACTGTTTCAGTGAGCCAAGGCTGGTCCCTGTGCCTGACCCACGCTCCATTGCAGTTGGCCTGAACTTTTGGATTTACCCTGGTCAAGCAAGACCAGATTTCCACATTTGGCACTTTAAGCTTTTAAGCACTATGGGGCATATTTACAAGCCCCTTGCGCCACTTTTGCTTCAAGCAGGCATAAGGATTGACGCACCATGTTAGGGATAGGGAAGGTTGGAACAGTGCTGGAGTTGCGTCGCGCTTGCGACACAACTTCAGCACTGCGCCAACCTTCCGCCGGCAGATGCGTCACGCATCTGCTTATCCTTGCGCCGCATTGTAAATGCGGCGCATCGGACGTGGCGCAAGGGTAAACTTGCGTGAAGCATTTTCCCTGGCGCATCCCTGCTGATATGCAGGGATGCGCCAGGGAACGTAAATATGCCCCTGTATTTTCATTTATCCTTTAAAAATTCGCAACTCCGTTTATACTTATTGGATTTTTTTCATTTAGGTGTTGTTTTGTACATAAAAATATAAGCTATGTTTCTAACTTGGTGTGGAGTCTTTTTGTGGTGTTTTCACTGTGTTACTGTTTGAAGTGTTGCACAAATACTTTACACATTGGCTCGTAAGTTAAGCTTGCCTGCTGTGTGCCAAGCTAACAGAGGGTGAGTACAGGTTAATTTATGGTGTGTATCTGACTTACTCTGGCTAGGATTGTGTTTCCTACTTGGACAGGGTGCATACCTCTGCCTAAGGGATTAGTCAGAAAATTAAAATACCCCCCACTTTGACCGATCCCTTGAATGCTGTCAGGTGATCAAAGCAAGTAAACTCTACCCACTCTAGATGAGGTCCCTTAATCCAGCCTTCTGTCCATCTATTTCTCCATCCTTTAAGCCTGTCATGCATCCATCCATCTATCCATCTTTTCATGTTTCCACCCATACATTCATCTTTTCACCATTCCATCCATCTACCCTCTCGTCATTACAATCTTGCATCCATTCTTCTACTCACACTTCCAACCATTCCTCCATACTTTTACCCATTAATCCATCCATTCGTTTTCATCCATTCACCAATTTACCCTAATTTTTTCAATCCACTAATTCATCCTTCCACCCTTCCACCCAGCTGTCTATTCATCTAGCCAATCATTCATCCAACCATTCATCATTACAGATACTGTCTTTCACCCATCCATGTAAATCTTGTTTTCTCCTTCCATCCATCAGTCCTTTTATCCTTGCTTTCATCCTTTCATCCACAGCTCCTTCCTTATTTTATATGTCCTTCCCTTTTCTCTTTCTTCCAAAACTCTCTCCCACTCTCTTTCTTTCCCTCCATTTTCTCTTAATTTCTTTGCTGTGGATAACTCCTGATCACTCTGTTGTTTGTTGTTTTCTTTTACTTTTGATTTTTTAATAGCTTTTTTCTGCAGAGCTGCAGTCAGGACAGGGTCATAAATAACTATAATTGTCAATACCACCCCCTCTTAAGCTGTGAAAGTGGGGGGTTCACGACGCCACTGTCTCTGCCACCCAGAAACCCAATTTCTAACATTGGTGGTCAGAGGTGAGGATATGACTTGTGTTTGTTCAGTGCCATACAGTGACTTAGTGTTCACTACTAATCCATATCTAGACCAATTTGAATCAATTCTTTTTTAGATTTTTTCCAAAGTTTTTCCAATTCCCATGTTTATTGTTGTGTCTGTGACCTCATCTGACAAGATGGGGTGTGAGCTGGCCAACCTAAAGAGCTACACTATGGCCCAGCTCAAGGAATTCTGCCAGGTGAAGAGGTTGTTTGCCAAAGGGAGTGCTAGGAAAGCTGAGTTCCAAACAGCCTTGAGATCAAGGGCAGAAGCCCACTAGAACCACACAGATAATGAGAAGGAAGGATTGGATCTGAGGAAGAGATGGAGCAAATCTGGGTCTTGACATGCGACCTGTTGGGGAGGGTTGTAACATCCTCCCAGGACTTGAAGTCCATCCATTTGAAGGGAGCAGTGTGTCTTCTAGGAACCTGTCTCTAGAGGAGATGGAGGACAGAAGGGAGGAGAGAAAGCTAAAGCTACAGCTTGCAAAATTAGAGAAGGAGCTAGCTTTAGAAGAGAGGAGGCTGGCCATGGAGGTAAAGAGAATGGCCCATGAGCTAAGCATAGGACAACTGGACATCAAAGTCATGCAAATGGAGTCCAGTAGTAGTGGTGGCATTGTACCTGCAGTGTCTGCTGGAGAAGGGCAAGTTTATATCCCAAAGGATTTGGTAATTAGTTTCCGCCTATGGGTGCACAGGGTTCCTGAGGAGTCCTAGGGGGGTAGCTTGTGAAAAAACATGCCCACATTGGGGAGGGACACACTCCTGAAACTAGAGGTAAAGGATCAAGCACAGTATACCCCCATGAAGGCCATACTTGTTAGTAAATTAGGGCTGACCCTTGAGAAGTATAGACAGAGGTTCAGGGGCAGCCACAAACTCTCTTCACAAACATGGGTGGACTTTCTTGACTATGCTAGCAAGTCACTGAAGGTCTGGGTGAGGGGCAGCAAGGTTGATGACTATTCTGGGCTGTACGACTTTATTTTGAAGGAGCACATGCTAGATGTTTGTTTTCCAGAGCTCCGCCAACACCTGGTTGAGGAGTGGGCATTGAACTCTGCTCCACGAGTGGAGTTGCGGAGTTTTGCCCACTCCGCGCTCCGCTTGGTGCACGAAGTTTAGCAAAAACTCCGCCAACCGCTATTTGGCGGAGCAGAGTTTATCAGGGCCTGTCCCTAGGCAAAGTGAGTGGCTGGGATACCAAGGTGGGGTGGGAGCCGAGTGGCACTTGCGGCTTTGAGGTCTGCCAGAGTATGTGAGTGGAGGTGGGGCCAGGAAGGGACAGGCTCTGAGCCCGCTCCTGCCTCCAAAGCACAGCACATCGGATCTGGAAGCTCATGCACAAGTCTTTTTCCAGGCGAGGTAGAGGGGGGACCTGAGACAAAGCGGGAGTCTGCTGTTGCTGGCACGTGTGGAACCTGGCTTATCCAGGGAGGGTATTGGGGCTGTTCGGGTGGGGTCTCCCCATAGCCCCTCCTACCACCTTTCCCCTACAGTCAGTTATATTTATCTGAAGCCGTGCAGCTGGTCATCTGGGGAACTCGGGGTGAGGAGAAACAGAGTCCGATCAATTTAAGAATGAAAATAAATAGTGCGTTTAAAAGACGCGCCACACACTGGACTTTCCAAAAAAGGAACATCTGTCTGGATGCGACTGGAGCTATGGGACACAGGACTTCTTGATGCAGCCCAAAGTGTGATCTCGGCGCACTCACCACGCTCCACACTTAGGCGCGCCATGTGGTCTTTGCGCATTGCACTTGCCTCTTCCTGAGCGGCACTGTGTGCTTTGTGCACATTTCACTGAGTTCACATTGAGTGATCTCTGCACACTGCACTTGCCCGAGCTGGAGTCTGGACTGCATGCTCTCTGTGACTGGTACATAACCTATCCTAGGGTGTATTGTGACTCTGTGCACTGTACACGGCAGATGCATGATGATGGTCTAAGGCATCATATAGTGGAGCCGTCTATGTGCTGTGTGTACTGTCCGCTGCTCACAGCTCGTGGTGTGTTGTCACGGTGCATCATACAGGATAACCTCATCTGTGCACAGCCTTGGATGCGCCATGGGATAAATGTCGTCGGATGTTTCACTTGTGGAAAGTCAAGAAAGAAATTCCCTCATTTTGTATTATGAAAATGCTCAAAAATAGTGCAAAATCATTTGTGCCCATTTTTTGCATACAGTTTGGAACGTATTGTTTTTTGTTCATTTCTGTGTTACGCGATTTCCGTTGTGTTTTTGCTTTGTTGACCTTGCACATATATGGCACATAAATTCACCTTTTCCATATGGGCTAATCAAGAAATCTCCCTGGCCGCTGATAGCAGAGGGATGTAAACTATGCGTCGGCTATATCGTTCCACTCTCTGACAGCCCCTCAGAGCAAAGGTGCCTCTTTCAGGCACGATTCATTTTTTTTCTGAAAAAACATGAAGGGTTCATGTCTTCTCTTCTTGGCCTCCCGGGGTGGGGTGTAGGGCGGGTTGCAGAAAGTCTCCCCTGCTGAAGGACAGCAGCGACTGCCTGGCCCAGTGCAGGTCCAATTAGAAATCTATCAACATGTCATAAACCCTATTATACCACTCAGGGAGTGTCGGCCTCCCGCAGAGCTGGGCTTCATTGCCAGGGACGTCAGAGACAGCTTTATTTGTTCCAGGACAATGTGCCCTCCCTCTACCCCCGTCCCTGTGCGCATTCCTGTAAACATCTGCTTTCTTGCGCAGCCTGTCCTCTCTGTGCTGTTAACACTTGTTTACCCCCCAGATGTGTACCTGGAAGGAGTAGCTTGTGTCACATTCACTTCCCGGGTTGGCTTTTCTAGCAGTTTCTGTCTGAGGTGCTTAGTATGACGTGCTGGGCATACACCGGAGAGCAGGGTGCCACTGTGCCCATGTCAGAATCTGACCCCTCGGTGCAGTCCTAAGGATGAGTTCCAACCACACATCTGTGGCAGACTGAATGATCAAAAAGACACATGCCCCTGCCCATTCTAAAGCGCCTGATGCACATTCGGCAGCCCATGTAACAGTAACTCACTCTCTACTATTACCTGCAGACACCTTCCCTGAATTTCTAGATGGGAATCTAAGGGTGGAGCCCCGTGATTGTGCATGCCCTGTCAGACAACCTCAGTGCACAGTGAGTGTAACTAATCAGTTTGATACCTCTGCTGTTTTTGCATATTGACAGTTTTGCCTTACATCACACCAGTTTGGCAGCGTCTTCCTGTGTCTTGTGTGGCTGCTGGATGTGCTCATTGCCAGTGACCGAATGCTGACCATCTTTTTGGCATTATAACAATACTCTGTCCGATTGCGGAACTCCGCGGAATCTCTCTGAGTTTTTAGGTAACCCCACCTAGGACTATTGAGAGCAAGCTAACTGACCCCAGGAAGCTTGCTGAAGAGACGGACATCTGGGTCAGCACCAGAGTGTCCAAGAAGACATCTTGGGGGGCTCCCAAAAGGGCGGTCAGGGTTCCCACCAGGCGAAGGAGGGGGAGAAAAAAAAAAGAGTTCTCTCAAGGCTCCCAAAGTAGTTCACAGGGGAAGGGGTCTCATTTCCAATATTGCCACCAGAAAAAAGAGCTTCCCTTACAAGAGTCAGCCCAAAAATCCCAAATGCTATGAGTGCTTCGAGTATGGACATTAAAAGGTAGATCCCAAGTGCCCAAAAAGAGCACACCTCCCACTGGAGGTAAGACACCAGCGGTGGCAAGTATAGTGCTTGGGGAGGAGTTTCTCCCAGTAAGTGGGGGGAGCTCAGTGAGGTTACCCTAGTGTTCCTGGGTGACATTGAGATGGTCCCTAAAGCCCATGCGCCCTCAAATACTGCAAAGTATAGGTAGTGGGTTGCCACCAATGGTCAAGGTGTTGAGGCTCTGAGGCACTCAGGAATAAGCATGACTATGGTAAGGAGTCAGCTGGTGGCCTCAGAGAAAGGTATACCCAATGCATTCCACCAGGTTGTGGTGGCTGACAACCATGAGGGTAGCTATCCAGTGGCCCTTGTTCCATTTGAGAGTGGGGTGGGGGTCTCAGGTACTCTGACAGTTGCTGTGAGTCCTACCATTCCTGTGGACTGTTTGTTAAGGAATTATCTTGAGCACATTACCTGAAAGGCCGTGGAGCTCAAGTCACACCTGGAAATGTTAGGGTAACCTTAGTGGATATGTGCTACCGACAGGTCCATGCATGCCCAGGAAGGGAGTCAAGGAGGTGTGGAGCCTGGATAAATGGCCCAGACAGCTGCCAAAACAAGGTAGGGCCAGGGGTGTGGAAAGCCAGCCCCTGAATGTCTCTCCACAGAGGTGGCTGGGGCACCAGAGGAGGCCGCCCTGGAGCCCACTGAGGAGGATATTGCCTTCCTTGGTGACCTGCCTGAACTTGCTGGTTGTCAAGAAGAAGGGGGACCCACCAGGGAGGAGTTCTGCAAGGCACAGAAGGAGTGCCCAACCCTGGAGGGCATGAGGCAGCAGGCCGAAGCCTCGGCAGCAGGGGATGACTCTGGGAATCACCGCATTTACTGGGATGGAAAGCTCCTGTATAGCGAGCCTAAGGCACCAGTGCATAGGGTGACAAGGGCACTGTTTGTTCCCCAAAGCTACAGGATCTTCCTCTGGAACTGGCTGGTCAGGAGATAACCCTGGCAGGACATCTGGGCAGGTCAATACCTTTGCCAGGCTTATCCCCCCACTTTTATCTGCCCCGGATGAAGATTTCCTCAGATAATTTCTGTAGGACTTGCTTGACCTGCCAGGCCAGCTGGAAAACAGGGCAGAGTCTGAAAGCCCCCCTTAATTACTTTTCTGTCAGTTGGCACCCCCTTAGAAAGTATGGGCATCAACATTTTAGGGCCTCTGAATCTCCAGACAGCCTCTGGTAGCAGGTTTATCCTGGTGGACCATGCCACAAGATACTCAGAGACCATACCTCTGACGACTGCAACTGCACCTTCAGTGGCGAAGGCCCTAATGGGGATTTTTACCAGAGTGGGGTTCTCCAAGAAAGTGGTGTCTGACAGAGGCACCAACTACATGTCTACCTATATGCAATCAATGTGGAAGAAGCGGGGAGTTACTTACTAGTTCTCCACCCCCAACCATCCACAAACCAATGGGCTTGTTGAGAGATTCAAGAAGACCCTCAAGAGCATGATCAGCGGCCCATGCAGGTAAGAGCAGTGGGGCAGTGGGGCTGGGTGTGGGGGATTTTGACAGACAATGACCAGGGAAAACCCCCCTCACCTGGCCCCACCGCTCTTACCTGCACGGGCCACGGCTGATGATCAAGGGCCTGCCTGAGGGGCTGAGGCGTAAGTGGGACGTCCTCTTTCCATGCCTTCTCTTTGCTTTAAGAGAGGTACCACAGAAGGGGGTTGGATTTATCCCCTTTGAGCTTCGGTATGGTCATCCTATATGGGGATCTCTCAGTCTGGTGAAGGAAGGGTGGGAGCAACCCCCAGGAAACTTCTCCAGGATGCAGTAGCTACATGCTGGCCTTCAGGAGCCAGATCAGCAAGTTGTGAAGCAAGCTTCTGACAACTTAGAGGCCAGCCAGGAGATTAATAAACTGTGGTATGACCAAATGGCTACCCCTGTAGAATTACAGCCTGGGCAGAAAGTGTGGGTTATAAAACCTGTGGAGACCAGGGCCCTCCAAGACCATTGGATTTGGGCCCTATGAGAATGAGATAGTTGTGAGGAATGGAGAAGTCACCTACCTGGCGGACCTCAAAAGCCCGAGGCACCCCCAACAGGGTGCTCTATATCAACTATCTCAAACCACAGTTTGAGAGGTCTGTGGTCACCTTGTTGCTAGTGACAGATAGAGGGGAGGAAGAGGAGAGTGAATCTTTACCTGATATCTTAGCCTCCAAAGAGAAGGATGGGTCAGTGGAAGGTGTGAATCTCTCCCCTACCCTGACTTCAAAACAGTATTGTGACTGTCACCATTTGCTTGTACAGTTCTCCTCTCTGTTTTCCCTCACTACTGGAACTACACACCTGTGTACCCATAACGTGGACACAGGAGACAGCCTCCCTGCCAAGAATAAAACTTACAGGCTGTCTGACAAAGTGAGGGCCAGCATCAAAGAAGAGGTTTCTAAGATTCTGGAGTTGGGGGTGATTGAACCCTCCTGTGGTGCTGGTACCAAAAGCTGCCCCACGGGCCCTACACCAGAACTCAGGTTCTGTGTAGATAACAGGGGGCTCAATTCAGTCACCAAGACTGATGCTCATCCCATCCCCCGGGCTGATGCGCTGATTGATAGGTTAGGGACTGCCCAGTTCCTGAGTACCTTTGACATTTTTTCACGGTACTGGCAGATTGCCCTAACTGAAGGAGCCAAGGAGAGGTCAGCCTTCTCCACTCCAGAGGGCCACTACCAATTCAGAGGGATGCCCTTCGGATTAAAGAATGCCCTGCCACCTTCTAGAGCAGAGGTATTCAAACTGTGGGGCGCGCCCCCCTGGGGGGGCGTGGATGGGTTCCCAGGGGGGCGCAAATGCCTCTGCAAGTGCATGTAAATGAAGATGGCCTGGAAGTGCAGCGATGTTTATTTGCTGCATTTCCAGGCGGTCTTCATTTACTTGGAGCCCTTGTGAGAAAACTGTGATCAGAGTGCCGTGGGGGTCAGGCAGTGTGCTGGCAGGGTCAAAAAAGGTTACTAAAAAAGCACAATCATTTGCAATGCAATAGGGCTCGCATTTGTGAGAGTTAGAGCTATTGCATTGTAAATTATGTTTCTTGGCGAATTGCTGAAAACAAAAGACATTTATGTATTTTTATTTTTGCCCCATTTCAATTCCTGGCCTATGTGAGGATGGCTCAAGAATGTATTTAACTAACATCCTGCTAACAGCAAGAGTACCAACATAAGTGCTTCAAAACCCATTGAATATCATTGAGTTAACAACTGGCTATATTTATTGTGATGCATAAACATCAATAGTTAGGCTTTTATTATAGACATTTCCGTAGTCCCGAATCTGGTGGAAGTTGTTTTTTTCTGCTTGAATCATGATTATAAGGTATGTGGTAATTACAGAACCACACAGTATTGGTAAATTCAATTGTGTTATTTCCTATGAAGTTTACAGGCACACCACACGCAGAGGGACTTGCAGGGCACTGGGTGGATTGGAAGGTACTGCCCTCTTCACCCACAGAGATTTGGGAGTGGTATTTGCTTCAAAGTGCTGAATTTGTGACAGAGCAGTTGCTCTAGGAAAGCACTAAGCCTCCCAACCCACCCTGGTACAGGGACAATAGGCTTCAGCAGCAAGTTGGGCACTGGGAAAGAGATCCAGTCAGAGGAAGAGGTATTAGCCATAGGGGTCAAGCTCATCGAAGGGCACTATGGACGAGTTTAGAGGTAACAGGGAAAAGAACAACCGAAAACAAGAGGAAAATGGGGGAATGAATGAAAGGCAGGCTTGGTCCAGGGTCAGACAGGCCGGTTCGGTGCAAAGAAACATTGGAGTCAAGAGAAAGGGCAAAAGGGCTCATTACTAACGGAAGTTGTCAAGATGAAGTTAAATAAGAAATTGTTAAAGGGGGTGGGAATTGTTTAGCGGCAAAGGGAATTGTTAATGTTTGTTAGAGTGCTGTGAGGACATATTAATCTGCGCGGCAATAAGCAGATGGTTGGTTTTATGTACCTGAGTTCAAACGGCCTTATGACAACAGCAACAAGGTGTCAGTGGTGATCACGTCCCAAAGTAGGTTTGGGAGACTAAATGGCTGCTGAATCCACGCTCAACATATTTAAAAACATGGCAGAAGACCACAAAAGAAGTGAATTGTGCAGCAAAAAACCATCAACATACATAGAACTAGGTTCACTTACAAACATAAGTGTGCAACAAGAACGCATTTGTCTTCCTTTTACTGCACAATGAAGCAGAATTATCAAAAATACCATAAATCTGTCCTTCAGAATAGAATGTTTGTAAGTACTAGTTTACAGCACTGAAGAATTGGATATGCATTACTATGCAGCAGATGATGGATTATGTATCAAATGCGGTAATATAAGTGATCTTTTCCCCCCGTTTTTTTTCTTTAAAAAAGGACATTCATTAGTGAAGCAGGTTCTGCTGGCAGGTGTGTAAGTGGCCACTGCTGGTTATCAATAAGTAAGCAGATGCAGCAGGACTGGGGCCCATGGGTTTGGGGGGCTCACTGCATCACAATTATCACTGTCTACCTTTAAAAAAGGGGCATGGGATCTTATTTTCCTTTTTAGCATTAGGACCGAGGGCACCTTTGCAGAAAAAAGGGAGACAACATGTGGGAGCTTTTTTTTCTGAAAGGGACAGAGAACCTGATTCAAAATCGGACTGATGGTCAGGCATAGTGGGGAAGAGGTGAAAGATGCGGAGGAGATAGCCTGCTACTCAGGACTGCTGTTATCAATAACACAGCAGGTGTAGTTGCATTGGGGTCCAAGAGTGTGAGGGGCTCACAACACCCCAATTATGGGGAGCAGTATTTTTGGGACCATGCATGTTTTTGTTTGATGCATTTGCTGTTTTATAAGTATCATACTTAGTGTGGTTTATGAGCTATAGAAAAAGTACTCCTGAAATCATCTCATAAGCCCCATCCCTTGCACACAGCCATGTCCCTCCCGCTCCCCCAATCATTGCCTTAAAGTTTTGGAGGGGGGCCCGACCTCAAAACAAAAAAGTTTTGAAGACCTCTGTTCTAGAGCCTGGTGAACCAGGTGTTGGCTGGTATGGAGACCTTCAGTGGTGCTTACTTGGGTGACATAGCTGTCTTTAGTAGCAGGTGGAAGGACTGCCTTTATCACCTGCAGGAAGTGCTTCAGGCCCTGCAACAGGCATGTCTGACTATCAAGGCCAGTAAGTACCAGATAGGGCAGGGGTTTGTGGCGTACTTAGTACAGCTGGTGGGCAGGGGTAAGGTGCAGCCCCTCCAGGTCAAGATAGAGACTAACATGGCCTGGGAGCCCCCCAAATCCCAAACTGAGGTAAGAGCCTCCTTAGGCCTCACAGGGTACTACAGGAGGTTTGTCAAGCGATATTGTTGCCTCCTTGACAGAGCTGACTTCAAAGATGCAGCCCAGAAATGCGATTTGGACAGAGGCATGCCAAAAAGCATTTGACTCCCTAACGCAGGCCATGTGCACAATCCCTGTGCTTAGAGATCCTGACTTTTCTACGGAATTCATTGTACAGACAGATGCCTCAGAACATGGCATAGGGGCAGTTTTATCATGAGGGCCTAGACCAACCTGTAGCTTTCATCTCCTTTAGGTTACTTTCTAGGGAACCAAGGTGGAGTGCTATTGAAAGGGAAGCCTTTGTTGTGGTCTGGGCACTGAAGAAGTTGAGACTACTTTTTGTGTGGGTCTCACTTCCTGATTCATACAGACCACAGGCCCCTCAGGTGGTTAAAATAAATGAGGGGTGTGAGAATCTAAAAATTTTAAGGTGGTCCATCTCCCTACAGTGAATGGACTTTATGATGGAACACAGAACTTGGGTTGACCACGCCAATGCTGGTGCTCTTTCTAGGTTCTTCCGCCTTAGTAATGAGAACTCCCAAGAGGTTGGGCAGCTCTCCTCACTTTCAGCTGGGGGGACAATTGTTAGACCTGACAGTCTTAGGGTGGTCTTCCCCCAAACATTTGCCTGCTTGCATCCAATTTTGCTGAATTCTTTTGTTGGCCTTAAGACTCTGAGCACTTTACCACTGCCAACCAGTTCTAAAGTGCATGTGCTTCTCCCCTAAAACATGGTTTGATTGACTTATCCTCAATTGGCAGATTTCATTTACCTATAAGTCCCTAGTAAAGTGCACTACATGTGCCCCAGGCCTGTAAATTAAATGCTACTAGTAGTCCTGCAGCACTGATTGTGCCACCCACACAAGTAGCCCTTTAAACATGTCTCAGGCCTGCCACTGCAGAGCCTGTGTGTGCAGTTTACAGATGGCATGTCTACTAGGAATTTAAAATCCCTTGCCAGTCCTTAAACTCTCCTTTTATTACAAGTCACCCCTATGTAGGCAATAGGTAGACCACAGGGCAAGATGCGATGTAATCAAAAGGTAGGACATTTACTTTTACGTTTTGCAGGTCCTAGTAGTGAAAAACACCCAAATTTGTATTTCACTACTGTGAGGCCTATCCCTCTCATAGGTTAACATTGTGAATTCCTTATTACACTAAGAAGCTGTAATTACTGATTGAGAAAGAGTATCTCTATCTTGTTTGATATCATTGGAATGGTAATGATAAATCCTCTTTACTGGTAAAAATGAATTTATCACTACTCTTTTAAAAATGCCACTTTTAGAAAGTAGCACAACAAGGAACCTAGCTACCACTTTCCCTGCTGTTATCTACTTAAACAAACAATCAATCAATCAATCAATCAATCAATCAGGGAATTGTAAGCGCGCTACTCACCTGTGAGGGTCTCAAGGCGCTGAGGGGAGGGGGGGGGTCCGCAGATCTGTTTAGCCAAAGAGCCAGGTCTTGAGGGTCTTCCTGAAGGTGTTCAGGGAGGGGGCGCATCTGATGTCTGCCGGTAGCTCGTTCCAGGTCTTGGCTGCAATGTGAGAGAAGGATCTTCCGCCTGCTCTGGCTCTGTGGATGCGCGGGGTTTTGGCCAGTGCTCGGTTGGAAGATCGGAAGTTTCTTTTGGGTACGTGGAAGTTGATTCTGTCGTTGAGGTATTTGGGTCTGTTGTTGTGTAGGCATTTGTAGGCGTGAGTGAGGATTTTGAAAGTGACTCTTTTCTCCACGGGGAGCCAGTGGAGACTTCGTAGGTGTTGGCTGATGTGTTCATGTCGGGGGATGCCGAGGACGCAGTCTGGCAGCGGTGTTCTGTATTGTCTGGAGTTTGCGGAGTAGGGACTTGTTGATGCCGGCGTGAGAGTGCATTTCCATAGTCCAGTCTGCTGGTGATGAGTGCGTGGGTGACTGTCTTCCTTGACTCAGGGGGATCCACTTGAAGGTCTTGCGGAGGATGCGGAGGGTGTTGAAGCAGCTGGAGGTGACGGCGTTGACCTGTCGGTTCATGCTGAGTGATGAGTCGAGTACGATGCCGAGGTTCTTGGCGTGGTCTGAGGGGGTAGGTGGGCTTCCGAGGGCGGTCGGCCACCAGGTGCTGTCCCATGCAGAAGGGGTGGTACCGAGGACGAGGACTTCTGTCTTCTCTGCGTTGAGCTTCAGGCAGCTGTTGGTCATCCAGACTGCGACGTCTTGCATTCCTTTCTGGAAGTTGAGTTTGGCAGTGGTGGGGTCTTTGGTGAGGGAGAGGATGAGCTGGGTGTCATCGGCATAGGATACGATGTTGAGGCCGTGTTGTCGGGCGATGGCTGCGAGGGGGGCCATGTAGATGTTGAAGAGGGTGGGGCTCAGTGATGAACCCTGTGGGACTCCGCAGGTGATTTTCGTGGGGTCGGAGAGGAAGGGTGGGAGTCTGATCCTTTGGCTTCTTCCGGTGAGGAATGATCGGATCCAGTCCAGGGCTGTTCCTTGTATGCCTGCGTCGTGTAGTCTGGCGACTAGTGTGTGGTGGGAGACGGTGTCGAAGGCTGCTGATAGGTCGAGTAGGATGAGGGCTGCGGAGTGGCCTTGGTCCAGGAGGGTGCGGATGTCATCTGTGGCGGCGAGTAGGGCGGTCTCTGTGCTGTGGTTGCTTCGGAATCCGGATTGGGACGGGTCGAGGATGGCGTTCTCTTCAATGAATCGTGTCAGTTTCCTGTTGACTGTTTTCTCTGCAACTTTGGCTGCAAAGGGGAGGAGCGAGGTGGGCCGATAGTTCTTGAGGTCGGTGGGGTCAGCTGTGGGCTTCTTGAGCAGGGGTCTGACTTCTGCACGCTTCCAGTCATCTGGGAAAGTGCCTGTTTTGAAGGTGGTGTTGATGGTGCGTTGTAGTTTGGGTTCGATGGTGGCTGCGGCTCTGTGGTAGATGTGAGGGGGGCAGGGGTCGGTGGGGACCCCCGAGTGGATGCTTTTCATGGTCGAGGCGGTGTCTTCGGCCGTGATCGGTGTCCAGTTGGAGATGGTGGGCTGGCTGGTGTTTCTGGGGGGCGGGGGGCCATCTGTGGCGCCTGGTGGATGGTCGATCTAGTTGTCGTAGAGGTTTTTGATCTTGAGGTGGAAATAGGTTCCAAATTTGTCGCAGAGGTCTTGGGATGGGGTGATGTCTGTGGCTTCGCTGCGTGGGTTGGTGAATTCCTGAATGACACTGAAAAGTTCCTTGGAGTTGGTGGAGTAGGCCAGGATTTTGACAAAGAACCAATACCTGATTTCATTGGTCCTGGTTATTTATTCAACCATTCCTTCATTTTTTTATTTTTTTCATTTTATCATTTTTCTAATATCATATATGTCAGAAATAGAGAAAACACTTTTTGTTTCAAACAAGTACATAAAATAAATTATAAACGTGATAAACAACAATACATGAAGACAACTTCAAAGTAATACACCAGTCAGTCATTTCATGAACTTCATACATGCAGCAATCCCATTGTACATGATTTAAACAGTTCTTTTTTAAGAGATGCTGCCCATTGCGAACAAGCTTAGAACCAGCTGGAGTTAAGTCAATGCAAGATTTCCCTCAAAGCTGCTAATGTTCATAAATTATTAATTCCTGAATGGTGGAAAAATGCTGACACATTTCGAGTCCCAGTAGTACTTATAGGACTCTCTTCAGGGCTTTGACTTGGTGTGATCTGGTTAGTGCGTGCTCTTTCGCTGCAGGATAACGATAGAAAGATGCTCTGAGACCTGTGTGCCTGCAGCCTGTCTCCATTACGTGTCTAGGGTGGGTGACAGCTGGACTTTGTGCATTCCCTCTGGATAGCCACACACAAAGGTGTGACTGAGTGGCCAACCACTTCCTGAGGGGCTATCCTGGGCAGGATTGGAGGGAGGAACTGACACTTACACCTGAACAGGCTGTATCCTGTTGTCACAGAAAGGTCTGCAAACCCCTCTGTAGTGAGTCTGGAGCCAGAGCTGGGAGGGAGGACCTCTGTGCACTTCAAAGCCCATCTTTGAAGTCACCTTCACTTTGAAGGCACAACTGGATATAAGTACTAGGTCTCTGACCCCGTCAATGCAGACACTACTGGGCCTGTGAAGAACTCTGCCAGGAGGAAGGACTACTGTGCTGCTACAAGAACTGCCACTCTGCTGGACTGCTGGACTGATGCTCTGGAAGAACTGCTTTTCTGCTTTGCTACTGTGCTGCCTGCGACCCCCTGACCTGCTGAGGAAACTGGACCCATCTCACTTGAACCCAGGGTGACTCCAAGGGTATGCTGGCTAGCCTCCTGTTCTAAGTCTCAGGGACATCAAAGACTTTTCATCACCCTGCTACAGCACCTGGACTTTGTTTGCTGCAAATCTTGACCTGCCAAGTCATGCCAATCCAGTCCTGTGCCCTTGGAAGTGGGTATAAAGTTTGCAACTGCTGAAATCCATGCATCAACTTCGTTGTGCAGATGGGAACTGGCACACCTCCCCCGATGCTGACGCATCGCCACTGCTGCATGGACTGCGGACCTTGCATCGCAGACTGCACGGCACATCGATTCCAGGTCTGAATGCATGCTCGACTATGCACGGCTCGGCGCTGATGCTTTGCTCCATGCTGTTCGCATTGCCTAAAACCCAGCGGTTCTACAATGACACTTTGCTTTGATGCTTCTCGTATATTGACTCTCGATGCCTCTTCAATGTTGAGCTACTCGAAACCAACGCATCGCCTTCATTGAAAGGATGAACGTTGACGCATCGCCTCCCCTGCTCCTCGCATTGTCTTCGACGTACACATCCAAGGTACTGTTTCAGCGGGCCAAGGCTGGTCCCTGTATTCGACCCACACTCCATCATTGTCGGCCTGAACATTTGTATTTACCCTAGTCAAGCGCAACCAGATGTCCCAGGATGGCGCTTTAGGTTTTTAAGCATTATATTTTTATTTATTCATAATTTCGGTTCTACTTATTGGCTTTTTGTTGTTTTGGTCTTGTTTTGTTCTTAAACATATAAGCTATTTTTCTAACTTGGTGTGGAGTCCTTATGTGGTGTTTTCACTGTGTTACTGTTTGAAGTGTTGCGCGAATACTTTACACATTGCCTCTTAAGTTAAGTCTGCCTCCTCTCTAAGAAGCTACCAGAGCGTGAGCACAGGTTAATTTATTGTGTGTATCTGACTTATTCTGACTAGGATTGTGTTTCCTGCTTGGACAGGGTGCATACCTCTGCCAACCAAAAACCCAATTTCTAACACCTGACTTTGAAATAAGATCTGCCGCTGTGCAGCTGGGGTAAGAGGCTGTGCACTGGTTACACATGAACATATGTATACACACCTATGCACAAGTGTGGCTCAGCCTGCTATTTGCAGACAGGTAACCTATCAAAGATGGGACCCGAGCAAATTAGTTGTGGCTTGGGTAAAACTTATAATTTAGCTCAGTGGCGGCCAGCATGGCTCGCGGGTGGCGGGGCGGGTGAGTTGCGTGGGGAGGGTGTGTGGGGGGTCACGCATATAAAAAAAAACAACAAACTTACCTTTGCGCCAGGTCCCACGTCTCTGCTCCTGCTCTCCTCGTGGAACTCAAGGAACAGGAAGCAGGCCCCACTGACCAATCGCAACGCTGCAGTGCAGCATGGTGATTGGTTTTGAGCGTCCTGGTTCAACGCTCAACCAGGAAATGGGAGCCTGGGCTTGTTCTCCATGCAATGCTGTAATGCAGCCTGCATGGAGAACGGGGAAAGTGCGCATGACTGGTTTGGGCGGCCCGAGAGGGCCGACCAAATATTCATTGCGCACTTAAGAGTGGGCAAACCACTCCGAGAGCAGAGCAGCCCCGCACACTCACCCACCCGCAAAGCAGCACGAAGCATAAAATGATAATAACTAAAAGTTATTATAATTTTATGTTTCTTCTTCGCACTGCTTAAAAGCAGTGGGGTGACGCTCCTCCGCCATAGCGGAGGAGCCCCCACTGATTTAACTGCACATCCAATATCCCTATTTCTTTCTGATTACAGTGTGCATCTTGGTGCATTACTGTGAGTCTATGGTTCTTTACTGCAGTGCTTCACTATATTGAAAATGTAAGTAAAAGTTGTGCCAAAATATTAACGTTGCATTGGCCCATCATAGAGGAAAGAATAAAGTCCCTTTTCCTATGCTCATGAAGTGCCTAAGGTCAAATGTAATTTTAATTTGGACACATTAGCACCCCTTCACATACTGTGGATTTGCAATATTTTCCTGAGTCAGCTCTTAATAAGATTTCGGCTTTTAACCACTCTACTGCGCCAAAGTAATTACTCTGCTGGCTAGCATGTAGAGCAAAGCCTCTCCCAGGCTCATCTGGGAGGGTGGACGTATTAGGAGAGGAAGAAGGTGGGAGAGCAATCTGCATAGGCTAATTAATTCACACTCACTGACAAACCTTGCCATGCTTTTATCCCAGAGACAAAGGGAGACTGGCACCATTCACATCAAGAGCTCCATTTTGAAGTTTTGGAGGGGTGAAACCCCTTTTAGTTTGAGTTTATTATTTGATTTGAAAAAAAAGACGCACAAACATAACAAAGTCACATAATCGTTACACAATTAAATAATACAAATACCCTATCAAACCCTTCACACCTAAATTAATTATTTTGCAAATACATTTTCTTAACAAATTCTTGTACAAATGATCTTAAAAAGGTTATTCTCGATTATTCCTCTCAGTCAAGGTAAATAAATACAAAAGTGATCACAGTCCAAACGCCTGTTAACATAAAAGTGACAGGTTAGAACACCCCACAACCAACAATTAATATACAAACAAATTAAAATCTATGGTCCTAGCCCGCATTCCATAAAAATAGTAGCTGGAAAGATCTTAAATTCCTAGTCTAAGTTAAGCGCTTGACTAACAATTATATAGTTTAAATAAGGTTTCATGGCCCTTACTCGAAATTTAAGATTATGGTCACATAATCAGCAGCACACCTATAATTGTAGTCGAGGCTTACATAAAGTGCAACATGTCCATATTGCAGCATAAACATTAACATCATATTTAAGTTGTCACTTGCCCAGGCGTTCGCAATTAAGTAACTCCTTTTTAAATTAACAAATGAACCATAACTCGAACAGCTTGAGCCACTTATGCACATTAATTTGTGCTACAAATCACAAGGGTTAATTTTGAGAGCCCGGCATCAGTTTTGCCCCACATAAAGTGGTATAAGCGTGACGCAGGCTCTCACAAAGATTTATGAAGCCACGCAAAGCCACCCTGCATGGCTTCGAGTGGCCTTATAAATCATGAGTAAGACGACGCAGCGCAAATCGTTACGTCGCCTTACTCTGCGCCTGGGAAGTGTTCCATTGGGTTTCCCCACGCAATACCCATGGAATTTGATGCTGCCCAGATTTTCAAAGTGATGTAAACCTGGGGAAGCGTCAAATCTGTACGCTTCCCAAAGTGAGGCGTAACGAGGAGAAATATATTAATTTCTCCAAGTTTTTTCTTCTTTCCATGTAAGGAAAACTCCTTGTAGCATTGTTTTTGTGCAGGAAGGTGCCCCTTCCTGCACACAAACAATCCTGTCTGCAACGGAAGCACCCCTGCATCATGGGGCAAGGGTGCCTACGTTGGCGTTAGTCTGCCAAAACGGCACCAGCGCAGGCAGCAAGGAGAGGAATGCACCATATTGCTTATATACGGTGCATTCATGCCCTTTCACTTTGGCATAGGGCAGCGCAGCAAGGTGCTTTGCTGCGGTGCCCTACACCAAAATGCCATAAATGAGGTCCCAAGTTTACAACACACGTTGGTAGATGTTACTAATTCATCTGTTCCTATGATCTCACAAAACATATAATGACAATCACCTTTTTTTTCAATGGCAGTGCAGCAAACAATTCAACAATAAAGTGACCAAGTGCCACAAATACAACACAACACAATAAAATATTATAATACTGAAAGTGCAATAAGCATATTAAAAAAGTAAAGGGCTGATTAGGATGGCGGTGGGACCGCCACCGACAGCCCGCCACAATACGATGGCGGGTGGATGTATGTTTTTTTTTTTTTTTTTTGTCCTCATTTTGCCAACTCTCATACTGAGTCTCCTCCTCTTTCTCTGCATTCCGTATGAAGACCGTCTGAGAGGAGATGGAGTACTCTCTAAGAGGGATGCTGTTTCTAGTCCCATCTCCACTTCTACCTGTACGCCCCTTAGAGAGACCAGAACCGCCAGCACTTTTAGGCTTAATCATTGGACCCGCTTGTCCTTTCTCTCCATTCCAACAGTAAGGTCCAGATCTTGTCTCTACTTTCTGGATCACAGGCCATATCTGATTCACTTGCTGATATAACACTCTTTAAACATTCAGCAAAGGTCGGTGAATTTTCAGATTTCCACTTAATACATATTTCGCGTCTTGCCAATATTACTACATAAAAGGTAAACATAGAACCCACCTCCTTCTTCATCCCTTCTTCTTGCGTAAGCCCAAAAAATATTAAATGTGGGCTTACCTTCATCTTTTTTCCCCGAACATCTCCTAGAAAATTACATACGTCCAACCAATATTGCGTAATCTTTGGGCATTCTAAAAACATATGCAAGTCATCAGCTTCTTCATGCTTGCATCTTGGACAACAATATTGATTACCAGTAACCTTCGACAACTTCCACGGGGACCAATAAACTCTGTGAACAGTAAACAGATGATTTAGTTTTAGTGAGGCAGGTTTTACAACTACTCGTAACATATCGAAAAAATTATTCTGCACGGGCACCTATTTGGGAATCTCCAGGTACCCCCGAATGCCTGAAAGATAAATTGAGCCAACCATTAAAAGCAGGGTGTATATTTTACTGGGCAGATCTTATGAAGGATAACAGATTAGTGAGTTGGGAAACACTTAGCAACCTGACCAGGGGGAAATTGACAAGGTTCAAATATTATCAATTAGGTTCCTGGTGGGTAACCCAAAAATGGACGCACGAGGAGGAAGATTTGAAGCTAGATCAGCTTGCAAGAACAGACGATTGGAAAAAGGAAATTTCCTTCTGGTATTGGTCCTTCGTGGAAGCAGAGGATACGCTTAGTACGGTCATTAGAAACCTATGGGGCGAAGAATTTAGGGAGGAGGAAGCCAAGACTCTGTGGATGGATTCTTTCGATATGTTACGAGTAGTTGCGGGAGGATGTATGGTGGTCGGAAAGACCGACCGCCACACATCAGACGGTCTAATGGGGCAGTCGGTGCATCTGAGGGAGCCACCATCCCTACAATGGTGGCGGTGCCTGCCAGGCACCGCAGTAGGGATTATGATGTCCCTCCCCACCGGCTGTTTCATGGCGGTTTACCCGCCACGAAAAGGCTGGAGGAAAGGGACATTGGGGGCCCTTGGTGGGCCCCCTTACCCACTGGCCCTCAGACATAGGACCTGGGGGGCACCTATCGTGCCCCCCTACATATCCCTGCACCATGTGTCAGGCACCGCATGGTGCCTGCCCCGTAGTGCAGGAATATGTGCAGTGTCCCCTTTTCGCATTGTGGCGTGTGCTGCAGCCAGCAGCACCCGCCACAATGCAAAACAAAGGCATTGTGACCGCCATGGTGGCGGTCGCATCAAAAAGCCTATGGCGGGACCGTCAACACCCTGTCGGGCAGCCCCGTCTCCGATATGATGGCGGTCGGACTAAAGTCCAACCGCCATCATAATCAGCCCCTAAGTTTGTTTGGCAACATGATCCTTAGTGCCACAAAAACATTACAGAACTGCCGATTGACCCAGGTTATTCACTACTCTTTCCAAGAATTTACCAACTCTGTAACATAATCTGACCTTACTGCATGCTATTATGGTTGATAGTAAGTCCCAGAGGCATTGTATCTTGGGCTGTCTTAAAAACTGCCAGTAGAACATGCCTTCTGTCTTGTCCGAAAGCAGTACAAAATGCCAATAGGTGACATAAGGATAATGGCCATTGTTTACAGCAAGGACAAGTATACATGTAATCTTTTTCAAGCTTCAAGCAACTACATCTCCATTTAATAAAAGCAGGCACTTGGCCTAATCATAGCTTCAGCATCCATCTTTTAATGTTGTTAGCTTTTATATCATTTAAGTTCTGTTGTAGAGCACCCTTCTAATCAGTAGACAGCAAATGAGATAGCTGGGATCTCCTCCTACAATCATTCATATCGCTTTTTAAGGCAAAGTTTTTAACCAAACGTTTTATCAATCTTTTCGTTGCGGGCACTGAGGTAGCTTCCAGAGTATCTATTGGGGTGAATCCAAAACTTTCCCATTATTAAATACATTTGTTGTCCAATGATTGGCCCTATGAGTCTGTAAATGGCCTTTTAACAGATGCCTAAGCATACCTTCAGGTGCTCTCTTTACACCCAACCAATAATTCATAATTCTTTGTCAGTACTTTAATTTCATATTAGCCAGCCCCAGCTCAAATCTTAGTGCACCATTTACTGTGCCTTCTGGAAGTCTGAGCCATCCTTTCCAGATGTTCATCTCTATAGTCTGCAGCGAGTTATATTGCACTCAACAAACATTTCCCAGTCATAGAGGGGCAGACTAACAAATTTTAGGTTGTAGGTCTCCCTAAGCACTTCCACTGACTTGTGTTCCAAGACTGTCTCAAACTTCTTTAAGGAGCCAGCTACAACGTTTGCTCTCTCTATTTCTGAATATTCATGTATGGTTTAAAATTGAGATTTCCTTTAAAAAGGATAGCCAAGTATCAATATTCATTTGCAGTCTCCAATTTCTCTGCATTAGGCCACCACTTCAGATTATTTTTCTTTTTCTTAGACTTCGAAAATATAATTACTTTCATTTTGGGGAAATTTATTTGCAAGCCATTGGCATCACAATATAGAGGCAAGGCCTTTGAAGACCTGTGGAGCGCACAATCCAATAAGATGGTATCGTCCACATAGGATGTAGCCGGGATTAACTCACCTCCCAGTCTCGGTGGATGGACATGAGCAGGACACGTTTTGTCAGGACATCTGGAATGTACAAAGAAAAAAGGAGTGGGGCAAGGATACATCCTTCGATGAAATGTACAAAGAAAAAAGGAGTGGGGAAAGGATACATCCTTGTCGAAGTCCATTGGGCTTGTGGATTTTCCTTGATAAGGCACCATTACTTCCCAGTTCAACACGGGTCCGAGCTCCTGCATGGAGTTGTAGTATTGATTTCAGTACTCCAAGTGGTATCTTCCAGTTAGACAATTTTTCCATAGGTATCCTCAGTTGATCATATCCAATTTCATCAATAAACCTTTGAATGCCTCAGTGATTCGTTGATTTCTATTAAAGGCATATTCTTCCACCAGCAACTTCAGCGCAAAACACCCACCCACTGTTGAGGGACACCTCCTAAATCCTAATTGGACTTTAGGCAGGATCCTTTTTGAAAATAGGGACCTGCATACTTCTCTTCCAAGATTCTTGGAATTTTATTTTCATGGACTACTGCAGGCATCAATGCTGTTATGACGTGTCCATAATTCGAGAGCAAGTTTTAATGTCTGCTGACAGATCATCTGGGTCTTGAGCACACATGCTCTCTAGATTCTTTATAATTATTTCATTCTCCTTTTTATGGCTCAAATCTCTTCATTGGCATTTCAATAGGGAAAAGCAATAATTAGAGCATTGTAGTGCTCTGCACATGTAGTAGATTGCAGCGCTTTCATCAACAGGATAGACAGAAATAGAAATCCAAAACCCAACAGAAACCCTCACCACCCCCTCCCCTCCACTCCCCAGCTACTCATGTAGTGAATATTGGTAGGCATGATACCACGACCCTCTAGAGAATTCTGTTTAACTGGAATCTCTCTGCGATGTAGTGTCAGTCAAATGGAGTAGACGTAAGTATTTAGGACAAGTAAGCTCCCAGAATTCCGTTGAGAGGAGTGTTATGAATGGGCACCATAGCTCACCATATGAGGCGCTCTGGCCTGTCAGAGAGAGGGTGATCTTCTCCATCCCCAATATATACCATAGGCTATGGAGCCACCCCTAGTATGTAATGCGTAGTCATTGTGTAGTTGGGCAAACAGCAGCATCCCCTCCTCTTCGAACAGGTAGCCCACCGAGCGGAACTTCGCACGTTGTCATGCCAGGAATGCCACCTGATCCATGCCCGGAAGAAAGTCCACATTACTCAGGATCTGTGTGAGTGGAGAAGGGAACGTCAAAATATTTTTACGGTATCCCACCTGGTCCCAGACTTCCATAGTTGTCATTGATGTACTGTTGCTGAACTGATGTTAAACCTCAAATTGAGACAAAGGTCCATTTACTCGGGTGCAGCTTGCACTTGAATTTGCACCAACTATTTGCACGGTGTAAAGCCCACCTACCACTACTTCAGGAGTTAGGTGCTTGAACTGACATAGCAGGCATTGTAATTTTGTTATAAGTCGACCCATGGGTAACGCAGGTGAGGCTTGATCCAGCGGTTTGGTGCATCTTAAAATGGGCCGGGTAATATCGAAAGAGAACAAAACTTACCTCTAAACTGTGTGCCTGTAATTTTCATCCTACATTACGCTTGTGAATATGTTGAGAGATGTGTCAGAGTGTGGTACGTGGAATTCCATGCCATTATAGGCCCCAAATGTTAAAACCCACTTTAAAAAAGGCAAAAATGCATTCTCTATGTTTCCTCCTATTTCTGAAGGAGAGGCTTGCCTTATTAGGGAGTCACATAGAATCTCCAGCTGCGGCCACCATAAACAAAGGGTGGTGGGGCGGGTGGGGTCATGCGGGAGGCATC
This sequence comes from Calotriton arnoldi, assembly GCA_963921515.1. NCBI lineage: Eukaryota > Metazoa > Chordata > Amphibia > Caudata > Salamandridae > Calotriton > Calotriton arnoldi. The sequence continues at coordinate 570,946 of CAWUFW010009717.1, read as the reverse complement.
GCACTGGGGAAAGGAGGAATACAATATAAAAAGTTTTTATAATAAACTTACTGTTTGCTGCCGGTTGCCTCCAGTGTCGCATCTCGTCGCACCGCCCCTCCTCTTCTTCCTGGGTCCCAGCAGCCCCTTTGACAGACTCCCCGTACAATCCCCGCACTGCAGAGCAGCGCAGAGATTGGTCTGAGCAGGCAGGAAAGACGCCCTGCTCAGACCAGGGAGTCTGTGGGGTATCTCTAGCCCGGCTGCTCAATGCAGCTGGGCTGGAGAAACCCTAAGTGCGCATGTGTGTTTTGGTCGGCCTGAGACGGCCAGCAAAACACACATGAGCACTTAGAGAGTGGAGTGCACTAGCACACCTCCTCCCCCTCCCATGTCTCGGCCCCGCCCCTCCCAACACCGCTAGCTAAGAGCTGGCAAATTTAAAATAAAACAATGCAAGAACATCTTTTTATTTTACATTTGCTGGCTCTGAGCCAAGCAGTGGGGCGACACTCCTCCGCCATTGCGGGGGAGCCGCCACTGAGAATCTCAGGATCAAGGAGCCCCCTAACGAAAAAACCATGATACAACCATGTGGTGCGCATTTTACTTGCCGCATAGGATGAATAGCTGAGCGATGCTGTCAGGCTTAGAACCTGAGCTGTAGCTTTAACGGTGTAATAATTGCTCAAGCATAGCCGTAGCACACTGTTACATTATATTGATTCATTTCAGCGATTAAATCACAATACAAATGTCCAACACACTCACCAATAGTAAAACGCCTCACAATTCAGCATATTTACAAAAAAAAAATGAATTAAGGACATTCATTATGCAAGGCAACCCCATATAGAAAAACACTGTATTGAAATCAAGATTAAACTTCATGAATTAACAAAAAAATCTATATGTTAAAACAACAACTGCATCTGATGAAGGCAATGGAAACCTCATTAGATGCAGGTGTTTAGCACATCATTTAAAATCAAGTGTAAATAAACTGTGGTCGCTGATTATATTTCATAGCCTGGTTTCTATCAAGAAATTAAGGGCCTCATTTATGAGGTTTTGCCGTAGGGCAAAAGAAAAGGGCAGGAATGCGCCATATCTATAAGATATGGTGCATTCCTGTCCTTTTCCCCTGCGCCGGCGCACAATGGGCTGCCGTGCGCCAACGCAGGCACCTTTGCACCATGGTGCAAGGGTGCCTGCGTTGCAGGGATGATTATTTTTGTACAGGAAGGGAAACCTTTCTGTACAAAAATAATCACAAGAGGCTTCTTCCTCTTTCTATGTGTGCTGCAGAATCTAGCACGCATAGAAAAAGGAAAACCGAGGAGAAATAAAGATATTTCTCCTCGTTGTGCCTCCCTTACGCCTCCCCTGGGGAGGCGTAAGCTTTTGGCGCTGCCTCAGATTTACGATTTCTCGAAAATCTGGGGCAGTGTCAAAAGGCCATGGATGCTGCTGGGAACGCCCCCAGCAACACCCATTGCACGCCCCTTTAACGCAGAACACTGCGTTAAAGAGACTGATATTTATCAGGCAGCATTAAGCCAAAAAAAGTGACTTAGTGCTACCTGATAAATATCACGCAGGCTTCTGCGCCACGGAACGTAAAAAAAAGTGACGTTCCGGAGGCGCAAGGAGTCTCATAAATGAGGCCCAAAGATCTTTTTAGTAGAATATCTTAATCCTGCACAGGTCTTGGGAGGCCTAATTTATATTTTCCGGAGGGATTCTGTTCAGAGGAAAGCAGAATGTAAAGCAGCAATGTTTCTCTCTTGCCATATTGCAACTACCTCCTCTCTCTGTCTCTCTCTGCAATCTATTTTCATCTGGCTCGCGTACAATTGAATTCAATCTGTTCAAGTTTTACTTTCTGTAAAGCACCTCTTGCTGTGCTTTTCTATCTCTCAGATAAACATGGCGCCCAAACGTTTCCAGATGAAGAGCATCGTGTGCATTTAACATGCTATGGGGATATTTATCAAGCAGTTGCGTCGCCTTTGCATCACGCAGTGGGGTGCAAGAGCGACCCTGATTGGCTTGATAAATCTAGAGTAACGCAACGCAGCGCAAACCGCTGCGTTGCATTATTCTGCCCCAGGGAAGCATTCCATGGGTGGAGAGTGGGTGTTCCCACGCATCCACCCATGGGTTTTGGCACACTCCCAGATTTGCTATTAGTGGTAGACCTGGGAATGCGTCAAAATGCTACACCTCCTCAGGTGAGGCGAAACAAGCAGAAATATCTTTATTTCCCCTCATTTTTCCTCTTTCTATGTGTGATGTATTCTGCAGCACACATAGAAAAAGGAAAATACCACAGAGGATTGTTTTTGTGCAGGAAGGTGCCAGTTCCTGCACAAAAACAATTCAGCTTACAACGCAAGCACCCGTGTACCATGATGCAAGGGTGCTTGCGCTGGCGCTAGGCATGTTAAGTACAGCACATTCCTGCCCTTTCCCTATCACGCAGCGCAGCAAGGTGGCTTGCAGCGCTGCACGATTTTTTGATGAATGTGCCCGCTAGTTTATGTCCCTCTAATTTGGACTTGCATATTTCAGCCTAGTGACATCACATGCAGCGTACACGTGTAGACCCGAAAACATAGACACAAATGTATACTGATTGATAAATCGAGTTTAGTAAGCAGTACCCTCACTGTAGTACAAACACTTAAGGCTAAGTAGTATAGAAAGTATAATAGATGAATACAAAAGTTAATAGGGCTCAGTAATTAATGAGAATGTAAGAATAGCTATTTAGCATAAACATGTTGTGGTAGGATATTTACTGCATGATATATATTTGTAGGTTAATATACATGACTTAGTTAAATTGTCATACAACCATGTAAGGGTCTCGCCTTTAAAGGTGAGGTTTTGGGCTAGGGCTCTCCTCTTTAGTAATAGGACTCTAGGTCAGTCCACTCATGATGAGCTCCCTATGTCCCCAACCACAATGCCTCCAGCACATCCTTTGTTTTCAACAAGGAGCATGGGCTTTTTGTTTATTTACCCATTAGAGGAGGTAGGGATGCCCATTGTGGGCTCATATTTGACATTGAAAGGCAGAAAGCATGGGGATTCAGTCCTCGAAAAAGCAATCAGAGCTAGAAAAGGGAGATACATTTCCTCCTGAAGGCATACCAGCAAGAGGAATGGTGGCAAAGAAAGCCTTGCACATGTGTATATGGCTCAAACAATGCCATCAATAAACGGAGAAAGATGGGGAGTTACAGTTCCCGCTGTGTGGCACTTACCACATACCCAAGCTTGAGAATCTGATGATGAGAATGTATGATGTAAAGCCTCAGACTAGACCCACACAATTTGAGGAGCTGAATCTGTGGGATCAGATGGAAAATGAGAAACATAAAAAAGAGGTTTGCACTAAAGAACTGACAGACGTTCTGTTCTTAGCTAAACAGACAAGATGATGATAGGCAGAGAAAGTGGTGGGAGGATGTGATTGAGACAGCAGGCGCATATCCTGTAATAGACAGGCGGACCACAGGTGAGAGGGTGCAAAAGTGCCTCCATACTGGGCCGGCAAGAGATCCTCTGGAAAGGGGAGTATCGCTAGCTCATGTTATCCATAAGGGACTCACGATCCTGCACATGTTGCATAGGGAGTGTGGCACGGCTCATCTGACACGGGAGGAAGAGGCGTTCCAGGAAGACAGCCAAACGAGGTCATGCAGAGCAGGCTTGAGAAAAGGCAGACGCGTTTCTCAACTGATTGAGTGGGACTGCAGCTGCACTTATCCAAAATGCCCAGGAGCCGCAACAGCGCTCGGGCAGTGATAAGCCCCATGGGGGAGGCGGGCGAGGTGGTACCTGGTGGATCCAGACTGCGGAGCGCTTGGCTCCTCGCAGAGCGAGCCAACAGCGGGCTCACACTGTGTGGAGGCCCTTTAGTCAGCTGCGATGGGCAAAGACAAAGCAGCACGATCGGCAGGAGCCGACACCATCACCCAATACACCATGCAGCTCTACCAACTCAGCGTAAAATGAGGCAAACGGCGGTGGAGAAGGGGGTGAAGATGAAGACAGAGGTGAGAGAGGTGATCCCAGTTTCCATAGACGTGAACCTCCTGAGGGCAGATCTGCGAAAGGTGGCAGATAAAGTGACCGTGGCTTAAGGAGACATTGTGGACCTGAAGGGTGAGGTGGCGACACTCAAGAAGCAGGTGGCTCCAAAGCCGCGAAAGCCCAGGAGTGCCAGGCTGAGGATGCGGAAGGGCTCGCCAGCCGCAGTAAAATCCGAGTACTGGGATTCCCAGAGCGTGTGGAGGAGGGGTCTACGGAACAATTGATACACTCTCAATTGCGTCCTCTGGGACTATCTGACTTTTTTGTCATAGAGAGGGCGCACAGGGCCCTGGTACCGCCCCCCACCCTGGGAGCACAGCCACGGGCTATCATAGCTAAAGTGCTGAATTTTCCCGACAGAGACTGTATCCTGCATGCAGCCAGGGAACAGTGAGACCTCAGCTATGAGAACAATAAAATCACTATATACCCGGACTACACAAAGCAGGTGCAGGACCAATGGAAAACTTTCCTGGGGGTCAAGCAAAAGTTGCGAGACCTACAACTACAATACTTGCTACTATATCTTCGAGTCCCTGGAGGAGGTTTGGGAATGGTTGGATGTTCGGGGAAATTCACTCCCCCCCACGTGAATGACGCGGCCAGAAACTAGAGTGTTGCACTCGCCCAGGTAAAGGGACACAGTGAAAAGAACGTTCGTCAGCGCTCCTGGAAACGGACCCACAGACGGAACAAAGAATCACCGTGGGCGAGGATGGCACAATGCAGCTGGGAACGATGGAGGCGGGGGCCTGGGGTTGCCGGATGTATATATGACATTGAGCCTGGACGAGCAGTTGCAGTCTCTGGGCCAGACGGCGGATGTTGTCCCAGAGACTTTGCTGGATGCGGTGACAGTGGCGGATGGGGACTGAGGGCTGATATGCCCGGACACACAGGATTGCTGGCCTTCTTTCTATACTTACTGTGAGTGCCTGTGTTGCTTGAGAGGGATTGGTCAGAGAGGCGGTGAGTGCATGTAGGCTGGTGGTATAGGAGTAAGCTGCGCAAATGAACTGGATGAAAGACATGGTGGGTCTCTGGCAGGGATTGATTACGATTGAGATCCAGACATAATTGGGATCTCGCTCAATATATATTTCTTAAAGGGCAATTGCTGGTTTAGTTCTTGGGTGGGCGGGTCAGGGTGGCTCATTGCACGTGGGGATTAATGGCCCCTGTTGGGTGTTTTGGGAAGCTGTGCACGTCCTGGCATGACATGGGGTGGGCACTAACGATTGCGCAGTTGCACGTTCATTGTCCGTGGGTGGGAGTTGGCGAGATATACTTCAGAATCGTTTTGTTGTCGTTTGTTTTGAAGGTGAGTAGCGGGAGGTGACAGCGAGAGGTGGGCAGAGGTGTGCGAGATGTACAAATTCAAAACTATATTGGTATGGCGACAGAGATTATATTCCTGAGCTGGAATGTTAGGGGCTTGGGCACATGTACTGAACGCCATAGAGTGCTATCCTTTCTTAAATGGCACCCAGTATCCATAGCCTGTCTTCAGGAAATGCACCTAGATGATATGGGGACTGCCAGGGTAATAAAGGAGTGGCGGGCCAGGCGTGTCATTCCTCCTACTCTACATATGCCAGAGGTACACTGGTGTGGGTAGCCCCTGGGACACCGTTCACCCTTACATACATGGAGGCAGATGTAAATGGCCGCTATGTGCTCCTGCAGGGTAAATTAGATGGCCGGGTCAATATTATTTTAAACACCTACGCCCCAAACACTGATGACCCTACGTTTTTTCAAACCATACAGGATTTAATAGCCCCAGAATTAGATTCACCACTATTGTGGATGGGGGAATTCAACTACGTGAAGTAATGCGAGAGCTGGACCTACGGATGTCTGGCGTGAAAGGCACCTGACACAAAAGCTGTTCACATGTTTTTCCCCTACTCCTGGTATGTATAGTAGGCTAGACAGGGTGTTGGTGACAGGAATGCCTGCCTTCCCGGAGGCAGAGGTGAATCATTTGGCCCGATTTTTCTGTCGGATCATGCACCGGTGAGATATGCAGTACAGCGGGGTGCCCCCATTCGGGGATTGCGATGATGGAGACTGCCCCCTGACATACTGAGCGGCCAGGTGGGGAGGGAGACCCTATCTCAGGCACTAACAGAGTAAATGACTTCCAATTGGAAGGGGGCATCTAGCAGAGGCACGGAGTGGGAGGCGATGAAGGCAGTGATGCGGGGAGTGAGTATGGGATTGACAAGCGGATTTCGGAGCCAGCTGCAACAGGAATTGGGTGAGGAGTACAGTGCCTTGGCAGAGGTTCAGGTAGGGGATCGAGCCCACCCGGCCACCAGTGACCGAGAGAGAATGCTGTGCATGCGAATCAGAGACTTATGGGACAGACTGGATAAGTACACACTTTGCCAGTACCGCCAGGGGCTCCATGTTGAGGGGAATATATCTGGGCGACTACTGGCCTGGATTTTGTGGAAGGAGCAGACGACACCTCTGACGACCTGCTTGACAGACGCGGTGAGGGGCCTAGCGCACACCATGGGGGAAATCTTAGAAGTGTTTAGACAGCACTTGCAGAAATATACGGCGGACCCAGCAGTGTGCGAGGACCGCTATGTCCCATTGTTATGGGGGTTGTTGCTACCGCTCCTACCGCCTTCGCGGTTGAGGGAACTGAAAGCACAGGTAACTGTTGAAGAGGTTTGAGAGGCGCTGTGGTTGATGCTCGGGCCAAGGCGCAGGGCGCAGACGGACTTCTGACGGAATTTTACCAGACGTGCTTGGCGATGCTGACGCAGACCCTAATACAGGTGTATAAGGAGGCGTATGAGCGGGGACTCTAGCCCCCAACCGTGCGGGAAGGGGAGATAGTTATGCTTTTAAAGCCAGGGGGGATAGCCAGGAACCGGCCTCCTATCGACCACTCACCATGATTAACTCGGACGTTAAAGTATTGTGTAAAGTTTTGGTGCAACGGCTGCCTCCTTTTATGCCCCACTTGATCAATGAGGGCCAATGTGGGTTTATACCCAGTCGCAACACTAGTATGAATATAAGGTGGTTAACACATGTCATACACGAGGTACACCACAGGGATGAGGAACTGGCCCTGGTATCCATAGACCTCTAAAAAGCCTTTGATACTGTCGAATGGGGGTACCTGCCGGAAGTACTGAGTGCGGTGGGATTCGGTCCACGGTTTCGCCCCTGGGTTAAACTCCTATCTATTGCACCATCCGCCTGGGTCCGTGTTGGCCAGAGTCGATCCAAGGGGTGGATGCTGGAGCAGGGCATGCGCCAGGGTTGCCTGCTCTCGCTGCTGCTGTTCGTGCTGGATATCAAGCCACTGGCGATTTGGGCACAGGGGGATCTTGAGCAGTGGGGCATCCGGACGGGTGGGACGCTACAAGTGATATCATTGTATGCAGATGGCCCTTTTCTATGTCGCCTTGCATTGCATCCGGAAATCCAAAAAGTGTAAGATAGCTTACAAACTCTTGCAGCTGCTCATAGTGTTGGCGAGGTGCAGAGTAGCAAAAACGTGGATGGGAGGCGTGCCCCTGAGGCTGATGTGTGGATGAGGGACATGTGCGAATGGACACTGGCGGAGGAAGCCCATATAAAAACTAGTCAAAGAGATGAAAAACTAGATGAGGATCTCAAAAAGTGGAGAGAACTTTGTTACACATTTCTGAATGCTGAATCGAATGAGAGTGATCAGAACGTGTCGGGTGTGGGCGAAGACACAACAGAGGAAGAAACGAACTGAGTATACTGTCAGGCTATTTGATTTCTGTTGCATCATTATACCATAAGTCGGGAGGTCCTGCTCTCCGCATGATACTCTGCTGTACAATCCACCAGTATGCACTGTTTAATGCTGTATACCTCTTTAGTCTTTATTAAAAAATATAAATAAAGGTTATAAAAAAAACACATGGCACAAGGAACGGTGGTTCGTTCCGTGTCAGTCTTTTTATAGAAAAAAAAAGTTAAGGCACAAGAGTCCAAAGTCCGATTGTTCCCCGATCTTACCACAGAGTATTTGCCTATTGAGTTGAGAAGGGCAGTAAAGGAAAAAGTATGGGATATCAGTCTGAAGGAAATTGGCTTAATCAAAGATGCGGGCCCATTAAAAATCTCCCTTAGGTGTGATAATGTCTTTTCTCAAACACAACCTTACAAACTGACACCTGAAGCCATTGCTGGCATTATGCCAGCCATTCAAAACATGCTAAAGCAGGGAATTTTGAAGGCAGTCATTTGGGATCCATCCAACTCCCTGATCATGGCCTTGCAAAAAGCTAATAAAAAGTGGAGGATCATTCAGGATTTACGAAATAAAGACCAAATAGTCAATACACGCTATCCTGTGGTACCGAGCCCAGCAAAAACCTTGTTCCAGATCCCTCCAGAAGTTGAGTGGTTCACGGTCATTGGACTTGTGTCAAATATTTTGTTCCATTACCCTGAAGAGAGTCAATATCTCTTTGCATTCCGATTCCAAGAGAAAACTCTCATGTGGTGTTGCGCTCCTCAAGGGTATACAGAGAGCACTTCATACTTTAACTAGGTTTTGAAGTAAAATCTAGAAAAGGGCAACTACCATGCGGTTCCTCTCTAGTACAGTACATTGATGACTTGCTCATGGCATCATTGACAAAAGAGGCTTACAGACATGAGACCATAGCCCTGTTCAACCACCTTGCTGAGAATGGGCATGTAGTTTCTCCTGAGAAATTATAGTACTGCTTAAAGGAGGTCAAACACCTAAGACACCAGTTTTGAGAAGGGAACCAGGAGGGTATCCCATGAGGACATTGAGGTTGTCCTTAGGATGAAATTTCCAACCACACAAAGAGAGGTACACAAGTTTTTGGGCATGGTTGGCTTCTGCCGACAATGGATTCCCAACTTTTCCCCTGTAGCAAAGCCCCAACAGTGGCTCACGCACATGGATGTCAGTATCCAATACCAGAGGATGACAAGTGCATGGAAGCCTTCCAGGAGCTCAAACATTTACTCTGCAGTACACCTGATCTTGGAATGCCAGACTATATCAAAGATTTTACTCTGTTATGTCATGAACGTGATGGGTGCGCACTATCTGTGTTGACACAGACCCATGGTGATTCCAAAAGGCCGGTAGGTCTAGCTGTCAGCGACTCTTGATCCTGCTGCCACAGCTTTACATGGTTGCCTCAAATCAGTTGCAGCAGTTAGCTTGAGTTTACAGGAGACTGAAGGAATCATTATGTGTCACCCATTGATTGTCATGGTGCCCATTCTATTGAGATTCTTTTGACCAGTACGTGTACACAGCACCTCACAAATAGCCACCTAACCCGCTCTGAGACAATCATTCTAGCTGTAGAGAATGTGTCCTTATGGAGTCACAATGTTCTTAATCCTGCAAATGTATTGCCCACCCCAAGCAAAGGGGATAAATGTGACTACGACCACAACTGCGTAAATGTTACCGAATTGCACACAAAACTAAAGACCAGACATACTGTATGTGCCCTTTACTCAACCAGACCAAGTTTTGTTTGTTGATGGATCATGTCTAAGAGACAGACATGGTATTTTAACAGCAGCCTATTCTGTCTGCACCTTGAGCGGTATTGTGGAAGCTTCCCACTTGTTATTATCATCTCAAGTGGCCAAATTCATTGCCCTCAGAAGAGCCTGTTGAACCTCTGATGGATTGATAGTCACCATTTACACTTGCAGCCAGTTCGGCTTTGCAGTTGTGCATGATTTTGGCCAATTGTGGCACCAGAGAGGTTTCTTTTAAATCGCCTGGTATGCTGACTAGGAATAGCTTTTACATCCTGAATCTGTTGTATGAACTTCAATTGCCGCAACAGATCGCAGTGGTAAAATATGCTGCACACAGGAGCGGTGAGTATTTTGTTACCTCAGGGAACCAATATGCGAACAAAATGGCCCGCAATTGCACTCTTGAGATGAGCACATTCCACTTTGGTGAAGCATGTAGAGAGGGAGAGACAGTCGCAAATTTGCTCCTCTATAAGGGTAAACACTCAATGAATTAAGGGTGTTACAACATGAAGCACTTCGCATTGAGAAAGAAATAAGGGAAAAGAGAGGATGCACGAAAGATGCTAATGACATTTGGGTGTCAAGGGAGGGTATACCCATCCTACCTGACTCTATGCTGCCCGCCATGGTGAGACACGTGCATGGCTCAACCCCTGTATGTCTGGACGATATGATGTCAACCTTCAAACGATACTGACTTAAACCCTGTTTCCAAAATCTGGACGCTATTCAGTGCCAGAAGTGTTTTATATGCCAACAACAAAATGCAGGTAAAATGATTGGGGTAACCATGAGTCACATAGGAAAATCTGATGTCCCCTTCAACTATCTCCAGATTGACTTCTTGGAGATGCCCTGATGCAATCAGTTAAGGTATATATTGGTCATCGTTTGTCTGTTCTGTCATTGGGTTGAGGTGTATCGCACCAGGAGATGCGACAGTCTGACAATTGCCAAGTTGCTATTGAGAGAGTTGATCCATTGATTCAGCATGCCAGTTCATCTCGAATCAGAGCAAGGGAGTCACTTCAAGAATGAAGTAATGCAGATGCTATGCACCACCCTAGGGATTCACCTGATATTTCATTGCAGTTACAGGCCAGAAGCGTCACAAGTAGCAGAGAGGGTTAACGGGAGGACTAAAGCAATACTGGTTAAGGCATGCACCTCCACGTCTCTCAAGTGGCCAGCCTCTCTTCCCCTGGTATTCATGAGCATACGAAGCACTCTGTGCAGGACAACTGGACTTTTCCCACCCAAAGATCTGAAGGGGAGAGCCAAGAGAATCTCACCACTTCCAGCAGCCGCCCTGTGAACATTACAGATGACTTGGTTTTGAGTATTGCAAAGGCCTGGCTGATGTAGTGCGCTCCGTCTCTCATCAGGTCAATGATGCCACCCCATTTGTGAGTGCTACCTCATGCAATTAGTTGAACACTGGGGATTGGGTTCATATGAGACGACATGTTCGCAAGTCATGCTTGGAAGAATGCTGGAGAGGGCCCAACCTGATCATATTGATGACTAATACGGCGTGTGCTGGTCTGCCTAAGTGCATTCACTTTTCCCATCTTAAAAAAAAGCGAGACGAGCAGAGAAAGAGGGGGAGTCTGCTTCTTCGAACTCCCCAAGTCCAACTCATTTTGAGGTCTGTGATTCCTCTGAAGAAGAGGATTGTCTATAATAAGCTCCACAGCTTGCAGCACAGCAGCACCAGCTTCAAAAGCAGAGTGAGAGCTCGGAGTCTACAGACACTGAGGTTCAGGGCTCCAGCCTAAAATTGCGACTCATAGGAATAATGGAGACAGCTAGGAAGTGGAAACTGAGATGCCTGGCACAAGTGCTTCAGAGTCGGAGAGCGGAATTGGAGAGACTGTGACAGAGGACTCTGACTCTGAAGGTGATCCAGTTGCATGTGAATATGAAATAACCAGGACCTCTGGGGAAAGAGCACATTCCAAAAATGAATGGCCAAAGACAGGACTAAGATGAAAAAGACTGCTATTCCAGAATAAAAGACCAGAGCTAATTACAGGACCTAGTGAGACAGTAGTTCAGGAGAACAAAGAACAGTCAGATTTCAGTGACAATGAATTAGACTCTACAGGTTGCAAGAGGTCCAAGAGAGAAAGAAAGGTTAACCGGTGGTATGCATATCCAGATTGGACTTACTTTGCACATGCTGACTCTGACGACTACATAACTGACCTTGATGACCCTCCATGACTTAAGAGGCGCTATGACAGGACAATAGTGCTGTAATGCTGCAAAATTGTCCAGGTAATCTTGATAGCTGACATAGTTTTTTCAGTAGGTGGGTGGATGTTAGACCTCTATCTGTTGGATGGAGGTGCTTTGCTAAAATGAGCAAACATTACCAGTGTCAATGCTGCTAACCAAGAACATCACTAGATTAGAATTTTCCACATTCCCCAAGTACAGAGTGTTTTCAACTATAATGTATGTTTCTTAAAGCTGTCTGCATATACAAAAATTATGAATATTCATGATTGCTAGATTTTCTTCCTTTCTTCCAGCTTTAGCAGCTGAGGGTGCAGCGTACTTCCACCTACCGCTTTCCTGAGTATTTTCCGCTGCGTGTTTTTGAATTTGTTTTACAATCACAGTTCAATAAAATTGTTTTACTCAAATTATGAATGCCCGCTAGAAAATGTACCATTTACTAGAGATTCTAACCTGCATCTTTAGGCAATGAGACAAGCTTACCATTTTTCTAAATTCTTCAAGTGAATTACCCTAATAACAAATTGCAACCTCACTAAATCTGATGTGCATGAACCAACCTGCAGAATTAGCCAAGATGAGAGAACCTTTATAGATGAGCTGAATGACAGGATCAGAAAGGAGGATGAAAGGGTAAGGAAAGTAAGGTGAGGGAAAGTAGAGGAAGAGAAAAGGGTGAAAGAAAGATGTGCATCCAAAGTTGAATCTAAGCATGGATAAGAAAAGGACTCAATGTATGGTCCGCAGGCAAGAAGAAAATGAGACTGTGGAAGATGTAGGATTGAGTGACTGTGACCATGGCTATTTAACCACGGTGGATTTTTTGCCAAATTGGAAGTGAGTATTAAAGGGATATACTATGTGTGTGGCAGGTCAGCTTACTTTCAGCTGCCGAGCAATTGGGTAGGGAGTTGTTATGCTGTTTTAGTTTTCCTGACGATTTATCACACAAATGATTTGAATGCCAGACCGATTTATTTAAGGAGAAGTTTACGTAGTTTTGGACAGGTAATGAGTAACATTTTTAGTGCACTCAAACCCTCATTAGGCGAACTGCTCCATTGAGTTAAGATTAGGAAGCTATCAACCTTGGTAGATAGATTGGCAACTAACACTGCAGGGGCGCTGACTATAATTAACAAGGGAGGCGGAGTTTGCAAAGTAACCCATTCAAGAGAGTCTTGTGCATACATTACAAAAATAGCTAACCAGCTTGAAAATTATACCACTAAAATCACTAATGTGACTCATGAACTAAGGGAATTGGAAGAGACCGGTGCATGGGAAGGAGTAGGCTCAGTGTTTAGCTCCAGTGGAAAGGGATTTACTCCGGTAGGTGAATGGCTAGGCAGCATAGGAGGTGAATACTAAAACTGCTGCTAACCCCTCTGTTGGTGATACTAATAGTTGCTGCATGCGTCTTCTTTTCTTTAAACTTTAAGGAAGAATTTTATCAAATGGTGGGTTAAGCAAGGGACTCACATCTAGTCATGTCTTTGGCCACCTAAGCCGTTACAACAAACATACAAAAGGTGATGGGAGAAATGGTTTCAAGCAGTCTGAACCACTGGCAATTACTCTGAGTAGTTTTCCCACCAAATGTTTTCTGTTCACTGTGCACTCTAGACAGAGATCCACCTTATGCAAATCAGTACTGACCCTTCAACTCAATGGGACAGTTTGGCTTTTTCTGTGCCCAGTTTATTTTACCAATGCGAATCACAATGTTAAACAAATCGTCCTTTGCTTCATTAGTTATATCAAAAGCTTGCTTCGAAGTAGGAGTGAAAAATGGCATTTTATCACCATCATCATAATTATAAAAGGACACTCAAGCAATATCATGGCTTTTTAATGTAGCTAAACTATGGATAAAATAAAATGCCTTACGCAAATTGTCTATTATGCACTTGATTGGGTAGTAAAATTAGATATAAATGGATATACTTAACTATTATGTACTTAAAAAAAAAAAAATGTTAGAATTTGAAACATTAATGTTAATGTTAAGGATATTTGTATAGCGCGACTGTTACCCTAGGGTGTTCTTGCGCTGGCTACAATACCAAATAAGAGACCATGGAGAACAATTAGTCAAAAAGCCACGTTTTTAAGGCCTTCCTGAAGTCCAGTAGGTCCGAACTATTTCTCAGGTGGAAAGAAAGGTTAATCCACGCCTTGGCCACACAGACACTGAAACTTTTACCTCCCCACCTGGCTTTTTTTGTAGGTGGTATTATCACCAATTTCACTCCTAAAGAGTGCAAAAGTCTGTTGGGCACATACCACTGGAATTGCTGCTTCAAATGGTCAGGTCCTGTGCCTTGTAGGGCCTTAAAAACCATGCAAAGTGATTTAAACAGCACTCTTTTCTTGACAGGTAGCCAGTGGAGTCTACGGATTTCACTGGCGACAGATGCAAATTTAGGTAAATCCGAGAGCAGTCTAGCCGCCGCGTTCTGCAAAAGTTGGAGTTTATGCAAAAAACGCTCCTGAATGTTAAGATATAGACTGTTGCAGCAGTCCAGCCTTGACGTGATTAGTGATGTAATAACCAAACGCTGACTGTCCCTAGGCAAGAGAGGCAGTATTTTCTTGCAAGACCTTAGGACATATGACGTGGCCGAAGCTAATGCATTAACCTGGGGCCCAAAGTTGAGTCTGTCATCTATTAAAACTCCCAGGTTTTTTACTTTCCCAATGGGAGTCGGGAGGGGACCCATAGAATCTGGCCACCAACCTGGGTTCCAGAAACTGGAGTCATTTCCAAACAAGACAACCTCCGTCTTGCTTGAGTTGAGTTTAAGACAATTTTGGGACATCCACTTCCCCACTGCTTCCATGCAAACTTGGAACCGTTTATCTACTCCCATCTCCTGCCCGGGCAGCAGTGACACCACTATTTGTGTGTCGTCGGCGTAAGATGTAAGGCAGAAGCCAAAGGAGTTAATAAGAGGGGCCAGGGAGGACACATACACATTAAAAAGTGTAGGACTCAAAGACGACCCCTGTGGGACTCCGCATGGCAGACAGAACGGAGTGGAGTAGAATTCGCCCAGAGAAACTGTTTGTGATCTGTCGAAGAGAAAGGAATTCAGTAATTTCCAGGCATTACCCTGAACTCCGCATTCCCGCAACCGGTCCATCAACAGATCGTGATGGACCGTATCGAAGGCTGCAGACAGGTCCAGCATAATCAAGGCGGCCTTGCCGCCCCGGTCTAGGGCTGCCCTGATCTCATTTGTCGATTTTATAAGTGCCTACTCCGTGCTATGACCCTGTCTAAAGCCATATTGGGTGGGATCCAAAGCTTGGGTGTTGCGCAGATGAATACTCAGTTGGGCATTCATTATTTTCTCTACCATTTTCGCCGGAACAGGGAGACGAGATATGGGGCGGAAATTATTTGGATCCTTAGGGTCCAGTCTTGGCTTTTCAAGAAGAGGTAGTATTGAGGCATTTTTCCAGACTCTAGGAAAGTGCCCCTCTGAGAACATTGCATTGAACAAAGAAGTGAGTGTCAGTGCAATAGGTTCAGGGGCTATTTTTAATACTGCTACCGGACACGGATCGTAAGGGGATCCTGATTTAGTGGTCATAAGCAGATTATAGGTGTCCAAAGAGGATAGCGGAGCAAACGTGTCAAAAATGGGCTGTACATCAGACGCTCGCTTATGACCCTCATTTTGGTCCATTGTATCAGTGGTGGTTGGCCCTTTGAATGTGGAAAAGATGGACACTACTTTTGCCAGGAAAAATTTGGCAATTTCGTCACACAGTCCCTGGCTCATTGAGATGTTTGCTGGACGAGGGTGAGCCAGACTAGTTACTGTCTTGAACAGCTCTTTGGCCGAATTTTTAGCTGAATTAATTTGGTTCGCAAAGAACTCCTGTTTAGTCTTAAAAAGTAGTTGTTTGTAGACCCTAAGGCTTTGATTGTAAGCACTTTTTTCTGACTCTTTGTATTCTTTCCTCCAAATTCTCTCCAGCCGTTTGCAACAAACTTTCTGGTCTTTAAGTTCCTGCGTGTACCAAGGAGCGGAAGGTTGTGCCCTGTTAAGAGATATTATTTTCTTTGGGGCTAATTTCTTACAAGCTGCCGCCAGCCAATTGGTGTATAGCATGGTGGCTTCCTCCACATCTGGAGGCATAACATGTGCCGTTGCTATAAGTAATTCTACTAACTCGGAACCATCCACTTTATTCCACGCTCTGGATTCCCTCTGTGTCTTGGGAAGTCTACCAGCCGCGCGATGGTCTGGGATGTTCCACTCAAACAATACTGCCACGTGGTCTGACCACTCTAGGGGCAACAGGCCAGTAAATGCAAGATTTGGATTATTAGAAAAAATACCATCCAGCGTATGGCCTGCCACAAGTGTGGGTCCAATTACTTTTTGCCCAAGCTCAGCGCTGTTCATCAGGTCTGTAAGGGTGACCATATCTGGATCATTATGCGCCTCAAGATGAAAATTAAAATCTCCCAGTATTGTGTAGGAGTTGGCGCATATCCCCTCTTCAAGTAGATTTCCTATTTGTGTTACAAAGGCCTTCCTAGGACCCGGAGGTCTATACAATAGGGTGCCTTTGAGCGAGTGGTGCGAGGCAAAGGTAAGGCTAAAATCAACTGCCTCACACGCTGTATTTGAGGCTGTGTTAAAAGCTGCATTAATTGAGTCATGGTAAATTATCGCTAGTCCCCCCCCTTTCCTGTCTGGCCTATTCTCAGTATGACAAAGATAACCAGGGGGTGTGGCTTTTACCAAATCTGGGCCTGAAGCCTCATCAGTCCAGGTTTCAGTGCTGAATGCCACCTTTATTTCCTGATCCTCGATGAGTGAAGCACACTCAATACTGTGTTTTACCAGAGATCTTGAGTTCAGCAGTGTGCACCTTAATGTCGGTGTCACTTGGTCCGTTGTAGGTGACATTCCCTGTTTCCGCTGTTTAATGGACCCGTATACTAATTCCGGGAGAATAGTATTAGAATTAGGACAGATCATTGGGCCAGAATGGGGCTTTACATTAAAAGTAAAACATAGGGATCCCATAGTTCTACCCGTAACGTTTAAACTCCTTAGCAGCTTACTTGAATATTGTAAAGTGCACGTCCCACCTGCAATCAAACGAGCAGGGGTTCTAGCGCTAAGCACGGGCCGAGCACGGACGGGCGCAGATGGGCTTGCCTTCGGCGCGCCAGCCTCTCCAATTAAAGGATTAGGGGCCGAAACACTAGCCCGCTAACCGCACCTCTGTGAAAATGGCGGCTCAACTATACAACCCCCGGTAATGAGGCTTTTAGAGCGCTGGTGCAAAAACACGGTAAGAACAGTTCTATCGTAAAAAACAGCTAATAAAGGGACTTTAAAAATCGTTAAACAATAAAAACAGATATTCAGTTACATGTGCAAACAGGCAAGATTTCAACAAGGTCACTCCCGGCTCAAGCCTCAGGAGGACGCAGCTAAGCGGGCTCGCGCCAGCCTCTCCAATTAAAGGATTAGGGGCCGAAACACAAGCCCGCTAACCGCACTTCCGTGAAAATTGGGTCTCAACTATACAACCCCCTGGTAATGAGGCTTTTAGAGCGCTGGTGCAAAAACACGGTAAGAACAGTTCTATCGTAAAAAAACAGCTAATAAAGGGACTTTAAAAATGGTTAAACAATAAAAACAGATATTCAGTTACATGCGCAAACAGGCAATATTTCAACAAGGTCACTCCCGGCTCAAGCCTCAGGAGGACGCAGCTAAGCGCGCTCGCGCCAGCCTCTCCAGTTAAAGGATTAGGGGCGGAAACACTAGCCCGCTAACCACACTTCCGTGAAAATGGCGGCTCAACTATACAACCCCCCGGTAATGAGGCTTTTAGAGCGCTGGTGCAAAAACACGGTAAGAACAGTTCTATCGTAAAAAACAGCTAATAAAGGGACTTTAAAAATGGTTAAACAATAAAAACAGATATTCAGTTACATGTGCAAACAGGCAAGATTTCAACAAGATTTCAACAAGGTCACTCCCGGCTCAAGCCTCAGGAGGACGCAGCCTACATTACAATACATCCATAGTTCAGCCATAACAACAAGATTCACTTTGCAACTAACATCAATTTAATAAATTCAGAATGTTAGTCTATTTACCCTTGCAACATGTCCTGATACTCAAGTACTGAGATAAAGAGGGAGGGGCATTAGCCCTAACACCAATTAATAATGACCATAACACAGATATCCTATGTGGTGTTGGATCTGGATAGATTTCTTGAGTTGAGGGTCTTCTGCTGCCACAGGTATTCCAGTATTCTTAACTGTTGGCAGTCCTAATGAAGTCTTGACTAACCACTATCACAGCACAATGAAATTAATGTCTTGCATTATGAAGGACAATCATGCACTGTCTGCAATGTAAGCTCAATGTTATTAAATGGTAGCTGCTTCCCTGATTACCTTGCAGCCCAAACATTTGCTACCGCAAGCGCCAACAACGATCTCCACATTGCCCTGATGGAGAAAATCAGAGTGGGATGTAGATTTAGCCACTATTAGAGAGTGACAACTACCTAATTTTAGCACTTGATCACCATTTTGAATCTTATTGTGAATATTTTACCCAAACCATGTTTTTAGTTTGCACACAAGCAGAAGAATTGGAAGTGAGCCTTCATCATTCAAGAATCAGACTCAGAGGTGGTGGCTCCTTTGCCACCACATTGATAACTGATGTAGGTGAACATGATCCCGATGATATGGTACAAGCATGGCTTACCATGACATGTGTGTTAAGAAGCTTTCTGACATGTTGTGATGATTGTGTGTGTCTTGCTCCACCAGCCTAAAAATAGATACCCAGGGTTTGGTGCAGTTTCATTTACTTTATTTCGGTCGAAGACCTTTAAAGTAATACTCAAACAACTTTGTCATGCATATAAATAATACATCATTCAAAGAACATCATAAAAATCTCTTATAGCAACATTAAGGTTAAATCATGATTAAAACATAAAGCCAATCAAAAACAGAAATTCGTAAAAACACCCTAAGAAGGAGCAACTGTGTTTTTTTTTGCCTTGATTCAGGGACAACATCATTTTACAACATATCGGCCAAATGCTTTCAAGAAATTTTGCAACAGAAAAAACTATTATGGATGACATATTAGATCTATAGATCCTTAAGGCTACTTTATATGGGGAGGATCTATTTCATCCATATGCTGCTCTAGGGAGGAAAATGGCTTAAACTCTAAAAAACGTTCTGTCATATGTCCCAAGCCTGACCGATTAAGTGGCTTGTCACCCTCCTGATTCCAATAGGTCACCTTCACATTGATTGGGTGTGATAGGGTTCGGATCAAGCCAGGCTTGGTGCAGTGTATGAAGGGTTAATAGCAAGTGAGAGTAAACTAGTTGAGTGAGCCTCTCTGTTAACGTGCTATTGAAAGAAGAAAAACTATTCTTGGAATGACCTTCGGATGGACATTAACAGAGGTAGTAAAGAGTTATGGTTGCATGAGGAGCACATTACTCCTCTTGGAGGTTCTGGGCTGTCATCGACAGTGATGCCTGGTTGTTGTTTTTTTCAAGCTTTTATGGTGACCTACCAGGCTATGATGAGAATATTCAAGAGCTGAGGTTAGCTACTGTTGGGCCCGCTTCTCCCAAGGATGAGAGAGATTCTTACTGTACTTTATTCAGGAATACAGGGTAATCACCTGTTAGGTTCGAAATTCCCCAGATCCAGCGCAATATTAGCCAACAACATTCATACACCATATACTCACTTGGGCCCATACATTCACACTACACTAATACTTACGCTGGGTGTCAGATATACTCTTTTATCAAAGTCCCTGCTACCAATTACCTTCTGATTGAAGAGTAATAACTTACCAATGGATCCTTTGATAATTGGGAAGTTTAAAATGAGTGACATTCATTATAGTAAATAACCACTGAGTCAGGAAGTTTTAAAATGTTTATCTAAAGTTTTTAGCAGAGTAAAATACAGAAAACACGGTACTTGATTGAAATACCCAAGAAAAAGCATAGAAATGATTTTGCTATTAAATGACGGTGTTTAAGGAAGAGGAGAAGATAGAGACAGCAGCGCAACTAAAGGTTGCAGTATAGTTACCTAAATGCGAGAACCAAGCCCCTTGGCCAAGGAGTTGGAAAAGATAGGACCCAGGAAGGATGAAGAGCAAAGACTTCTTCCAGGATCAGGACAGGACCGGTGACCTCTCTACAACGACGCCTGCGCCGTTCCCCTCTCTGATACTCAACTTCTCTCGATTCTCCCGTGCCTTCCTTCTAATGGACTCCGCCGCCCCCTCCTCAGGACCTCTTCCGGACAGGAATTCAGTCAGCAACCGATCAGCTGGGCAGTCTGGAGTTGAGAGCGCTCTGGCAGTATGGACGCCTGTTCTTCGTGAACGCATGCTCTCATGGAATCTTGCTCTGACTAATTTACTAATACTATATTCTATTATACCCTTCTACGCCCATGTACCTCCCCTTAATGTTGCTAAAATATGGGACCACTACTTCTGATTGGACAGGGACAGGGGGTGGATTCTCGCACCATATCGATTTGGCCTAAATTGTAAAGCCTATTGTCTTTACGTTCCCTCCCCTTCAGATTAATACATTCACTTTATTTCCCACCCGTCTCACGACAAATGTTATACAATTTACAGGGGAAAAGTATCATTTTTGTCCTCCGGAAACATTGAGTACATCATCTTCGGCCAATAGGTCGTGGCCTTGGGAGACGTCCAAGTTGACTTCACTTGGCAGGCATACAGGACACATGCGCAGAACCATCTGTCTCTCGAGTTTCAAGTCACCAACCCAGGCCCAAGTTTACGAATTACTAAAAGTGTAAGAAGAAAATATTAAAATCACAAATAAAAAGTTTCACTGTATGCCCACTTTCCCTACTCTATTCCCAATTAATTATAATACTATCCTGCATTAGTAGCGTTAAGAAAACGACAATTTAATAATGACATGAGAGCAAGCTGAAGCATGTGAAAACATTTAGCTGCCATTTTAGTGCACACTGCGCAGAAGCAGAAGTTTCCCACCAAGCAAAGAAAGACGTCACACCATGTGATCAGGTTGCGACATGCGCAATGAAGTCCCGCGCTTTTAGGGGCCATCTTGGTTTATAGACAAGCGTTATTCATTAGTAAAACACATAGGCAAGTGTCTATCCCTTTTGTGTTTGTGAATGCAAAGATTAGTATTGACAGTACAAGTTTAATAAATTAATACTATGAGGAGGATTGCATACAAGCAAGTTTCATTTTTGAAACCTTGCTCCATCAATCCCCTCTCTGATGGCGTTTCTGAGCCATCAAAATATTACCCTCAATCAGATGCCAACTTCTAGCAAATCGTTTCATTCTCATTTTTACTTTTTCTATTCTTACAGTCTCCTTTTAATTTCTTGTATAAATCACTTCTCCATTCTTCTAGTTCGATTTCATCTAGTTTTCTCTTCTTTCCTTTTCCTGTCACTTTATATGTTCCATTCTTTCTACAGCATTTGCACCATATTGTTATTGCTAAAATTATTATTGTTATCCCTGCTAAGGGTACTAATATTTGACCTATAAGTCCTTTCCCTATATTAGCAAACCAGGTTCCAATTGACGAGATACTATTTGTCAATCTTTCCCATACACTATCAACTTCCAGTGGTTTAAGTTCTTTCTCAAGTTTAGTTATGTTCTGAATATACGTTCCAATTTCTGCACTCTTATCAGGAATATAAGTGCAACAATGTTTCGTATTCAATAATTTACAGACTCCTCCCTCTTTTGCCAATAGAATGTCAAGAGCAAGTCGATTTTGCATTACCATAGATCTAATCGCAACCATCTCCGTATTAATCATTAGAAAACCTCCAGCAGTATCCGTTGATAAACGATCAACCACTGTAGACAATTTGCATATTTTCCTTGAGTTCAGAATTATTCCCACTGAAGGTATCAATGCACCAAATATATCACCTACAATTTCTGAAAAACTAGCTCTTTTACTACGTATTAATTCATTATTGTTTTCATTGCTTCCAGTGTTTCCTTTTACGTGGTATATCTTTGGAAAAACTATTCCAAAATAACAACTTCCATACCACCGTGCAGGAAGCCTAAAGTAAGCCTTATTCCCACATATATAATAGATTCCAGGAAAAACTGAATCTGTTCCTCCTTTGAGTCCCCAACCTCCCAGAATTAAAAATTGGGTTCACATTCACTGGTACCGATGAAAACATTGTTATAATCAGTCTTTAACCTATGAAGACAAATTTTCCCTTTCTTTACGAAATCCAGAGCCATTGCAGCTTGAGCTTTACCAGGTGTATAACTCCCTTCTTTCTCCGCCCAAGGTGGCAAATGAGCCTTATGCTCTGAAGCTTTCTTTTGAAAATCATGTCTTCTATCTTCTACTAAATTCAAAAATATCTTTTCTTCTTCTAGTAAAGAACATGTTAGATTGTGTCTATGTGCATGTGTTATGTCTATTGATTTCATTGTTAAGAAAAACTCTCCCATAAACTGTGCGTCTTGACTACTAAGCACTGGGTTCATACTCTTGCGAATCGGAACCTCAGAAAATATCACATCTAAGTTTGAATAATAATACTGTAGCCTACCTGTTCTATAAAATAAACTTGTTAATGCACTACATGAGATGCCATATGTCAGTGGTAAATGATGGTATGTTAATCCTTCCGCTACTGATTCAGGTAACTTCATACAGACATAACAATTACTAACTTCCATTGTGTCTACATACTGAAACAATAACTTTGTGAAAACATTTAAACTAGTGTCGTTATCAGCTATTTCATGATGAATTTCTGCCTCATCTTCTGCCATTATTTCTACTCTATTGCCCTTCATGTTTGCTGTCCTCCCTTTAGTTTCATTATTTATCTTCTTATCTATTATCATAAGGTAAGGAACTGCTACAATCAGGACTAACCATACTATAAGCACCAATACTAGACTACATATGCAGATTGCACAGCATCTCTTACAACAATTTCGTTTTGGTCTCCCAATAACTCTATCATCAGGCATTTTTCGACAAGGAAGATTGCTCTTCTTATCTCTTCTTCTTTTCTTTAGAGGATTCTTTTGTTTAGTCAGGGTGGTCTTGTTTCTTCTTCGTATGTTAGTTCTGCACTTGTTCCTTCGTCACCACTGTCACTTGACTCTGAGCTTTCAAAATCTTCAAGAATGATATAAGTCCAGTCAGGACCCTTGAATTTGTTATTCACAAGTCTCAGTCTTTTACTTTTTCTTTTTCCTGACTTTTTCTCTTGTTCAGTTTGACTTGTCACTTCAGGTACTTGTTCTGGATCTTCACTTCTGGTTGTTATGTGGTATTTTACTCTTTTAATGACACTTGGCCAATGATCTCCTTTTCTTGTCTTCTTGGTTGGCACTGTTTCTTTGTTTTCGTCTTCAGGGATCTCGTTATTTTTACTGCTCAATACTGTTTTGTTTTCTTTGGGATTACTGCTTCTTTTGTTTGTTCTTTTTCAGGTCTGATTGGTTTCTCTTCAGTAGCTCCACAATGACTTTCAAGATGTTGACCTTGTTCCTTTTTTATTTCTTTATGTTCATTTGTATCAACCCCTTTTTCTTTAGTGAATTCTTCTTGATCTAACTGCTTCTGATCAGGGCTTATTGCACTGTGAACTTCTGCAGCCTGACCGGATTCTTCTAAACCTGTCTTTCCCTGTGTAAAGTCTATTAAATCTTCACTGTTTTGAGTCCAATTTTCTTTCCCTATCTGACCTTGCTCAGGTTCTCTTATTGTCTTTTCTTCTTGTACCTGAGCTGCTTCTTCTTCACCTATCTGATCTTCTTCTATTTTTTCCAATTTCGCTTGACTTCTTGTTCTGTGGTATACTTCAGGAACTTCTACCACTGGTATCCAATCCTGACTTGTGCTCGGTTGTTCTCCGTCAGCTTCTCTCGAACCTCGATCCTGAGATTCCTCTGCTGGGCAACCTTCAGCTTCTTCAGTGATTGGTGTTGTCTGTGAATTCTCCTCTTCAGGGTCTGGTACTCTCTTTGTGTGGCTTACGTGAATCCAATTAGGAAATCTTGCACACTTCACTGCTGTATTGGTGGTCTATATAACTTGACAAGGTCTGCTCCACCTGGGTGATAGACACGTTTCTCTGGTGTGATTCTTCACTACCACCCAATCACCAGGATTACGATCATGTTCTAGTTCAGGCTGCCTGGAAACTGCGTCTTCTCCAACCTGATGAGAGACAGAACGCACTAGGTCAGCCAATCCTTTGCAATAATCCAGAACCATATCATCAGATATATTTACTAATTTGTTTGTGGGAACATGTGTTTGTCTCATTGCTCTTCCCATCATTATTTCATGGGGGCTCAATCCTGTAGTTCTGTCAGGTATGCTTCTGAGTCCCATCAGGACAAGTGGCAATGCGTCTGGCCACTCTAATGATGTTGATGCACACATTTTTCCCAATCTTGACTTTATAGTGCCATTCAATTGTTCAACCACTCCAGAAGCCTCTGGGCGATATGCACAGTGCAATTTCTGTTTGATTTGAAATGCTTCACATATTATCTGGATCACTTTGCTATTAAAGTGTTTTCCTCTATCTGATTCCAAAGATACTGGGAAACCAAACCTAGGTATGAGCTCACGTAACAACAGTTTTGCAACTGTAATACTGTCATTTCTCCTAGTAGGGTAAGCCTCCACCCACTTTGAAAACAGACACACTATGACTAGAACATATTTTAGTCCTCTGCATGGTGGTAACTGTATGAAGTCGAACTGGAGTCTTATAAATGGGCCTTCTGCCTTTCCAATCTTTCCAAACCCAATTATCGTTTTCCTGCCTGGATTATGCATTTGGCAAGTTAGACATCTCTGGCAAAGACTCTCTGCAACAGCCCTGAATTTGGGATTGTACCAATTTTGTCTGAACAGTCTAATCATTGCATCTCTCCCTATGTGTGTGTCTCCATGATGCATTCTAGCCATTTGTGAGAGTAAACAGTCTGGCATGACTGGTCTGCCATCTGCACTGATCCACACTTCATCTTCTCCTCTTTGGGAGCAACCCACTTTGATCCACAAATTTTTCTCACTTTCATCAACCTCATCTTGCAATTTCTTCACCTCATTCCAAGTTTCAGGTGGCATATACAGCATAAGTTGGCAGCTGATTCCCATTCTTTCCACCCTCTTATTGACTGATGTTCTGGTTTTGGCACAATGTTGAGCCACCAAGTCTGCATATCTGTTGCCGACTACCACCCAGTCATCTCCTGACTGGTGTGCGGCACATTTCACCACAGCCAATTCTTTTGGTGATTGTATTGCTTCTAGCAATTCCCTTACAAATTGTCCATTTTTAATGGGGATCCTGAAGAAGTCATGAAATCCCTCTGCATCCACAGTTGGCCAAAATCATGCACAAACCCGTAACCATATTGACTATCTGTAAATATGGTCACTCTCTGATTCCTCCCAATTTTGCAAGCTTTTATTAATGCAATCAATTCAGCTACTTGTGCAGATTTTACTCCTGGTAAATAGGATGCTTCGACTATTCCAGGTAATTCACATACCGCATAGGCAGCAGTTAGTTTACCATCTTCATGTCTTTGACATGAACCATCAACAAATAGCTCCCTGTCTGGCTTTTTAAGAGGCTGTTCCTCTATGTCTGGGCGTGGTTTTGTACATAATTCTGTAATTTGTACACAATCATGTTCATCTTCTTCGTCATCTTTATTTGTTTCATGATATGGGTCCGGCAATAAAGTTTCTGGATTTATTATTGTACACCTTACCATGGTCACATTTTCAGCACCCATTATTATCCTCTCATATTTAGTCAGCCGACTAGGAGTAAGATGCTGAGTTCGGGTTCTTGTCAATAGAATCACAACTGCATGTGGAACATACACTTTTACAGGATGTCCCATCACAATTGACTCGCTTTGTTCAATGCTCAAACAAGTTGCTGCTACTGCTTTTAAACATCCTGGCAACGCAGCTGCTACTGGGTCCAATGTAGCAGAAAAGTACGCTATAGGACGTCTGTCTAGTCCATGTCTCTGAGTTAGGACAGAAAGTGCACAATTTTCTCTCTCTTGACAGAATAATGCGAATTCTCTTTTATAATTAGGCATGGCTAGGGCAGGTGCTGAACAAAGTGCGTTTCTCAATTTTACAAAAGCTTCTACACTTTCATCCTCCCACTCCACAGGGTCTTTGCTTTCTTTTTCGTCATGTTAATTAAGGGCTTAGCTAACATGGAAAAATTTGGTATCCATTGTCGACAGTACCCTACTATACCTAGGAACATTCGCACTTGTCTTTGGATTACAGGCATTTGCATTCTCTTTATTAATTCTACTCTTTCAGAGGTTATTCTTCTTTTTCCCCTCTCAATTTGATGTCCCAGATATTTAACTGCTGTCCTGCAAAACTGTAACTTTTCAGGTGAGACTTTATGCCCTTCCTCAGCCAAAAGATTTAATAATGCTATGGAATCAATAACACAGTCTTCTCTGGTGGTCGACGCCACCAATAAGTCGTCGATATATTGGACTAAGACTGAGCTTCCTGGCATCACTAGTTTTTCCAGGCACTTTTTCAGTATCTGGTTGAAGTTGGAAGGACTTTCTGTGTACCCCTGAGGAACACGATTCCACACATAGACTTTGTTCTCAAATTTAAATGAGAAAAGATACTGGCTGTCTGGATGCAATGGTATTGAAAAGAATGCTTGACACAAATCAATTACTGTGAACCATCCTGCATTCCAAGGGATCTGGTATAGAATTATTGCAGGATTTGGTACTATAGGACAACATGGTTCTACAATCTTATTTATTTTCCTCAGGTCCTGAACAATCCTATATTTTCCACTAGGTTTCTTTAGTCCCATGATTGGTGAATTGCATGGGCTACTCATTACTTCTTTTAGAATGTTTTGTTTTACCATTCGATTGATTTCTTCAATGACTCCTGCTTTTACTTCTGCACTCATTTTGTATTGTTTAGTATTTGGGAAAATCGCACCTTCTTTTACAGTAATTTGAACTGGATCTATTTTTGCCATAAGTCCTGCTTCTTTTCCGGTGAAATCCCATACTATTTGGTTTACTGTACCTTTTAATTCTTCTGGCAACTCATCTTTTGTTATCAATGAAAACATTTCATCTATTTCTGTACCTTGTTTTGCAACCATAATTTTATAAACATGGTCCTCATCTGGTGTCTGGACTGCCACACCATCCGGCGTGCAGAAAATTGTACAGTTCATTTTGCACAATAAATCTCTACCTAATAAATTCACTGGGCTAGAATCGCACACTACAAATTGGTGCATTTCTCTGAAGTTTCCTATTTTGACTTCCATTGGTTCTGTAAGAGGTGTTCTAATTCTTTGATTAGCTACCCCTACTACTTGGATATCTTCACCAGAGAGAGGAAGGTCTGGGATATCTGCTGATCTCACCGTAGACCTGGTAGCACCAGTGTCCAAA
This sequence comes from Calotriton arnoldi, assembly GCA_963921515.1. Classification (NCBI taxonomy): domain Eukaryota; kingdom Metazoa; phylum Chordata; class Amphibia; order Caudata; family Salamandridae; genus Calotriton; species Calotriton arnoldi. The sequence goes on along the minus strand of CAWUFW010009717.1, from coordinate 543,500 downwards.
AGGAAAGTAATTTCATTACCTTTCACATTTCCTTCAACATATGGACCAGACTGATCTACCTGTAAGGATGCGCCAAGTACGCACTCCTTCTTCCCTCTCCTAGGCACCGTCATGAGTCGAATTCACAGTAATTGTCCTGCAAAAGAAATTGTGATGTCATATAATCATTCTTACCACTCCCTCCTGGGTATCCAATGTCTGTACCATGCTTTGCTCTGTTTACATTACCCTGAACAGGTGGAGGTGGTAATTGACTCTGGGGATTTACACCCTGCTGTGAGTCATTCTGCGTCTGTGGAATTAAGTTTTGATTTGGGCCATTATTATTCCGAATCTTTTTGCATTCGTCCTTCCAATGCCCCAATTTTCCGCATCCATGACAAGGAAATTTCTTTTTAGCTTCTTCTCTACTCATTCGTCCTCTAAATTTTCCACCATTCCCAGTATCACCACTCGTTCCAGAATCTTTTCCTTGATTTTCACTCGGATTTTCCAAATTAATTCCCTGCTTCTCTGCCATTTTCACTTGTGCCCACATCACTTTTTCCTGTAATTTCTTGTGTCTATCCTCAATATCGTCTCCACAATATTTTGCATACTTCAGAATTTCATCTATGGGCTTTCCCTGCCAACACAGCATGTGCTGTTTAATCATCTGGCAAATCTCTGGCTTCAGACCATAAACAAATCGATACACAAACTGACTCATATTTTTGTCTCCAATGTCCTCAAATCCACTATACTGTTTAAACACCTGCAATAGACGCTCATAATAGGAATGTACTGTTTCACTGGCTTCTTGGGTGGTTCGATCTATTTTCACCCAATCTGTTTCTTTCGGGGGTATTTTCCCTTTCAGGTATGTTATCACCTGCTGATACTTTTTCATCACGTCATTTGACGGGGCACCTGTTTTCGGATCTCTGGGATACTTATCACTTGGCCAATCCACTGTGATCTTACAATCTGTCCATAAATCGGCAGGTACCACTATGTCAAACAGACCATCCAAATCCTTCAACAATACCTTTGACACCTTCACAAACCTTTCAACCTGCTTGTACCATTCAATTGGTTTTTCTCTCAATTTTGGAAAATCATTCGTAAATGACAAAATATCCTGTCTGCTCCATGGGACATGTACATATCCTCCTCCCGCAACTTCTCGCATTGGATACATCTGGTCTGCTTTTCCTGCTTCCTTCATCACATATTCTGATGCTGTTCTACTTGTTCGTGCTTCTTCCTTTTTCTTGGCCCACCTAGTTTTCCATTTATCTAGGTCTCCCCATATTTGCAAAACTAACATTAATTCTCTTATTTGTAATCTTCTTCCAGAGGCATTCATATTTTCTAAGTCTTTGTCTGAAAATTCTGCTCTATAGGGTTTCTGTAATACCTTTGACCTCCCTATTTCTATTCCCATCTGTAATGCTAAATTGGACAATTTTTCATGAAATAACCTTACATTTCTGGTGATACTCCTGCATAGGAACAATAATTCTTCTTCGTCATAGGTATTTAAGCGTTCTAGTCCTACATTTCCTGCTATTATTTCTTCTAATTCGACTTTTAATTTATGAATGTCCATTATTTTCGGAAGTGTGCACTGTTTAACTGACCCTTGCACCCATCTTTCTAGATCTTCAGGTGTTACTATGGTAGCACTTTTTGTTCCTGATGAAGTTACTAAACTTACATCTTTTGAACCTCCAGGTACATCTCTTCTTGGAGTATTATTTACAGAACCTCGAATAGGTAAATCCATGAGTGATATTGTGGATTCACAGTCACTAAATTGATCCTCAATTATAACTGGAGCTTCAGGTTTGGTGTTACTCACAGGAGTAGGTGTAAGTATCGGTTGAGGACAATTTCCTGAGTACCATATAACGGAACTACTGGACCAATTGTTACAGGTATGGTCAATGAATCAGGATGTACTTTTATCTGAGTTATTTTCTGTATTAATTCTGCTCTGGTCTTTTCTAGGGCTTCTTTTTCTTTGTCATGAAGTATTCTAGTAGGGGTAAATTCATGCATTACGTGTGGTACCATTGGAGTTTTTGGTGGTGCAGTTGGAGTGCATCCACTTGTCCCTTCCTGATATGGTGGGGGATTTCTTAACATTTCTTCCATAAATTCGTCTTCAGACTCCTCATTTCTTATTAAATGTTTTGTCTTTTCTGTACATTTGCCTCCTGATTTCTCTCCTTCTGTGAATAATGGATACAGTCCCTCTGTAATCATTGCCCTTCTCCATTGTTTCATCTGACCCTCTCTTGACTCACGTAAATATCTGGGGTAAAATCCTGGGTAACTCCTATTACTTCTAGATCTATCCCGCTCAAATGCCTCGGTTTCCCATTCTTCTAGAGCTTCGTACTGGATTAATCTAGGTCTGGGTTCTAAATCATTCATCCTCAATCTCAAGTTTTGAAGAATTCTTCCATTGAAGGTACCATTCTCGGGAAATGCTAATACTCCATCATTTTTGGTGTATTCTATACAATTCTCCATCCATACACAAGTATGATAACCTCTCTCCATCATCATAAATGATGCTGGCGTTTTAGCTGGTGGAATAATAATTCCTTCTCTAGTTTTGATTGGTTTGTCCTTTTAAAATAATTCTTAATCTTTTGTAAGAATGACATTTTTCTCCTTTCTCCGTACATTCTATCTAATCTTCTGTGTACAAAATTATATTCTGCAAAACCTAGGAATCTCCTATCCGGACGAGTTCCTGTTAAAGTCGGATCACGTTTTAACATGCAATCCTTATCCACTAAGAATTTTGCTTCTATATTTTCGACCAATCAAATGTCTGCTATCTTTTATTTCCGAGCCAATCCTTGCGCGGCCTTTTGGTGACGTTTCTCTGTCAACCCCTCCTTTACAATCTGCTCTTTTCTCTCCTCGCTGGTTTAACCAATCCCAGCGCGGCACCTGTGACGTCAGTACTACTCCTGACTACTGACCCCTCCTTTACAAATGTCTCTCCACACCCGCTGTTTCAACCTACCACAGCGCGGCGTTTTGTGACGTCAGCTCCCTCTCCGGCAACTGACCCTCCCTTTACAAAAATTTACGCAAACTTATTTTCTCTATAAATCTTAATTACATTTCAGTAACAACATAAAACATTCGCTATCGTGCCAGTTTCCACTAATTTTGAAAAGGATAGTTTCTTCCACACTTTAGTAAAACCTTTCCGTTTACTAATACATACACTACGAGTAAAAACACTTCCGTTTACTCTTCACACAAGCTCCAGAAGTACCTGTTACTTCTCCAATGTTACCCTTACTAGGTGATATAACATCAAATTTTTATCAGCGTACCCTTTTTGCTATTACTCACACGCATAGAGTCCCTAACGAGTACTGAAAGTCCTGCTTAACTTCTCAGTACTAATTCTGCCTGACAGATAACCTCACTGCAGTATGGCTTCCACTTGCCACCCACTATTCTTTTTCCCTACCCCGGGGTATTCTGGACAACATGTAACAAAACTCAAAAATAAGCGGATGTTAGTTCATAAAAATACAAATAAAATTCTCATTACCCAATTAACAAAGAGTAACAACAACCGTCCTCTGCTTACCAGAAAACTGATCCAGCGCAATATTAGCCAACAACATTCATACACCATATACTCACTTGGGCCCATACATTCACACTACACTAATACTTACGCTGGGTGTCAGATATACTCTTTTATCAAAGTCCCTGCTACCAATTACCTTCTGATTGAAGAGTAATAACTTACCAATGGATCCTTTGCTAATTGGGATGTTTAAAATGAGTGACATTCATTATAGTAAATAACCACTGAGTCAGGAAGTTTTAAAATGTTTATCTAAAGTTTTTAGCAGAGTAAAATACAGAAAACACGGTACTTGATTGAAATACCCAAGAAAAAGCATAGAAATGATTTTGCTATTAAATGACGGTGTTTAAGGAAGAGGAGAAGATAGAGACAGCAGCGCAACTAAAGGTTGCAGTATAGTTACCTAAATGCGAGAACCAAGCCCCCTGGCCAAGGAGTTGGAAAAGATAGGACCCAGGAAGGATGAAGAGCAAAGACTTCTTCCAGGATCAGGACAGGACCGGTGACCTCTCTACAACGACGCCTGCGCCGTTCCCCTCTCTGATACTCAACTTCTCTCGATTCTCCCGTGCCTTCCTTCTAATGGACTCCGCCGCCCCCTCCTCAGGACCTCTTCCGGACAGGAATTCAGTCAGCAACCAATCAGCTGGGCAGTCTGGAGTTGAGAGCGCTCTGGCAGTATGGACGCCTGTTCTTCGTGAACGCATGCTCTCATGGAATCTTGCTCTGACTAATTTACTAATACTATATTCTATTATACCCTTCTACGCCCATGTACCTCCCCTTAATGTTGCTAAAATATGGGACCACTACTTCTGATTGGACAGGGACAGGGGGTGGATTCTCGCACCATATCGATTTGGCCTAAATTGTAAAGCCTATTGTCTTTACGTTCCCACCCCTTCAGATTAATACATTCACTTTATTTTCCACCCGTCTCACGACAAATGTTAAACAATTTACAGGGGAAAAGTATCATTTTTGTCCTCCGGAAACATTGAGTACATCATCTTCGGCCAATAGGTCGTGGCCTTGGGAGACGTCCAAGTTGACTTCACTTGGCAGGCATACAGGACACATGCGCAGAACCATCTGTCTCTCGAGTTTCAAGTCACCAACCCAGGCCCAAGTTTACGAATTACTAAAAGTGTAAGAAGAAAATATTAAAATCACAAATAAAAAGTTTCACTGTATGCCCACTTTCCCTACTCTATTCCCAATTAATTATAATACTATCCTGCATTAGTAGCGTTAAGAAAACGACAATTTAATAATGACATGAGAGCAAGCTGAAGCATGTGAAAACATTTAGCGGCCATTTTAGTGCACACTGCGCAGAAGCAGAAGTTTCCCACCAAGCAAAGAAAGACGTCACACCATGTGATCAGGTGCAATGAAGTCCCGCGCTTTTAGCGGCCATCTTGGTTTATAGACAAGCGTTATTCATTAGTAAAACACATAGGCAAGCGTCTATCCCTTTTGTGTTTGTGAATGCAAAGATTAGTATTGACAGTACAAGTTTAATAAATTAATACTATGAGGAGGATTGCATACAAGCAAGTTTCATTTTTGAAACCTTGCTCCATCACCCCTTTCCCTTAATGCACTTGTTATGCTATATTAGGTCAGCAATATGTGGTTAAATAGACGCCATTTGTATTTACGTTATGCAACCCACTGAGTTATCCTTGCAACATGTAAGCTTTAGTTAGCTCGCGTGACTCCATTTTGTATTTCGCAATCACTTGAAGACTGCTTGGGCTGTGCTCGTACTAGGCCTTATTCTTCAAATCTGCTTGCCACAGCAACGCTGTATTTCGTTATTATTTCTCCTTTCTGTTCAAGGCTGTAACCCAACTTGCTAGTGAACTGATGTTCTTTCTTTGCATTCCAGTCTCAATGTGTAGCTCTGCTCCCACGTTAGGAGACGCTGAGACTCGGCACAGTGGCCTTGGAGTACTGATAGTGCACCCATCTGGCAGGTGTTAGCTCATCTCTGTGTGCCCCCTTTGTTCATGCCCAGCTCAGGCCAGTAGTTTTCCATTAGAGGCGTGGCCGAAGTCTCCAGAAGGGTTTATTATGTATTAGCGTCCCCTGGGGCGTCAGTCCCCTCGGCAGACATCTTAGGGTGAAGGTCTGACTGGGCTCCTCTGCAGAGTGTATATCGAATAAAGTAAGTTTGTATTTCTCTACTGTCTGACCGACTCTTCATTTTGGGAAGACATAGCAGGTGGTTGTGAAAGACCCGCGTGGACTTAGAGGGCCACGTCCTTCACACCAAAGGACTCTAGAGTAAGGCTGCTTCCCTTCAGCTGTCCCTATTACATTCTAGTTCAATGCAGCAATCTACATTGCAGATGACTTCATCACAATTAACCCTGGGCGAAGTGCTACGCTACGCTCGCGTAGTTTGCGAAGTTTGCGCTACTTCGCACAACGCGAATTGCACGTAGCACAGTGCGAACACGCGTAGCGTAGCGTAGCGTAGTGCCGCGGTCATTTTGCTTGCTCGCGGTCCTCAACGTCAAGTTGGCGACCGCGAGCAAGCAAAATGACATCCCGGCGAGACTTTTTCTCGTTCGCGATCAGCAACATCAAGTTGCCGATCGCGAGCGTGGAAAATAAACCTCCCGGCGAGATTCTCAACGCGGGAGGTCAGGTTTCTCATTGCGAGTGGTCGCGTATGCTTGCGACCGCTCGCGATGAGAAACTACCAGTCCGCGTTGAGAAAGCTGCCGCTCGAGTAAAAATCTACTCGAGCGGCAGTAAAGACAGCTCGCACTGTGCAAGTTGCCGTTTTCAATGATTGCACAGTGCGGACAAGCATCCGGCACTGTGCAATCATTGCGAACAGTGCGCTACGCAGTTCGCGTAGTGCTACGCGAAGCTTGCGTAGCGCGAACTGCACTTTGCGTAGCTTCGCGAAGCATTACTTCGCGAACTACGCCCACCCTTAATCACAATCCAGATGCCCAACCTCAGGTATAAACCACAACAGGTTGGAATGAAGAATCTTTTGACAAATTTAGCCCCCTTCCGGATAAACAGAATAGTCCCCGTCTTTTGATTGCAGCAATCTAACAAGGCCTCTGGTTTATATGACATCCCTCCTGACTTTAAAATTACCAAGATATCTGGGGTCCTGTGCTCTTGGCCTAAATTCATGTCATTCTTAAAACTATCCATCTCTCCCTTTGGAAGAAATAAGTTGTTTCACCTATATTTAGAAGAAGTGAGCATAAATTTCCTTCATTATATTGTCCTAATTAACTGACAACTCAAGCCACATTTTTTAGGCAACATACTATGAAATCACATCTACGCATGCTTCAAAACATGTAATATTATCTCACCTTTCAAACAAGGTTTTGATCTGGGATTAGTTCAAGGGAACAGTACTAGATACTTCGGCCCAGATTTACTAAGGGCTTGCATTGCTCTTGCTCAAGCAAGGCGATGCAAGGCAACGCAATCCATTAAGACAGATTTACTAAGCCACGCAAAGCCACCTTGCGTGGCTCTGTGGTGGCTTTGCAAATCTAGAGTAATGCAAGGCAGCGCAAGTCGCTGCCTTGTGTTATTCTGCATTGGGAAGAAGTTGTTCCATGGGTGGAGTCTGGGCGGTCCCTTGCATCCACCCTTGGATTTTGGTGCTTTCCCAGATTTACTAAGAATAGCATACCTGTGAATGTGTCAAAATGGTACTCCATCCCAACAGAGGCGTAACAAGGAGAAATGTGTTTATTTCTCCTCGTTATTTCCTCTTTCTATGTGTGCAGCATTCTGCAGCACACATAGAAAGAGGAAAATGCCTCTGAGGTTGTTTTTGCGCAGGAAGGTGTCTCTTCCTGCAGAAAAACAGTCCTCTCTGTAACGCAGGCACCCTTGCACCGTAGCCCAAGGGTGCTGGCATTGGTGCTAGGCAGCACTCGGGGTACTAGGGCTGAGAGAGAGCAATTGTCGTTAGATTACAAAGGAAACCTGCTATGTGCACGTTGACATGTTTAAGTGGGGTCAAAATTCGGCTGTACCACTACTACATACTGACCGCGTGATCACGCCTGTTCCTGCATCACTCTTGCTACTTTGAAAATTTAAATCTGTTCTGTTATAAGGCAAGCAAGATTTTTGTAAATCATTTTGCATGGATAGCAAAGCACATCTGGACTGATATGAGGCCTCTGAACAGCAGAAGGAAGTTCTGTAGTCGGATACTAAAGGGAATAGCTGAACATATGTTCTTTGATTGCTTTTTTCAAACTGTGCATACAAACTACTGATCCCTTTTTGGCATTCAAGGATTCATGACAAGCTTCTAATTAGAATGAGCCAGGCGCTCGTTCTACATATTCTAAATTGTGCCATGAAGACAGCTTGTCAAAATGATAGCAATCATGGCGCATAAGTACTCTCTCAAGGAAGTGTTTGGTTAACCCATCACTGAAAGGTGTTCTTGTTTTTGTTCTCTTTATTGAAATAGTGACTGGCGTGACCTACATTAAGCTTAAGAAGTTATTTTTAAAGCATTCAGGGCCTCATTTACAAAGGGATTCCGCACTCCTAAAGATAGTGGTACAGATACTATTCGTAAAATACCTTTGTGATTCAGGCCGTCAGTGTATTACAACCTGACCGCAATCAGCTAGCCTTTTCATCACAAGCAGTAGCTACTCGATACACAAGGTTTGTCACAAGAATCCAGAGATTAATGTTTTTTTTTTATTTAACAAGAAAACATGAATTTGGTTTGTACACGTGAAATAATTCAGACATCTATAAGAGTAAAAAAGTATCAACTAAATGACTCTTAATGTTTGGGTGTGGAACAGCAACAATTAGAATTTAAGCTAGACAACCATATACGCAGGGTCAGAGGATTGGGGGAATGGAAAGGGAATTGAAACCCGGTGTCATTGGGATCTGAAACTGTGAATCCTCTTTTGTCAAAACTATACTGTTCATGCTGTCCAATACTGCCAGGTTGTACCCTGTCTCTGCATTGTTTGTAATGGCGTACTGAGCACTGTTTAATAAAAAGAACCTTTAAAAAAAAAAGCTAGACAACAATTACGGTTGGTCAGGATTACTTAATAGTGTTTAAGGGGCCTATTGAGTGATGAAATAGGTGTCTAAGGGGCATATTTGCAAGGAAATGGTGGAGTGCGACGTTTCGGCAAATTTCACAGTGCCACGCTCCGCCATTTCCAAAACACAGGGATGCTCCGTATTTACAACAACACAGCACACCCCTGTGTTTTCCCTAGCACTGGCACTAAAAATAGCCGCCTAGCACCAAAACAGACACCCTTGCGCAATAGAGCATGGGTGCCTGCATTGCAAGGAATGATTGTTTATGTGCAGGAAGGTGTCCCTTCCTGCACATAAACAATCAATAATGGTGATTTGTTACTTCTATATGTACTGCATTCTGCAGCACACATAGAAGCAGCAAATCGTCATTATTTAACGATTGTTTATGTGCAAGAAGGGACACCTTCCTGTACATAAACAATCATTAATGGTGTTTTGCTCTTTCTATGTGTGCTGCAGCACACGTAGAAAAAGCAAAAAACTAGGAGAATTAAAGGTATCTCTCCTCGTTGCGACATTCTAATGCCTGCTATTGCATAGTGTTAGTTTTTGGTGCTGCCTCAGATTTACACCTCCTTGGAATTCTGAGGCAGCGTCAAAAAGCAATGGGTGTTGCGGTGGAATGTCCACAGCAACACCCATTGCCCACCCCTTTCACACAGATATCTGTGTGAAAGGGTATCATATTTACAAAGCGGCGTTAAGCTTAACGCCACTTTGTAAATATGGTGCAAGGTATTGCGCCACCAGAACGTCCGAAAAAGTGATGACTCGGTGGCGCAATCCCCTTTTAAATATGCCCCTAAGATCATAGGGATTTTGCAGGCTTCAGCTGGAAGGCTCCGAAGGGGCTCTGAGTTTGCTTACCAGCAGAAGGTAAAATTACAATTGGAATCCGCAGGTTGCAGGCGATTTCTAAGTTACCTTCCACTGACTCGGAGCAGGGTTGAAAACTGCTCCTGATGAAGACAAGTTAAGCAGTAGAAAAAGTTCACGAGAGGGGACGGTGCTGCCGAACCCTAGCAGAGCAAGATACAAGACTATTGGATTGCATTCATGGGCTAGCAGGCTGTCCCTATAACAATGGCCTTTCGAGGTAAAGATCATAGAAGCACTCTCTCTTCAGAGATCATGTCAAAGTGTATTCAGTACTTTGTACCACCACCATAAAATGCCTTGGTAAAGACGCTGAAAAAACACATCCAATTAAGGTATATTTTCTAGCCTGGGAAATGCACAGATTGGATCCAAAGTGGTTTGAAGCTTTTGAGTCAGCTGCTGGCTTTTAGATTTCTTCTTGAACAATGACACCCGGAACAACGTTCTCCACAGTCCCTGTTCTAGCACAAATGAGGTTCATGTCAATGCAGATCTCACTGTGTTTCTGGTATGGTACATAAAGGCAAAGGCTGAGGATTACACGTTACTATTCTGATCATCTTCCCAAGAAACGTTTTTGGTTGTGCTTATAAAATATTACTTTCTTTTTGGCCTGAGATGCTAGGCACCAGAGATGCTCCCAGAAATTGCTTTTTAGAACGTCAAGGCACTTGCAGGGCCATTTTAAGATTGGGGTCAACCCTCCAGCTGCTGGGTTGGAAGTGGCTCTGTATTATGCCACCTGAAGGTGGACAACTCACCATCTTTAGTGATCCTTATCTTCCTAGCTTAGTGCTTTGAGGCTCTGCTGCATTCTACGGGGCAGCGGATGCACTGAAGACACATCTGTATGCTGTACGCTGAGCTTCAGGATTTTATTATGCTTTTCCGAAACAAACTACAAAAGCAGGGATTTTTTTTTTTGAAAAGGAAAATAACAATTCCTTTGGTGCTCAGGGAGTTTTCTCCCTCTGCTTCCAGGCAACTGTTTGTTTTACCTGCCTGGGTCCGTCATGAGAGGCACCACGGCCACTCTGGCCTAAACAACGCGGGACAACGACAATATGATGTGGTGGTCCTGGGGTGGAAGGCCTGCTGGTCAAGCATTTCTGACGCAGAGACAGCTGAAACTCCATCATCAGAAAACCCAGTATTACACCAACCTCTAAATGATGCACAGGCGCTGCGAGTTCAACAGAGCAAGATCCCTGATCATTTATAGCAATCCGGCAAACTCTAAGTCACTGTTATGTTCTTCAGCAGCAGGCATGCTCTTATCCACAGATGAAGGAGAGACATCACACTAGTCATGGTGACAAAGTCTGGGCATAAGCAGCCCTGCTCCTGAAGATGGTTGGAGAAGTACCCTAAAATTGAACATTGTAGGGAAAATTCTAGCTCGTTCAATTAACCATGTAAGGTATCCCAAATTGGAACTCTGTGTCACTATCCACAACCCTGAACATGATTTACAAAGATTGGTTTCTGTAGGTGATATGTACTTCTAATTGTCCAAGAGTAGGCTATACTTACTTATGGAAGAGAATTTGTGAATCAGGCCCAGGTGGGGTGGTTGGAAATCCCAAAATATTTTCCTTTTTTCATGCCTATGGTGACCAGATGGCTTCATGTCACTGGGCCACAACTTTTCCATTCCTGGACATAGCCTTTACATTGCATTGTATTAAGAAGTGTTGGTCCAATTGACTCAGTTAAAAAGAGCCAAAACTGCAACTTCCAGAATGCATAGATAAGTAAAAGCAAAGTCCACAGTATAAAAGTGTTGACATAGTGATATGTAGCCATCTGATCATCCTACGTAATGCAGAAACTTGGAGAAACGTTGGCGCAGGTCATACAATTTAAAAGATAAAGGAATTTTTAAGGCTGCCATCTCCTCCTACCATAGTAGTATGAAAGGAGCACGTAAAAAGTTTATAGCCCAGCAACTCAACTCTGCTGAAAATAGGCCTAAAGCCCTATTTCAGATACTAAAGTCCTTTACCAATCCGAGGGCGTGTGAAAAGCCAGAGACTTTCTCACAATCTTTATGTGATAGTATTGCTCTGCATTTCACTAATAAAATTGATCTAATATACGATAAAATGGCTCCCACTGAGGAAATACCCATTACTTCTCCCCCTTTTTTCTGAGGTTTCCCCAGTATCAGATTCACAAATGTTAAGTAATTTCCTCTTATGACCAATGAAACGGTGGCTGATTTACTTCGATCAGTCAAATCAGGCTCCCATTAGATGTCATCCCCGCAAAAGTAGCCGCCCTCCTGGCAAATGTACTTTCCCCTTATGTCAGTACCATCCTTAATCTCTCCCTGATAGAGGGCTATCTCCCTCAAACCTGGAAGGCGGCACAGGTCATTCCAATTTGGAAAAATTCCAAGGCCTCTATGACTGACTTGTCTAATCTTCGGCCCATCTCCCTCTTGCCTCATATGAGCAAGGTCTTGGAAAAATATATTAATTTACATCTTTCTACCTTTGTCGAAACCAATAATTGCCTGGACTCTTCGCAATCTGGTTTTAGGCCTAATCATAGCACAGAACTGGCCCTACTGGAAGTCACGGATAACATCAGAATGACTCTGGATAGTGGCCAGTCCACCATACTTGTGCTATTGGATCTCTGCGGCATTCGACACTATATCCCACCAGATTATGCTCATGAGACTGAGGGAGATCGGACTCCAGGGTTCGGCCCTACAGTGGATGATTAGCTTTCTGTCATCTCGAACTCAGACCGTCAACCTGGGCCCATTCCGTTCTAAGACCTCGGAACTGACCAAGGGTGTTCCACAAGGCTCATGTTTAAGCCCTACGCTTTTTAACATCTATATTGCCCCCTTGGCCCACTTACTCAGGAGTCATGGTTTTTTGCCCATCTCTTACGCAGATGACACTCAGCTTCTCTTCACTTTTGATAAAACCTCAACATATGCCCTGTCATCATTCGCCGAAGGAATGACTGCCATTTCAGTTTGGATGAGAACAAATTTCCTCCAATTGAATGCAGGGAAAACCGAGGTAATGTTATTCGGAGAAGCCCCTCTACTCTGGTCTCCGAATTGGTGGCCACCCGCTCTCGGGCCACCCCCTACTCCCAAAACTTCTGTTAAGAATCTGGGCATCCATCTTGATCAGACTCTTACTCTGAAGGAGCATGTCTCCCGAACTGTTAGCAATTGCTTCCATGTGTTGGGCATGCTACGCCGAGTTTTCCTTTTCTGCCGGATTATACACGGAAACCTCTTATTCAGACCATGATTTTGGGCCGCCTTGATTATTGTAATGCTCTTCTGTTCTCCGCAAACGAGTCTTCCCTTGATAGACTTCAGGTGGTCCAGAATACTGCGGCTCGGCTTCTCACGAATTCCTTGCCTGGAACCCCTTCTTTGCCGCTGCTTCGCAGACTTCACTGGCTACCAGTCCGTAAGCGGATAAAGTTTAAGACCGGCTGCATAGTCTATAGAGCCATCCATAACAAGGGCCCTTCTTACATCTCGTGCAAACTGAAGCCATATTCTCCGCACAGGACACTGAGATCCAGCTGTAAATTTCTTTTACAGGATCCAAGGGTAAGGAAAGCTAGACTTGGTGGGAAATCTTTTTCCCTCTTTGCCCCATCTTACTGGAATGAGCTCCCCTTACAACTTAGACAATGCCCGGACTATTTACGTTTCAGGAAACTGCTTAAAGCCTCCCTATTTTAGTCTGTCTTTGCTCGCTCGTTGGTCCGCTTAGCGCAGAGATACCCCTTCGGGGGTGATTCAGGCGCTCTACAAAACTTTTAAATAAATAAATAAATAAATAAAATGCTTGTGTGTTGACTACTGTTTAAAGATATTTATAATGATGGAAGATAGAATGGCATACATGTAATTCACCAAAATGAAATATAAAATGTGCCTTTGGCAGCCTTTACATTAACGGTATATTTTTTGTTTTTATGCAGCCTCGGTTTCTCCACGAGGGCGGGGGAGCGTTGCCCCACGCTCGCTGTGAGCCGTGCATGTAAAAATAAAATGGCAATGTAATAAATGATTTCATTGCCATTTTATTTTTACTGATGTGCATGCTGCAGTGCCCCTGAACCAAGAGACAAGCGGGGTGTGTCCTCTGCTGCCGAGTGGCAGCATAGAGGACTGGAGCGGTGGCTGGCGGACGCTCAAAAGCGCGCACGTCAGTTTGGCCAGCTGTCTTACGCCAGCCAGCCTGACGTGCACTTTGCAGCTCTCCAATCCAAGCTCTGTTAGACAACTGGGTGGAGAGCAAGCACAGGCCTCCAGGGCCTGAAGGAGCATCTTGCCAACCTGCTCCATCCAATCATGGCGCTTCTCTCATGCTGGTTAACAGCATGAGAGTGGCGTCTGGATTGGTTAGGGGAGCTCCACAGCAGACTGCAGTTTCACCGAGGAGGACGTGTGGCAGTGGGTAAGTATCATTTATTTAAATCGTATTTATTTAAAATGTTAGTGCAGTTTTATTTTGGGTGGAGGGAGGGGTTGTTGTATTATGGACTATTGGAGGGAGGAAGTGTTTTATTCTGGGCTTTCGGAGGTAGGTGTTTTTTTTATTATGGGCTTTTGGAAGGAGGAAGTGTTTTATTTGGGGCTTTTAGAGGAAGGTGTTTTTTTATTATGGGCTTTTGGAAGGAGGGGGTGTTTTATTTTGGTGTTTTTTGGAAGCGGTGGGGCACTTCGCTTGCCCCACCACTTTCAAAGGTTGCCAGCCGCCTCTGTTTTGATGTACATTTTTCATATGTGTACATGGTTTTTCTAAAATATTAAAAGAAATGATAATTTAATGAGAAATCATACTTGTCTGAAAGGCTTAGTTATTAACATTCTCTCAACATTGGTCCTTGTCAGTGTGTTTTAGTAAGGAGGCTTTCACCGGAAAAGGATGCACACATCACCTACCTTTAGGAAGTCAATTTTCCATGCCATGTGAGGACAAAGCATGACGCTCTTCCAGAAATTCCAAAGGGGGATGTTAAACATGTTGCCAAACAGACAGACGTACACAAAACGTTACGGATGGACTGTAAGAAATTCTAAAAATATATAATGCCGTCTTTTTGTAAAACGCATTTTATAAATATTCCTTATAGACTTATGGGTCTTGTATTTACCAGTGTTATGTTCTCAAGTGGCTACTTTTAAAACAAGGAGGACTGATTCATCAAAATAATCTCAATTTTACACCACAAAAGCCTATAAATTTGTTTTCTTTCATTTCAACAAGGTTCGTACCTCAGGGTTAAGAAGTAGAATTTGTGTTTTTAAAACTTCATGGTTCTTAAACACCCTCCTCTGAGAGTTTTCTAAAGCAAATACAATTTACATCTCTGCACATGACCTTTTAAAAGCCTGCTCATGAGCTAATCGGAAGCAGGTGTAGCCCTAATTTTACAAGATCAGTCAATTTCCAGATAATGCTAGCTTAAATTAGCAGCATAATCAAGCGTGGCTGATTTATCCATTCGGTAATTTCACACAGAATCCGCCCCATGATTAGGAGTTTTCAAAACTGCTAAATAATATTCCATATCGACTTCAAACCATTGTTAGAGATCACTTTGTCTGGGATGAGTATTGACAACCTGGAGATACCCATTAACCGAGGAGACTAGGCAGGCGAATGCACTCTTTTCTCCCTGCCATATGCACATCAATCCCAGTCAACTGCAAGCGAGATCTCACAGACATTCAACATGTTTTCAGTCTCAGCTCATTAAAGTAAGCAGACTCAGCTGTTTGTTTGTAAGGTCCATTCCCAATAAAGAACACTAACATAGACGAACAAGTTACTTACCTTCGGTAAGGCCTTATCTGGTAGAGATTCTATCTAGCGACAGATTCCCTACCGTAGAATATTCTCCAGGTGTCATTCTGGACCTTGAATCTTTTCCAACAGTACCTCTGAGAACCGGTGTTACCACTCTTGTTCCTGTCCTGCCTCTTTACCTAACGTGTCTGTTTCCCAGGCCACGTTTTCTATCTTTCCCTTTCTAAAACTCCTCTCTCCTTCCTCATTGGCAACAAAACACCATGTGAGTGGACATCACGCTATTCAAAGCAACGTATCACCGACTCGCATTGCTTGGCTTTAAGGATTTCCATGTGTCTTGAATTCCAGCTGAGAGAGAACGCAGGAGCGTTTAGCTCTCTACCTTCCTTTTCGTTTGTGCGCGGTAGGAGCCGTGAGCACTTCTTTAACTCTGCTGACCGCGGATGCGGTACCTTGTTCCTTAACCTCTCCAGGTGTACGGCAGGAGCCGTTAGCTCTTCGTTTGCTCCTCAGATCGCAGGCGCGGTCCAACACTCCGAATACCTTCGCGGGTGCACGGCAGGAGCCGTAAGCGTGGCTTTTGCCCCCAGACCGCAGGAGCGGTCCAACACTCCTACTACCTTCGCAGGTGCACGGCAGGAGTCGTAAGCACCGCTTTTGCCCCTCAGACCGCAGGCGTGGTCCAGCATTCTTAATTTCTTCGCGGGTGCACGGCAGGAGTCGTAAGCACCATTTACATTACAAACCGCGGTTGCGGTTCTTCAGTTGTTTATCCTTTCTTGGGGGTGCGTGGCAGGAGCCGTGTGCACCTCCTTCACATAATAAGCCGCGGTAGCGGTTATTTTCATACCATCCCGTTCCTGGTATGCGGCAGCAGCCGTGAGTACTTACAAAACCTTGCAGGCCGCGGATGCAGTCCCAATCCTTATTTTGACATCACGCGATACACGGCAGGAGCCGTGTTCGCCAAACCAAGGGGTATATTCACAAGAACGTGTGATAACTACCGCAAGAGTAGCGTAACGCAACTTTCAATATCGCAGTCTATCGCGGGAAAATAACCCTGTGTCAACGTGGAATTCACAACAAGGCGGTAGCATGCGATAGTCTGCCGAAACCGCGGACAATGTCCGCGATACAACCACCACGATGGAGATAAAAACACAAACCACAACACCAAAAAACATGCGATGGGCCAAAGCGCGATGAGGAAATCAGCGACAAGCAGCGCCAGGCCTGCAACACACACTTGGCAGGCGTCAAAAATCTCCATAAAAGTAGAAAAAAAAAACCAACACACAAACTGACCAACACACAAGCACCATGGAGGTAGCCGGAGCAGGCGCAGAGGACGAGCGCAACCCCACAAGCACCCCGGACGACCAGCCTGGGACCTCGGGGACAGGGAAGGGCAAGGACAAGAAGACGAGGAAGACAAAGTTCAGTCCGCAGGCGAACATGATCATAGTCACGGAGGTGATGGAACACCATCAACAACTCTTCGTCACCTCCAACGTGTCATTGGGCACCAAAACTGGAATATGGCAGGACATCGTCGACAAGGTGAATGCCGTCAGAGAGCACAAGCGGACAATGGACGAGGTCAAGAGGCGATGGAATGACATCAAGCGGAAGACCAAGGAGAAACTCTCCGCCAACCTGAAGGCAGCAACGCAGACCGGAGGTGGGGGCCCAGCGCCACAGCTGGAGCTGGATGACATGGAGGAGCTGGTGTCGACAGTCATCAGTGTGGAGACTGTGGCCGGAGTCGGGGTACCGGACACTGCTCGACAGGACACAACACAACAGCAACAGAGTGAGTGACCACCAGGTACTGGGGGGACGGGGGGAGATGGCCACAATGGCACACATGCACAAGCAAGCAGGGCACAGTGCACACCCACAATCACTCTGGGTCCTCGCCCAGACCCACAGACTGTCACAATGTACAATGCCATGCTGTCTGAATGTCAACCTGTACCATGCGGCTACATACATGTGGACACATTGTAGTACACCATCTCCCCTTCACATCGCAGGGGCATCGTCAACACCTCCTGCAGAGCAGTCACAGCCACTCTTCACTGATGACGAGGAGGAGGACAACACCAGCATCGACACCCAAACCATCCAAGATCTCATTGACCTCATCCGCAACTCACCTCCAGGATCAGGGCAGCCCAGCTACATCCATGAGACCCCACCCACCACCCAAACCACCCAGCAGGAGGCACCCACAGCCCCGGCACCCTCCCAAGTCCCCCAGGAACAACAAATGGCCTTCCAACACCGTGTGCTGGAGGGCCAGAGGCAGACGGCCGAGCAGGTGCGGGTGGGGTTCGAGCTCATGGCTAACAAACTGGACGCCATCCTTGGGTGTCTATGTCCGCCCCATGGACTCCAGCGAGCCCTGACTGACATCTCTGGAGTCATGACGCGGAGGGAAGAATACCTGTCCGCTCAGAGTGGCCCCAGCGATGCCAGCCGTGAGCTGGCAAACATGCAGAGGCTCATGGAGGACATGGTGCGGATGGAGGCGTAAAGGATGGCAGCCGCTGCTGCACATCAGCGAAATGTAGCTGGGATCTACCGTGCCCTGCATGTCCTCGTCATGGCATTGCTGCCACAAGGCGTGGTGATGATGAATGCTGCTGCCCCCACACCATCCACATCTCCGCCCCCTGGTGTGTCAGTGCCTCCCAGTGCGGCAGGCGTGTCCACTCCGGCACCTGATGTGTCACTGCCACACAGTGCGGCCGACAATCCTCCTCCAGCCCCTGATGTGACAGTGGCACACAGTGCCGCAGCCGGTACTGCAACACCCACAGGTGGGGCAGGGCACACACCCGGGGACGAGGACGTGGATGGGACTGTGGTCAGGAGGGCCAGGCACTAGCATTCATTTCCGCCACCTTGCCTGTTTCTGCTTGGTGCCGCACATGGCCTCAAGACCTACCACTGAGCCCGGATACACTCCGATGCACTCACCTTGGACAGCGACATGGACTGCCACATCCTGTTTGATGACCAATGACACGGCGGACAGACTGCGAACTGTACCCTTCCTCTTCCGCAGTACAGGTCATCCCTGGATGGACACTGGCTGGCCCTCCACGGGCCCATATTGTGTAGTGTGCTCGGCATTGCCCTGTACCGCTCCCGCTGCATGACTGCACTGGATGTGCAAATAAACATCCAGTGACGCACTGCTGTGTAATGTCTTACGTCATTCATATATGGATGTGTGGATGAATGTGGGGACAGAGCCTTCCCTTGCGTCAATGATGTTCATCCTGTGGGATGCCAGTCAGAGGGTGCGACATTGCATTTTGTGTACCGGGTTCCGTGAACACTACAACAGGGACACACGCATCAGTCACTTCCTTGTCAGGACATGGACTGGACCACGCCCAGAGCCCACGAGGCATTGTTGCAAGCCCTGCGCTGGTCAGGCGTACGGCAGGCCAGACCACTCCGCTAACGCCCCGAGGGGGGGCCCTCATTGCTACCCGTCGCAGCCGTACTCGCTGGTGGTGTGCAGGTCACTGGTCTAGTTGTCAGCATGTCACAGCCACTCCCTGAGGGCAGGTTTTCACACACACCACACCCATCCGGCACAGGCGTCACAGGCCATGTGACTCCGCCAACATAAGGGGCCGACAACGTCACATTCCCCTCTTCCGGTGGTGACTGGATGACGGCCGCTCCATGGTTCTCACTCATGTAGGGCCCATGAGTTGTTGCGCACAGGGTTAGTGGCATCCGAGGCCTTGCGGACGGCACAGGCCTACCACCACGTGGCGCAGACTGGGGTTGCACAGGGTTAGTGGCACACGAGGCCTTGAGTAAGGCACGGGCCTACCACCATGTGGCGCAGACTGGGGTTGCACAGGGTTAGTGGCACCCGGGGCCTTGCGGAGGGCACAGGCACCCCGCCACGGGACGGTGACTTGGGGTGCACTGTGTCAGTGGCACCTTGAGCTGCTGAGCGGGTATGCAGCCTGCGATGATGCCCCGTCCCGGCGGTCCGGACAGCTCAGGTTTTGTGTGCCCTGCTGGACAGCAGTGTAGGCCAGAGCCAGCGGGCAGCGCGGGCCTACCGCCACGTGGCATCGCTTCCGGGGTCCCAGAGTTGGTGGCACCCATTGGGCTGAGCGGGTGTGCAGCCTGCGATGGTGCCGGGTGCACTGGTATGTCCACTGCCATGGAGTAATCAATACCCAGCACCAAACGTGAGACCTGGTGGCCTGCGGATCGGGGCTGCATGATGTGGAGGGTGCCATGTCCGCGGGCCCCGGGCTTGTGGCTTGCAGCGGCACGTGGTGGGACCTCCTGTCTACGCGCCGGTGGCGGAAAGTGAGCATTGAGGCCTGGGTGTGCATGGGCGGGCATGCTCCGATGGGCGGCGGGAGAGGTTGGGGTGCCTCTGCCTGGGTGTGCATGGGCGGGCAGGCGATGTTGTCTTGTGCAAGTGTGTGTACTGTGCCAGTCATGTATCTGGGCTCTGTTTCAGCTGACAGCTCTGAATCAGATGTGTGACCTGGTGAACTGCCCTACATACCGGCACGTGGTTGGAGACACACCGGTGGCAGCAGGTGAGCAGTGTGGCCTGGGTGCACAGGGGTGGCACTCTCTCTCCCTCCCTCTCTTCCTCTCTCTCTCCCTCCCACTCTTCCTCTCGCTCTCCCTCCCTCTCTTCCTCTCTCTCTCCTCTTCTCTCTCTCCCTCCCTCTCTTCCTCTCTCTCTCCCTCCCTCTCTTCCTCTCTCTCTCTCTCTCCTCTCTCTCTCTCTCTCTCTCCCTCTCTTCCTCTCTCTCTCCCTCCCTCTCTCTCTCTCTCTCTCTCCTCTCTCTCTCTCTCTCTCTCTCCCTCTCTTCCTCTCTCTCTCCCTCCCACTCTTCCTCTCTCTCTCCTTCGCTCTCTCTCTGTCCTCTGATGTGCGCAGGATACACCTTCTCATCATGTTTTTTGTCTTACAGGCTGTGACCTACGTATTGTCCGGAGGGGAGCGGCCATGTGTCTTCATTTCATTTTGTTGTTCATTTTAATAAAGTTTCATTTGTTGCTTCGAAAGAGAATGTGTGCTGGTCATTTCTGTGACGACACAACCATGTCACCAGTTGTGATTGTGCGGCATCAAGCGGAATATTTTGTACATGTTTGGGTGTGGCTGATGTGGCATGTCTTTGGTCGGGGGGGTGCCAGGGAGGGGTGGTCCTGGGGGTGGTGGCGGTGGGTGTTGTGGCCCTCTTGGGTGTCCGGCCCGCATGATGGGTGGCTCCATGGCATCTGTTGCCCTTCCGATGTAGCCCTGGGCTGTGCTCCCTTTTGTGGTGCTGGCTGCCGTCCGACTTTACACCAGGTCAGAGCAGGTGTAGATTTCCTGGTGCTAACGCGCCTTATCGCCTGTTTTGTGTTTTTATCGCGGATGTGGCTGGTCGTTGTGAATGTTGAGGTGTGCTGTTGTCTCGACTTTTGTCACGGGAACGCCTACTCTGCATCTCATTAGCGATATTTGCGGGGGTCCTCTGTGGCGATGTTTTTTGCGGGGCTGCTATCGCGGGTAAACTGGTGCTGTGGGCTGTTAACACCGGCTTGTGAATGGGGAGGTAAATTTATCACGACTTTGGCTGCGATAAAGTGCCGTTAATTTGGCGATAGCTCCTTGTGAATATGCCCCTAAGTGTTATAAAACCGCAGGCGCGGTTCTCTGTTTGTTCATTTACTTTCCCGGTACACGGCAGGAGCCTGTCGCATCACTACGCCTTTATTTTTTACAGCCGCTGACACAGTACTTTGGTTGTTTGGATTTCCCTTTTCTACGTCATCCCATTGGAGCACTGAGGCTTCTTGAAAGATCGATCCAGTTCAAGGATTAATACTTATATTCCACACACCTTTTGAATCGTGGTGAGTGCACGTACCTATTTTTTTTTTTTTAACCACTGTAAAGAAAATCTCCTTAAGCTATTGTGTGCTCCCCTCTTCTCTTTCCTTCTCTAAAGTCCCTCTCCTGTTTATGTCTTCCAGACCTTGAGCTGCCCATTGGCTCCTAAACTCCTACTATACAGACGCTGTCTGTGATTCCCTTCATCCTTTACCACGTTACTTCAGGACTCCACACCTATCCCCGCTATCCTCGATCCCAAGAACATCAGGTGTGGTGTATTCACGTCCCTTTCCCCTTGAGATCAATCGCCCATTCTGTTGTATTCAGTGTGGAGGATTGGTCTGGAGGTGAGAGGGGGGACTCTCTCTGTTTCTGCAGTTCCTGGTTTTCAGGTGAGTGGGATTGCGACAACCGGTAGGTGGCATCGTTTGGCTCCGCTTCAGTGTCAACTGCGTCTTCCACACCAGAAATGACGCGTGTGGTGCCTAAATAGGCGCCACCCCAAGGCGTTGACATCAGTTACTTTTTTTGACCTTTCAATGCCAGAAGCGCAGAGCCACGAACTTTGCTGATGTACCAGTGTGCAGACACTGACCAGAGTCTATTTATGAGGTGATTTACATTGCTCTTGCACCACAAACCATAAGACAGATTTTTGAAGGCATGCAAAGCCACTTTGTGTGGCTCTGAGTGGCTCCGAAAATCTGGAGTAGCGCAACACAGCACAAATGGATGCGTTGCGTTACTCTGCCCTGGAAAGGCGTTCCATGGACATCGCCTGGGTGTTCCTCCTATAGATTTTGACGCATCCTCTGATTTCCTCGAACTTGTTAACCTGAGATCTGGACCGGGTTGGAGACATTCCCCTGATGCTGTGCCCACTGGTATTTCAGGTCCCACTGCAGGGCCCGCATATGCCAATAGGCATGTGTCACCAGCGGGATGCATGAGGTCATGAGACCCAGCATCCTCATAGTCAGTTTCACCATAATCCAAGACAGAACCTGAAACATCAGAACATCCCTGATGAAAGGGAGAATCTGAGAGGGAGTCAGGTGTGATTTCGGCATGTTGATAGTGAACACTAGCGAATGCAGGAGGTTTGCCATAGTCTGGAGGTGGGAGATGCCCACCTGGGGCGAGCCCCCCTTCAACAGCCAGTCATTTGTAGGGGAAGACTAGAACCTCCAACTTCTGCTTATGTGTTTCAACCACTGCCATCACCTCAGTGATCAGCCAAGGGAAAGGCCAAAGGGGAGCAAAGTGTACTGAAAATGCTTGTGGCCCATCATGAACTGCAGATAGCACCTGTGGGCATGCAGGGCAGGAATGTGGAAGTAGGCGTCCTGCAAGTTTAGCGCTACCATCCAGTCTCCAGAGTCGAGGGCAGAGGGAACCTGAGCCAACATGAGCATCTTGAATTCCCTTTCTTCGGGAAGAATTTGAGAGGGTGCCGCTCTAGAATAGGGAGGAGGCCTCTGTCCTTTTTGAGCTTCTGAAAGTAGCAGGAATACCAACCGCAACCTACTTCTGATACCGGCACCCTCTTGATCACTCCTTTGGCCAAAACAGCCTGTACTTCCTGACCGAGCAGGGAGAGATGGTCCTCCGTAAGCTGGTCGACTGATGGAGGCATGGACGCTGGGGTCCCAAGAATGGGGATGGATTGAGTAACCCCACTGAATGATCTGAAGTACCCACTTGTCTGAAGCTATAGACTGTCAGTGGGGCAGGTGATGATGGATCATGCCACCAACTTGGTGCTTGTGATAGTACAAGGGCAAACTGAAGGTGTCTTGAGGCTGTGACTGCCAGGAGAGGTTGGAGACTGAGACAACCTTTGGCTGGTTGTCCCACGGGGTTTGTGGGAACTGTGTCGGCAGCCACGAAAGGACTGGGGAGCCTGTTGGCCTTGGTGCCTGGGCGGGAATTGATGCAGCTGGTAGCCCATACCATAGTTACTGAACGGCGAAAGGCAGAGTGGGATTGGTGGTGGGCCATGGAGAGGTCAAGGTACCTGGCAGAAGCCCGGCTGTCCTTAAATGCTCCAGCGCTGAACCTGCCTTAGCGCCAAAAACGTGAGTGCCATTGAAGGGTATGTCTATGAGGGCAGCCTGGACAACCTCCAAAAAGCGAGTGGATCTCAGCCAGAAGTGATGTCTAAATACCACTGTCAACACAATTCCTCTGCCTAACTAGTTGGTTTAGTCCAGTCTGCAGCGAACAGTGAACTTTACTGCATCTCTGCCATTTGAAATAGTCTGTGATAGTATGGCTTGGGCCTCCACTGAGACCATGGGTACCACTTGCCCAACCGAGTCTCAAACAGTGTGGGTGTATCGGCCCAAGAGGCACGTGGAGTTCACTTACCGCAGTGCTAGTATGGCGGAAGAGAACATCCACTTGTCAAAGGTGTTCAACGTCTTGGATTCCCTATTGGTGGTTTGGTAGGGATAGTGCCAAGGTTAACCTTGGAGATGGAGTCCGGGACAATCAGGCACTCCAGGGTGGGGTGCTGGGTGAGGAAAGCTGGGTCCCCTGGAGCGGGTGATGGTGGTGGACAATGGGCCTGTGCACAGGTGTCCCTGTGGAAGAGAGACCAAGTCAGTGTCTAGTGAGGTGTCCAGACCACTGGCATCTGCCAGTTCCTATTACCAGTTGTTGTCAGACTCCTCAAGGGGGTTGTAGCCAGAGGTATCCTCAGATCCCTCCCAATCATACTCTTTTCCAGGCCTGTCAAAGAAATGAGGAACCGGCTCTGACTCAGAATGACTGGATCTGGCCAGCACTGGATGACACTGGTCCAGCTTTGTATCAGTGTCCCGTATGATGATTGGGTCGGCACCGCAGAGCGGTGCCAGTAGCAATGGGAACATCGTCGCTGGAGCAGGTTCCAGTTAAGGTTGTGGTCTCATTAACAGAGCCGTTCTTGATCCAACACCAGATCCAAGGAGCATGACTGATGCTGAGGGTGGACCCGCCGGTGGAAATCCAGTGAGGGTACCCACCGAACCCATAGGGCCCGAAAGCCCTCCAGAAACCCCCCCCCCCACAAAAATGAGGTGAATGTCTGCATAATATTCACAGAATTGGGCAGGGTCAATCCGGCTCCAGGAAACTCAGGCCTAGAGTAATGGCCTAGAGTGATGTTGTTCCTGAGCTTTGTCCAATGAAGTGCTGTGATGTCGAAGAGCACTTAGATTTCTTAGAATATTTGTAGGACTTACCCGACGATGACTTCCAGCGCAATGATGAGCGCCTGGACTGACTCCGCGAATGGACCCAGGACCTTTAATGTGACTAGGAACTGGAGCGTTGTGGGGGAGCTTCAGAGAGCGCGCCCTTAGCACCTTCAGATTCATGGTGAGGTGGTCCTCACAGGACTTGAAGTTATGGTCCGACTCCAAGCACCAAATACAGACCATATGGAGGTCTGTCACAGAGCCTGTCTGTGGCAGGAACCACAGACTTGAATCCCACTGGTTTCTTGGAGGACATCCCTAGCACACTAGGAGACAAGGTCTTGAAAAAAGCTGTGACAAAATGTCACAAAAAGGTCAGTCAAAAAATGACTGAAGGTAGCTTTCTCCGGATCTGCGGGTGTGGAAAGAAAAGAACTGAAGTCAGCATGATTGGGTGGCACCTATATAGGCATCATGTATGTAATGTCTGGTGCGGACAATGCCAATGACACTGACTGTGAGCCGAATGATGCCACGTACTGGCACGCAGATGTACTGTTCGAAAAGTTTCAGGATCCAGTCTGACGCCTAGAGAATATTCGAATGAGAGGAATCTGTGGCTAGAAGTCTCTATCAGATTATGTCAGTCATTCAAAACGATTGCCACAGATTTTTTATTGTAATATGTTTTATTGGTTTTTAACTGAATTAGTGCTCTTTTTGAAATATTACACAGAACGGAATTAGTGATGATTGTATTCACATAAAATGAATCCTTAGTTACAAAACAACATCTATCACGCCCTTGCCTTCAAACACCATAACACACAAAACTTATGAAATAATCACCTGTCCAACAGGCAGGTAAAACGTTTCTAGTGATATGGCATAGAGTGCATACAATCCAAAATAAAGAAATATAGCCACACACACATAACATGACAACTTGCTACAATGAGAGATGCAGCGGTTAACATCGAATTGATCACATTTTACATCATTGAGATACTGTCCTTAAATTTATCATCAGATTTTTGAGGAAGCTTAAGCAAAATTGTGCCCATTCTGTCAAGTTCACCTGCTTTCCGGCTTTGTAATTTGAGCAGCATCTTTTGCCTGCGCCCATTTGAGTATGTGAGTACTCAATACTATGATAAACAGGGGATAAGGCAATCTCCAACGGACAGCAATAGCTCTCTTCACATAGCTAAACCAATGAAACGTGTTCCGGTTCTGTCTGCTTTATGCCTAGGTATAAAACTTAGCAAATATGTCTGCAGTTTTCCCAGACGTCGCCTCCCCATCCATTCCTGGTCTACGTCCCATACATGTGTCTAGAAGGGAACCAGTTGTGGATACAAATATTCCACCTGGTAAAAGGAAGCTTCAGGTGCTCAAAATCAGGAGCAGTTGCGTGAAACAATTGCCGTGGGGAACATGTTATGCAATATAGCTGTAGTAAGGTAGGCATGGTGTACATTATTGAATTGAATTAACTTCAAACAGCCATTCCTTTACGCCTTATGGAAATGTCTAAGTCTAGCTGCCCGTTCCAATTCTGATAATTCCTCATGCAGGTCCTTCTCCCATCAACTTTTCAGTCCAGCCAAATCTATCCCTCCTTGTGCCTGTTGGATTGGTAAATGTTTGAGATCATGCACCTACCTCCGCTCCAAGTCAACAATATTTGTAGAGTATTGTAATGTTGTAGAATATGCAGGGACACTAGGACCGGCGCAACAAGTAAAGGTGGGAGGGGAGAAAGGAAGCGGAACACGAGGAGCTAGGTACGGGAGTAAGAAGAAGGGAAATGAAGGAGGCAGACGTGTGTGGAATAAAGCTCCACTAACACCACATACCTTGGGTCAGTGTCGTTTGTTCTGGTGTCACGACACTACAGCTGGCGATGAAGGTGGTCGTTGAACCTGGCTGCATACCGTCGTGTCGACAGTGGTGCCACGTCGAGCGCTCCGTTGCTTTGGAGCTGCCTTGCTGCGCCGCGACCCGGGAGCCCACCCCGGTCGCGTGTTCCTCCTGCTGTGTCTGCCGATTGCTGCAATTTCGGACGCGACCCGGGAGCCCACCCCGGTCGTGCCGGATCCCTGCTGTGCTGCTCCCTCAATGCACGTTTAGACATGACCCGGGAGCCCACCCCGGTCGCGCAGGATCCCGGTTGTGCTGCTCTCCCGCTTTGCTGTCCTTCCCTCAGGCATCCATTGGAGGTGTGTTGGAGCCTGTCCTGGCCCAGGTGGCTGCATCTGCCCACAAGTAGGTCCCAAGTGCCTGCTCCGCCTGCTGTGCGTGCTTGCTGGGCAGCTCCCACGCTGCCGATGATTTCTGCTTCTGCCTTTGCTTCTGGCCTGCACTCTCGCAAGGAGCGAGACTAACCCGGCGGCCATCTTGAGGTCAGGCACCTCATCCAATCCACTGTCAGAATTCCACGGCGGCCATTTTTAAGTCAGGCACTCGCCTGGAAAGTCATTCAAACTGCAAATAAACTTACCTAAACGACACCACATATAAGACAGAGTGGAACACACGTTTTCATTCATCATCTTCATGAAGACTGTCAATGCTAGTGGTGGTTGGGCGTTCGTATGCTAGCTGTTGCGCCCGTTGCATTCCTGGGTCCCTCGTTGCTGCTCCTGCACCTTACTACAAGTGCTGTCATTATCTATTTTGCTGCATCTGCTCCAGGTGACAGGTGCTGTGAGGCTTCCTATGCTCAGATACCTACCTGCCACTCATTTGCATAACACTCCACCATGTCTGGTTCTCCAACATCGAGACAGCGCCATGCCTCCCCTGGCACCAGCACCAGGCCGGAGTCCCCTACATCATCGTCCCAGACAGGAGGCCACAGACTTGCCATGTTGGGAGTCCCTTTTCTATGCCCGCCGGAACCCCTGGTTCTCATATCTGGGGGAGGAATGGGCCTTCGCTGGCAGCAGGAATGGATAGAAGATTTTGAGGACTTCATGAAAGGTTCGCATGTGACTAATGAGGATCAACAACTTATTGCACTACGCAATTTAATTGGGAAAGATGTTGGACAGATTATAAAGGAACTTCCGGCTGATGCTGCGTCATCCTATGCGGATGTGCGTGAAGCACTGAACAGAAAATTTCTTCACAAAAGAAACATTGATTATGAACGATACACCTTCAATCTGGCATCACAAGAAAAAGATGAGTCTATGGGAGCATTCATCACGCACCTCAAACGCTTGACCCGTTACTGCGCGTTCGACTCTTTCACGACGGAAGACGCTCTTCGCTTGCGAATCATCGAAGGATGTCAGTCTGAGTCTTTACGAAGACGCCTTTTAAAGAAAAGCTACTCCCTTGATGAAATTGAAGAAATGACGCGAGTCAATGATTAGGCTGAAGAGCATGCAAAACGAATGGAAGCTGGAAGAGGTGAAAAACGAGAACAAGCATTCCGGCTCCAATCTCATAACACAGACAGGTCTTCTCTTGCAAAGCAATGATCATCGAGGTCCAAGGTTCATTCTCACCGTCCAAGTCGTCGTCGCAGTCTCAGTCGGACTGACAAAAGACAGGAGCGCCAACTTAAATGTTATTGCTGTGGGTATGATTTCCCTCACACTGAGGCATGCCCTGCATTAGGTCAAAGATGTAGGAAATGTGGCAGGGACAATCACTTTGAGAACGTTTGCAGAGCACCTCGCAAAGACACTCACAGACAATCAAGACAACCCAATACTCGCCATCATGCCAAGGCAGTGTGGGACCGCAGAGACCCTTCCACCGGCTCATCGCGGTCCAGCCTTCGCTCTCACGTCACATACAAATCACGACGGTCAGAATCTCAAGAGTCGAGGTCGCCTTCACCAGTATCGCAAGACAGTGATGAATATGTCTGCATGGTCGCGGATCCAGACAGGCTGAAGAAATACCCGCGACTCCATCTTCAAATAGGCAAACACATGGCCAAGTTTGTACTGGACAGTGGGGCATCCCTCAACTACATTTCAGTTGTGGAATACAATAAAATGAATCCACAACTGCACAAAGCTGCCGTGCGAGTATATACATGGATGTCGAAGGAACCCCTCCCTTGTCTAGGACAATTTCAGACTGATCTCACATACAAAGACAGGACCATTCCAGCTCGCATTCATGTCATTGAAGGTCCTGAAGCAGATTGTCTTCTTAGCTTGCCCACGGCGGAACAACTTCAACTAGTAGAAATATTGTATCGAGTTGATGACGAACCTGACATAGTTCACAAGTTTCCAAAACTATTCACCGGGCTCGGGAAGATGGCTCATTTTCAAGTTCGATTGCACATAAATGAACGTGTGACACCCATAGCACAACATCACAGGAAAATTCCATTTCATCTTCAGCAGTCCGTGGAGGAGGAACTGCAAGATCTTCTCCGGGCTGACATCATTGAGAGAACGTCAGGACCCACTCCTTGGGTCTCTCCAGTGGTCGTAGTACCGAAAAAGGGTTCACATGGCAAAGTACGTCTCTGTGTTGATATGAGAGCACCCAATACCGCCATTGAAAGGGAGAGACACACGGGACCTCATATCAGTGACATGATCACGTCGCTCAATGGAGCGCAAATCTTCTCCAAACTAGACCTCAATAAGGGCTATCACCAGCTTGAACTCCACGAAAAATCGAGATATATCACCACGTTCTCGACTCACCAAGGCCTGTTCAGATACAAACGGCTCAGCTTTGGGGTTTCGTCTGCAGCTGAGATCTTTCAAGAAGCAATCAGAAGGGTCATTCACCACATTCCCAACACTCTCAACTACAGTGATGACATTCTCGTGTATGAAGCGACGATACAAGAACATGACAAGGTGCTGGACCGGGTATTTCATGCTCTCTTGGACGCCAACCTAACATTAAACAAAGACAAATGCGAATTTCACAAATCCACATTGAAGTTCTTTGGACACATTTTCTCGGGCGCAGGCATGAGACCTGATCCTGAAAAGATTGCAGCGTTGAACGATACCCCTCGGCCCGAGACGCTGGGGATGTGCGTTCGTTTCTAGGCATGGGCAAGCTACTGTGCACGTTACATCAAGGATTATGCCACTCTCAGCTACCCTCTGAGAAAATTGACCAAACAAGGCCACCCATTCCAATGGACCACTAGATGTGATCAAGCTTTTCACTCGATCAAAGCTTCTGTTGAGTCAGCCAATAATCTCGCTTATTTCAACCCTCGGCGGAAAACTGAAATCACTGTGGATGCAAGTCCCGTGGGACTTGGAGCTATATTGGCTCAGTATGACAGAGATGGTGATCAACGATATATCGTAGCTTACGCCAGTCGGAGCCTAACAGATTCAGAGAGAGCATACTCCCAGCCCGAAAAGGAAAGCTTGGCGGCAGTCTGGGCCTGTGAACATTTCCACATTTTCATCTATGGAAAACACTTTACGCTCATCACGGACCATCAGGCCCTGCTAACCATTTTTGGAAACCCCCGAGCCAAAATGCCACCCAGAATAGAGCGCTGGGGCATCCGTCTTCAAGAGTATACCTATACTATCGTCCACAAACCTGGAAAAGCTGCAAATCCAGCTGACTATATGTCGCGACATCCTAAGTCAACTTCCAAATCAAATCCATCATTAGCGGAGGAATACATCCACTTTGTAGTGGCTCAAGCAAAACCACCAGCAGTTCCTCTGGAAGCCATCCTTGAAGCCACCAATGAGGATGTCACCTTACAAAATGTGAAACACCGCATTCAGACAAACAGCTGGAGACATCTGGAAGAGGCCGGACAGAGTAAACAAGTTGACAGTCATGAACTGACCTCTTTTCGACATGTGAGGGATGAATTGTCCATTACCTCAGATGGTCTTTTGCTACGAGACAAACGTATCATCATTCCGAAACAGCTGCGCCAAGGAGTTATTAACTTAGCACATGAAGGGCACAGAGGTATCGTAGCCACGAAGAGAGCACTGCGTGAGCGGGTCTGGTTCCCCACCCTTGATCAGATGGTTGAACTCACACTGAAAGACTGCCCGCAGTATCAGCTAGTAAGTCGAGAGGAGCCACCTGCACCCCTGCAAATGTCAGATTTGCCGGAAGGCGTCTGGCAACATGTCACAGTAGACTTCTTTGGCCCGTTAAAATCTGGCAAATACATTCTGGTCGTAATGGATGAATACTCACGTTTTCCAATTGTGCACCTCATATCATCAACCAAAGCTGCTGCCACCACCATACCCGTGTTGGATGAAGTCTTTGCAGCGTGGGGTATACCGAAGGTGGTGAAAACAGACAATGGCCCGCCATTCAATGGGCAAGAGTTTGCTGCATTTGCCAATCATCTCAATTTCAGACACAGGAAGATCACTCCCCTGTGGCCACAGGCCAATGGGATGGTAGTAAGATTTATGGCCACTCTGAAAAAAACCATCCAGCAAGCTGAACTTTCAAAGTGTGATGTTCAAGTGGCATTAAATGAGGTGTTAAGAGCATATCGAACCACACCACACAATACCACAGACAGATGTCCCGCAACCTTGATGTTGGGTCGCACGGTGCGCACAAGAATACCGGCCTGGGAAGAAATAACTAGGTGTACTCGTCAAGACTCTGATCACGAAGAATTAGCAGCAAGAGACAGACTAAAAAAGGATAAGATGAAAGAATACGCGGACAGTCGGCGGAAAGCTAAACCGTCATCCATTCAGGAAGGAGACTGGGTGCTGGTACGGCAAGAACAACAAAGAAAAGCAGACAGTCGATATCATGCTCGCCCACTGTTGGTGACAAAACAAAAGGGGACTATGGTCAAGGCTGCTTCAGAGGATAAGAGAATCACAAGGAATGTGGCGCATTTCCAGAGATGCACACCCACTGTCAGAGAAGCGTTGGCTGTGCCTGACAGTGCACTGAAGGAGGACGCACCTGTGATGGGAAGTGAGCACCGGCCCCCCATCTCTCCTGGCGAGGGGGAGCAGTCGACTCAGGAGGTAGCCCACCGGCCGCAGCGTCTCCATCGAAGACCCGTCCGCCTCATTGAAGAACTGTAACTATGTTGTTTATTTCTTTGTTGTGTATCCTGTTATAAAAAGACACATTTCAGGTAGCTCAAGTTGTTTAAGAAGGGGGGAGATGTAATGTTGTAGAATATGCAGGGACACTAGGACCGGCGCAGCAAGTAAAGGTGGGTATGGGAGAAAGGAAGCGGAACAGGAGGAGCTAGGAACTGGAGTAAGAAGAAGGGAAATGAAGGAGGCAGACGTGTGTGGAATAAAGCTCCACTAACACCACATACCTTGGGTCAGTGTCGTTTGTTCTGGTGTCACAACACTACAAGTATGGTCTGTATCAGCCTCAGCAGGTGCTTGATCCCAAGAACCTATAACTGCTCTGCAAAGCGCCGCATGTTTCAAGACTGAACTGCCAATAAATTATACTTTTCCCTTGACCCTATTAAGATCCTGAGAAATCCCTAGTTGAATAAGCGACCAACCTGCACTATACTAGCTTTCACCCTGATCTGGTGGTCATTCACTGTCCCCGCCACTTTACAAACTCCGATAGTGACCAGAGAGTAATCTCAGGAGTGTACAAAGTATTCTGTTTGAAATAGATTGCCATTGATTATAAATTCTGAAGCAAGAAAGGACCAGAGAATGAAATATTGTTTTTTTTGGATTACATACAAATTGCAGGTTAACAGGAGTCATTTTTGGTATGTATGTTTAACACAATTTGCACAATTCCCAGAACAGAACTATAATTGTAAGCATTTTGGTAGCCTAGACCTAGAATATTTTTTGAATTTGAAAATGTTTTGCTGCATACAATTTTGCATCCATAAAAAATTCTGTGGTACTAAGTCAATTTGCTGGGTCAGCCAAGTATACATACATTTATACTCAAGTGAACATTATCTTTCAGCATTACAGATATGGTTTAAAAAAAAAATAATAATTGAGTCTTATTATAGAATCCATTTTGTGCCAAGTTTAAAATGCACACACAACTGCTTTACTTCCACCCCACTTTGAGAAGCTTACTTTTAAACTCCACTACTTTCAGGAATCTCACGAAGTTGACGAAATTTAGTCTAAAAACTCCCACAAAATGTTAGTATTGTGGGAGTAGAAATCTTCAAAATCAGCAAAACAATGCGGATCCTGCTAGAGGTAACCTCTGGGGGTCCAGAGCGACCCATGTGTTGACTTCGACTACTTTGTCAGACTAACTCCATTATGATTAATCATGATAGGTATAAGATAATAGTTGTAGAGAAGCAACTCATGGGTGTGGTGGTAATCCCCTTAGTTATTAACTTTAAAATGAGCGTTCTATTATGCCATATGGGGCTATGGTCTGGTTTCTCCACCCTGATATAAACTTTAAAATGCTGGCAGACAGACTATGGAAACATTTATGGCATCGTAAGAGAGTTTTGGCGGGAGGAGGTCATAAAATCAAGTAGCTGTGAGGATGATCAGGCTAAAGGAAGACCTGGTGTCTCGTGATGCTTTTGCCACCATGTCCAGACCTACCAACTCACACGATATTGGCTCCTTTCACATGGTCACACATTGAGGAGCCGATATCACACGGTGGGCACCCAATTAGCTGGAAACCCCTGCAGAGAGCATGTTTCCAGCTAATTGTTTGGAGGTTTAGCTCAGTCGATGTCCATTACAAGGTGTGAAACCCCCAGGATTTTGGCAGCAGTCTCAAAAGCTTTTGTTTTCTTTTGGGGAAGGCGAGGGGGGTGAGCCCATGGGAGGGGTGGAGGTTTGTCATGGAATGGGGAGGCTGTGAATTTAGAGGTGTCTGGACTGTGCTCAGCACTAAGCCCCACCCACTTCGTGCCCACGCCCCCTTCTCACAAGATGAAAAAAATTCACAAGTTGGCAGGTCTGCAGCTATACTGTGCTTCTGTTTCATTATAGGTCTAGGAGAGATATGCTAACGTTATGTCATGTTAATTGCTTATTAAGCATGCAGTTACAAAAATATTGGCATCCTGGCTCTAGTAATGTTGCAAGCATATTTGTGCTGGTAAAGCATTCCATGACACTACAGCCAAATAGGCAAATGAGCGACCTCCTCGTTAATCCTTATGACGTTTCAGGTTTAAGGAGATATGCTGTCTACAAGTGTAAGTTCCCTCAAGACTTGTAACATGAAATAAGGTTCTTCACAAATTCAAGGCCTGACCCACAGATGACTTTGTGGCAAGCGTATAACAATTTAAATTTAATACGCTTCTCGGTAGGTAAGCAATACAGAAGGTGTAACTGCACAGAAACCAAAACTCAACGTGGCATGCCTAGCATTGCTCCAGTGCCATATTTTCAATATGATGGAGCTTTGGAACCTTTTATTTGGAACAGCATTATGCAATGAGTTGCAATAAACGAGTTGTGATCTTATTATAGTATGAATTATTGTTAACCTTAATCCTCCGGGTAGTAATGGAATTATCTTTCTCCAAAGCTTAAAAATAGAACACAAAAGGAGGATAGCATGGTATTGTAATGAAGGTCTGATGCTTGTGAAGGGTTGAAAGGAATTTATTTGAAGAGACAACGACTGTAGGTGGTGCTCCCTCTCCAGCCAGCCAACAACTGGCCTTTGAGAGAACACCACTACATCACCATAGAAAACATGCTGTGTCATAGACTAACATAGTTAAAGCTACAGATACTTAAAGCTACAGATGCTTAAAGGGTTGGTTTACTTATCAGGATACAACACATGGCAATCTGGGCAGAGCAATTGTCTCATCAAATATAAAGCCAAGGTTTCATACAATTTTCTCTGGGTTAAGAGTTCCGCCTAAAGATGTCAGCCACCTCTTCTCTGAGCATGGACATGGAAATGAAGGGAAGGTGGCTTTTAATCTTCTCAACACAAAGTTTCTGCATCATATCAACCATGTTTTAGCATAGCCTAGTTGAACTGAATTCCTTCATTGGTACTTGATACAGTTTGATACGTGTTGTCTTTTTAGGTACTTCATGTTAAAGCATTCTTGTTGTTTAGAAATTCATAAAGTTTGGGCTTACATCAAATTATTTGTTTGCGTTTTCAATTTGGCTGTCTTCTTAAATGCCACCTCATGATTTTTTATGGGAAGCATTGTATTCAGCATGTTGTCAACAAAATGTACTTTGAGGACTTCAAAGCAAATACTTTCATTTGTATGTGGATATTCTGAGCCTGGGCAATGGTTAGCAAAAGGTTCATTCAGTCATGATGTCTGAAGTTGAAGACACGTCATCACTGCCCTCTTGGTAGCTTTCCATTTGCTTTACCCTTTGTGTGATTGTTTATTCTTCTGGAATGTTGGATAATTCTACCTGCTTTATACTTTAGCAGGCTACCTTACATCTTCATAGAAATATTCTATGTAATATTTTGAATACTTTGAACACATAGCCACTGACTACATTGAAGAAATAATAGAGGAAGTAATGCATTTTATGTACATTTTCTGATTATGCACCAAGGCAATGCCACATTTATTTTCAAGAAGTCTTTTATCTGCAATGAAGAAGAGGCTTTATTTAACGTTTTGCTGGCCATTCAGGTGATACCTACTTACAAGGATAAATTACATGCCAATGTGGATGGGCAAACCAGTACACTCAGTGACTGGCCAAGCGTGCCCTAATGAAAGATGCAGTATGCTTTTTGTTGTTGTAGTACAGACAGAATTGTGATCAATGACACCTGCATTGAAAGGCATTCATAAGCGGTTAAAAAACTGACAATCATAAACTGAAAGCCTATATACTAAGCAAGATAGCTCAAAATCCCTTGTCAGATCAAAAATCATACAGTTCTTGGAGCCGATTCACAGGACAAATGCTAAAGGGGTTATTTTTAAGCCCATTGAACTGCTGGTCATTATTTGTTTGATACACTGGTGGTGCAGAGTGCAGACCCATATCTACGAGTCCTCCAACTTCTCCAGCTCCAAAGTTGATAGCTCTGGCCCTTGCGCCGCACCCTCTTTCAAAGATATCCTGCATTTAAGGTAAATCTCACAGTTCCTTCCTACACTGTGATAGAAATCACTGCTGATTGAAGTCTGGCTTTGTAAATGGTTTGTGTAATGTGTTTTCAAATTGTATCAATTTGCATTTTAACTAACCAGCAGCAAGTTCTTTTTTTGTTCCACTAGACATCTGTAATCCAATTCATAACCAAGGGGGTGATTAGGATGGCGGGCGGACTTTAGTCCGCCCGCCACCCTAGCGGTAACGGACCGCCCGCCTGCCATGCGGCGGTCCCGCCACCCCAATTATGATGCGACCGCCATCGCGGCGGTCGCATCTGGGATTTTAACATTGCGGCGGGTGCTGCTGGCTGCAGCACCCGCCGCAATGTTGAAATGCCATGTAGTGCATTGCCATGCACAACGTGGCAGGCACCGCGCGGTGCCTTCTATCTTGTGCATGGCAATGTAGGGCGGGTACCATAGGTACCCCCCAAGTGCAGCCCCCCACCCCCTCCGGGGGCCCGCAATGGGCCCCTAAAGCGAATCCCCGCCAGCCTTTCCATGGCGGCATCGCCGCCATGGAAAGGCCAGTTTCCGCACACATCCTAATATGGATGGCGGTGCCTGGTAGGCACCGCCACCATATTAGTGGCCAAGTCTGCCCGGCCGGCAATCGGAACGATTGCCGACCGGCGGAAAAGCAGCGGATGCACTTTGCGTCCGCGGCGATACCCCCCGCCATTATAATATGGCGGGGGGTAAATCGGGTTGCGATGGCGGTCGGATTGCCACCGCCGGGCCGGCGATGGCGATCCGCCCGCCATCCTAATCACCCCCCAAGTG
Source organism: Calotriton arnoldi (assembly GCA_963921515.1). Classification (NCBI taxonomy): domain Eukaryota; kingdom Metazoa; phylum Chordata; class Amphibia; order Caudata; family Salamandridae; genus Calotriton; species Calotriton arnoldi. Next base: position 507,205 of record CAWUFW010009717.1, on the reverse strand, counting down.
TCCAGTAAAAATCAGAAGTGCCATACTGGGGTGCAGCTTCCATTGATACAGCAGGTGCAGTGTCACCGGGCCACTGAGACCTGAGGGGCCCACTGAACCCTGGCTATTTCTGTATTTCATGCTTCAAACAGCAGCTATGTGGCCCTTCTTTCTTTGCTCTAGGGCCTATGGCACACTGGCCACCTAACTGGTGCCACAAGTGGATACAGAAGCCAAGTGGTAGCTGGTAAGCTGCAGCCCTCCCCCATGCCATCTGTTGCTGTCTACAGAGCAAAGGCCAGGCACCAGGGAAACAGAAGCATTTGCGAGCATCAATGTGCAAATGGCCCAGCAGTGGTATTCAGATTACAATGGTCTATACAGCAGTTGTTTATTTAGGTAGAGCCATCTACCTAAATAGGCTAGATTTGTCTCTGGCCCTACTATTCACGTCCCCTATCCCACAATGCACTCCTTACTTTGTGCTAAATATTAGTAACAAAGACAGGCTACATCCTTTGCTCTTAATCACAGATGTGGCACTTATTTTACCAACCTCTGAAAGATGAAGTGTTTGTTTTGTCAACTTTGGAAGGATGTGTAGCTTTATTTGTTCCACAGGCTAATGTGCTGGAGACTTACATTTTATTTTTTTAATGTAGCGCAAACCCGGCTTGAGAGTGTTGGAGTGGTTATGCGAGCACCAGTTACAATACACCAGGACACACACATTTTTTGTAGGCACTGGGAGATTAAGTGGTTTTTCCAGAATCACAAGATGTCGAGCCAATGCCGAGGCTCGAACCTGGTTCTCCAGCTTCAAAGTCGGCAGCTCTGGCCATTACACCACATCCTTTTTGCATTAAACTGATTGCTACTGGGCTCTAGAGGGAAAAGAAGCAACAGTGATGGGGGCGGGTGGGAGAGAAAAGAAGCGATCGAAAACACAAGCACTCATATGGAGTGCTTAAACACAAATAAAAAAGTAGCTCCAAAAACGGGAGCTGGGGATGAATACAAGTACTTAGGCAATGCTCAAGGGGAGGGCCAAACACAAGAAGAGGCATGACGCATGCATGCCATGACAAACGGGAACGACGGATATGAGAGTGACGTTGAAGCGAATAAATGGTAAGCTATAGGTTGTCTGTAAGCCACTGATTGTAAACATGATGTCTCGAAGAGAGTGCGCATGCTCTGTTTAGCCGAGACCTAAAAACCTTCTCTCAAGAAATCTCTTACAGTTTTAAATGGAGATTCAATGCTGAAATATCTGATAGAATTTCACATTGTTTTTGATCAACTAGGTCTAGATTTGCATGTATTCGTTGTGAAAATGCAAATTGGTTAAAAAGGAAATATATACATTTACTTGACAAGGGAATAATTTGGCTTTACTCTGTCACAAAAGTGACGGATATACCGTCTGATAGTTTAGAAGTGCATTATATCCAATGACACTTGTAATATGGTGGATGGGATATTCGTTACGTTTGTGACGCAGTAACCCATCCTGCTCCACTTCTGAGCTTTAAAACAGGCCCTAAGTAATTCCATTTCACTGAACTCCTGGGACTCTAAACAATCACAGTACATTGTACCCCCGTATCCTAAGCCACCATGTTTCACTGCATCTTTGTTGCATAAGCCTATCACTGCTTTGCATCCTAGCAACAGTGCCCCACCAGCATGCACTGCATCTTAAGGACACCACACATCAATAGGGACAAGAGTTCACCTCTCTGCCCTGTACGTTAGTCTGAACAGTGCCAAGCATCATAGGGGCACTAGCCTGTCGTATTGCTCTGCATCCTATGGACCCTTACCCACCACATTTTACTATATTTATGAGACAATAATCCACTGAAGTTCCCTCAAATTTTTTTCCTTCTAATTTTCTCTCTAATTTTCCATCTCATTTTTCCCCTCTAATTTTCCCTCAAATTGTTCCGTCTAATTTTGCCCTTTAATTCTTTTCTTCTATGTGCAGCAATAAAAGTTCTCTGTGCACAGCAGCCAAGACTGCGTGTGTTAAAGGCATCCAAAAACTCGCTATGCAAGTGATCGCAGTGCATGAGCTACCAAAGCCAGTAGGTTCTGCCACTTGGGTGCATGTAATAATCATATTTAAGTCAAACGTATAATACACTAACATGATCATACTAGTTCCCCATTACATTTACTCCCCCAACACCTGCATAAACAGATACAGAAATGACATGACTCAAATGTAGGTACCATGAAGTAAATTTACTTTAAATAGTGTGGGAAAGCATTGAACAGAGCTCTCAGGTTTTCCCATGTAAGTCATAAGTAGTTGATCCAAACACAGTGTTTCTTGCCATTGCATAACATGTATTTTTTCCACCAGATTATAACAACAAGATTACAAGCGGTAGAATGCAAAGTGAAAAAAAGGATTGGATAAGTTAGCTATGCCTGTCGTTGGACAGCACTAGATGAGCTAGCTATGCCTGATGTTGGACAGCACTAGATGAGCTAGCCTGCCCTGACATTGGACAGCAACAGTTATCTGCCTCTGGTGCTTAAACATAACTCCAGGTCATGTGAGAATTGGAGCTTCATGCAAGCCAAGAACATGAAGGAGTGGATGGATGAGCCCTTAATGGCGCAAGCTTAGGATAACCGCCAGGCTTCCTGCTTTCTACCTAGAGTTTCTTTCTCCTGGAGCTGACACTGCACAGTTTGTTGTCTTCACCCAGCCTATACTGGCTCTTTTATCCCCCAGCTTCCTCTAGTATCCCTGAAAGCCCCAAGAGCCCTTGGGGCTTGCAACTAACATTGCACCATAGACTCCATCCCTGGCCCTGGTCTAACCTGCTCAGCCTCTTCCTGACGCTGCCATGCCACTGGCCAAACCTCTTCTTCTGCCAAAGGAATTGGCAGCTGCTCCACTGCCAGCGTTCCAACCATTATGAATCTGTTACAAAATGTGGCAAATTTCAAAAGGGGAAAGTCATTTTGATATAATCCCAATGCCATGCCCAACAGTTGATAGAGGTATAACACAAGGGGGTAACCCAGTGTCCCTCAGAGCCTGGGTAGATATATGAAAATCTACAATAGCTCTGTCGGGGAGCATCAATCACTTTGTTTACAAATCCAAATCATCAGGAAATGTGGATACATCTGTTTACAAAATAAATCAGTGTGTGCACCAAGGCTGAAGCAAGTATCAGAACACCCTGATAAGAAAAATGAAAGACACACTTTTTTAATTGATTCTATTTGGACAGCCCAACAATATGCATAAGTTTTGTTGCTTGATGAAAATTTTTCAAATTTAATAATAATAATTTTTGTGCAAGTATATCTGTGTCTTTCATTTTTCTTATCAGGGTGTTCTGATACTTGCTTCAGCCTTGGTGCACACACTGATTTATTTTGTTACTGGATTCTCTAAGTAAACAGATGTATCCACATTTCCTGATGATGTGGATTTGTAATCAAAGTGATTGATGCTCCCCGACAGAGCTATTGTAGTTTTTCATATATCTACCCAGGCTCTGAGGGACACTGGGTTACCCCCTTGTGCTATACCTTAACTGGTGCAGGTGCATACCTGCGAGGGTCTATTACTCTCATTAATTTTGATAGCAAGCAGTCAGTTGCTGCACAGCGTCACGCGTCCTCGTTCACGTCGGCGCTTATCTAACTATTTAGAAGCGGGACGCTCAGTCTGACTCAAGACTGCAGAGCGGATGCTTGACTCCTCGGACTTATTGCCCGGAGCGCTATAGACATCTTACAATTGGATTGTTCCATACACTGTTACTCAGCCACAGGATTGTCTACTTTGGCCTGTGCAGAATTGTTCCATGTTCCCTATCCAGCCACAGGACTGTGGCCGTGATTCCTTCTAATTCTCCCTTGGAGGTGATGTTACCCCTCCTTACTCCTTATTGAGCCTTACATCTGCAGATTTCCTCGGCTGCCCCCACATTGCGCGGGACGCCTTTTCGCATCAGGGGCTGTCCTCTGTCCTGATGAAGACCCGCTGCGACACTTCATTCATGCGTTGTCAGGGTCGAAACGTCAACGCTTAACCTCGGTTCAGCTCTCGTACATCTCTGTGTCTTACTGTTGAGCAATTTAGTCTTGACCAGAGAGAGTCTCTTAACCATTGTTCTGACCATCTTGAAAACTGTATATATTTGTACATAGCCTCACAATTGTACATATGCACTGTGTCACCAGCACTGAACACTTATGTCACTTGTAAACACTTGTCACTTTTTTAATTGATTCTATTTGGACAGCCCAACAATATGCATAAGTTTTGTTGCTTGATGAAAATTTTTCAAATTTAATAATAATAATTTTTGTGCAAGTATATCTGTGTCTTTCATTTTTCTTATCAGGGTGTTCTGATACTTGCTTCAGCCTTGGTGCACACACTGATTTATTTTGTTACTGGATTCTCTAAGTAAACAGATGTATCCACATTTCCTGATGATTTGGATTTGTAAACAAAGTGATTGATGCTCCCCGACAGAGCTATTGTAGTTTTTCATATATCTACCCAGGCTCTGAGGGACACTGGGTTACCCCCTTGTGTTATACCTTAACTGGTGCAGGTGCATACCTACGAGGGTCTATTACTCTCATTAATTTTGATAGCAAGCAGTCAGTTGCTGCACAGCGTCATGCGTCCTCGTGCACGTCGGCGCTTATCTAACTATTTAGAAGCGGGACGCTCAGTCTGACTCAAGACTGCAGAGCGGATGCTTGACTCCTCGGACTTATTGCCTGGAGCGCTATAGACATCTTACAATTGGATTGTTCCATACACTGTTACTCAGCCACAGGATTGTCTACTTTGGCCTGTGCAGAATTGTTCCATGTTCCCTATCCAGCCACAGGACTGTGGCCGTGATTCCTTCTAATTCTCCCTTGGAGGTGATGTTACCCCTCCTTACTCCTTATTGAGCCTTACATCTGCAGATTTCCTCGACTGCCCCGACATTGCGCGGGACGCCTTTTCGCATCAGGGGCTGTCCTCTTGTTGTATTCTCCTTAGGGTGTCCATAACAGGCTTTCCAAATATCATGTCCTTATATAGGCACAATTCGCCCTGCCCTTATATAGGCATAGAATCCCAGGCCTTATTTAGGCATTAAACCGTCCACTCCAAATACAGGCATGGTCTCTGACATCCGTCCACCCTAACGTCACAACGAGTTCATGAAGAACAGACCCTTAGGCTGCGGGAGTTTCCCTAGCCCAGGACTATTGATTTCTTCAAGGCCTCATATATTATGCATGAACCATTATTCCTTAGGGGTTCATCCATGACGTCTTTCGCTACCCAATTCACGTCAATGCTAACATTCCTAAGGTACTCTCAGGTATAAATATACCTTCCCTAGCCCTTGTAAACGAGAGGAGACCTCGACTTCAGAGGAGCCCGTATCCCGGCCTGACGCACTGAGAAGACGCTGCCATTCCCTGCACGCAGAGAGCCCAGCTTCCAGCTTCCAGTGATCTGACTTCCCTTGCGGGGTGTTGGAGTTCGAGTCTGGCAAAGAGATTCCAACCTCTCTCATTCTTCAGGTATGGAGCTGATAAGAACCTAGAGGGACTCTTGGCATACTAGGCATACTAGGCTTAAACATACTCTTAGTATACCATAGTAAGGAATACTTCACCTACTTCATACCTCGTCCTACACCTAGGTTAGGTTAGGTACATTGAGGTAGAACTAGCTTAGCACCGCATCGTATGAGTACTCGCATTTTTAGTCTGTGTTATTTATGTAACAGCATATGTACTAAAAGATAATGCTATCGCAGTATTATTTATTTCTACTGCTCACCCTGTACATTATTTATCTCGCATACTGTCTTGTGATCGTAACAGCACATTATACTTACAACAGAAACAAGACTGTTCAATAAATCTTTTATTGAAAACGCCCGTCTATTATTTCTGTGTAACTCCGAGGAAAACTAAGCATGCACGACTGAGCTGAGTGAAATAGTTATCTAGTGTTTCCACGACTCTGGGACACGTTCTGATTCTAAAAGGGAAACATATTGGTCATGTTTTGCGGCTGCCAGAAACTACTCCCTTCTTGTTGTCAAGGAGTTTCTAGTGGCCTCTGAGCTAGCTGGCACAAGTAATTAAGTTTAATATACTCGATAGGGACATACTGACCTTAGTCCTATGTCAAACCTATAGGATATATTATTCCAATGCGCAGAGCCAATTAGGGAAATAGGAGCTACACTACATGGCGCCCAACGGTTTGGTTAGGCAGTAATTCAACGTTAGATACTGAGTAACTCAGCCGTGCTTTTTCTCTCAAGACCCCTACCCATATACTCCAAAAGACGTCTGGAGTGGGCAGGGTTAAGTATCCACCAAGGCTACATAGGGAAGCACCCTATATATTAGCTGTTTGGTTTGCTCAACGTTGAAGGATACAGTGTTCCACAATATTGTGCACCTTATCTTTGTTTCCTTGAAACTTGTTTCTACATTTTTCAAACAACAAAATGTCTGGCTCCGACAATGAAACCGGAGACGGTGTAGCTGTGGCTGATCCAGCCCTAGCAGCAGTTTTTAACTTTACCGGTTTAAATGAAACCGAGGAGGGTGTTATAAACATCCCTCAAAACATAAGAAGAGCCATCACTCTAAAACTTATAAAACATGGCCTATCGCCAAGAGGAGGTAGAGAAGTTTTCGTGATAGAGGCACATGAATCATTTCAGACAGAGGTATTCTATTCATGGGTACTACTTCCTGAATGCAATCCAACATCACAAACATTTCACTTCTATAAAGAAGATGATAAACCAGAGGAATACATTCCTTTCGAGGATATTGAAATTCCATTAACATACCAAGAGCATCAGCTCTGGTTTAAAGGCGCCCTAAAACATCACCAGGCTCGGTCCACTAGGTAGACCAGGAGCAACATGGCCGATTTTAGCCGGCTACACACCTCATCCTGAACTGGATATAATGACAGATGAGGAATTACATACTCAAATAAAAGAGTTAATACAAATTTACAGACAATTGGTCCAATATGTCATGCAGACTTTTACAGTCCGACCACCATTGACATATCCAAATCCAACTCCCCAACAGGGGAATACACTAAAAATTACACCACAGACTCTCAACTCAGTCATGGGTAAAATGCCCACAAAACGTGAGCAAATTCCATTTTGGATAGCTCAAAAATTACTCAAATCGAAGCAGTATTTCCAAATACTAGCCCGCATGAGAAACACAGAATCCTAACAATCAGTTTACCAATGGGGATCACACCACAACTGGAAGACTGCACCACTTGGGGCTCAGTCTTTGCTGCCATCTATACTAAAACACATGGTATTCCATCAATTGCGGTAATACCTGATGTCCTAAAACAAATTCAAAACGAATATGGGGCAGAGCCTGCTCTAAATTTAGGTATGAAATTACTGAAAAATTTCGACCAGGTCTCAACAATAATATTATCTAATATTAAAGGAGAGGCAGCAGCAGTGGCGATCCAACAAAAATTGAGGGAATTCGATGTTACAGAACATCAAACTGAGCTACCCAGAATAATAGAACAATCTTATGCAGAATTAGGCAGAGATAGTTTGGGTGGAAGACCACTGAAACCAAAATTATCTGAAAGTCATGAGAAGGACTCAATAAAACAAACTCCTACATCTTCTAAAAAGAAGTGGGAGTCTACTAAACAAAATTCAAATGAGAAGCGTTCTCAATCCCGAGGTAGGTCTCCTCAAAAGGAGCCCTCTGAAAGGAGGTATAACCTCAGGAATAGGGATAATTTGAGAAAACCTGATAGGTATCAAGATACTGATACACGTTCCTCTCGTCCCTTTCAGATCTCATCACAGACTTCGGAAAGAAGAGGACGGACGGAACACAGAGAAGAACGCGTGACATCGAAAGACGACAAACACGCTCCAAAAACTAAAGCAAAACCTCAATTCTCCAAAAAGAAAGTAGCAGGTCTAAAGATAAGACATGCCGAGAATACTGAGAACGCAACTCAAGAACGGAGAATGGGCTCAGACCATGCTGGACAGTGCAGCAGAAGTCACAATAGTTCGCCAGAACCTGAGGGAACTTCTGGAGATAGTGGACTTGAATGAGTACATCACAGTAGAGACTGTAGACACCAGGGTTAGTACTCCACAAAAGTTATATGACATAACACTCCGGATGGAGGGAGACAAACCTAGACAGGTGAAAGCACTTTTTTGGGAAAAACTATCAAAGGGCTATGACATACTTCTAGCAGAAAAGGACTGGCCACCACAATTTGTCAGGGAGTGCCCACATGGCGAGGACATTATTATGCCTGCCTTCTCCAACCATATTCCAATTCATCTAAAATATACATAGGCCAGGAAATGGGCAGTAGCCCAGGCCCCAGCATTATATAAAAATCATGTAGGATGTGATGAGGACTCATCTCACCATAAAATACATCTGAAACATGAACCTACTGCACAAAGGCAGTACCCTATAAAGCAAGAAGCTAAAAAACAGGTCAGGGAGATCTTAGATCAACTTGAATATCAAGGGGTGATTGAAACATGCACCTCCTCAATGAACAACCCTTTGTTTCCTGTCTCCAAACCAGACAATACATATCGTCTAGTTTTGGATTACAGACACCTAAACACTTGTTCTAAAACTTTTGCAGTGCAAAATGCACATAGCACAGCATTAATGAATAACATTGTGCGTAAAAAATATAAAATAACATTAGACATCTCAAATGGTTTCTTTTGTCAAAACATAGCACCTGAAAGCAGGTACTTAACAGCATTCTCCATAATGGGGACCCAGCGTCACTTTTGTCGACTCCCACAAGGGTTCAAGAATAGCCCAGGTTTATTCTCAGCGAGGGTAATGGAGTTACTACAAATTTATGACAATGAGGCATTGTCCTATGTCGATGACATATATCTGACAGACGATGACCTAGTAAAACACTTGAACAGGGTGAGCACCATTATACTGGGATTCGCCTCTGAGGGTTATACGTTCAACTTTAAAAAGTCCAGAATTGCCCATCTCAATGTCCTATTTCTAGGTTATGAGCTTTCAAGTGAAGGCAAGAGCTTGGCAGCTAACTTTTTAGAAAAGTGTGCGCTGCTCTAACCTCCAAAAACGCTAAAAAACTTACAATCCATCCTGGGTTTCCTAAATTTTGGAAGAACATACATTCTAAATTATGCAGAAAGGGTTAAACCTCTCTACGCATTAATCAAACCTGATTTTTCAATCAAACACTGGACACAGGAACACACAGAAATTTTGCGTTCACTCCAGGCTAACATGTTAGCAACAAATCACTTACAAACACGCGTAAGTCAACGTAATTTGGTGATCCGAATAATTTCGGGTCAAAGCGGATTCACCTACTTAACTTTCAATGAGGGTGAGAAAATACCAATCGCATACAAATCCCATTTGTACACACAAGCGGAAATGCGCTTCAGTTCAACTGAAAAAAGTCTAACAAAAGTTCAAACCGCTGTAGCAAAAGAAAGAGCCTTAGCCCAAGGGAAACGCATTATTGTCGTAACCCCAGTACCTGCTTTAGAAGCGGTTACAAAAGCAAGCATTCCAAATGCTAAAGCATTGCATCCAAGATGGATACAATGGGTTAATTCTCTTGCTGCAACAGATGTTGAATATGTTTTTGATCCAGATTTGAAAACACAAGCATTCCTGCAGTATGAACATGAATGTCCCCTGCCTACTGAAATTCTGCCTCTCGATCAGTACGAATTCATAATTTACACTGACGGATCCGCACAACCCGCAATAGGGGGTAAGCAAGCTTACAGTGCAGCGTGTGCAATCGTTAAAGGTCGCATGCGAGATGGCATCTTCAGACCTATGGTCACTAAAACACAATCTCTAGGGGATTGTACAGCTCAGCGAGCTGAACTACAAGCATTCAAACTGGCACTTGAAAGTACAGATCGAGAATTCCCCACACTAATCGTGTGCGATTCCTTTTACTGTGTGCAGTCGTATAATGAATATATACAAAACTGGCTTGAAAATGGTTTCAAAGATGCGAAAGGTGGCACAATAAAGCACAAATTGCTTTGGGAACAAGTAGTTCAGTTGAAAAACGAACTACCAAAGGCTCACGTGATCCACACACTGAGTCATCAACGTGATGGCGTTCACGTTGCAGGGAATTCATTGGCTGACGAAGCCGCAAAGGGGGCTGTGCAAACGGATTCCGTAGCTGCGATCACTCGTTCAAAAACAAAAATAGACGGTGAGATAATGTTGGCTGTCAAAGCTTCAAGCAAAGGCAGCAGTGCAGCGTTACCAAAAAAGTTTCCACTCAAGTACTCTTATGTAATTGATGCGAACAACGTTCCTTTTGCTCGAATCCCTGGAGTGGGGGAAAGGGTAATACCAAACATGGAACGTAGAGCAGCCTTGATTTATGAAACGCATTTGGGGGAGGGTCTGTCACATCAAGGGATCTCTAAAACAATCTTGACGTTAAAAGAGATGTACTGGTGGCCTGGAATGAATACAGAAATTCACATATTCATCAACAACTGCTTAGACTGTAAATTACAGCGAGAGAGCCACCAAACAGCATGCTGCGAATGCGGCAGCCCAGTACAGACACCACTGTTAGACAGCATTCGACTATCTACGCGCCAGCGTCCTACTAGGCAAAGGCATTCTCACAAATACTGAATCTAGGTTCCTATGGTTAAGGCCTCAGCGCTCAGCTGACGCTCGAACTGTTATAAAAGATTTGCAAGTCTTTATCGGCATATACACAATAGGCACGCTACATTCTGACCAGGGTCTTGCGTTTAGCTCTCGGGCTTACAAAGACGCCATGGCCAGTCTGGGCGTTATATTGCGGTACTCCTCTCCATTCCATCCTGAGGGAAATTCAGTTGTGGAAAGGAAAAACCGGGACATAAAGCAGTCTATAACAGCTAGAGTATTAGGCTCGGGTGACGGGTGGGTCAAACACCTTAGTGGAGTTCAACGTGCACTTAACAACCTGCCAAGAAGTTCTCTAGGGGGGGTCACTCCATATGAGGTCCTATTTGGGACAAGAATGTGGGTGCCAGACTTAGAAAACGTAGGCACAGAGGTGGAAAATAAACCCTTTGATATCAAAGATCGTTTGGCTGTTTTACAGGACTTAAACAAATTAAGAACGAAACAAAGCAACGTATTCCTACAGTCAACCACCACTGGGGATCAACCGGCTGTCCCAGCAAGGCCTGTCTGGATTCCAAAAGTTGGGGATCTAGTCAGGGAAAAAATTGCGGACAAGAAGGAATTTGGACCTTCTTACAGACAACCAGTACCTGTCCTAGCAGTTCAAGGAACAAGAACAGTACTACTGCCGCCCCCTGCTGGAAGAAAGGAGAAAAGATTTGTGTCCATCGACCTCATCAAACCACAGTATGTGGCCAATACTAAATAGTAGGCCTCGTGGACTCCGACCTAGTAGCAAATGCACTCCTCTCGCTACTATCCAAGAGGTTCATACTGAAAGACTGATAACAATCTAGAATTCAGCTGAAACAAATGAAGGACTATGCAACAACGCTATGGAACTCATCCCTCTTGAACAAGTAACAGTTCGTCCAAATACACCTGTCTACACCAACGTGGCAAGTGATGAACTGGTTCCAGTGATTTCTACAAATCCTGATGCAATTCAAACAATTGACAGAACTGCTTCTGGCTATTTCATTAACTTTGATACGTTCTCAGAAGATCCGAGTGAACCTGAAACGACGCCAGTGTCATTGAAATTCAAGCAGCAAGTACAAGACTTTCTTCATTTTCTGAAAAAGACTTATTTGGTTTCTCCATGGATTGAACTCTGGATTACATCTGGACTTTTTGTTTTCCTGCTCTGGCTAGCTTTGGTAACAACAGTAAGCGTGCTTATAAGTGGCAGATACATCCATGTGAACACTGAAGGAAAAGACGTAAACGTACTTTTGAAACCTCATAAATCTTCCCATCGTGAAGCAAGAGACTTGTCATCAGTGAACATCACAGCTGTTCCTATACACGATGGTATAGTGTGGGACAAAACAGATTTTGATATATTCGGTCCGACGGAAGAATTGAACATTCCACATTTGTTTAAAATTTCACTAAGTGATCTAATCACGTCCAGTACCTATTCTGATGATTGGGACTTTGAGACTGTGACTGACATAATGTTTGACCTAGAAAAATCTGCTGCATTTTCTAAACATGAATATTTAGAGGGTTCATCAGACTATGAACAAATGTATTGTTATAATCACTATGGTCATCATTTTTTGCATAAATCTGCATATCCAAGAAATGTGTTTATGTTTAACCAATGGGAACATTGTCCTACACCACCTAAAGGTAGTTCAAAAACATTTGCTAATAAGTTTCCATATTTTTCAGGATACAATACATCTGAACCAGAAATGTTTTACTATAAAAAAGTAAACAAGACAGGGATGAAAATTATGTTAACAAATACAAAACAGATTTATTCTGCGTTTTTAATGCCCAACTGTCTAGACAGGGTTTCGACTTTTGGAAAGACACAATTGACACAAAAACGTTGTGGGGTACTAAAGAATGGCAAGTACAGGGGATAAGAAGCTTTATTTAAAGCCTGCATCATCCCTGAACAAATAATGTTTTTGAATGAAACTATCCAACAAACATCTTGTCTTGGATTGGCCAAGATAAAAGAGATGAATACACCTTCTGTACCAACTCCTGCAAAAAATAATGAAACACAGGCAGTGGTGACAGTCGACAATATACTACAACTCAACAGATCTAATCCTGATTGGAAAAAATGGTTGATCTGGCCCACAGACACGAATAACTGTCAGGAAAGATTCCTGAATAAAACTCAGGGCTTTACTATTCATAAGCCAGACCCAAGATACATCCAAAGACAACATTCGGGGGTAGTAATAACATACAGTGTAGGGAAGTTATGCCTCGATTGGCTGCATACATCTACACTACAGGATGTGAAACAACACTTATCCTTACTTAGGGATTTCTTGTTTGGACCAAGAAAACGGCGTCAAAAACGTTTCATATATGCCGGCATTTATGCAGCTTATAATGAAGCTTGGAAGGTGTCACAGATAGAGGCCGCAGAACGAATACGTGAACTTGATCGTATTAATTTAGAGAAAACTCTCTCTGTGGTCGACAATGGGTTAACAATTTTGTCCTCCAGAATTTATTCACTGGACGGCATTGTATCCTCTGCTATTGACATTCTAGAACAAGATTTGGCGATGTTACAACAAGGCCAATCTCAATTACGTTCTATTATGTTATTAAGCTGGACGCTGCAATCATTGCGAGCGGGCTATGTGCCTTGGCGTTTCATCAACACAACGGCTCTGTTTTCAGAATACAATCTAACTGAGAAACAGATCGAAATAGCACAGAGAGGAGCGAAGTATACAGTGCTGAGCATTGAAAAACTGGAAAAGTTACCATTCACAGTGGCAGAAAAACCAGCTACAGAATGGCTTATTCATGGAAAAATTACACTACCTGTGACTACTTTTCAGTTTCAGTATTGCCTCAGACAAATGCAAGCAGGCAAATATGAAAGGTTGGGTAAGGAATACATTAAAACATCGTGGGATTTACCGTATACATATAGATGTTGGAGTGGGGATCGTGAAGTGTTTTTGAGCGGTTCAAACTGTAAACTTGCACTAAGTGGTTCACTTATATGTCAAGACATTTCCTTGCACGGGGCTTGTAATGGTTCTGTGGCAAATTTGTCTTGCCATCAGCAGGGTACACCAGCTGCTGTGATTAATCCAACGTTCGGACAACTTTCTAATGGGAGTTACCTCATGTTGAATGATCAGAGTTGCTGTGGCATGCTGCCAGGTATCCCATATCTAGTAACGGTCAACTCCAGGGTCACTTGCTGTATGCAAGTATTGTTTCCCCCAATAGACACAGTCAGGGAGTCGCCTCTATGGCCTTCGCTGAAAGTCTCTTTTATAAGATTTGATACTTTAAGCAGAATGAAAGCCATGCTTTTACAACAAACAGTGCCTTTGACCTCGGCCAAAGAAACCTATGATCTACAAATTGCAAGGACTTCGGCTGAGATACAGACTTTAATACGTACAAACTGCCCTATACATTTCGTGGAAATGATAGGACGAATTTTCAACATGTCTGATACAACAGGAATTGTACATGTATTTAAGGGCATCTGCTCGGGTCTGTTAGCACCTTTCCAGGCAATACTCGGAATCATCCCGAACTTTGCACATTCGGTGTTTGGTGGCATACCATTACTTCTAGCACTTGTTGCCGGAATTCTATTTCTCTTCCTGCTATTTCGCTATGGCCAGCCAATTCGCCGACATCACTCCGAGCGACATGGAGAAAGCTCTCCTTGAACGAAAGTGCCGTGAGCAAATAGTACAGCTTTTGGTCATAAATCGTCTACGGGACCTTAATACCACTTGGTTCCTGACCTTTAGACCAATCTGGCAAGATTGCATCTTACCTGTTCTACGATGCCTGCTATGCGGTGTAGAATGCGTGTTGGACACCTGTCTAACATTTCCATTGGATGCGCCAACGGACGTCGATACTCTGCTGGACCAGATAACGGCCCATGCTATGTGTTGTCCCCAGCTGCTTCCTATCCTGATGTCAGCATTCATTGAGATCTCACAGACGCTTCCGGCTGCTGCTGAGGTACGAGAAAGAACTACAGGCACACAGGTAACAACGGACGCGAACATTGCGACAATTGAAAGCAATGTTTCACATCTCTGTGCGATTAACCTGCTTCACGAGGTGTTCCAACTCACACCAACTACAGTGGATGATGTTTTGTCTATAGAAATAGATGATCTAATGTTTACACCAGACCCGTAAACTGACTCTGATTCAGCATACAGTGTTCCAGAAATACAGCAACAATTTGGCCTTCATTTTTCAAAAACTTGGAACTCTACCAAAATGGAACTTTTTCCCATTTTTCGAACGAAAATGGTACTTCAATCTGCTTAAAGTAGAACTAGCCTTATAGTACAGACTTGGCGGTCCTTCCACAGACATTTAGTCATCTTATGTGTCTAAGAAAAGTTCATTTGATTTTCATGACATGAAATGACTTTTGATTTTTGAGAAACTTATCGATCATTTTTTGTCACATGTAAATATTACTGCTTATTTCATTCCAATTGCATTTATTTTCGAATTTTATGCCTGAAATGATAAGCAATGCTTCAAATGTACAGTACCTTTTTGCATTCTAATATGTTTCTTTTCTTTTTTAAATGCCTTTTTTTTAAATGGTTTTATGAAATATTTTAGAAATATGCGGTACTCCATTTTTTATGTTTAGCATTTTAAATGTTTAGCATTTATGTATTATCGTATACACGAAAGAGGAGTGGGTGTTGTATTCTCCTTAGGGTGTCCATAACAGGCTTTCCAAATATCATGTCCTTATATAGGCACAATTCGCCCTGCCCTTATATAGGCATAGAATCCCAGGCCTTATTTAGGCATTAAACCGTGCACTCCAAATACAGGCATGGTCTCTGACATCCGTCCACCCTAACGTCACAACGAGTTCATGAAGAACAGACCCTTAGGCTGCGGGAGTTTCCCTAGCCCAGGACTATTGATTTCTTCAAGGCCTCATATATTATGCATGAACCATTATTCCTTAGGGGTTCATCCATGACGTCTTTCGCTACCCAATTCACGTCAATGCTAACATTCCTAAGGTACTCTCAGGTATAAATATACCTTCCCTAGCCCTTGTAAACGAGAGGAGACCTCGACTTCAGAGGAGCCCGTATCCCGGCCTGACGCACTGAGAAGACGCTGCCATTCCCTGCACGCAGAGAGCCCAGCTTCCAGTGATCTGACTTCCCTTGCGGGGTGTTGGAGTTCGAGTCTGGCAAAGAGATTCCAACCTCTCTCATTCTTCAGGTATGGAGCTGATAAGAACCTAGAGGGACTCTTGGCATACTAGGCATACTAGGCTTAAACATACTCTTAGTATACCATAGTAAGGAATACTTCACCTACTTCATACCTCGTCCTACACCTAGGTTAGGTTAGGTACATTGAGGTAGAACTAGCTTAGCACCGCATCGTATGAGTACTCGCATTTTTAGTCTGTGTTATTTTTGTAACAGCATATGTACTAAAAGATAATGCTATCGCAGTATTATTTATTTCTACTGCTCACCCTGTACATTATTTATCTCGCATACTGTCTTGTGATCGTAACAGCACATTATACTTACAACAGAAACAAGACTGTTCAATAAATCTTTTATTGAAAACGCCCGTCTATTATTTCTGTGTAACTCCGAGGAAAACTAAGCATGCACTTCTGAGCTGAGTGAAATAGTTATCTAGTGTTTCCACGACTCTGGGACACGTTCTGATTCTAAAAGGGAAACATATTGGTCATGTTTTGCGGCTGCCAGAAACTACTCCCTTCTTGTTGTCAAGGAGTTTCTAGTGGCCTCTGAGCTAGCTGGCACAAGTAATTAAGTTTAATATACTCGATAGGGACATACTGACCTTAGTCCTATGTCAAACCTATAGGATATATTATTCCAATGCGCAGAGCCTATTAGGGAAATAGGAGCTACACTACACTCTGTCCTGATGAAGACCCGCTGCGACACTTCATTCATGCGTTGTCAGGGTCGAAATGTCGATGCTTAACCTCGGTTCAGCTCTCGTACATCTCTGTGTCTTACTGTTGAGCAATTTAGCCTTGACCAGAGAGAGTCTCTTAACCATTGTTCTGACCATCTTGAAAACTGTATATATTTGTACATAGCCTCACAATTGTACATATGCACTGTGTCACTAGCACTGAGCACTTATGTCACTTGTAAACACTTGTCACTTTTTTAATTGATTCTATTTGGACAGCCCAACAATATGCATAAGTTTTGTTGCTTGATGAAAATTTTTCAAATTTAATAATAATAATTGTTGTGCAAGTATATCTGTGTCTTTCATTTTTCTTATCAGGGTGTTCTGATACTTGCTTCAGCCTTGGTGCACACACTGATTTATTTTGTTACTGGATTCTCTAAGTAAACAGATGTATCCACATTTCCTGATGATTTGGATTTGTAAACAAAGTGATTGAGTCTCCCCGACAGAGCTATTGTAGTTTTTCAACAGTTGATAGAGGAAGAATTCCATGCAGGTTTTCACCTTGTGATAAGTACTTTGGCAGGTTTGAAGGGATATTTGGCTCTTATTCAGATCACATTCAGATGGCCAATATCTTCAACCATGATGATGGCAATGAAGTGGGTAATCGTGTTCTCCCTGCTAGCACAGATGTTGGGCACAGGTTGACTCTGCAGAAAGAAAGTGGCCTGGGCACTTTGTCTGGGGTAGATCTCGAGAGTCCATCAATACCTCTGAAAGAGGAGGTTGCCTCTTTCATGGATGCACTACCCAAGATTGCTGAGTATTCTTGAATACCTTTGCCTGTAGATGAAAACAAAGCTAACCGCATAGAGATTACACAGTCGGCCTCCTCTGCTGTGGATCCCATGCCCCCTTTCAACAAGGCCTTCATAGATCTCATTTTGGTCACATGGAGTAAACAGGTTTCTGCTCAGATAGTGAGTCATCAGGTCACCCAATGCCTTCATCCTTCACCTCAACCTTCCATGGCTCACTCCCGGAGATTTGTGGCAGAATCCTGACTCTTTCCTCTCTACTCCCCAAGAGGGAATCTAAGAGGATTGAAGCAATGGGGAAGAAGTTGTTCTTTTCAGGGAGCCTTGTCCTTTCGCTCCATGAAAGCGACTTGCCTTCCGGCCAGTTACGCTCATGATCTTTAGGAAATTGCACAGTTGTTTTTCCTGAACCTCCCTGATCACCTTTGGGACCATTTTGCGGGAAGGGTTGCATGGTGGTCAGGACACAGCCAAAGAGAACCTCTTCTGCTCTGATCTACATACTGTGAAATTGTTGGGACGTCCATGGGCTTCTTTATTGCCATGCATCACTATGCCTGGATGCGCTCCACTGGCTGTTTGACGATGGCCAGTCGATTCTTATGAACATTCACTTTGACGATGTTCATGTTTTTGGAAAGGTGGCTGACTTGCCGTTGGAGCATTTTAAATAGGGATGTGGTATGGCCCACTCATTGGCCTGGTTTCCCCAGCTCTTCAGTTCCACAAACAATACTGTAAGTTCAGGGATTCCTCCCCAGGTATACACTTTTGGCAAAGCCACCCTTCACAACCTGTGCAGTAGAAGTCCAAACAGTTCTTTCCACAATACAGAGGGCATGGCGGTTCCAAGGGTCACCCAGGACAGCAGCAACAGTCCTGCTCTCCAGAACTGTAAAACTGCTTTAAATCACCCTTGAGGGAACACATGAGGCCTGGAGGGAGTGGGGAATGGGTGCCATTTCATTTATATCATTAGCTGTCCATCACTACGGAATATTGGTTCCTCCAGAGTATCGAGCACAGCACACCCTTCCAAGACACGTCCTCTCCCATCATGCATTTCCTCTGTCCCCTCAAAGGCCCATGCTTTCACTCTCTCTATCACAATATTTTTTTCCCCTTTGGCACTGTCAGCACTTCATAAAGGTGGGTGAAACATTGGAAGCTCGAGCCAGATGCCTGGATCATCTTGAGGTCCTCTTGGAATCTTAAGACAAAACGAGCTGAGCTGTCATGTTGCTTCTGCCTGCCACCCACACTCTAAACATATGTGCCAAGAACTGAAGACAAACATCAACCCTTGAAGTATAGCATGAGAGAGAATAAGATACCCATCTAGTACCAGAACTGCACAATGTGAAAAAATCTGGGACCGATCTTGTCTTCCCTGCTTGACCAAATTTTGTGATCTTAGGCAAATATTTTATTTACTTGTGCCTATTCTTTCTTCATTTTTGCATATGAGAGCATCTTGGAATATGTAAGTTGAGGATGTGTGTTGTACAAAACATATCTTGTGTTTGATTTAATTGACTATAATAGTGCTCCACCTTCAATAAGTATATAGGCCATATATAGGGTGTACATGACAACTGACCTATCTCTTATTTCACTAATGACATTGTTGTCATGGCAGGAGGCATGACTGTTTCAGAGTTCATATTTAAAAACTGTACATTTTTTAAAATGCTTTTTAACGCAGTGAAATATTCGGATTTATTGAAGGAAAATGCTTCCGTATGTTAAAAAAAGATGCTTTTTGGAATTTAGAAGAGACTTTCTCATATTTTTGCATAATGTTTGTTGCATAATTTTCACACGAGACATTTTGCTGACTTGCCTCGTGCACAGGCTCTTAAAGCCAAGCCATAGCCCTTGCCTCGGGCCATCCTGTTCATTTTTTGACCCCCACACCTCTACTACTTCACTCACTGCCAATATTTTGACAGCTATGTGTCTCTTTTGTTACAAATGGCACAAATGTGACTTTCACTCTGAACTCTACAGAGAGGCCAAAGATTGCATGAGCATGTTTTCTGAACACCATAATGACCCAGTGAGAGGCACTAGGAGAAACTCACAGTGCTTTGAGACACAATTTCGGAGTGCTCAATATTGCCCCATCATAAACTCCATCCACACCCTAAAATCGCCCAAACACTTGGAGAAAACTCAGCTTTAATGATGGGCTGTACACAATTGATAAGCTGAATGAAAAATAAGTTACTGAAACACATCTGGTAAAATAAAATACTCCTAGGAAGCAAGATTGGATATACCATGCAACATGAAGTCAAAAAAGTGAAATGTAACAGGGAGTGAAGTGCTGATCTGTATTACTTTTAGAATTCTTGCACATATTCTCGAGAAAAAACTGCTTTAACCTGTAATATTAAGGGAAAGAAAATAGTAGTTGGTGTGAACCCACTACTGTTTTCACTGGACCTACACAACATAAACCCCTGGCCTCAGCCATTACAGCACTGTAGGCTGCTTGAAACCTGAGGCCGGTGTCATGCAAAACATGCTTTGATGCCCAAAGGGACTGCTAAATATCCAATTAATCTTAGCAGACCCCCCCCCCCCATTCACACAGGACTGATTTACTCTTTTTTACCAGAAGCCCCAACCATCCCCCGCCCCCCCCCCCCGCCCCCCGTCAACCCTCTTTCCCTCAGCACAAGGCCCATCACACAGTGCTCAATTCCTGGTCTCCTGCATCTAAATTATTTACATGAAACACACCAGCAGCTGTCCCAAGCTGGTGGCGTTTGCAAAATACGCTCGTTTCTGCACAAAATGCCCCTCGAGTGCCCTCACACTTTTCTAAGACTTCTTTGGAGCTTGAGTGCCGTCCTGCACCAAGAGAAACTAAACTTTCAAGTTGCTCATTTAAATTAGCGCTGGACAATGTCTCCCTTTGTGCATGTTCAGTGTGCGCACTGCAAAAGAGAACATAGGTCCTTTTAAATGGAAAAGTGCACGTGAGCTCAGGCTGACACCTTGAAGGGAACATAGCTGCAGACCCACAAATACACAATACTGCACTGCATCATAATCAAATCAAATCAAATTATCTTTATTCGGCCAATGTATACGACCATAAAAGCACAGAATAAAATGCATTTACATTGTACAAGTCAAGATAAAAACATTTAAAACAAGAATAAATCACATCCTTTTTTTAAAAAGAACACCATAGTAAAAATCATCCCGTGGAACAGTTAAAGTTCCTAAATTCTTCTCAGTGCAATAGCAGCAACAATGTAGCTGAGAATAGCAGTGTAGATTTCAAATGAAGATACATTTTGCAGATAGATCAACCTCTCTATATAAGATGTAAAGTACTTATTTAAAAGAATTGGATGCAGAAAGCGCAATCTGAGGGAGTCATACAAAGTGCAAAAAAGCATAAAAATGTGCAGGGGAATGGGCAGAGACCGAGTTGCAAGGACAACATGGGAGGGAAGTAGGCCAAGTGCCTCCTATGGAAAAGGCCACTAAAATATTAACTGTATTCAATCTCAACCTGGTGAGATAGAATCTGAACTCTGGGTTGATTATCCAATTTAAATAAGATTCCATGCCTGTGGTTGTCAAAATTTGCATGTAGCTGGTAACTGAAGACATATCAAGAGACCTTTCAAGCCTGATTCCTCTCTATATGATTCAAAATCCATTTGACTATCTCTTTAGATTTAGGAACTATACTTTGAGGTGAGTCGAGGAGGTGTCTGTGCCCCAGGCTGTAGAAAGTGTTTTTTATATAAGCCAACCATGGGATAGCATTCATGTTGTCTAAAATTAGGCAATCCACCATTACCTGCTTTGCAAACTCTGCCTTAGGGGTGCACCACAACTTTAATCACAGTAGAAGAGGTGCCATGCTGATTTGATCCTTCATAAATCCTATTCCCAGTTCCAAATGAGCAAAAAGGCTTGAGGTAGCTTTAGGGATAGTTAAAAGCCAGCACAAAAATCTATTTTCGGCTACATGAAGTTTCCCAGAGGCATATGTGCTGTCTCCATATGTGCTAACTGATAGACATTTACTTTTATAGAGCTGGACCATCTCTCGAACCGGCTTGTGGCCTAACCTTTTAGCAAATCAAAATATTGCATCACTGGCTGCCCCCACTTTATGCACTCTCTGAGTCGTTAACCTGTCCCACATCCCATTTGCATCCAGTAAAATACCTAGATAATTAAAACAAGGTCTCCCCCTATGAAAAAGGTTTTAGACTTGGTGTGTTTGGGGCCAGAAGTCATAATAAAGGATATTTGGTGGTTCACCTTGAGCTTAAGTCTAAGAATAAATTTGTTAAAACCATTTTAAAGATTTTGGAGGCCATTTGCTGTCAGTGCTAAAAGGACCGTGTCATCCGCGTAAAGCAATACCGGGATGGCCTGAGTGCCAATTCTGGGGACGTCTTAACTACATGATCTTTATGCTATATCTAAAGAATTAATATAGAATAGAAAGAGGAAGGGGGTTAAACTACAACCCTGCCTAACCCCTCTGGCAACCTTTATTGGGGCTGTATAATCCTAATTCCAATTATAACGCACTCTAGTTGTGGAGTCCCAGTGTAAACGCCTTAGAAGATCTAATAAAGGGGTGTCAACTCCCGCCTGTTCCATCAAACCCCACGGCATACCCCGGTCTACAAGGTCAAAGGCACAGGAGAGGTCCATAAAGTCCATGTGCAAGGCCCCTCTCCTGGTCTTGACGTATTTGCCCAGGATAAGTGTGAGGTTGAGAGCTTGCTCTACGGTCCCTACACCAGGTCAGAAGCCATATTGAACTAGACAGAAAAAGTAGTTAGCCTCTGTCCAGTCCTCCAACTTATCCAGGATGACCCGCCCTAAAATCTTTGCTGTAGAATCAATCAGCGAAATTCTGCAGTAGTGTGCAGATGAATTCCAGTCACCTTCTTTTTAAAAATTGTACTATAATGGCTTCTCTTCAGGAATCCATAAGGTCGCCCTTCACTGCAGCTCTCAATACATTTGTAACCAACGGAGCCCACAACTCTACATTTTGTTTAAACAGGTCGCGCGGTACCGCCCATGGAATGGGATGCCCATAAAGTAGTGGTCCGGGGCTACTGTACGGTGGCCACTTGGGGCATATGCAAACATTTGGTCGATTACCTCATTGCCCTTAAGAGGGCCTTTCGGTCACTGGAAATTCGGGTAGCTAATCAGGTGGCGACACTTGCACAGCACTCTGAAGCGGAGGAGTCTTTAAGTAGAAATGATTATTGAAAGCGGGGGGCCGGTAACACGCTCAGGATGAATGCTAAGCTTTTGGCGTGGCTGGTTCGTGAAGAATGCCAGGGCACCCCTATTGGGGCACTGCTACTTTTGGATGGCGAGCTTATAACATCTCAATTGGCCATTAATGCAGCTTTTAGAGTCTACTACCAGGAATTTTATGCCGCTCCTGCCCCTCCCTCTGGGGATAGGGTGTTGGAGTTCTTTAGTGGTATTTTGCTGACTCGCTTAACTGCTTTGCATGGCTCAGAACTTGAAGAACCCTTGCAATGGGTGGAGGATCGTGCGGCTTTGGCTCAGATTGCCAGAAATAAGACCCTGGGCAATGATGGGCCGCCGGTCGAGTACTATCCCACCTTTGCTGCACTGACTACCCAGCATTTTTTGTCCCTGTTTAACGAGGCCAGGGACTGGGGGAGTCTCCCCGACTCCCTCCGTGAGGCTTTGAAAGTGGTCTTGCCCAAACCTGACTTGCTGGATGTTCATTCCTATCGTCCCCTTTCGTTGTTGAATCTGGCCTGTAAGGTGTTTGGTAAGGAGCTCGCAAATCGCTTACTCCAGATTATTTACTCTCTGGTTAACACAGATCAATTCGGTTTTATCCCAGGACGCAGTACGTTCCTTAACATCTGGCGGTAGCTGCGCCTTATGCACAGTACTCCCTCAGAGACCTGGACTTGCGTGGCTGTATCATTGGACATTGAAAAGGCCTTTGATACCCTAGGCTGGGATTTTCTGTTCACGACCCTTACTAATATGAGCTTTGGTCCTGAGTTCCTAGGCTGGGTTCGTACCCTACATGTGGGCCCATCTGCATATGTGAAGACTGGTAACTGATCTCTGATAGCTTTTGCTTTCAACGTGGTACACGCCAGGGCTGCACTCTGTCTCCACTTATTTTTGCTCTGGCCATGCAGCCTCCGGCTTGCAGCTTACGTGAGCATGCGGAGGAGTGGGGCGTCCGAGAGCTGGGTGTTCACCATATCGTATCGCTGTATGCGGATTACGCCTTGGTGCTTCTAGAGGATGATGGGGCCACCCTACCTGCGCTGATGGAATTGTTTAATGCATTTGGCAGTATATCAGACCTATGGGTGAATTGGCCCAAATTCTGTTTGTTTCCCCTAGCACCATGCCCGACGTCTCATTGGACTGAGTCCCAGGGCGCGCGGCTTCAATGGAGTTATGACTCTTTTAAATACTGATGGGTTCAAATTTATCACACTGAGGGAGACCTCCATGAGGGCAGTGTTGATAGGGCGTTGGGCTCCATTCGCTGCTCTTTGCCGTTCTGGAGATCATTGCCTTTTCCCCCACTAGATCGGGTAGCCATATCCAAAATTCTAGTGCTACCACGGTTGTTATATTTTTTGCGGCCCTGCCAGGGGCATCTAACTTTGAGTATTATTATGCGGTGGTGCAGCTGCAATGGCCGATGGTGTGCTCTGCCTCTTGTCCCGAATTGCCTCTGATCCATGCGATGCTAGAATGGGTCAGCATTTACACGTGGTTTTCTGACTCTTCAGTTCACCCTCGACGCAACATCACCCAGATGTCTGTGGCCCTTACTTGTTGGTGCCGGTTTGTGCAAACCAGGGGTCTCCACCTCCCGTACTCACTGGAGATTCCCGTATGGGAGTTGCCAACTTTGAGGGGTGTGATTCAAGATGCTGATAGGACACTTTGGATGAACGCTAGTATTGAGCACTTGGGGATCTATATATTGAGGGCACTGATACTTATGATCTGAAAGCCGGGCAGTTTCCTACCTTCTATGCCATACAACATGCGTTGTGTACCTTATGGCCTAGGGCAGATGGAGAGCCTCCTACATCTGCGATATTGCATGCGCTGCTATCTGCGGTTGGAACTCAACATGCTATTACCACTTTTTACACAACTCTTCATGCGATCCCGTCAGACCATGCGTGTAGCACATGTGCTAGATAGAATGCAGTGTTAACACAACCCCTAACAGACAAGGCATGGACTCGGGCTTTATGGCTCACCAAGGAAGTATCCGACAATCCTCGATTCCGATTTACTCAATTTAATTTTGTCCACCTGGCCTCTCTTGCCCCCCCCCCCCCAGCATATCAAACACATGCTCCCAACACTCTCCCCTGCTTGTCCACGCTGTATGCTCCAGGATACGGGGTTTTACCATATGATGTGGTATCGCATGATGTTGCAGTCGACCTGACTTAGGTTGACTGAGGTGGTGTCTGAGTTGATGGAGCACACTCTTACTCCCACTTCCTCCTCTTGCCTGCTGGGACTACGCCCCATGCAAAGGGCAATAAAAACTTACATAAGTTTGTTGACCTGGCATTTGTTCTGTTTAAACGCTGGTTGGCCATGGCGTGGAAGGCACCTGCTCCGCCTGACATGCAATGCTGGCTTTGCAAACTGTTAACATAGACCCGGCCTGAAGCACACATCGTCCGATGGCTTTGCATGAGTGGGCTAGCTTGAACCAGAGGTGAGCGCTGGGAGACCTTCCTCCTCAAAGTTGAGGCCAAAAACGACATGCGTCCTCCTTGAACCCACGCTCTCCTGCATTTCATTTGATTTCTCATACGCATGTATATGGCCCTCGGGGGTTGCCCATTTGGCATTCCTTGCTTCCACTTCTTCACGCGCCACCTTCCCTTTCCCCGCCCATTCTCGCATGTGCATTATCCTTCATTCTGAGGTGGAAGACTCATACGCATGTTTGTTTTGTTCTTTCATTTTCAATTAATGTACTTGTGTTTAATCTTATCATTATTGGCTTGGGCATGTTAGTGCCATCAAGTATATTGTTTGGTGAGTGCTTTTCTATTGATGAGAATGTAGTGTTGTTTATTGCGGCTGTAATGCTTTTGCATTTGAACTTAAAAACTCAAAAACACATTTTTAAAAAAACTAAAAACTAGTCGATCGGTACCTCGTCAGGGCCAGGTGCCTTCACGTTTGCAGCACTCATAATGGCTTTGGTTACAGATGCAAGATCTACAAGGTCAATTATCCAATTTTCATTAACAGAGTGGGAGTCAGGCCTTTTTCCTTAGCACCCCTCCCTCCCCATTTTTTCTGGGTTAAAAATAAGAGAAAAGTGGTCAACTCAGTCTTGTTCAGGGATATGACAGTCAATGTTGGAAGATGGACTGTCCGAAAGGAAGGGGTGGTTGACTATATCCCAAAAAAGCCTGGTATCTTTCAAATGGGCCACTTTATTCAAATCCTTCCATGCTTTCACCCTAATTTATTGTTTCCTTTGCTGGACAGCTTGCTTGTATTTATTTCTTGCTTCCCTGATATCAGCAATATTACTTGGAGCTTTGTTGGTAGCCAGCTTGACGACTTTGAGTGCTGCGGTTTTCTCAGGTCTGAACAATGATTGTCCAGCTCGCTCTTTAGGTGGTTTATTTGAAACAAGCTCACAGTATGTAGCTCTGCAGATCCCCCTAAAGCTATCCTGGATGTTGATGGGATCATCCACCATGGAGGGACAGCAACAAAATCTCATTTATGGCCTCAATAACCAGAGCATTAAGAAACTTGTGTGCATCATAATCATAAGACACTCATCCACTGCAATACTCTGCACTCTTAATTAATCACTCTGAACTTTGAGATAGAGCATTATTTTCTTACAAAACTACAAGGATACACTACATCTTAGGAACACTAGCCTGAACATTGCAATGCATCATAAGGACACTAGTCAGTCGCACAGCTACCCATCCCATGAAGACTAAACCACCACATTGCACTGCATTTTAGGAAAATGAATCCATCCCACTTCACTGTATATTAAAAACACTATCCAGCCAAGCTGCAGCACACCCATTGAGCCACTGCTCTGCATCCAGTGAACACCAACTGACTATATTATGCTGGGTATAAAGGATACTAACCCATCACTCTGCACTTAGCCTATGGAAATCAGCCTACCACACTGCATTACGTCACAGTGAATCAATCCACAATACCGCTCTGCAACATATTGGCACTAACCGGGCACACTCCATTGGATCCAATGGGCACTAACCCACTATCCTGAACTGCTTAGTACCCTAATCCTCTGTAGTCCAGAGTAGCAGAGAGATCCTACCTGATCACATTACATGACAGCGAAAGGACACCAACACTGGCACTACGCTGCATGGTAGGGACACTTAGCCATTGCACTGCATCTTGGAATATAAACACATCATTCTCCATTGCACCCTAATGAAGCTAACTCAACATGCTGGACTGCATTCAAGTGGCACTAACATAAATTAATACCACCACCCAACCGTGTATCGTAGAGACAATAGCCCACGGCACTACTCTGCACCCTATGGATACTACACCCCCACAATGATATGCATGCTTGACAGTGGTCCACTACATTAAACTTTATATTACACTATAAGCACAATAACTTGCAATGTTGCACAATGTTGAATGGACAACGACCCAACACAATCCACTCTATCATTGGACTGGGACACCACACTACAATTACTGTAAACACTATACTGTATCCTTGGGGCACTACACTGCAGCAATGCACTCTAGGGACACTATTCCATCACAGGGAACCTTAGTGATTCTAAATAATCACACTGTAATCTACACTACGGAAGCTATTCCACAACAAATCTTTTGATCCGATGGATAGAAATCCATCACACTGCCCCGCTCCCCTAGGACAATAATCTCCTACAGTGCATTGAACAATAGAGGCTCTAGCCCACTGCTATGCTGTACATTCTAGGGAAACAAGCACAGATACTGCAATGGATGCACTGCATCCATGTGACACTTACCTTTTACACATCTCTGCCTTCCTGGGTCCCTCACCCATCACTCACCACATGGCTATCCATCCTAGGAGTGCAAACCCACTTCAATGCGTTTCCCCCACTAACGCTCTGTAGAACATCCTGAGAACACCATCATACCCCTTTTCACTGCATCCTAGTCACATTAACCCACCACACTGAGTGAAACCTTGTGCATTAAAACACCACATTGCACTATATCCTTTGGATGCTAACCTATAACACTCTTGGATGGTGACACATCATACAGCATTACCCTCAATGTACTGCACTGCATTTTAGCATTAGTTCACCGCACTGCACTGCATCCTAGCGATACTGAGCTATTGCATTGTTCTATATCCTAACAGTACTGCACAACATCTGAGGGTGGTAATGCACCAAACATAAGAGGCATTTTTCCATTGCCATGCATTGGGTCCTAGGGACACTAACTTAATACGCTGCACTTCACCCGAGAGATAAGTTACCACACCACCTGGCACACCATGGAAAGGATGACAGATACTGTCAATACAATTATTTATTTTTTTATGTTAGACCTGGAGGAGCGTGGCTCTGTACTCAACTACTCAGTTCTACTTCACCGTCTATAGAAAAACTGCACTCATTCATCTCACATGATCATCATAGTTGAGTTTGGCAGGTTGTACCTTCTGAACAACTTTTATTGGTTTGGGGAAACCAGACGTACCAATAGAAGCCATTTTTACTTTTTAATTAGATATCCAACCTCATTCTTACTTGCACATATCATATGCCTCTCCTAGTTCCATGTTTCTGATTAGCTTTCTCTCACTCTTCCATTTTCCTTGGTCTCCCCTACAGTGTACCATCAGCCAGGACACACCTTGTATTGGGACCTCCCTTGAGGTGGTATTGGGTGCCACCCGTTGGGCGCCTTCCTCTCCTGTATCATAAATTTGTCTTTCAGATTCTTCTACCGAGGTAATGAAGCACATACGCTCACCATAGAGTAACACAGAGAGACGCCGCTCTCAACAAGAAGTGCCTGTCTCTTGCTGCCAGCATGATGTTTGTAAAATAAGATACTCTACGTGACTGCATTTGTCCATTTCTAAAATAGACAGTGGTTTTGCTCTGGAATTGAGGAAGAATAACATTCAGAAGTGCCCATGTTACATACTCGACATTACTCCTGAACAAACCTGAATACCTACTATCAATCATCAAAAGCTCAGGAGGCGCCAAAAGACACTCCACAGAATCACACTATTAAGTGCTATGAATTCAAAACCAAAAAAAGCGATGACTCAAGCCCTCTTTGGTGCTGCACTAACAATTTGTGATCTGTTTCAATTCAATGTCAGACAATTAAACTCTTAAATTTCCTTTTGACAAAAGCTAACAACTTTCCCATTTGACCAACATTTAAACAACTCGCTCTCATTCACCTATCTCTCACCATAATGTCTGTGTCTTATCTCCCATTTTTTCGTGTAAACCTTCCTCTCTGCCCATTCTCGTCCTGCCCCCCACCTCACCCATCTCTTGCTACTTCTTTATGACGCCTCCTACTCTTCTACGACTATTCCTCCTTTATCCTATCACCCTGTGCAGCAGCACCATCTCATCCTCTTCAACATCGTATACATCTTAATTGTCTGGTTATAAGCCTCTCACTTTCTTCTGCCTACAACACCCTGCAGTTCTCGGTTTCCAATTCCACTTGACCGTGCAATTTGCATAACTGTATTAGCCTTCCGTCTATATCTTTAACTTTTTGTTCTTTGGGTGTACCTATTGTGTACAATGAGGCTCCTCCTCCACTAAGGCGGAGGAGCGTCGCCCCACAGGAAAAATAAAATGATAAAATACCACCATGTTATTATCATTTTTTTTCCAGAAGGCTGTGAAGGTGTGGGACGGGGCTGCCCACAAAGCAGGGGGAATAGTGGTGAGCACCTTCTAAGTGCGCATGACGGTTTGGCCAACCGTCTTTGGCCAGCCAAACAGTCATGCGCACTTAGCATGTTCTCCACCGGGCTGTAATGCATAGCCTGGGTGGAGAGCATGCACAGGCTCCCACTGCCTGTCTGAGCACTGAACCACGGCGCTCAGACCAATCACGACGCTGTTGTCATGCTGGTGACAGCAGCGTTGTAATCGGCTAGGGGAGTCTGCTTCCTGCGTCGACCGAAGAGGACGGAGGAGAAGCGGCGGCCGGCGGTAAGTCAATTTTTCTTTTTTTCTTAATCCCCCCTGCCTCCCCCTTCTCCCCTCCCCCCGCCCCACCACTACTGTCCCGTAGCAGCCACTACTGGTCATCTCTTCTTCCTGCCTTCTTCTGTTCCCCATTGCCATCTGCTTGTACTTTCCTTCCTTATGCAACTAGTTTCACCTTTACTGTTGGTTGTAGAAATGCTTCTAAATGTTCTTTCTGGTGATATGTAGTTTGGTCTAGAAATATATCACTGTTATTTCATGTACAACATGTTGATACCCTCCGGTTGAGTGTGCTCACTGAACATTTAGCAAAAAATAAATAATATAAGTGCATTTGCAAATTCAAGCAGGGTTTCTTAAGGGTATATTAATTTGAAAAACACTTATTTTCTTTCCTAAGATAATTATTGTGTCACCCCAGACGACTGTGGCTCTCGCAGCCTGTTTTTTTCTGCAAATCTGTGCTGGGGGCTCTCCTCAGAAGCAGCCGGTCCATGTGGTATTCTTTTTTCTGTGTCTGATAATGTTCGTAGGTCCTAAATCTAAACATGGTCAACCAACTTTGAAAAGAGGTACAAAAGCAAGGCCAATCTTGCAAAAAAAACCTTTAACAATCAAGGAGCAAAAAAAAACAACGTAGAATTCATTTATTTTTATATTTACTCCTATATTTTTCTACTTCAGTCAGCCATGCCTTTTCTACTGCCTTTTCTCCTCTGACTGTTTCTTGCTACAGCTTCTCCGCGAGTGCTTACCTCGGTTGAAGGCTTGAAGCCTAGTCCATGTGATAGTCCTTTTTTCTTTGTCTGACATTGTTGGCAAGTCCGCAATTCAAAACAAGGTCAAAATATTGAAAAGAGGCCCAAAAACATTCTAAAAATAATTTAGGATTTACGTGCTGTTGGGCCTCTTTTTAAAGTTGGTTGTCCCTTTTGATTTCTGACTTGCAAGTACTGTCAGACACACAAGGATTACCATGGGGAGTGCTCCAGGGGAAAGCCACCCACAGAGCAGCTGCAACAAGAAACAGGGTGAAAAAGCTTGGCTGTATTCAGTGAAAAACATAACCATAAAAAAGGTATTTTACTTGTTGGTGATGTTTGAGCATTATTCACAGAACAATCACAACACAATAATCACAAAACGGATTCTCTTCAACTGTACTGGAGTAGCAAGGCAAGCTGACGTTACCCTATTCAGCGCTATTGTAATCAGTAGCGGCCCGTGGTGGGAGTGCTGCCGGGCGGTGACGCGGGGCGGGTGAGGGGCTGGGTGGGGGGTAGTAAACTATGGAATACGGCGCACAGAGGTAAGTAAACAAACAAATAAATAAAAAGAATTTCGTTGCGCGCGCTGCATCGCCAAATGCGATGCAGCGGGCGCAACGAAATTCGTTTTATTTGTTTACTTACCTCTGTGCGCCGTATTCCGTAGTTTACTACCACCCACCCTGCACCTCCCCCGCCCCGCGTCACCGCCCAGCAGCACTCCCACCAGGGGCCGCTACTGATTGTAATGCCTGTCCTGCCCACTCCTCCTGTCCTGCCCACTCCTCATCGCGGTCTGTTTGAAGAAGTCCATGGGATGAAAGTGGAGCACATTTGTCACTAAAGGAACATGTTCAGACCTACAAAGAAACCTCTTCCCTCTGGCCTCTTTGCTTCCCTCTTGTTCGGATTTTCAATCACCGTCATCTCTTCTCATTCTCTGAACCCTTCTGATTTTCATTGCAACCCAGAACTGTTTGACAAAGAGCTGTTTCTCAGCGCATGGGAGAGGCCCAGTGCTGCAGTGACACTATAGGGCATATTTACAAGGGGATATCGCCACCAGAACGTCACCTTTAGTGACGCTGTGGTGATGATATCCCCTTCTCCTTATGTGCAAAGCGGCATTAAGCCACTTAACGTGGCTTAACGCCCCTTGTAAATAAGGCCCCTTTTCACGCTTCAAATAGCGTGAAAAGGGCATGCAATGGGTGTTGCAGTATGTGTTCCACCTCAACACCCATCACTTTTTGAAGCTGCGCGATATTTACAAGGATGGGCCAGCACCAAAAACTAAGACCAGATGAAACCAGGTCTTAGGAGGGCGATACGAGGAGAAATTATTAATTTCTCCTCATATTTTGCTCTTTCTATGTGTGCTGCATTCTGAAGCACACATAGAAACAGCAAATCGCCTTTAAAGATTGTTTATGTGCAGGAAGGTATCCCTTCCTGGACATAAACAATCACCCTACAGCGCAGGCACCCTTGCAACATGGTGCAAGGGTGCCTGCGCTGGCGCTAGGCAGCTTTTTTAGCACCAGCGCTTGGGGAAACTCAGGGGTGTGCTGTATTTTTGTAAATACGCTGCATCACTGTGTTTAAAAAATGTCGGAGCACGGCGTTACCAATTTTAGAGTAACACTGCGCTCCAACATTTTATTGTACACATCTCCCCATATTCTATAGCAGCCTTGAGATCACACATATGAAGGCACTCACATACCTCAGGGTAGCGGTCTCACACTACTGATATCACTGAAGCATCTCAAAGAATAGCATTTTCACAACAGCATCAAAACTCTCCCACCCTTTACATAGTAGGACTCACAGTACAACTAGCACGCTCACACTCATTGAAGGGTAGCAGTCTCACACTACCCACTACCCACTGCCCTCCCTCACCCCTCACAAACAAGCAGGCATGCACTATTAGAAGCACTCTTACACCCATCATAGTAGTTGCCTCATATAGCTGACTGCATCAACAACCCTCACAAATTGACTGCCTCGCACTGGAGACAGCACTCTCACACTCCTCACAAAGCAGCTCTCACATTACAGATCACACTCTTAGATTCCTGGCAGAATAACAGTCTCACAATATCATGTGAACCCTGTAACTCTAGCTATCTCACACTGCATACAGCACTCTCATACCTCTCAGACTACCAGTCTCACACTAGCAGCAGCACTCTCACACCTCTCACAGAGTATCATTCTCACTCTACTGATGGCTCTTTTACAGCCCCACACACTACCAGTGGCATTGCTGAAATTACCCTCACGTACCTCACAAACATGAAGTTTTGCACTACTGACAGCAATCTTACTCACCTCATAGACTAGGAGTCACACTATAGACAAACCTCTAACCCCTCACACACTAGTGCCACACACTATCAACAACACTCATATCCCTCACAGACTAACAGTCACAATACAGATAGCACTTTCACATCCCTCAAAATAGCAAACTCTTGATACTAAGAGCACTCCCACCCCTCACAAACAATCAGTGTCACTCTACTGATGGAACCCTCGCACCACTCACAAAGTAGCAGTCTCACACTAGTGTGAATCTAGCAGTCTCTCACTATCAGAAGCCACTCTCACATCCCAGATTAGTAGTCTCGCTCTGCTGACTGCACTTGCACCCCTAACAAGCTAGCAGTGAGACACTACAGGTGGTACTCTCATACCCCTTATACAGTAAACGTCACTGTACAGATACCACTCTAACATCCCTCACAGATTAGCAATGATACACGACTGTGAACGCAAACCCCACATGGACTAGAAGTATTGCACTATTGACAGCGCTCGCACAACCCTCAAACTAGCAGTCTCAGGCTACCAGCGTCACTCCCACACTCCTCACAGGTTTGTGGTCTCACACTGTCAACAGCACTCTTACATTCCTCACAGACTAGCAATCACACAAAACTGGAAGCCCTCTCACACCTCTGACAGACCAGCAGATAAACCAATAGGTTTTGCTTAGAACTGAAAGCTTCTCTCTTTGATTGGTTAAGCTGCATGTGTAGTACTGTCGATGAGAGAGTGGGTGAATGCATGAGTGAGTCAGTGGGTGGATGAATAGATGCACGCCTGAAAGAATGAATGGCTGTGCACATGGATAATGAGTACTGGGAACCAGACCCATTGGCATTGCCACTTGCCCAGCAGGCAGCTTTTCCAAAAATAAAAGTGTTGTACAAAATAAGCTTTTACAAACTGAAAAGGCGGTAGCCAAAACCAGACCTTGACGTACTGGCTTTGCCATTGCTTGTTCACTGCTGTGAGGAAATTGCAAAGAATTAACTGATACTGAGTGGTTTTAGGGGCATATTTAAATGTAGGATAATGTATCACCGTGATTATGTTATAAGAATATTGCAACTATCCGGACCGTCCTATCACCGACCCTAAGGAGACTTTCAATATTCTTTACACTTGCTCTCGAGGGCATTTTATTCTTCATAAAATCAATGGGAAGGGAGCAACATAAGGCATAAGGATGTGCAGGTGGGAGGCAGCTTACGAGCAGACGGTAGAATGCACTTGTCCTAAGAAAATAATTGGCAGGCGTTTTTAGGAAGATTACGGTCGCCCTCTCATTAACCTAGCATTCTGTTCTAGACTGTTCTGTAATGCATGTCCATAGCAAAGCTGTAAACGTTACCATTTTTAGCGTATTAACTCATCGAAAGGGGAAATGTAATTTAATCTCCTGGCAAACAGCGACGCTCACTTTGCGGAGCGATGTCTGGACAGTTCATATGTTTTGAGACTTATACCAACTTCTCTTGTTTTAATTGCTCCGGCTTTCAACACATCTCAAGCAGTCATACGCACCTGTCCCTTTTTTCAACTCGAAACTTCCAACGGATTCATAGTCAGTAGAGTGGTGAGACAGAGAGTACACGACTCTGATGAGTGAGCCCCAGTTAGACACGGGCGTCAAGTTACTCACAAAGAGGGGGAAATCTTCTGACATCATGTCGTGAGAATGCTATTAAGATGATTTACAAAGCAGCCGTAAAAATGTATGTCTTGAGTTCAATGTAAATTGACAAACTGGTTGGTGTGAAAACCGATCCCCAGCAATGCCTGCCAAGCTTTTCATGGCACATTCGCCCCAGAGTTCCTTTGTATGTTTATGCTCATGACTATTTGCTTTTCAAATTTAAAATTTTTGTGGAAGTACCAACAACTTTGTTGTCTTAGAACAGTTTCTGGTTGACTGGTTGGACCAATAAAGGCTGCAATAGGACACAGGAGCAAGAAATATTGGAGAATACAAGTTTGCATATTTGTCCATGGTGAAAAGGTAACTGTAAAATGATTCTGTGTGATTCCAAATGGGTGTGCTTCAGGATGTCATAGCAAAACCACACCATTCCGAGTTTTCACACTTCAAAAAGAGAGAAAAGACGCCATTTTACTGTATTATGCCCTGTTCAGAGGCGTAGAGCGTAGAATGGTGTGCTAATACCACCCCCAGTAAATTCTGCAACCTGTGGTGTCAGTATTGACCAGATGAGGTATTATCATTCAGAATAAAGCAGGGGTTGTAGTGGGTATTATTGGCACGAGCTGGGCATTCGGTAATGGCATCCTTGATTTGTGACTTGTTACATTTGTTTGTCTTATTTGTGTTGATTCTTTGTTTGTGGTAATGCATAACCTTGGGGTCCAGGCAGCCAGTAAGCAGTGCATGTCAAGAGAATGCTAATAGGTAGGCTCTAAAACGTTCACTATGGCTGCAGGCCTGTAGGTTACTCCTCAACACTTCAAGACTGACTGTTTACATCATCTAAGGTGGATGAGTCTATCCAATTAAGGCGTCTGGGTCTTTCTCCTGTCACTCTTTGGTGGACCCTATGGAGCAATTACTCTGGCTGGGTGTAACCAGAGCACTAGTGTGTGTCACTCCTTGATAGCTCCAGGGCAGACCCTATAGGGTATTTATCCTGGCATCCTGTAACTAGTGCTATCACAAAAGGAGAGACAAGGGAGTGAGCCTTCTCTTACTCCCCTAACTAAACTACTGTTTACTAGATGTAGAGGGGGGTTTGGAGTAGTAGCTCCTCCTTGGTACTCTCCACCTTTTGCTTTTTAATCCTGCCTAGGTGGTCCAATAATAAAGGGAATATAGGCGGAACCCCCTGAGGCAGTTTTAAATCACTTTTTCTGCACTAGTGATCCCTTAAGAGGGATACTTTTCCTCCTTTTCCTTCATTTCTTTACCTCACTAATCCCAAAAAAACAGCGCTCTGTCCAGTGTGTTGGTCTGCACCTGGGCGTAGAAGCGCCCTATGATGAAGCATCCCTCTCATCCTGTAACTAGTGAATGTCTTTGGGTCGCACTCTTTTGCTCATGGGCAGAACCTAAAAGAGCATTACTATGACTGAGTTTCTACCGTGCATGCCTATGGGATACAGGTTGTCACTCCTGAATGGACTCTGATCATCTGCTGTGACTGTCTGTATGCAGTGCATGCTGTGAGCTGATGCTCTTGTATTAGTGGTGGATGTAACAGAGACCCGCACAATAAGCGAAGTAATGTAAACTGCATGGATTCTGTCCCTCGCTCCTCTTCTGGCCTGTTGGACCTGGCCCTTTTGCAGGGTTATCCCTAAACTTTTTGCCTTCTTCCTCCTACTTTTCTGATTTTCTTTTTTTCTGGCTTTAGGACTCTGGGCACTTTACCACCGACAATCAGTGCTAAAGTGCATATGCTCTCTCCTCTAAAATATGGTATGTTTGGTTCCTCCATGATTGGCATATTTTACTAGTAGGTCACTAGTACAGTGAACTACTGCTGCTCAGGGCCTGTAAATCAAATGCTACTAGTGGGTCTGCAGCACTAATTGTGCCACCCACATGAGTTGCTCTTCAAACATGACTCAGGCCTGCCACTGCGGAGCCTGTGTGTGCAGTTTTAAACTGCCATGTCAACCTTGCAAGTTCACCTACTTGCCAGGCCCAAACCTGCCCTTTTATTACATGTAAGGCACCCCTAAGGTAGGCCCTAGGTAGTCCCATGGTCACTGTGCAGTGAATTTGAAAGGTTGGACATGTGCTTTTAAGATTTACATGTCCTGGTAGTGAAAAACTGCTAAATTTGTTTTTCACTACATCAAGGCCTATCTCTCCCATAGGTTAACATTGGAGATGCCTTGTAAAATTTTACTAGTGAAACATCAAATTGGGAGCAGATGGAAAATTAGAGTTTGGTGTCTCTGGACTCACAATTTAAAAACACATCTTTTAGTGAAGTTGGTTTTTAAATTGCAGGTCTGAAAATGACACTTTTAGAAAGTTGACATTTTCATACTTTAACCATTCTGTGTCTCTGCCTGTCCCAAGAATACACATCTGGGTCAGGATGACAGCTTGGCTTTGTGAATTTACTCTAGACAGTCACACACAAAGGGAGCTGAGGTGTGCCCTGCATATCCTGATGGCCCATCACCAGGCTGATGGGCCTTCCTGAGCTAGAGTGGTGGGAGGAGTTGGCACTTGCACCTGAATAGGGCTGTGTCTGTCCCCACACAAAGAGCTGCATAGCCCCCTGTAGTGTGCCTGGAGCCAGGGCCAGGAAGGGCAGGGTCTTGTGCACTACAAAGACCTTTCTTTGAAGCCTACCTACTTCAAAGGCTAAAATGGGTATAATCACTGGACTGGAGACACCATATACTCAGAACACTTCTGGACTGAGGACATTCTGCCAGGAAGAAGACCGGTTGTACTGCCAGAAGGGACTGCTACTTTGCTGCTTGCTTTGCTGTATTGGCCTGCTGTCTTCTGCTTCTTGCCTGGGAGTGAGAGGACTGGACTTTACTCACTACATCCTGCTTTCTAAGGTTCTCCAAAGGCTTGACTGAGCTTGCCTCCTGTTGCTAAAGTCTCAGGGACATCAAAGACTTCACCTGCATCTTGCTACCAGCATCTGGGCTCCTCTGCTGTGAGTCCTGACCTGACAAGTAGTGCCAAATCCAGTCCTGGGCCCTTGCAGGTGATTTTTGTGCTGCAACCAAGAAATCGACGCATCGACTCCAAGCGTCAGTTTGGAACTTACGCATCCCTACAAAACCGGCTCAACGCCGCTACCTGCACCAAAGCCGTGGACACCTCTCGTCGAATGCGCAACACAACGAACTCGACTTTCAATGCAGCCCCAACTTTGCCGACGCAGCGCCTCTGATGAACTGCCGCTGTGTGAGTCTTAAGCACCGCTTCACCGAAGTCAGCAATGCACTGCTCCAACTCCGAATCATCCCCGGGCCTGCGTGACTCTCGACCGACGCATTGCCTTCGGCCCAGTATTTCGACTTCGACACCGCGGAACCGACGCACCGCGCTCTTGACATCGATGCATCATCAATGCTGCATCATTGTCAGGAGCCGAGGTCTTACACCCGCAACTGACGCATCACCTCCTCTGTGCAACGCATCGTTCCAGAGCGTGGAAGCTCAATGACCCTGCACCACCTTAAGGAACCAATGCATCATCCACATCCGCGACGCCTCACCTCCTCTGCGTGACACATCTTCTTTGTTTTCCGATGCATCCAAGGTACTGAAAGAGGGTCTGCGTCATTCCTGTATCCAGCCCGTGCTCTCTCGCGGTCGGACTGAACTTTTGGATTTGTCCAGATCAGGCGTGACCAGATAGCCCCAGTTGGAGCTATAGACTTCTAAGCACTGCATGTTGATTTAATCTTAAAAATTCATACCTTGACTTGTGTTTGTTGGAGTTTTGGCATTTTGGCATTGTTTTACTCAGATAAACATTGGCTATTTTTTAAAACTGATGTGGAGTACTTTTGTGGTGTTTTCGCTGTGTTACTGTGTATGTGTGCACAAATATTTTATACATTGTTAGTTTAGCCTGATTGTCCTGAGCCAAGCCACCAGAGGGTGAGCACAGGTAAACGTACTGGGTACTACACTTAACCTGACTAGAGTGCGGGTCCCTACTTGGACAGGGTGCAAACCGCTGCCAACTAGAGACCCCATTTCTAACACCGCCATCACATACCTATGCAAAGAGGCACATGATAAGAGCACCATTCTGGTCACCCAAGGACAACAATATAAATGCTTCTCTCTGATGCCCCACTTCAATTTTTAAAACTTTTCCAAACAAGTACTCCCAGTTGATCTAGCATGCTACAGATCTGCTAAAGCACTTTGGTTTCTCATCAGGTTGTAAAGCACTTTATTAATGCAATTACCATGAAATACAAAAATATGTCACTACTAACCACAATTATGACCGGGGTGTGAAGGAGTATGCAAGTGGTGACTACAATTAGGCCAAGAATGCTCACAATATGTGAAGACAGTCTATGATTAGGCCAAGGCTGGATAAAATAAAGAAAGGGTGCTCACAATACATCAATTGTCGACACCTTACTGTCGTTAATGCTCCCCTTTCCTGAACATAAACAATGTTTATTTCCCCTTTTTGTGACCCTTTTCTGAACCCTACTCACTTACTATGCCATTAACACTATACATTCCTGAATCCTAAAAAACCCTTACTACCCGTTAAAGCTACTCATTCTTTTATTCCTCCAAATTTTTTTATATGGTTTTCTGTCGTTGCATACGCAATACCATCGAACAATAAATGAGGGTACAAACATGCACCAGAGAACAAATACAAAACTGTAGGGGAGATATAACCATACCAACAGGCGTCAATCGAGGTAGAACATTCAATGACAAGGTATAACCCTGGATAGGATGAAATACCATAATGGAAAAGACAACATCCAGAACAAACAGCAATGATGGATCATGTCAAAGGGGTTGAAGCATCTGGTGGGAGATGTATGTTCTAGTGCCTCAGCCATTCCCCCCACACCTTGTGAAATTTGTGTGGGCACCCACCTGCTCCTATATGTAACACTCTCGGTTGCCATATATAGGCCCATCCCCTTCCTCCATTTCAGCAGGGTCGGGGCCTCGGGTGCCCTTCAGTGCCAAGCCACATCGCGCTTAGCCACCACTAGCCTCATATTGCAGAAAAAGATTTGTGCCCTGGGAACATCCACATCTCTTGGTACACCCATCAGAACATATTTGGGATCAAGAGGGATGGTCTCACCTACCACCCAACCAGGCTTCCCGACCCGCAACCAGTATGACTGAATGACCAGGCAACTCCAGAGCATGTGAATAAAGGAGCCGCTCTCTTCCCCACATCGCAGACACTCCGGGTATACCACCCTCCATATGCAGTGTAAGCGGTCCCTGTCGTAATAGACTCAATGTAAGATTGTGAGCTGAATCAGTGTCATTATAGACTCGATTTAAGATTTTGAGCTGAATCAGGCACAGACAGGATTTTATAGCCACCCCCTCCAGTGCATCAGGGCCGCTTTCCAGTCAACATCTTCAAACACCCCACTTCTTCACTCTACTTCTCCCTCAATTTAGCCAGTTTATCTGGCATATGATTATTAGGAGTCTTATATGTGAGGGAGATAGCCTTTGAGTGTAGCTCCTCCAATAGCAGCCTACCCTCCAACGGGTCATATCTAGTGTCCATAATCCCTCCGCCCACCAAGCGTGCCTCAGCTGTGTGCGGGTGCATATTTTTGGAACTGAATACGGTTCATGGAGTAGTCCCGTCGAAGGGATGCAAATGGCATCAAATCACACACCTCTAGGAGATCCCCTACATGGGAAATTCCCAGCAAGTCCCAGGCTCAAAATCACTCACGTTTTCCCAGCTCCCGCAACCACGCTCCTTCCCAGGACTGCGTCACCCTCCCTGTCCAGCCTACGCATTTTGTGGCCTTCCTCCAGACCTCCACTGCCACCTGCATAGCAGGCAGCAGCTGCTGAGCCTTCATCCCCCCATAGAGGAAGTATAGGTGTGAGCCACTAAGAAATTGTGGGCATTCTAATCTGTGGTAGAGTGATCTTGTGGTGCGAACGTCCAGTCGTTTATGGCCACCATGTGGGCGGCCCAGTAATAGTGTTATATTCCATATAGGTACCCCAATATAGGCTCAGGTAACATCCCAACTTTTCACCTATATTCGTCCCTACACTACATACATAACGGGCTGCTAGGACTGACCCTTTACCTAGTTACGGTACTGCTTACAGAATGTGGGGTTTTCCCTGAACTAATAGCCTCATACATTATGCATGAGGATCCTTGGATTCTTGGAATCTCAGCAGGGCTACCATCTCCTGCATAATAACTATGTACTAGGTTCATTCTCGACGTCATCCTAAGTCCGGCAGTGGCACACCAAGGTAGAACCCCTGGGGATACCTTCGGGTATATAAACATCGCATCTTGCTGAGATATGAAGAGGAGATCAGGACTTCCATGCTGACACACTGACGCGAGACACTGAAGCCCCTGCATGCAGATACTCCAGCTTGCAGTGGTCTGACATCCCTTGCGGGGTGTCCAACCCAAAAACAGGACGGGGCCCCACAGTTTCTCACTTCAGGTAATGGGGGTTGACTCTATCCTAGAGGTATTCTTGGCTTAACACCTACATACATGCTAGGTACACTCAGGTACATCTAGTTAGGGTTGCATCGTAGGAGTACGCATTTTATTATCATGTATTTTATATACTTACCTGTATTCATGGTTATAGCAAAATGGTAGAACTCTACCATCCTTTTACTTTCCTAGTGCTTCTAATCATCTATATCTGTTACTGTCTAATGATTGTTTCAGCACACCTATTTTACACTAGAATAAAGACTGTTCAATAAATACTTATTGAAAACATCCCTACTGTTTATTCTGTGTATCTCTCTGAAACTAAGTGAGCACGAGTGACTGAGCGAAAAGTAGTACACTGTTTCCACGGTCCTGAGGGATCAGGGTTGTCATGTTCGATAGTTGCCAAGAACTATTCTCTCCTTGGTAAGAGGAGTTTCTAGTGGCACTGTGAGCTAGCTGGTATACAGGCCAACATATCCGGTGGGAGTGTCTGGAATCAGTCTGGACACCAGTCCCACAGTGTATGTTGTCTAAACACGCAGATCCTGAATAGGTTTTATAGGAACTACACAACATGGCGCCCAACGTGGAATGCAGAATGCACACAGTGTCGCATTAATGAATAACATTGTGCGGAAAAAATACAAAACAACACTAGATATCTCAAATGGATTTTTCTGCCAGAATATAGCGCCTGCGAGCAGATACTTGACGGCATTCTCAGCGCTAGGGTCCCAGCTACAATTTTGTCGACTAGCCCAGGGATATAAAAACAGCCCAGGCTGTTTTCCACCAGAGTAACTGAATTACTTCAAAATCTGGACGAGGAGGCATTGTCCTATGTAGATGATATTTATCTGATGGATGATGACCTGGAGGAACACT
Organism: Calotriton arnoldi; assembly: GCA_963921515.1. Lineage (NCBI taxonomy): Eukaryota > Metazoa > Chordata > Amphibia > Caudata > Salamandridae > Calotriton > Calotriton arnoldi. Next base: position 465,269 of record CAWUFW010009717.1, on the reverse strand, counting down.
TGACGAGGGTGAGCACCATAATTTTGGGATTCGCCTCAGAAGGTTACAAATTTAACTTAAAAAAATCAAAAATAGCCCACCTCAGCGTCCTATTTTCGAGATATGAGCTTTCAAGTGAAGGGAAAAGCCTGGCAGCCAACTTTTTAGAAAAGTGTGCACTGCTCCAACCTCCAAAATCATTGTAAAAATTTCAATCAATACTGGGATTCCTAAATTTCGGCAGAACATACATTTTGGATTACGCAGAAAGGCTTAAACCTTTCTAAGACCTCATAAGACCTGATTTTTCAGTTAGACAATGGACACAAGAACACACAGATACACTTCGTTCACTCCAGGCTGACATGATAGCGCCAAAACACTTACACGCGTAAATGTCTGCAACCTGGTGATCCGTATAGTTGCGGGTCAATTTGGGTACACATACCTCACATATAATGAAGGCGAGACAGTACCCATTGCTTACAAATCACACCTGTACACAAATGCTGAGATGCATTTCGCAGCCACAGAAAAAATTCTGACGGCAGTACAGACTGCTGTAGTATGAAAAAGAGCACTGGCTCAGGGGAAGCGAATAATTGTCGTGACTCCAGTACCAGCCTTAGAGGCTGCTACAAAGGCAAGCATTCCTAACGCTAAAGCGTTACATCCGAGATGGATACAATGGGCTAATTCTCTCACTGCATCAGATGTAGAATACAGATATGATACAAATCTAAAAACACAAGCATTCCTACAATATGAACAAGAATATCCTCTCCCGAATTAAATAATGCCTCTAGATCAGTATGAATACATAATTTACACTGACGGATCTGCACAACCGGCCATAGGAAGTAAACAACAATACAGCGCCACATGTGCGATTGTAAAAGTTTGTATGCGAGATGGTAAGTTCCATCCAAGCTGTACAAAGACTCAGTCTCTAGGAGACTGCACGGCTCAGTTAACAGAACTAAAAGCTCTTTTACTGGCACTGATTAATACGGATCGAGAATTCCCCACACTAATTGTGTGCCATTCCTTTTACTGTGTCCAGTCATACAATGAATACCTTCACTATTGGGGACTAAATGGGTTCAAAGACTCAAAAGGTGGCACAATTAAGCACAAAATGCTATGGGAACAGGTAGCTGAGTTGTAAAACGAACTACCAAGGGCTCACGTGATACACACGCTGAGTCATCAACATGATGGTGTTCACGTTGAAGGGAATTCATTGGCTGATGAAGCCGCGAAGGGGGCAGTACGAACTGCGTCCGTAGCTGCAATTACTCGTTCAAAAACGAGAATAGACGGACAGATAATGGTAGCTGTCATTGCTTCACGCAAAGACAACAAAGCACTTCCAAAAGGTTTTCCACTCAAGTACTCCTACAAATTAGATGCAAACAACGTTCCATTTGCTCAAAGTCCTGGAGTGGGGGATAGAGTAATACCAAACATGGATCGCAGATTAGGCTTAATATTAGCTGCACACAAGGGTTTGGGTTCTGCACACAGAAGTTACGGCGACTGTTTCTTTATTGAAACAACGCTATTGGTGGCCAAGGTTAACAAAGCAGACCAAAGACTATGTCTTGAAGTGCGACATCTGTCAACAGATTAAGGGCTCCACCATAACACGTCCAGCGCAGACACCATTGCTAATATCAGACAGACCGCTCGCGTGTGTCTATTTGGACCACTGCGGCACCTTAAAATCTGATGGGGCTTACAAGTATATCATGGTTGCAGTGGATTCCTGCTCAAGATTCCTATGCGTATGGCCTCAGCCCTCGGCTGATGCTCAAACTGTTAACAAAGATTTGCGAGTCTTTATAGGGACATACGCAGTTGGCAGATTACATTCTGACTGTGGCCCCGCGTTTTGCTCTAGGGCTTACAAGGAGGCCATGGGAGGTTTGGGTGTAGCATTGCGGTACTCCTCTCCGTACCATCCCAAGGGAAATTTGGTCGTGGAGAGGAAAAACCGGGACTTAAAGCAATCATTAACAGCTAGAGTATTAGGCACGGGTGGTAGTTGGGTCAATCACTTATATTGGGTTCAGAGGGCCTTAAATAACATGCCAAGAAGCTCTCTAGGGGATGTCACTCCTTATGAGGTCCTATTTGGGACGAGAATGTGGGTACCTGATCTTGATTGTTAAGGCACAGTGGCAGGTGAAAAACCTTTTGACATCCATAAACGTTTGGCTGTTTTACAGGATCTGAATGAATCACGGGCACTACAGAGCAATGTCCAAGTGAAAAGGTTTGCCACTGGGGAAGTCAAGTCAGTCACGGCAAGACCTGTCTGGATTCCTAAAGTTGGGGATCTGGTCAGAGAAAAAATAACAGACAAAAAGAATTTGGGCCATCATACAGAAAGCCTGCTCCTGTCCTGGCCGTTGAAGGAACAAGAACTGTACTTCTGCCGCCTCTTGCCGGAAAAAAGGAGAAAATATTAGTCTCCATCGATCTGATAAAACCACACTATGTGGCCGATAATGAATAGTGGGCCTCGTAGGCTCCTGGGTAGCCGACATACTCCTCTCGCTACCATACAGGAAGTTCAAACAGAAAGGCTCATCACCTTCGAAGAGCCACCCATACGGAATGATGGACTAAGCAACAATGCCATGGAACTCGTTCCCCTTGAACAAGGAATACAAAATCAAGAAGAAAGACAAATTTCAATTCGACCTAACACTGATGTCTACATAAATATGCCTCAACAAGCACCATCTACAAGTTCAACAAAACCTGCTGAGCTACCTAAAATAGATCGAACTGCATCTGGCTATTTCATCGACTTTGATACCTTTTCTTTGGATCCAAGTGAACCTGAAACAGCGCCAGCCCCAATTTCTCGTAAACAACAAATCAAAGACTTCTACATTTTTCTTAACCCCTTCGCTGCTAGGCCTTTTCCCCCCCTGTGCTAAGCCTTTTTTTGGCTATTTGGGGTAGTGCGCGCTTAGGCCCCTGTAACTTTTTGACCACATAAGGTATCCACGCCAAATTTGCGTCCTTTTTTTCTAACATCATGGGGATTGTAAAGGTACCCAGGGTTTGTGGATTCCCCTGGAGCGGACCCAGAAATTAGCCAAAATACAGCAAAATATTGGTTTTTTGGGAAAAATGCGAAAAAGGGCTACAAATGAAAGCGTCTTGTTTTTTCCCTCAAATGGCATCAAAAAGGGGTTGTGGTGCTGAAATCACCATCTTCCCAGCTTTCAGGGACAAGCAGACTTTTGTCAGAAAACCAACTTTTTTTACACAGTTTTGGCATTTTTCTGGGACATAGCCTATTTTTGCTATTTTTTGTGCTTTCAACCTCCTTCCAGTTAATGGTAGAAATGGGTATGAAACCAATAATGGATCCTGGAAAGCCAAACATTTGTGAAAAGTAGACACAATTCTGAATTCAGCAAGGGGTCATTTGTGTAGATCCTTAAAGTTTTCCTTATAGAACCTAGCAGTTAAATAAAGGAAAAATTGAAAATCAGTTGAAAAAAACCGCCATTTGTGTCAACGTTTTCACCTGTAACTTCTTTTAATTATGACAGCTATTTAAAAGCAATATACCGTTATATCCGCTGGACCTTTATGGTTGTGGGGATATATAGGACTTGTAGGTTCACCATGAACCAGACGAACCCAGAGCCAATAACTGAGCAATGGTTTTTTATTATGTACCGGGTATATAGCAATTATTTTGGGAAAATGTATACATGGAAAAATTGTTATGAAAGACACCTATGTATTTATGAAATGGGAACAAAATGTAGATTTTAGAAACAGTAGATATTTGCACATTTCCGAAATTGGGAGTACCCATACTAGCATGAGAATTATAGGTCATTTTTCAAAATGACTTATTTTTTACACATTGTCTTTCATTTGGAAGGCAGAAATGCATCGAAAGTCAATAGGTAATAACAGTTGCTCTACAATTCTGTGTTACCCTAAGTCTCCCGATAAAAATGGTACCTCACTTGTGTGGGTAGGCCTTGTACCCACAACAGGAAATGGCTCAAAATGCAACGTGGACGTACCACATTTTCACAATGAAAAATTACCCTTTTTTGCAAAGTGCTTAGCTGTAGTTTTTGAACCCTAGCTCTGCGGGCACTTAGGGAAACCTAGCAAACCTATACATTTTTGAAAACTAGACACCCAGGGAATTCAGGATGGGGTGACTTGACTGGCTTTCACCAGGTTCTGTTACCCAGAATCCCTTGCAAACCTAAATAATTGGCAAAAAACCCACATTTTCCTCACTTTTCTGTGGTGGAAAGTTCTGGAATCTGCGTGGATCCACAAAATTCCACCCAACCCGCGTTCCCCAAGGTCTTCCAAAAAAAATGGTACCTCACTTGTGTGGGTAGGCCTAGTTCCCGCGACAGGAAGCAGCGCAAAACGCAACGTGGACGCACCACATTTTCACAGTGAAAAATGACCCTTTTTTTAGAAAGTGCCTAGCTGTAGTTTTTGAACCCTAGCTCTGCCGGCACTTAGGGAGACCTAGCAAACCTATACATTTTTGAAAAGTAGACACCCAGGGGAATCCAGGATGGGGTGACTTGACTGGCTCTCACCAGGTTCTGTTACCCAGAATCCCTTGCAAACCTAAAAAATTGGCAAAAAAAACACATTTTCCTCACTTTTCTGTGGTGGAAAGTTCTGGAATCTGCGTGGATCCACAAAATTCCACCCACCCCGTGTTCCCCAAGGTCTTCCGAAAAAAATGGTACCTCACTTGTGTGGGTAGGCCTAGTGCCCGAGACAGGAAGCAGCGCAAAACGCAACGTGGACGCACCACATTTTCACAGTGAAAAATGACCCTTTTTTTGCAAAGTGCCTAGCTGTAGTTTTTGAACCCTAGCTCTGCCGGCACTTAGGGAAACCTAGCAAACCTATACATTTTTGAAAAGTAGACACCCAGGGGAATTCAGGATGGGGTGACTTGACTGGCTCTCACCAGGTTCTGTTACCCAGAATCCCTTGCAAACCTAAAAAATTGGCAAAAAAACCACATTTTCCTCACTTTTCTGTGGTGGAAAGTTCTGGAATCTGCGTGGATCCACAAAATTCCACCACCCCGCGTTCCCCAAGGTCTTCCAAAAAAAATGGTACCTCACTTGTGTGGGTAGGCCTAGTGCCCGCGACAGGAAGCAGCGCAAAACGCAACGTGGACGCACCAAATTTTCACAGTGAAAAATGACCCTTTTTTTGCAAAGTGCCTAGCTGTAGTTTTTGAACCCTAGCTCTGCCGACACTTAGGGAAACCTAGCAAACCTATACATTTTTGAAAAGTAGACACCCAAGGGAATCCAGGATGGGGTGACTTGACTGGCTCTCACCAGGTTCTGTTACCCAGAATCCCTTGCAAACCTACAAAATTGGCAAAAAAAACACATTTTCCTCACTTTTCTGTGGTGGAAAGTTCTGGAATCTGTGTGGATCCACAAAATTCCACCCACCCCGCGTTCCCCAAGGTCTTCCAAAAAAAATGGTACCTCACTTGTGTGGGTAGGCCTAGTGCCCGCGACAGGAAGCAGTGCAAAACGCAACGTGGACGCACCACATTTTCACAGTGAAAAATGACCCTTTTTTTGCAAAGTGCCTAGCTGTAGTTTTTGAACCCTAGCTCTGCCGGCACTTAGGGAAACCTAGCAAACCTATACATTTTTGAAAAGTAAACACCCAGGGAAATCCAGGATGGGGTGACTTGACTGGCTCTCACCAGGTTCTGTTACCCAGAATCCCTTGCAAACCTAAAAAATTGGCAAAACAAACCACATTTTCCTCACTTTTCTGTGGTGGAAAGTTCTGGAATCGGCGTGGATCAACAAAATTCCACCCACCCCGCGTTCCCCAAGGTCTTCCGAAAAAAATGGTGCCTTACTCGGGTGGGAGGCCCAAGTACCCGCGACAGGCAAGGGCCCACAACGTATTGAGGCGACCTCAAAATGGCCTATCACAAAACGACCTGTTTTTGCAAGGGGGGTCCCATGACGTTTTGGCCCGGGGCTCAGCGGCCACCTAGGGAAACCTACCAAACCCACACATTTATGAAAAGTAGACACACAGGGGATTCCAGGGAGGTATGGCTTGCGTGGATCCCCCAACATTTTCTTACCCAGAATCCCCTGCAAACCTGACATTTTGCTGAAAAAATCCCTTTTTTCACACATTTTTGTGAGGTAAAGTTGTGGCATCACGGGGCTGACACAAATTTCCTACCACCCAGCGTTCCCCCAGGTCTCCCGATGAAAATGGTCCCCCCCTCGGGTGGGAGGCCCAAGTACCCACGACAGGAAAGGGCCCACAACGTATTGAGGCGACCTCAAAATGGCCTATCACAAAACGACCTAGTTTTGCAAGGGGGTCCCATGATGTTTTGGCCCGGGGCTCAGCGGCCACCTAGGGAAACCTACCAAACCCACACATTTCTGAAAAGTAGACACCTGGGGAATTCCAGGGAGGTATGGCTTGCGTGGATCCCCCAACGTTTTCTTACCCAGAATCCCCTTCAAACCTGACATTTTGCTGAACAAATCCTTTTTCACACATTTTTGTGTGGTAAAGTTGTGGCATCACGGGGCTGACACAAATTTCCTACCACCCAGCGTTCCCCCAGGTCTCCCGATAAAAATGGTACCTCACTCAGGTGGGAGGCCCAAGTACCCGCGACAGGCAAGGGCCCACAACGTATTTAGGCGACCTCAAAATGGCCTATCACAAAACGACTTGGTTTTGCAAGGGGGGTCCCATGACGTTTTGGCCCGGGGCTCGGCGGCTACCTAGGGAAACCTACCAAACCCACACATTTCTGAAAAGTAGACACCCGGGGGATTCCAGGGAGGTATGGCTTGCGTGGATCCCCCAACGTTTTCTTACCCAGAATCCCCTTCAAACCTGACATTTTGCTGAAAAAATCCCTTTTTTCACACATTTTTGTGTGGTAAAGTTGTGGCATCATGGGGCTGACACAAATTTCCTACCACCCAGCGTTCCCCCGGGTCTCCCGATAAAAATGGTGCCTCACTCGAGTGGGAGGCCCAAGTACCCACGACAGGCAAGGGCCCACAACGTATTGAGGCGACCTCAAAATGGCCGATCACAAAACGACCTGGTTTTGCAAGGGGGTCCCATGACGTTTTAGCCCGGGGCTCGGCGGCCACCTAGGGAAACCTACCAAACCCACACATTTCTGAAAAGTAGACACCCGGGGATTCCAGGGATGTATGGCTTGCGTGGATCCCCCAACGTTTTCTTACCCAGAATCCCCTGCAAACCTGACATTTTGCTGAAAAAATCCATTTTTTCACACATTTTTGTGTGGTAAAGTTGTGGCATCACTGGGCTGACACAAATTTCCTACCACCCAGCATTTCCCCAGGTCTCCCGATAAAAATGGTGCCTCACTCGGGTGGGAGGCCCAAGTACCCGCGACAGGCAAGGGCCCACAACGTATTGAGGCGACATCAAAATTGCCTATCACAAAATGTTTTGGGCCCTTGTCTGTCGCGGGTACTTGGGCCTCCCACCCGAGTGAGGCACCATTTTTATCGGGAGACCTGGGGAACGCTGGGTGGTAGGAAATTTGTGTCAGCCCCGTGATGCCACAGCTTTACCACACAAAAATGTGTGAAAAAAGTGTTTTTTTCAGCCAAATTTCAGGTTTGCAGGGATTCTGGGTAAGAAACGTTGGGGGATCCATGCAAGCCATACCTCCCTGGAATCCCCGGGTGTCTACTTTTCAGAAATGTGTGGGTTTGGTAGGTTTCCCTAGGTGGCCGCTGAGCCCCGGGCTAAAACGTCATGGGACCCCCTTGCAAAACCAGGTCGTTTTGTGATAGGCCATTTTGAGGTCGCCTCAATACGTTGTGGGCACTTGCCTGTCGTGGGTACCTGGGCCTCCCACCCGAGTGAGGCACCATTTTTATCGGGAGACCTGGGGAACGCTGGGTGGTAGGAAATTTGTGTCAGCCCCGTGATGCCACAACTTTACCACACAAAATGTGTGAAAAAAGGATTTTTTCAGCCAAAGTTCAGGTTTGCAGGGGATTCTGGGTAAGAAAACGTTGGGGGATCCATGCAAGCCATACCTCCCTGGAATTCCCCGGGTGTCTACTTTTCAGAAATGTGTGGGTTTGGTAGGTTTCCTTAGGTGGCCGCCGAGCCCCGGGCTAAAACGTCATGGGACCCCCTTGCAAAACCAGGTCGTTTTGTGATAGGCCATTTTGAGGTCGCCTCAATACGTTGTGGGCCCTTGCCTGTCGCGGGTACTTGGGCCTCCCACCCGAGTGAGGCACCATTTTTATCGGGAGACCTGGGGAACGCTGGGTGGTAGGAAATTTGTGTCAGCCCCGTGATGCCACAACTTTACCACACAAAAATGTGTGAAAAAAGTGTTTTTTTCAGCCAAATTTCAGGTTTGCAGGGGATTCTGGAGTAAAACGTTGGGGGATCCATGCAAGCCATACCTCCCTGGAAACCCCGGGTGTCTACTTTTCAGAAATGTGTGGGTTTGGTAGGTTTCCCTAGGTGGCCGCTGAGCCCCGGGCTAAAACGTCATGGGACCCCCCTTGCAAAACCAGGTCGTTTTGTGATAGGCCATTTTGAGGTCGCCTCAATACGTTGTGGGCACTTGCCTGTCGTGGGTACTTGGGCCTCCCACCCGAGTGAGGCACCATTTTTATCGGGAGACCTGGGGGAACGCTGGGTGGTAGGAAATTTGTGTCAGCCCCGTGATGCCACAACTTTACCACACAAAAATGTGTGAAAAAAGGGATTTTTTTCAGCCAAAGTTCAGGTTTGCAGGGGATTCTGGGTAAGAAAACGTTGGGGGATCCATGCAAGCCATACCTCCCTGGAATTCCCCCGGGTGTCTACTTTTCAGAAATGTGTGGGTTTGGTAGGTTTCCCTAGGTGGCCGCCGAGCCCCGGGCTAAAACGTCATGGGACCCCCCTTGCAAAACCAGGTCGTTTTGTGATAGGCCATTTTGAGGTCACCTCAATACGTTGTGGGCCCTTGCCTGTCGCGGGTACTTGGGCCTCCCACCCTAGTGAGGCACCATTTTTATCGGGAGACCTGGGGGAACGCTGGGTGGTAGGAAATTTGTGTCAGCCCCGTGATGCCACAACTTTACCACACAAAAATATGTGAAAAAAGTGTTTTTTTCAGCCAAATTTCAGGTTTGCAGGGGATTCTGGGTAAGAAAATGTTGGGGGATCCATGGAAGCCATACCTCCCTGGAATCCCCCGGCTGTCTACTTTTCAGAAATGTGTGGGTTTGGTAGGTTTCCCTAGGTGGCCGCTGAGCCCCGGGCTAAAACGTCATGGGACCCTCCTTGCAAAACCAGGTCTTTTGTGATAGGCCATTTTGAGGTCGCCTCAATACGTTGTGGGCACTTGCCTGTCGCGGGTACTTGGGCCTCCCACCCGAGTGAGGCACCATTTTTATCGGGAGACCTGGGGGAACGCTGGGTGGTAGGAAATTTGTGTCAGCCCCGTGATGCCACAACTTTACCACACAAAAATGTGTGAAAAAAGGGATTTTTTTCAGCCAAATTTCAGGTTTGCAGGGGATTCTGGGTAAGAAAACGTTGGGGGATCCATGCAAGCCATACCTCCCTGGAATCCCCGGGTGTCTACTTTTCAGAAATGTGTGGGTTTGGTAGGTTTCCCTAGGTGGCCGCCGAGCCCGGGCTAAAACGTCATGGGACCCCCTTGCAAAACCAGGTCGTTTTGTGATAGGCCATTTTGAGGTCACCTCAATACGTTGTGGGCCCTTGCCTGTCGCGGGTACTTGGGCCTCCCACCCGAGTGAGGCACCATTTTTATCGGGAGACCTGGGGGAACGCTGGGTGGTAGGAAATTTGTGTCAGCCCCGTGATGCCACAACTTTACCACACAAAAATATGTGAAAAAAGTGTTTTTTTCAGCCAAATTTCAGGTTTGCAGGGGATTCTGGGTAAGAAAATGTTGGGGGATCCATGCAAGCCATACCTCCCTGGAATCCCCCGGGTATCTACTTTTCAGAAATGTGTGGGTTTGGTAGGTTTCCCTAGGTGGCCGCTGAGCCCCGGGCTAAAACGTCATGGGACCCTCCTTGCAAAACCAGGTCTTTTGTGATAGGCCATTTTGAGGTCGCCTCAATACGTTGTGGGCACTTGCCTGTCGCGGGTACTTGGGCCTCCCACCCGAGTGAGGCACCATTTTTATCGGGAGACCTGGGGGAACGCTGGGTGGTAGGAAATTTGTGTCAGCCCCGTGATGCCACAACTTTACCACACAAAAATGTGTGAAAAAAGGGATTTTTTCAGCCAAATTTCAGGTTTGCAGGGGATTCTGGGTAAGAAAACGTTGTGGGATCCATGCAAGCCATACCTCCCTGGAATCCCCCGGGTGTCTACTTTTCAGAAATGTGTGGGTTTGGTAGGTTTCCCTAGGTGGCCGCCGAGCCCCGGGCTAAAACGTCATGGGACCCCCCTTGCAAAACCAGGTCGTTTTGTGATAGGCCATTTTGAGGTCGCCTCAATACGTTGTGGGCCCTTGCCTGTCGCGGGTACTTGGGCCTCCCACCCGAGTGAGGCACCATTTTTATTGGGAGACCTGGGGAACGCTGGGTGGTAGGAAATTTGTGTCAGCCCCGTGATGCCACAACTTTACCACACAAAAATGTGTGAAAAAGTGATTTTTTCAGCCAAATTTCAGGTTTGCAGGGGATTCTGGGTAAGAAAACGTTGGGGGATCCACGCAAGCTATACCTCCCTGGAATCCCCCGGGTGTCTACTTTTCAGAAATGTGTGGGTTTGGTAGGTTTCCCTAGGTGGCCGCCGAGCCCCGGGCTAAAACGTCATGGGACCCCCCTTGCAAAACCAGGTCGTTTTGTGTTAGGCCATTTTGAGGTCCCCTCAATACGTTGTGGGCCCCTGCCTGTCGCGGGTACTTGGGCCTCCCACCTGAGTGAGGCACCATTTTTATCGGGAGACCTGGGGGAACGCTGGGTGGTAGGAAATTTGTGTCAGCCCCGTGATGCCACAACTTTTCCACACAAAAATGTGTGAAAAAAGTGTTTTTTTCAGGCAAAGTTCAGGTTTGCAGGGGATTCTGGGTAAGAAAACATTGGGGGATCCACGCAAGCCATACCTCCATGGAATCCCCCGGGTGTCTACTTTTCAGAAATGTGTGGGTTTGGTAGGTTTCCCTAGGTGGCCGCCGAGCCCCGGGCTAAAACGTCATGGGAACCCCCTTGCAAAACCAGGTCGTTTTGTGATAGGCCATTTTGAGGTCGCCTCAATACGTTGTGGGCCCTTGCCTGTCGCGCGTACTTGGACCTCCCACCTGAGTGATGCACCATTTTTATCAGGAGACCTGGGGGAACGCTGGGTGGTAGGAAATTTGTGTCAGCCCGGTGATGCCACAACTTTCCCACACAAAAATGTGTGAAAAAAGTGAATTTTTTCAGCAAAATTTCAGGTTTGCAAGGGATTCTGGGTAGGAAAACGTTGGGGGACCCACGCAAGCCATACCTCGCTGGACTCCCCCGAGTGTCTAGTTTTCAGAAATGTGTGGGTTTGGTAGGTTTCCTAAGATGGCCGCCAAGCCCAGGGCCAAAAACCACAGTGGTGTGGGTGGTTCAAGTACCCACAACAGGCAAGGGCCCAAAACGTATTGAGGAGACATCAAAATGATCTATCACAAAACAAGCTGGTTTTGCAAGGGGAGTCACCTGGGTTTTTGGCCCCGGGCTCGGCGGCCATCTTGGGAAATCTACCAAACCCACACATTTCTGAAAACTAGACACCGGGGAGTCCAGCGAGGTATGGCTTGCGTGGATCCCCAACGTTTCCTACCCAGAATGCCCTGCAAACCTCAAATTTAGCTGAAAAATCACTTTTTCTCAAATTTCTGTGTGGAAAAGTTCTGGAATCTACGTGGATCCCCAAATTTCCTACCACACAGTGTTCCTCCATGTCTCCCGATAAAAATGATACCTCACTCGCGTGGGTGGGTCAAGTACCCGCGACAGGAAAAGGCCCAAAACCTATTGAGGCGACATCAAATTACCTATCACAAAACAACTTGGTTTTGCAAGGAGGGTCCCATGAGTTTTGGCCCTGGGCTCGGTGGCCATCTAGGAAACCTACAACCCACACATTTCTGAAGACTAGACACCCGGGAGTCCAGCTAGGTATGGCTTGCGTGGGTCCCTAACGTTTCCTACCCAGAATCCCCTGCAAACCTCACATTTAGCTGAAAAAATCACTTTTTTCTCAAATTTCTGTTTGGGAAAGTTCTGGAATCTATGTGGATCCACAAATTTCCTCCCACCCAGCGTTCCCCCGGGTCTCCTGATAAAAATGATACCTCACTCGCATGAGTGGGTCAAGTACCCGCGACAGAAAAGGGCCCAAAACCTATTGAGGCGACATCAAAATTACCTATCACAAAACAACCTGGTTTTGCAAGAGGGTCACCTGGGTTTTTGTCCCCGGGCTCGGCGGCCATCTTGGAAAACTACCAAACCCAAACATTTCTGAAAGCTAGCCACCCGGGGGAGTCCAGCGAGGTATGGCTTGCGGGGGTCCCACAGCGTTTTCCTACCCAGAATCCCCTGCAAACCTCAAATTTAGCTGAAAAAATCACTTTTTCCATACATTTTGCGTGGGATCACCGTGCCGGAACAAATGTCCTACCACCCAGCGTTCCCCTTGTTCTCCCTATGAGTGTAAAATTATACCTCACTTGTGTTGGTGGGCCAAAGGCCTGTGACTGGGAAGAGCCCAAAACATAGGGATTTAGGGTATAGCACCGAGAATTCTAAGCGCTACATTTTTTTAAAAATACGTTTTTAGCCAGTTCTGCTTTGGACACCCACACAAGTGAGGTATCATTTTATTCGGGGGAACAAGGGCAACGCTGGGTGGTAGGACATTTGTGCCAGCACGGTGATTCCACGCAAAAATATGTGGAAAATATGTTTTTTTCAGCTAAATTTCAGGCTTGCAGGGGATTCTGGGTAAGAAAACGTTGGGGGATCCATGCAAGCCATACCTCCCTGGAATCCCCAGGGTGTCTACTTTTCAGAAATGTGTGGGTTTGGTAGGTTTCCCTAGGTGGCCGCCGAGCCCCGGGCTAAAACGTCATGGGACCCCCCTTGCAAAACCAGGTCGTTTTGTGATAGGCCATTTTGAGGTTGCCTCAATACGTTGTGGGCCCTTGCCTGTCGCGGGTACTTGGGCCTCCCACCCGAGTGAGGCACCATTTTTATCGGGAGACCTGGGGGAACGCTGGGTGGTAGGAAATTTGTGTCAGCCCCGTGATGCCACAACTTTACCACACAAAAATGTGTGAAAAAAGTGTTTTTTTCAGCCAAATTTCAGGTTTGCAGGGGATTCTGGGTAAGAAAACGTTGGGGGATCCATGCAAGCCATACCTCCCTGGAATACCCCGGGTGTCTACTTTTCAGAAATGTGTGGGTTTGGTAGGTTTCCCTAGGTGGCCACTGAGCCCCGGGCTAAAACGTCATGGGACTCCCCTTGCAAAACCAGGTCGTTTTGTGATAGGCCATTTTGAGGTCGCCTCAATACATTGTGGGCACTTGCCTGTCGCGGGTACTTGGGCCTCCCACCCGAGTGAGGCACCATTTTTATCGGGAGACCTGGGGGAACGCTGGGTGGTAGGAAATTTGTGTCAGCCCCGTGATGCCACAACTTTACCACACAAAAATGTGTGAAAAAAGGGATTTTTTTCAGCCAAATTTCAGGTTTGCAGGGGATTCTGGGTAAGAAAACGTTGGGGGATCCATGCAAGCCATACCTCCCTGGAATCCCCCGGGTGTCTACTTTTCAGAAATGTGTGGGTTTGGTAGGTTTCCTTAGGTGGCCGCTGAGCCCCGGGCTAAAACGTCATGGGACCCCCCTTGCAAAACCAGGTAGTTTTGTGATAGGCCATTTTGAGGTCGCCTCAATACGTTGTGGGCCCTTGCCTGTCGCGGGTACTTGGGCCTCCCACCCGAGTGAGGCACCATTTTTATCGGGAGACCTGGGGGAACGCTGGGTGGTAGGAAATTTGTGTCAGCCCCGTGATGCCACAACTTTACCACACAAAAATGTGTGAAAAAAGTGTTTTTTTCAGCCAAATTTCAGGTTTGCAGGGGATTCTGGGTATGAAAATGTTGGGGGATCCATGCAAGCCATACCTCCCTGGAATCCCCCGGGTGTCTACTTTTCAGAAATGTGTGGGTTTGGTAGGTTTCCCTAGGTGGCCGCTGAGCCCCGGGCTAAAACGTCATGGGACCCCCCTTGCAAAACCAGGTCGTTTTGTGATAGGCCATTTTGAGGTCTCCTCAATACGTTGTGGGCACTTGCCTGTCGCGGGTACTTGGGCCTCCCACCCGAGTGAGGCACCATTTTTATCGGGAGACCTGGGGGAACGCTGGGTGGTAGGAAATTTGTGTCAGCCCCGTGATGCCACAACTTTACCACACAAAAATGTGCGAAAAAAGGGATTTTTTTCTGCCAAATTTCAGGTTTGCAGGGGATTCTGGGTAAGAAAACGTTGGGGGATCCATGCAAGCCATACCTCCCTGGAATCCCCCGGGTGTCTACTTTTCAGAAATGTGTGGGTTTGGTAGGTTTCCCTAGGTGGCCGCCGAGCCCCGGGCTAAAACGTCATGGGACCCCCCTTGCAAAACCAGGTCGTTTTGTGATAGGCCATTTTGAGGTCGCCTCAATACGTTGTGGGCCCTTGCCTGTCGCGGGTACTTGGGCCTCCCACCCGAGTGAGGCACCATTTTTATCGGGAGACCTGGGGGAACGCTGGGTGGTAGGAAATTTGTGTCAGCCCCGTGATGCCACAACTTTACCACACAAAAATGTGTGAAAAAAGTGATTTATTCAGCCAAATTTCAGGTTTGCAGGGGATTCTGGGTAAGAAAACGTTGGGGGATCCACACAAGCTATACCTCCCTGGAATCCCCCGGGTGTCTACTTTTCAGAAATGTATGGGTTTGGTAGGTTTCCCTAGGTGGCCGCCGAGCCCCGGGCTAAAACGTCATGGGACCCCCCTTGCAAAACCAGGTCGTTTTGTGATAGGCCATTTTGAGGTCGCCTCAATACGTTGTGGGCCCTTGCCTGTCGCGCGTACTTGGACCTCCCACCCGAGTGATGCACCATTTTTATCAGGAGACCTGGGGGAACGCTGGGTGGTAGGAAATTTGTGTCAGCCCAGTGATGCCACAACTTTCCCACACAAAAATGTGTGAAAAAAGTGAATTTTTTCAGCAAAATTTCAGGTTTGCAAGGGATTCTGGGTAGGAAAACGTTGGGGGACCCACGCAAGCCATACCTCGCTGGACTCCCCGAGTGTCTAGTTTTCAGAAATGTGTGGGTTTGGTAGGTTTCCTAAGATGGCCGCCGAGCCCAGGGCCAAAAACCACAGTGGTGTGGGTGGTTCAAGTACCCGCAACAGGCAAGGGCCCAAAACGTATTGAGGAGACATCAAAATGATCGATCACAAAACAAGCTGGTTTTGCAAGGCGAGTCACCTGGGTTTTTGGCCCCGGGCTCGGTGGCCATCTTGGG
The DNA here is from genome assembly GCA_963921515.1 of Calotriton arnoldi. NCBI lineage: Eukaryota > Metazoa > Chordata > Amphibia > Caudata > Salamandridae > Calotriton > Calotriton arnoldi. The sequence continues at coordinate 449,681 of CAWUFW010009717.1, read as the reverse complement.
AAATCTACCAAACCCACACATTTCTGAAAACTAGACACCCGGGGGAGTCCAGCGAGGTATGGCTTGCGTGGATCCCCCAACGTTTTCCTACCCAGAATGCCCTGCAAACCTCAAATTTAGCTGAAAAAAATCACTTTTTTCTCAAATTTCTGTGTGGAAAAGTTCTGGAATCTACGTGGATCCCCAAATTTCCTACCACACAGTGTTCCCCCATGTCTCCCGATAAAAATGATACCTCACTCGCGTGGGTGGGTCAAGTACCAGCGATAGGAAAAGGCCCAAAACCTATTGAGGCGACATCAAAATTACCTATCACAAAACAACCTGGTTTTGCAAGGGGGTCCCATGAGTTTTTGGCCCTGGGCTCGGTGGCCATCTAGGAAACCTACCAAACCCACACATTTCTGAAAACTAGACACCCGGGGAGTCCAGCGAGGTATGGCTTGCGTGGGTCCCCTAACGTTTTCCTACCCAGAATCCCCTGCAAACCTCAAATTTAGCTGAAATAATCACTTTTTTCTCAAATTTCTGTTTGGGAAAGTTCTGGAATCTATGTGGATCCACAAATTTCCTCCCACCCAGCGTTCCCCCGGGTCTCCTGATAAAAATGATACCTCACTCGCATGGGTGGGTCAAGTACCCGCGACAGAAAAGGGCCCAAAACCTATTGAGGCGACATCAAAATTACCTATCACAAAACAACCTGGTTTTGCAAGAGGGGTCACCTGGGTTTTGTCCCCGGGCTCGGCGGCCATCTTGGGAAACTACCAAACCCAAACATTTCTGAAAGCTAGCCACCCGGGGAGTCCAGCGAGGTATGGCTTGCGGGGGTCCCACAACGTTTTCCTACCCAGAATCCCCTGCAAACCTCAAATTTAGCTGAAAAAATCAGTTTTTCCATACATTTTTGCGTGGGATCACCATGCCGGAACAAATGTCCTACCACCCAGCGTTCCCCTTGTTCTCCCTATGAGTGTAAAATTATACCTCACTTGTGTTGGTGGGCCAAAGGCCTGTGACTGGGAAGAGCCCAAAACATAGGGATTTAGGGTATAGCACCGAGAATTCTAAGCGCTACATTTTTTTAAAAATACGTTTTTAGCCAGTTCTGCTTTGGACACCCACACAAGTGAGGTATCATTTTACTCGGGGGAACAAGGGCAACGCTGGGTGGTAGGACATTTGTGCCAGCACGGTGATTCCATGCAAAAATATGTGGAAAATATGTTTTTTTCAGCTAAATTTGAGGGTTGCAGGGGATTCTGCGTAGGGAAACGTTGGGGGATCCACGCAAGCCATACGTCATTGGACTCCCCAGGGTGTCTAGTTTTCAGAAACATGTGGGATTGGTAGATTTCCCTAGATGGCGGCGAGCCCGGGGCCAAAAAACCAGGTGCCCCCCCCAAAACCAGTTAGTTTTGTTATAGGTAATTTTGAAGTCTCCACAATACGATTTGGGCTATTTCCTGTTTCAGCCACTATGCCTACCCACACAAGTGAGGTACCATTTTTATCGGGAGCCCTGGGGGAACGAAGGGTGGTAGGAAATTTGTGGATCCACGCAGATTCCAGAACTTTCCCACACAGAAATTTGCCCAGGGGGGGCAGAAAGACTAATTTTGTGGCCGGGGGGGTGGGGGCATCGGCATGCCCGTTTTGGGCAGCCCCCACCCCTAATAAATATCACATAAAAAAATCCCTGGTGTCTAGTGGGCTTTCTACCCCCCCCCCGGGGGGGCAGATTGGGGGCTACTGCCCCCATCTACCCCCCAGGGGGGGCACAAAGACTAATCATGCCAATTTTTATGGGGGGAGCAAAGGCCCTTGCCCAAGGGGCCGCTCCCCCCTCCCTGGTGCCTAGTGGGTGGATCCCCAAGCAGGGATCCACTAGGGAGGGGTACCCCCTGAGCACGTAGAAACTGAAACTGAAATGAGCCTCTTGGCTCATTTCAGTTTCAGTTTCACTGAAATGACATCAGCGCGACGTGCGCGCCGATCGTCATTTCAGGGAAACCAGGGGGGGGCCTCAGGAGCTGGGGAAGCTCTTCCCCAGCTCCCGAGGCTTTAGAGAAGAAAAGGGAATCCCTCTGGTGCCACCAGAGGGATTTCCTGTGCAGGGAGTCATGTCGACCTGGACTCGTCATGAGCACACGACCACTGTGTGCCATGACGAGTCCAGCTCGCCATGAGCATGGAAGGGGTTAAAAAGACTTACCTGGTGTCCCCTTGGATAGAACTTTGGATAAGCACCGGGATACTTTTCTTTCTCTTCTAGATAGGCTTAGTAGCTGTCTTCTGCTTACTTGTTAATGGAACTTACCTTCGCCAAAGCTCTGCAGCATCAAAAGTGAACTTACTCCTGAAACCTCATGTTTCCTCACATCGTGAACAAAGAGACTTACCATGAGTGAACATTACAGCAGTTCCTATACCCAATGGCATAGTATGGGACAAGGTTGATTATGATATATTCGGACCAACAGAACTTTTAAAAATACCACATTTATTTAAAATTTCATTGAATGATATCATTACCTCCAGTACATTTTCCGATGATTGGGATTTTGAAACTGAATTAAATGTTGTCTGATATAGAACAATCTGCTGCATTTTCTACCAATGAAATGTTAGAAGACACATCAGACTTCAACACAATGTATTGTTTTCAACATTATGGTCATCATTTTCTACATAAATCGAGTAACCCTAGAAATGTTTTCACATATCACCAATGGGAACATTGCCCAACACCGCCGAAAAGTAGTTCAAAAACTTTAGCACAAAATTTTTCATATTTTTCAGGGTTTAATATTTCAGACCCGACCTCATATTACTATAAGGTTGCACCTACACCTGCACAGAAAAATATGTTGACTAACACAAAACAGATTTACTCTGCTTCCTTTATTTCCCAATTGTCTGAACAAGGTTTCGACTTATGGAAAGACACCATAGACTTAAAATCAGTCTGGGGTTCTAGAGACTGGCAAGCCCAGGGAACAGAAGTGCTATTTAGAGCATGCCTCATTCATCAACAGATGATATTGCTAAATGAGACTGTGCAACAGACTTCCTGCCTTGGAATAGCCAAGAACAAGGATTTGAACACACCTCGGTTTCAAACACCATCACAGGCCGAGGGTAATTTTACATCATTGAAAGGGGATACATTAGATGACATATTACAATACAATAGATCAGACCCCAATTGGAAGGGATGGTTGGTTTGGCCCACAGACACTAATAGATGTCAGGATAGATTCAGAGGTACAACCTGAGGGTTCGGTATCCATAGGCCAGATCCACGCTACGTACAAAGAGATCATCCGGGGATGGTGACATCATACAGTGTTGGGAAGTTATGCCTCGATTGGCTAAGAACCTCAACACTAACAGAGGTGAAACAACACTTATCCTTACTAACAGACGATGTGGACCTAAGGGATTTTTTACTAGATCCCAGAAAGCCACGTCAGAAACATTTCTATTATGCTGTCTATAATGAAATTTGGAAAATCTCCCAACAGGAAGCAGCGGAGAGACTACGAGAAATAGATAGGATCAATTTAGAAAAGGCGATAGCCGTAGTTGACAATGGTATGACTACGTTAACATCCAGGATTTATTCACTGGGCAACATTGTATCTTCTGCTATTGATGTACTAGAACAAGATTTGTCCATACTACAGCACGGACAGTCACAATTACGTTCTATTATGTTATTGAGCTGGACCCTGCAAACATTGCACGCAGGTTATGTGCCTTGGTGTTTTATCAACAGTACGTCACTATTTTCTGCATACAATCTAACGGAAAAACAGACGAAAATGGCACAGCGAGGAGCGAAATATACAATGCTGCGATTTAAAAAACTGGATAGATTACCTTTTACTGTGGCAGAATCACCGTCCACAGAATGGTTGATCCATGGCCATTTAACATTACCGATCACAACTTTCCAGTTTCAGTACTGCCTAGAACAGCAACAGGCAGGCAGGTAGGTATGAAGAAATGGGTAGGGAATATATCAAGGAATCTTGGGAATTACCGTACAGATTTCGATGCAGGAGTGGGGATCGAGAAGTGTTTCTAAGCGGTACAAACTGCGAGAGCGCTTTGAGTGGATCTCTCATATGCCAGGATATTATGTTGCACGAGGCCTGCAATGGTTCGGTAGCAAACCTAACCTGCCACTTGAGGGGTACCCCAGCAGCTGTGATTACTCCGGTATTCAAGCTAATTTTGAATGGGAGTTACTTGATGCTGAACGATCAAGGTTGTTGTGGCATGCTTCCGGGCATCGTATGTCTGGTAACCGTGAGCTCCAGGGTTACTTGCTGTATGCAAGTATTGTTTCCACCGACACATGCAGTCAGGGAGGCGCCGTTATGGCCTTCACTAAATGTTTCTCTTATACGGTTTGATACTCTAAGCAGAATGAAAGCCATGCTTTTACAGAAAACCGTGCCCTTAACTTCCGCCCGGGAGACTTTTGATCTCCAGATCGCAAGGTCCTCGGCCGAGATACAGGCACTCATACATACGAACTGCCACTTCCATTTCGCAGAAATGGTGAATCGTATCTTTAACATGTCTGATACGACGGGTATAGTTCACCTATTTAAGACTATAGGTTTGGGACTGTTAAGCACCTTTCAGACGGGGTCCTCAGAGTTATACCAAACTTTATACACTCCGTATTCAGAAGCATTTTTTGAGGACTTCCGCTGATCCTGTTTCTAATGCAAAAACAACAGTTGATGGACAGAATGCAGAACAATGTCATACATTCACCCCAGTACAGAGATCTGGGCCTAAATCCATCGTTTTTTGCTCACCATGCCATTCCAGTTTGAACCCAGCCATATGCAAATCAGTCTTGACCCTGTGCCTCATGGGAACAGTCCAGCCCGAACTGCCAAGCCAGGTCCTCCCTGGACTGGAAACAAGCATCCTAGGACCGGTTTCGGGGTTTCACCCCTCTTCAGCCAGGATAGCTTGATTCCAGTGGCATGGAGAGCACGGGACCCACGTCTGGGCATACCCGTCCCACTCGGCTGACAAATGCAAAAACAACAGTTGATGGACAGAATGCAGAACAATGTCATACATTCACCCCAGTACAGAGATCTGGGCCTAAATCCATCATTTTTTGCTCACCATGCCATTCCAGTTTGAACCCAGCCATATGCAAATCAGTCTTGACCCTGTGCCTCATGGGAACAGTCCAGCCCGAACTGCCAAGCCAGGTCCTCCCTGGACTGGAAACAAGCATCCTAGGACCGGTTTCGGGGTTTCACCCCTCTTCAGCCAGGATAGCTTGATTCCAGTGGCATGGAGAGCACGGGACCCACGTCTGTGCATACCCATCCCACTCGGGGTGACAAATGCAAAAACAACAGTTGATGGACAGAATGCAGAACAATGTCATACATTCACCCCAGTACAGAGATCTGGGCCTAAATCCATCGTTTTTTTGCTCACCATGCCATTCCAGTTTGAACCCCAGCCATATGCAAATCAGTCTTGACCCTGTGCCTCATGGGAACAGTCCAGCCCGAACTGCCAAGTCAGGTCCTCCCTGGACTGGTAACAAGCATCCTAGGACCGGTTTCGGGGTTTCACCCCTCTTCAGCCAGGATAGCTTGATTCCAGTGGCATGGAGAGCACGGGACCTACGTCTGGGCATACCCGTCCCACTCGGGGTGACAAATGCAAAAACAACATTTGATGGACAGAATGCAGAACAATGTCATACATTCACCCCAGTACAGATATCTGGGCCTAAATCCATCGTTTTTTTGCTCACCATGCCATTCCAGTTTGAACCCAGCCATATGCAAATCAGTCTTGACCCTGTGCCTCATGGGATCAGTCCAGCCCGAACTGCCAAGCCAGGTCCTCCCTGGACTGGAAACAAGCATCCTAGGACCGGTTTCGGGGTTTCACCCCTCTTCAGCCAGTATAGCTTGATTCCAGTGGCATGGAGAGCACGGGACCCACGTCTGGGCATACCCGTCCCACTCGGGGTGACACATGCAAAAACATACAGTTGATGGACAGAATGCAGAACAATGTCATACATTCACCCCAGTACAGAGATCTGGGCCTAAATCCATCGTTTTTTTGCTCACCATGCCATTCCAGTTTGAACCCAGCCATATGCAAATCAGTCTTGACCCTGTGCCTCATGGGAACAGCCCGAACTGCCAAGCCAGGTCCTCCCTGGACTGGAAACAAGCATCCTAGGACTGGTTTCGGGTTTCACCCCTCTTCAGCCAGGATAGCTTGATTCCAGTGGCATGGAGAGCACGGGACCCACGTCTGGGCATACCCGTCCCACTCGGGGTGACAAATGCAAAACAACAGTTGATGGACAGAATGCAGAACAATGTCATACATTCACCCCAGTACAGAGATCTGGGACTAAATCCATCGTTTTTTTGCTCACCATGCCATTCCAGTTTGAACCCAGCCATATGCAAATCAGTCTTGACCCTGTGCCTCATGGGAACAGTCCAGTCCGAACTGCCAAGCCAGGTCCTCCCTGGACTGGAAACAAGCATCCTAGGACCGGTTTTGGGGTTTCACCCCTCTTCAGCCAGGATAGCTTGATTCCAGTGGCATGGAGAGCACGGGACCCACGTCTGCGCATACCCGTCCCACTCCGGGTGACAAATGCAAAAATAACAGTTGATGGACAGAATGCAGAACAATGTCATACATTCACCCCAGTACAGAGATCTGGGCCTAAATCCATCGTTTTTTTGCTCACCATGCCATTCCAGTTTGAACCCAGCCATATGCAAATCAGTCTTGACCCTGTGCCTCATGGGAACAGTCCAGCCCGAACTGCCAAGCCAGGTGCTCCCTGGACTGGAAACAAGCATCCTAGGACCGGTTTCGGGGTTTCACCCCTCTTCAGCCAGGATAGCTTGATTCCAGTGGCATGGAGAACACGGGACCCACGTCTGGGCATACCCGTCCCACTCGGGGTGACAAATGCAAAAACAACAGTTGATGGACAGAATGCAGAAGAATGTCATACATTCACCCCAGTACAGAGATCTGGGCCTAAATCCATCGTTTTTTTGCTCACCATGCCTTTCCAGTTTGAACTCAGCCATATGCAAATCAGTCTTGACCCTGTGCCTCATGGGAACAGCCCGAACTGCCAAGCCAGGTCCTCCCTGGACTGGAAAAAAGCATCCTAGGACCGGTTTCGGGGTTTCACCCCTCTTCAGCCAGGATAGCTTGATTCCAGTGGCATGGAGAGCACGGGACCCACGTCTGGGCATACCCGTCCCACTCGGGGTGACAAATGCAAAAACAACAGTTGATGGACAGAATGCAGAACAATGTCATACATTCACCCCAGTACAGAGATCTGGGCCTAAATCCATCGTTTTTGCTCACCATGCCATTCCAGTTTGAACCCAGCCATATGCAAATCAGTCTTGACCCTGTGCCTCATGGGAACAGTCCAGCCCGAACTGCCAAGCCAGGTCCTCCCTGGACTGGAAACAAGCATCCTAGGACCAGTTTCAGGGTTTCACCCCTCTTCAGCCAGGATAGCTTGATTCCAGTGGCATGGAGAACACGGGACCCACGTCTGGGCATACCCGTCCCACTCGGGGTGACAAATGCAAAAACAACAGTTGATGGACAGAATGCAGAACAATGTCATACATTCACCCCAGTACAGAGATCTGGGCCTAAATCCATCGTTTTTTTGCTCACCATGCCATTCCAGTTTGAACCCAGCCATATGCAAATCAGTCTTGACCCTGTGCTTCATGAGAACAGTCCAGCCCGAACTGCCAAGCCAGGTCCTCCCTAGACTGGAAACAAGCCTCCTAGGACCGGTTTCGGGGTTTCACCCCTCTTCAGCCAGGATAGCTTGATTCCAGTGGCATGAAGAGCACGGGACCCACGTCTGGGCATACCCGTCCCACTTGGGGTGACAAATGCAAAAACAACAGTTGATGGATAGAATGCAGAACAATGTCATACATTCACCCCAGTACAGAGATCTGGGCCTAAATCCATCGTTTTTTAGCTCACCATGCCATTCCAGTTTGAACCCAGCCATATGCAAATCAGTCTTGACCCTGTGCCTCATGGGAACAGCCCGAACTGCCAAGTCAGGTCCTCCCTGGACTGGAAAAAAGCATCCTAGGACCGGTTTCGGGGTTTCACCCCTCTTCAGCCAGGATAGCTTGATTCCAGTGGCATGGAGAGCACGGGACTCAGGTCTGGGCATACCCGTCCCACTCGGGACTGGGGGAGAATGTTTGCATTGTCTGCATTCCGTCCATCATTTGTTTGCTGTAACACTTTTCGCCCTAAGTGGGATGGGTATGCCCAGACGTGGGTCCCTTGCTCACTGTGCCACTGGATTCAAGCTAGCCTGGGCGAAGAAGGGTGACATACCCTGAAACCGGTCCCAGGATGCTTGTTTCCGGTCCAGGGAATACCTGGCCTGGCAGTTCGGTCTGGACTGTTCCCATGGGGCACAGGGTCAAGACTGATTTGCATATGGCTGGGTCCAAACTGGGGTGGCGTAGTGGGCAAAAGAACGATGGATTTAACCCAGATCTTTTGACTGGGGGAGAATGTTTGCATTGTCAGCATTCCGTCCATCATTTGTTTGCTGTAACACTTTTCGCCCTACGTGGGATGGGTATGCCCAGACGTGGGTCCCTTGCTCACTGTGCCACTGGATTCAAGCTAGCCTAGCTGAAGAAGGGTGACATACCCTGAACCCGGTCCCAGGATGCTTGTTTCCGGTCCAGGGAGGACCTAGCCTGGGAGTTTGGTCTGGACTGTTCCCATGAGGCACTGGGTCAAAACTGATTTGCATATGGCTGGGTTCAAACTGGGGTGCCGTAGTGGGCAAAAGAACGATGGATTTAACTCAGATCTTTTGACTGCGGGAGAATGTTTGCATTGTCAGCATTCCGTCCATCATTTGTTTGCTGTAACACTTTTTGCCCTAAGTGGGATGGGTATGCCCAGACGTGGGTTCCCTTGCTCACTGTGCCACTGGATTCAAGCTAGCCTGGCTGAAGAAGGGTGACATACCCTGAAACCGGTCCCAGGGTGCTTGTTTCCGGTCCAGGGAGGACCTGGCCTGGCAGTTCGGTCTGGACTGTTCCCATGGGGCACAGGGTCAAGACCGATTTGCATATGGCTGGGTCCAAACTGGGGTGGCGTAGTGGGCAAAAGAACGATGGATTTAACCCAGATCTTTTGACTGGGGGAGAATGTTTGCATTGTCAGCATTCCGTCCATCATTTGTTTGCTGTAACACTTTTCGCCCTAAGTGGGATGGGTATGCCCAGACGTGGGTCCCTTGCTCACTGTGCCACTGGATTCAAGCTAGCCTGGCTGAAGAAGGGTGACATACCCTGAAACCGGTCCCAGGATGCTTGTTTCCGGTCCAGGGAGGACCTGTCCTGGCAGTTCGGTCTGGACTGTTCCCATGGGGCACAGGGTCAAGACTGATTTGCATATGGCTGGGTCCAAACTGGGGTGGTGCAGTGGGCAAAAGAACGATGGATTTAACCCAGATCTTTTGACTGGGGGAGAATGTTTGCATTGTCAGCATTCCGTCCATCATTTGTTTGCTGTAACCTGTTTCTAATAGTAGGTATCCTGATTGTAATTTTTCTGCTAGGCAATGGACGTCCCAGTCACCAAGGAGATGGAAACAGTGCTCCTGGAGCATAAATACCGTGATCGCATGGTACAACATCTGGGCATACGTCACCTACGGAAACTGAGTGCATCTTGGTTCCTTTCATTTAGACCAGTCTGGATGGACTGCATCTTACCTGTTCTCCGATGCCTGTTCTGCGGAGAAGAATGCATGTTGGATCTCTGTCTGACACTTCCATCGATTGCGCATCCGGACGTTGATGCACTACTGGACCCGATAACGGCCCATGTTCTGCAGTGTCCCCAGCGTATTCCATTGCTGATGGCAGCATTCTTAGAGCCTCCATAGTAAGCTTCTGCTCCTGTAGGAATGGATACCGGCTCCTCCACTGACACCAAGGCCTTGGATGGAGCACAGGCTGCCCCAGCATCGGCTTCAGGCAGTACGGAAGATCATCTGTGCTCGATTGATGTACTCTGCAGGGGGTTACAGGGATCGTCATCTGCGGTGGCAGGCAACAGCAATGTTGCGTCTACCAGCCAGGACACATAAACATTTGGCTCATTGTGTGCTGGGAAAATGTTGGTTTTAAAAAAAAAACAAGAACTAAATTTGACACTTTTTATGACCTCCATGGATTTCCGATGCTTGTAGTTGTTCGAACTATATATACAGACATATTAGAGCTATGGCTTGAGTGACAATTTCTTCTGTTTAGCACTTTTTAGAGTTTTAAAAAAAAATTACATTTTTTTAGCAGAACTATGCTTTTTACAGACATATGTTTGCGTACCAGTACCTAGACAGGTAGTACGTTAGAATTAGATTATGTCATCCAGTTGGATGAGGAGTGGGTGTTATATTCCATGTAGGTACCCCAATATAGGCTCGGGTAACATCCCAACCTTTCACCTATATTCGTCCCTACACTACATACATAACGGGATGCTAGGACTGACCCTTTACCTAGTCACGGTACTGCCTACAGAACGTGGGGTTTTCCCTGAACAAATAGCCTCATACATTATGCATGAGGATCCTTGGATTCTTGGAATCTCAGCAGGGCTACCATCTCCTGCATAATAACTATGTACAAGGTTCATTCCCAGCGTCATCCTAAGTCCGACAGTGACACAGCAAGGTAGAACCCCTGGGGATACCTTTGGGTATATAAACATCACATCTTGCTGAGATAGGAAGAGGAGATCAGGACTTCCATGCCGACACACTGACGCGAGACGCTAAAGCCCCTGCATGCAGATACTCCAGCTCGCAGTGGTCTGACATCACTTGCGGGGTGTCCAACCCGAAACCAGGACGGGGTCCCACAGTTTCTCACTTCAGGTAATGGGGGTTGACTCTATCCTAGAGGGATTCTTGGCTTAACACCTACATAAATGCTAGGTACACTCAGGTACATCTATTTAGGGTTGCATCGTAGGAGTACGCATTTTATTATCATGTATTTTATATACCTACCTGTATTCATGGTTATAGCAAAATGGTGGAACTCTACCATCCTTTTACTTTCATAGTGCTTCTAATCATCTATATCTGTTACTGTCTAATGATTGTTTCAGCACACCTATTTTACACTAGAATAACGACTGTTCAATAAACACTTATTGAAAACATCCCTACTGTTTATTCTTTGTACCTCTCTGAGACTAAGTGAGCACGAGTGACTGAGCGAAAAGTAGTACACTGTTTCCATGGTCCTGAGGGATCAGGGTTGTCATGTTCGATAGTTGCCAAGAACAATTCTCCCCTTGGTAAGAGGAGTTTCTAGTGGCACTGTGAGCTAGCTGGTATACAGGCCAACATACCTGGTGGGGGTGTCTGGAATCAGTCTGGACACCAGTCCCACAGTGTATGCTGTCTAAACGCGCAGATCCTGTATAGGTTTTATAGGAACTACACGACCATAGGCCCTAAGATCCGGGAGGACAATCCCTCCGTTATAGAGGATATGCTGAAGAGTGGAGAACGCTATTCTAGGGCACCCACTACACCACAGCAGGGTTCGCAGGTCACACTGTAATTTAACAAACGTCACCTCTGGGATCAGGTAATAGGTATACTGCAGGGCATATAGAAGTTTTCGGAGTATAATCATTTAAAGACCCAACAGGGTGAGAGGTAGTGCATGCCACTGCCCTACATCAATTTAAAAGATGTGACCACCGTCCTCAAATTTCTGAACAGGCACTGTTTCTAGTGGGGCGTAACAATGATGACCACATATTGAAAACCTTTGGTTACCAATTGGAGCATCCAAGGGAGACTAGTGGAGCCCAACGAACTGTAGGGATGGCAGAGCACCGACTTACCCCAATTAATATGGTACCCTGAATGGGCCCCATAGGACTCAAAGGTCTGGAGGATTCTAGGGATGGTGGCCTCGGGTACAGTGACGTAGAGCAGAACGTCGTCTGCGCACAAAGAGATTTTTTCTTCCGTCCCGTTGGAGGCAGAGACTCTAAATCTCTGAATGTCCGGGGTGGCGTGAAAAATGGCTGCCAAGGGCTCGATGGTAAGAGCAAACAACAAGGGACGCAGGGGGTAACCCTGCCGGATGCCCTGTTCTATCAGGGAGGCTGACGCGAAAGCCGTATTCAACTGTATCACAGCCTTGGGGCCTGATACAGTAGGAAAATTCATCTTCTAAACTTGGGGCTGAAACTACAATTACAAAGTGTCTGGTGTAGGAAGGGTTAGTGGATCATGCTAAACACCTTCTCCACGTCCAACGCTAAGAAGACATGGCTGTGACCTCTTGACAGGGTAACTGTTGCACTTGTGCGATCTAAGCAGGGACCATGACGTCATTAAAGTCACTGCCAATGACATTGAAGGCTGAGTTGGCCTCCAAGAGTATGTTCGTCACCTGTTCCAAAACGGCCGGCTGGAGGCAAGGAGGTGAGTATACACTTATCAGGGTGACCTAGATCCTTCCCCACTGACCCTGTACCCCCACATATCTCCCATTATGGTCAATCCATGTCTGCAACACTTGAAATGGGTGTTTTTTTAATCAATCTTGCCACTCCTCTAGATTTTGTGGTGTAGCCCCTGGGTGCTAATACAGTGTAGGCCCCCTACCCAAGAACCGACACTGGGCCCTCCTCAAGTGTGTTTCCTGGAGTAAGACTATTTTGGGTTGCAAACACTGTATGTGTTGCGTGGACAGGCCACGCTTAACCTTGCTACCTAACCCATTGACATTCCAGGATATTATGGAGTACTATGGGGCATCTGGAATACTACCCTGTGTCGTAAGGCAGCAGTGAGGCCGCAACAATGGCACCACCCACCCTCTTAGCAGGTGTGGTGTGCACCAGTGTACCACCCTTCAAAAACCTGACTACAACCAACTAAACCCCAGTAAGGTAGCCCTTCACTCTCCCCATCCCCCATCCCCCATCCCCCATCCCCCCTCCCCACCTTCCACCACCCCCATGAGGCCACATGTCAACTGGACAGCTACTCATGTGTGAGGCAAGAAAAGTCTGTTGCCCACCCACAAAACCCCCCAAAACACCCCATGGAAGCTTGTTTTATTTTATGTGGAGTCCTCTCTGTTCTTGTAGTCTTGTCCTGTGATACTCAATGATGATAAGGTCTGGCCTGAGGAACGTGCAGTACAAATAATATGGCTTTAGGTTGTACTTATATCCTTTTAGCTTACAGAATGAAATATCACAAGATGTACAACTCCTGTAACAAGTTGCTGTCATATTTTCCGAGCAAGGAATCTGTCAATTTATGTCCATATGTTGCAAAGACCAAATGTCGAAAGTTGATTCCACAGGTGTTGTGTAAAGTCCTGTCTGGGCACATTTGATAATCCCAGCCATCGGAATATATAGACATCATTACCTGTCACCATCTGCATCACGCATGTACCATGAGGTATTATTTCACTATGATTGGCTAGACGCCTAATACTTGTGTAATTACTGCATTTTCTGGTCAACAATGCACGATGTGTTTGTTCATAACAATGAAGAAATCACGTTGTTACTGTATTCTGATTGAATGTGTGTCCAATCTGCCTTTTGCCGTTTTGGGGCATGAAAGACCTGGTAACATTCTGTAATTTGGGCATCTTGCTATTTTAGCTTGCAAAAGACACATAATTGATGGACGGAATGCAGAACAAATCAAAACATTCACCCCCAGTCAAGAGATCTGGGTTATATCCATCATTCTTTTGCTCACCATGCCACCCCAGTTTAGACCTGGCCATATGCAAATCAGTCTTGACCCTGTGCCTCATGGGAACAGTCCAGCCCGAACTGCCAAGCAGGTCCTCCCTGGACCGGAAACAGGCATCCTAGGACCAGTTTCGGGGTTTCACCCCTCATCAGCCAGGATAGCTTGAATCCAGTGGCACAGTGAGCCCGGGACCCACGTCTGGGCAACCCGGCGCACTTAGGGCGAGGAAGCAAAAGACACATAATTGATGGACGGAATGCAGAACAAATCAAAACATTCACCCCCAGGTGGCATGGTGAGCATAAAAACGATGGATTTAGGCCCAGATCTCTGTACTGGGGTGAATGTATGACATTGTTCTGCATTCTGTCCATCAATTGTTCTTTTTACAATTTCTCTTTTTGCTATTTTAGCTTGGGCCTCCGTGTTCACATATAATCGGATATCAAATTGTCCGTGTTTCTTTTACTTAGCTGAATGCTCTCATATGATATTTTGACATTGCACATTTCATACGCAGCTGTTTTTCAGGATATCCATTCATTCTGCAATTTCCTGTTTTTTTTGTACATTGTCTAACCCCTCAATCGACCTGGTGACTGGCCACTGGCTGATGCACTGGGTTTCGGACACCTGGCGCCTGGGGGTCTCCGGTTGTACCGGGGAGGGGGGTTGTCCCCCACGCTAAAAGAGAAAGGGTGATAGATTGTTGAGTTTGTGTCCGGTTGTCCCGACGTGATTGATAAGTTTGTGTCGGGTGGTCCTGACATATATGCATTAGTGTTGGGTGGCCCCAACGTAGTAGCTAGGATTTTGATGCTAGGTGGTCCCGGGCATTGAGTAGTCCCAGTGTTTTTTAAGTGGTCCCAGGTGGTCCCGGGCCAGGATAATATGGCAGGGTGGTTCCAAGCCTAGTGCATGCACATCGTTAGCTGTCTAGTGTTAACATTTATTTTCTTTTTTTTTTTTGTTTGTTTGTTAGATATTAGATGCTGTTTCGAGTTCACACTGGGGATATCCCAGCCGATTGACTAGGGTGATTTATATGTCTCTACAACAATTTAGATATCACATACGTTTTAGCATTTTTTAGTATTGCTACATGGTATATATTGCTTATTTATATTTCTTGTGCTTTTACATTTTTCTGTCAGCACGCAGTGACCGGGTGAGTTTGTGAAATATTTGGTATTATTGTTATTTCCTCATCCCTCCCATTGTTCCCCGGGATAGGGCATTGGGACTTGGGAATTGTGGTATTTGGGTAGGAATCACCTAGGAGACATAGGAGACCAGGGTTAGTTCCCCACTTTTCTGGGGTCGATTCCGATCTCGGTCGGAGGCGTACCCAACACCATTCGGTCGGGAAAAAAGCCATGCGAAAGCCTGTTTCCCGACCGATCCGTACAGCACACCGAACGAGTAAGTACGATGCGCACAACAGCAAAGAATCCGGCCGAGCCGTACTCACCCAAACCAGGTCCAGTTCCCCGACCGAGGCGAATCCGGAAACGCCGAATCGAGTCGCCCGGAAGGAAAAATGCAGCCCCGTCCGGCCGGACAAGTACGATGCGCTTTCCGTACGCGCCGAACCCGTCGCTACGCACGGCACGTCAAAGCATCCGGGAGAGGCGCACATAAGCTCCGATTCGCGCCACAACATGATCCACGGCTCCGAGACGAACACGGCAGCGACGAGGACGACGCGAAGCGACGAGGACGAGGCGAAGCGACGAGGACGACGCGAAGCAACGAGAAGGACGAACGACACGAACCAACCATGAATCCCTTCGTCCCGATCATACCAATATTCTACATTTACTACCGGAACAGGCACGGACGCGTACGGCGCAGAAGGTAAGCCAGACACCAACCACAAAACACATACAACACCTACACGACACATCACACACACACAGAGGGATGCAGAATATACTTACACCAGCAACAGCAGCACCATAGGGGCGGGATGCCCATCACCAATGCCACAT
This sequence comes from Calotriton arnoldi, assembly GCA_963921515.1. NCBI lineage: Eukaryota > Metazoa > Chordata > Amphibia > Caudata > Salamandridae > Calotriton > Calotriton arnoldi. The sequence continues at coordinate 433,811 of CAWUFW010009717.1, read as the reverse complement.
ATGCACACAGGGGCCTGAATGCGCACCACCACCCTCACCCAGGGGGCAGGATGCCTACCACTACTACCACCCTTAGCCAGGGGGCTGGATGCCTACCACTACTACCACCCTCACCCAGGGGGCTGGATGCCTACCACCACCCTTAGCCAGGGGGCTGGATGCCTACCACTACTACCACCCTCACCCAGGGGGGCTGGATGCCTACCACTACTACCACCCTTAGCCAGGGGGCTGGATGCCTACCACTACTACCACCCTCAACCAGGGGGCTGGATGCCTACCACCACCCTTAGCCAGGGGGCTGGATGCCTACCACCACCCTCACCCAGGGGGCTGGATGCCTACCACTACTACCACCCTTAGCCAGGGGGGCTGGATGCCTACCACTACTACCACCCTTAGCCAGGGGGCTGGATGCCTACCACTACTACCACCCTCACCAAGGGGGGCTGGATGCCTACCACCATCCTTAGCCAGGGGGCTGGATGCCTACCACTACTACCACCCTCACCCAGGGGGGCTGGATGCCTACCACCACCCTTAGCCAGGGGGGCTGGATGCCTACCACTACTACCACCCTCACCCAGGGGGGCTGGATGCCTACCACTACTACCACCCTTAGCCAGGGGGCTGGATGCCTACCACTACTACCACCCTCAACCAGGGGGTCTGGATGCCACCACCACCCTTAGCCAGGGGGCTGGATGCCTACCACCACCCTCACCCAGGGGGCTGGATGCCTACCACTACTACCACCCTTAGCCAGGGGGGCTGGATGCCTACCACTACTACCACCCCCACTCATAGGATGGACAATGCATGACACAACCAGCACACCACAACCTAGGGAATGCAAGAAGAAGACATCCCCCCAACACCATGACAGGCGTGTGTAGACTGTGTCAAATGCCTACAACACCGAACATGACTTTGAACATACAATGTGACCCCTAGCACATGTGCCACACATATATGTGTGTGGCCCCCACAATGCAAGCAGGCCATGACCATTGTGGCAATGGGGTCCAAACCCCATCATCACAGTGACCAAAATGTAAGTGTGGGGTCCATAGCTGCAGCACATTTTGAACATTGTGGCAATGGGGTCCAAACCCCCATCATCACAGTGACCAAAAGGTAAGTGTGGGGTCCATAGCTGAAGCACATTTTGAACATTGTGGCAATGGGCTCCAAACCCCCATCATCACAGTGACCAAAATGTAAGTGTGGGGTCCATAGCTGCAGCACATTTTGAACATTGTGGCAATGGGGTCCAAACCCCCATCATCACAGTGACCAAAAGGTAAGTGTGGGGTCCATAGCTGAAGCACATTTTGAACATTGTGGCAATGGGGTCCAAACCCCATCATCACAGTGACCAAAATGTAAGTGTGGGGTCCATAGCTGAAGCAAATTTTGAACATTGTGGCAATGGGGTCCAAACCCCCATCATCACAGTGACCAAAATGTAAGTGTGGGGTCCATAGCTGAAGCACATGTTGAACATTGTGGCAATGGGGTCCAAACCCCCATCATCACAGTGACCAAAAGGTAAGTGTGGGGTCCATAGCTGAAGCACATTTTGAACATTGTGGCAATGGGGTCCAAACCCCCATCATCACAGTGACCAAAATGTAAGTGTGGGGTCCATAGCTGAAGCAAATTTTGAACATTGTGGCAATGGGGTCCAAACCCCCATCATCACAGTGACCAAAATGTAAGTGTGGGGTCCATAGCTGAAGCACATGTTGAACATTGTGGCAATGGGGTCCAAACCCCCATCATCACAGTGACCAAAAGGTAAGTGTGGGGTCCATAGCTGAAGCACATTTTGAACATTGTGGCAATGGGCTCCAAACCCCCATCATCACAGTGACCAAAATGTAAGTGTGGGGTCCATAGCTGAAGCACATGTTGAACATTGTGGCAATGGGGTCCAAACCCCCATCATCACAGTGACCAAAAGGTAAGTGTGGGGTCCATAGCTGAAGCACATTTTGAACATTGTGGCAATGGGGTCCAAACCCCCATCATCACAGTGACCAAAATGTAAGTGTGGGGTCCATAGCTGAAGCACATTTTGAACATTGTGGCAATGGGGTCCAAACCCACATCATCACAGTGACCAAAAGGTAAGTGTTGACAAAGAAAGAGGTGCAACTGCCAAACTGCATGGATGATTCCTGGTCACAGAACAACAAACACATCAGTGGCAAAGTAGTGTATGTGTCCCATTGCAACATAAATTGGGGGAGCCAAATCCTGCAGTGCAAATAAGACATAACTTTGGCCATTTGCAGACAAACAACACCCATGGGGGCTGACACCGTCAACAATCATCAATGACACAATGACAGAAGTGACCATCAGAATGCAGACCCACATACTTGCACCAATGGGCACACACATGCAGATACCCTGTGGAGACTGCAGATGTGAGGTGAACAGATACCATACCATGGCAGCAATGGGACACACAAACCATGATCATTGTGCTGACCGATGACCTAGGAGTCCCAGGGACAGCAGGGGAAACCCACCAAACTACATACAGCCAATGGCACACCCAAGATATGCCAATGCAGTGGTGCAGATGCACAAACACAAACAGGCAGACCCACCCTGCACATCATACACAACAGGTGAGGGTGGGGGTGCCAGTGTCCCCAGGCAACCACACAACACATGAGGAGACATGAATACCAATCATACAGATGTGCATACAGTGCCACACAAAGGTAACTCATGGATCCAAATTCCCTATGTGGGCAAGCAGGCATTGTCAGATGAGAGGGAGCACAAATCACACATGTCACACAGGCACGTAGGGACAGCAACTGACACAGCAAGACACAGACACACCACAGCACCACCCCCAGGGCCCCCACAATGTGGTGACCCTGGGCTGCATTACAATCCCACTGTGATGACAAAGCTAAATGTGGTTCACACTGTGAACCACAGTCATGTGTACTGAGCAACTAACTACCATCACACCTACACAAGCACAAATCAAACAGCATGGCCAGTGAGCCAAGGCCAACATGGAGGCAGGGGCCTAGCCGGGCAACAACTCTCATCTGCACACACTCAACACCACACCCTCGACCTCCAACAATGTGCAGCAGTGAAGCACACATGCACTGGTGACATTGCACATGCACCCATGACTATTCCAGGGTGGTGGGTGGGAACCAAGGTGCAGAAACACATCACACATGGACACTCAACAAGACTCCTGAATGTCTGACACACTGCACACTACGCCGTACATGGACATGACGGCAATACCACACCAACCAATGGGATCACAGCCACAGTCACACACCAATGAAGAAGCCAAGGTCACCCACAAAGAACACACATAGACAACAACCAACATTGCAGCCCGGACCCTGAGGAGTGCCAGCAGTCACACACACAACGTGTCACAATCACTGAAAGATAACACAAACTGGAAATCACATGACAGGGGCAAACAACAAGTGCCAAGGGGAAACCTGACTGTGACCCAGCTGCGTCTGCACACAAACTCAGCCCTGACAGCAAGCACACCTATGGGTGACACCCTGATGACCAGTAATGTGCCATGCACCCACATCACAGAGAACCCATGGAGAAGACTTTGGGGGAACATAGCTCAACTCAGCTAGCATCACAAACAGGTACAACACTAGGGATCACAGCATGCACAGCTAAATGGAAGTGAACACACAGACATGCACATACAACACACACCTTGGGCGCAGGCAATGTCACAGGAGTACACACTTCCATGAGGGGACTCCACTCCTGTGTGAGGAAAGCTGTGCCATATGTTGCCTCAGTAGGGCCCCACCATGTCAGCTGAGCACTTGGTCACACAATCAACAATTAGCACCAAATGAGGGCTCCCGTCACATCAGCCTGGTCATGGAAGTGCCAACGGAATCATCAGCACAGATCCAACACACTTGTATAGCAATGTTGCACTGACAACACAGATGAGTCCTTCCCCATTGATGCCCAAACCTGCATGTCCAGTGGAGATGGCCACACAGTCAGGGAAGTAGACGAATTGAACAATGGCAGGCACAACAGATGTGCAGGGGTGGAAGCCACAGATGTGAAATTGCCAATCTAAGTAGGAAATCCCATTGCCAAATACTAAACACATGACACCCTCAGATGCTGCTATGGATGACATGGATACACCACAGGATAGGACACATTCCCCCTGGACCACATGGGTTCCTGCACAGTAACACTTCATTATCATGTGACCAAATATCACCATCACTGCAGCAAGGGCATGGTTAGCATCATCAACATCATGTACATCAGAAGCAAAAGCACTAGAGAACAGAAAGTTGCTTTATTCAGCATATGTGGCATTAAAAGTAGAAGTCCGGTAGAACATAAACAAAGGCCAATGGCCAGTCCATCAACAAAGTCACAAGTGGGTGACAGTGGCAGATGCCACCCTACACATGCCTGCACAAAACCAGGGACAATCCACTAGGAGGGGCAACCGGGGGTAGGCCAGGCACCGCAGGGACAGGATCAGGGCTCACCAGGAGGAAGCAGGGAAGGGGTGGTGGGTGCTGGAGAGCCACTGACAACTGCAGTGGAGGTGTCTGACATGGTGTGTGCCGGCACAACTGGGGGCATGGCTCAGATGTTGTGGGTGCCGGCACGACTGCAGTGGACCCTGCAGATGGAGTGGACAGGTCCGCCACTGCAGTGCCCAGGTCAGACAGGGTGGTAGTGGACTCCACTGCAGTGCCTACCACCAGGGGAGGAGAATGGGGAACAGGCAAGGTGGGCTGGACAGAGGGGAGGACACCCTCACCACATCAGTGGCACAGACAAGCGCAGCGGGGGTGTGGTTCCGGGAGAGCAAGTGGCAGGGGAGAAGGCCGGAGCCTCTTGGGGATGGTATATCTGTGGGTGGGGGAACCTGGGGCAGGGTGTGGTGGGGGCACCTGTGGAGTGGGGGCCTGAGGGATGGAGGAAGGAGACCTGGTGCTTGAGCTGCAGGGCGGCGGCGGGGTCTTGCTCTTAGCACTCCGGGGGGACTTGCGGGTGGGGGCCTCAGTCTGTCTGCGCCTGGGGGAGGGTGTCCGGGGGCGAGGGGCACTCTGCTCCGTGTGGGGGCTTCCTCTTCCCCCTGGATGCTGGGGCAGCTGGATCGGAGGGGAAGAGGCCGAGGTCACTGAGGAAGAGGCGCTGGGTCTTTGGGGTTGCAGGTGAGGCAAGGGAGGGTGCTTTGGAGGGAGAGGCAACTGAGGACTGCGCAGTGCCCGTGGATGCGTGTGTGTGTACCAGGGCCCCATCCCCTGTGAGTCTGGTTTCAGTCCCCTGACTGTGCATGCGTGTGCGTTTAGTTTGTGGCGTGTGTGTCTGTGTGCTGGACGTGTGTGTGCTGGTGTGTGCCTGTGCCGGTGTGTGTGTGCTTGGGACGGGTAAGGTGCTGGGGAGTGTGGATGAAGCAGAGGCAGGAGGGGTGAGGGACTGTCTGAGGAGGGACACTGCTGCCGTCAGGGAGGAGTCCATGGACCTGTTGCCCCTCTGTAGGTCAGACATGCCCGATGAGATGCCCTCCATGAACGACACCAGCTGAGTCAACAGTGCGGTGTGCGCATGTAGGACACTCAGCATGGCTGTCTGCCCTACATGGAGCTGGCGAAGGAGGTACACAGACTCCTCACTCAGGGCAGCAGGGGACACAGGGGCAGGGGGTGCGGTGCCTGGCCCAAAGGAGACACGCTCCCGAACATGGGAGCCTCCACGGACCTGGGGAATGGGAGCCGATGGGAGGGCGGTGGTGGTGCTGGTGGTGGCGGGGACAGCAACACTAGCTGGGGTGTGGTGGCTGCTGACACCCGCCTCCACAAGGGAGTCATCCTCCGAGTTGCTCTGGTCCTCAGCTGAGGTGGATGGTGCTGAGGACTCCTCGGTGTGGCTCCCCTCGCCCTCCGTGCCACTGGGTCCCTCCGACCACTCCTCGGCTGCTGACCCAGTCTGGCTCTCTGGCTCCTCCTGGTCCATGGAGCTGTCCCCTTCCGTGGCCGTGGATGTATCTGCAAACAATGGGGAAACAGACAGACATCAGTCACCTGCACCAAACGCACACACCACTGTGAGCACAGCACATTACAGAGCAAGCCCTGGCATCATTAGTTGTACATTGCTAAAAGTGCCCGAACTGAACAGGAGAAGCCAATTGTCAGTCTGATGCCAAGCATGGCACTCACATCCCACATGGCCTTGCACCCATCTGTCTGGTGTCTGTTGGATTGCAACACCCCAGTGTGGACACATGCACCAAGTACACAGTAGTTGGACAGTGCAGAGGACACGGTGTGGCATGTGGACATGCACACATCACAGCTCTTGCCACTGAGTCAGTACAGGTTTCCGGATGAAAGGGATGCCCAGAGTCAAATAGGAAATGCATGTGATGCATACCAGCGACAGACACCATGATGCACCCATGTCCTGATAGCCAGCGCCACAATGGTGTGCATGTAGCACATGTCTCTCCCCTGCAGGACCACCAATAAGTTGACACATGCCATGGCAGAGGCATGACTGCTAAGTCATACATCACTGTCTCAGTGATGTATGACTTGGCAGCCAGACAACAACACTATGCACTGTGTCACAATAGTAGGTCATGGGGAATGCAAGTCCTGGAGCTGCACAAGTGCACATGTACATCCCCCACACAACACATCATCTTAACCCTCATCTGTCCAGGTCACACCTATTGGACATATGGGAGACCTGTGACACTACCCTCTGAACCTGAGCCCCTCACAATTTGCTGTGAATGGGGAACAGCTGCCTGAACTTCACATTCGCATACCCCAGTCTGCACGGGCAGCTGATCAAACACCTATGTGACACACAAGTATCGTCTCCTATGGTCACATCTCCAGGGGCATGCTGAGCCCCTACCAAGAAACACCCCAGCAGTCCTGGCAACTAATCCACAGCACACTGACACAGAGGCAGACACCTGAGGGGTCAAATCACTGTGCACAATGTGTCAGCTGATACACGGGAGTGGGAGTACAGAGTGCATTGCATGGCCTGGAGTAGGCATGACTGTCCTGCTCCACATGAATGAGGGATGTGCCCTGGACAGTGGATAGCTGGCTATGTATGTGTGACACACGTAATCTGCACACTCCTGCGGCCCAAACATTGTTCCCACCCGCTGCATGGACGTGTGCCACATACCCCAGGCACATGTGGTGGCTCAGCTCAGCAAGTGGACCGCATATCAAAGCAACACGCAGATCACATGTCCAAACCCAGGCGTTGTGTGAACAATGGACCCACCCATGATGCCCACAACAGAGTTAGGGAAACAGATGCTGTCCCCCACCTTTAGTGAAGCAAACTGCAAGGACACAGTCCCAAGTGACACAATTCCCTGAATGTAAGGGCCACACCTGGGTATCAGATGAGCAGTGGGCAGTGCACAATAGAGGGACATGGCTCCTGGACAACATGACTGCTGCACTGTGGCAGTTGAACCAGGCCAGAGGAGGGCACAAAGCATGTAATACAGAGTTCACAGTGCAGTCTTTGACTCACCCCCTCCTTGCTGCTGTCTGGCCTTCAGCTGCCCATCCAGGTCTGGAAACACCACCGCCAGGATCTGGAGCATGTGGGGGTCAGGGTCCGTGTTCCGCCCCTCCTGCGAGGTGGCGACAGCTTCAGCTGGACCCGTGCAATCCTCCGGGTCCAGCCCCGAAGGTCCTGCCACCTCTTCTGGCAGTTGCGGATCCGGCGCTTGTAGACCCCCACGGACCGGACGGCCCGGACGATGTCCTTCCAGATTTCCTGCTTCCGATGGGCATTAACCTGTCAGGATGACAAAGTGAAAAGGCCATTACCACACATGCAACATATCCGTGCATGACACAGTTGTATATACATGTCTCAATCACAGGGGCACATGATGTACACAGGCAGTGCAAAGCTGCCCATGGACAGTTTGCCAGACGTCACTACATGGTATCATTGCATGGGAAGTAAAACCATGTTCAAATGCACTGTCACTGCACCATACCTGTCCAGTGCAAGTCACTACACACTATGGGGGTGACAACTACTCAGTGAGCCTGCTAGCCAGTGGCGTGCAGACTTTCAGCCTTGCTAGTCACACCAAATGCACATTCAGAAAGGCAGTGCACAGAACACTCACCTGCTCCCCTGGTGTCCCATACAGCTTGCTGTACTGTGGAAGTAGGCTGTCCAGCAGGGCCTGGTTCTCTTCAAGGCTGAAGGCTGGGGCTCTCTCCACAGTACATGCCATTGCAGGGTCCAGAGGGGCAGAGACAGCAGCAGTGCAGTGGCAGATGTCGTCCTGGAGCATGTAGTGCAGGCAAGTGAGCTCTCAGGGGAACAGCCAGCAATATATATGTGCTGGAGAGGCAGATACTGTCCCTTGTGTCCAAAGTGATAGGTCCAAGTCGTTTGCATCTTCTGAATCTGGCCAATCCATGGAATAGCAGCACCAAAACACGCCCACAGCATCCTTCAAATCTTCAACTTCATGACATACATGATTTTGCAACATTGTTGTGGGTGACCAACTAAATTTACAGCAACCGACTCGTTCGAAATTCGAAAACGCGTCCGTTGCCAGGCAAGCCCATTGTCAATGGGTGCGCACCGATCGGTCCATTGCGGTACAACGCGCACAGGGGTACAACGCGTACCCGCACACATTGAATGCAATGGGCCGGCCGGAGGCACCGATCGGTCCATTGCAGTACAACGCGCACAGGGGTACAACGCATACCCGCACACATTGAATGCAATGGGCCGGCCGGAGGCACCGATCGGTCCATTGCAGTTCAACGCGCACAGGGGTACAACGCGTACCCGCACACATTGAATGCAATGGGCCGGCCGGAGGCACCGATCGGTCCATTGCAGTACAACGCGCACAGGGGTACAACGCGTACCCGCACACATTGAATGCAATGGGCCGGCCGGAGGCACCGATCGGTCCATTGCAGTTCAACGCGCACAGGGGTACAACGCGTACCCGCACACATTGAATGCAATGGGCCGGCCGGAGGCACCGATCGGTCCATTGCAGTTCAACGCGCACAGGAGTACAACGCGTACCCGCACACATTGAATGCAATGGGCCGGCCGGAGGCACCGATCGGTCCATTGCAGTTCAACGCGCACAGGGGTATAACGCGTACCCGCACACATTGAATGCAATGGGCCGGCCGGAGGCACCGATCGGTCCATTGCAGTACAATGCGCACAGGGGTACAACGCGTACCCGCACACATTGAATGCAATGGGCCGGCCGGAGGCACCGATCGGTCCATTGCAGTACAACGCATCACTGTACATGTGACTGGCATATGTCAGCATGCCTGTCTCAGATGGACATATGCCAGCCACAGATAGCTCCCAGGGAGTGAGGGGCACACCTACATCACGACAGCAAGTCCAAACTTTATCATAAGGCATGTAAGGCTGCATTTCCTATTGTGTGTATGTTGGTGTACATGTTGTCCTGTGGGTGTCACCTGTGGGCAGCCACCCCCAGGCTGTGCACGTGTTCATGGGGACAGGATCCTGGGTGTTACGTGTACATGACCACTGTGATGTGCATCTGTTCATATCTGTGCATGTGCCATGGTCACATTTCACGGTGGTGTATGTGTATGTCATGTCACATACCCCGTGAGTCCCATGTGGGACGGTATGTTTGAGCCAGGGTGTCCCAGTGGCACAATAGTGATGGTCTTCCACAGTCTTTGTGCATGTGGTGTTTACAATGTCTCTGAATTCATGTGCACAATGGGAGACAGTCTCCACATCCACGTTGTGTGTGCATGGACTTTGATGTTGTGCGTGTGTGTGTCACAGACATCCATGTCTGTCCTGCCGTGGCAAGTGGGGCCACTACCTGTGGGGGTCATGGTTCTTTTGCTGTGGTGTATACATGATACTCCATGTAATGCCAGTGTCCATGTGGCATTACAGGGTCCCTGGGAATGTACCTGTCATTGAGCTGTGGTGCCTGGGGCACATCTGTCCTCACATGTCACTGTGGGGGGTTATTGTGACACGGCAGCAGGAGATGGGAACTGTGACACGGCCTCATGATATCCAATGGGCCAACCTGGGACTAATTGATGCCACCTGTTGGACCGTGTTGACAGATGTTGGCCATGTATGTACCATACATGTCCTTCCGGTACTGCACACTTCATGTTGTTGTGCCTCATAATGATGTATGTTGGGATCTTGAGTGTGTTCAATGCCGCATATGTGGGCTGACTGACAATCTTGCTTACTTCTCCTCTGCACTGCAGGGCTCCTGCTGTCCATCGACCATTCCCAGACCTGGCAACGATGGTGGAACGGGACAGCATCTGACGGTACCGCTTCACCAGGCAGCTGATTGAGGATTTGGCAGTGCAGTTGTCCCCACATTTTCAGCCTGGCCGGCCGTATCCTACAGCGCTGACCCCTAAGGTGAAGGTGATGGCAGCCCTACACTTCTTTGCCACCGGTACCTTCCAACATACTGTGGCGACTGCTGGTGGGATGTCACAGACCATGTTGAGCCGTGTGCTCCGCGATGTTTTGGCGGCAATGTTGCTCTTCCTGAACCGGTACATCTATTTCCCTAGACTGCGACGACTCACTGACGTGAAGAGTGACTTTTATGCCCTGGGGAGGATGCCGCATGTCATTGGCTCCATTGATGGGACACATGTGGCTTTGGTACCACCACAGGCCCAGGAGCAGGCCTACAGGAACCGCAAGCACTACCACTCGGTCAATGCACTGGTGGTGTGTCTTGCAGACATGACCATCACACACGTGTGTGCCCGTTTCCCTGGTTCAGCACACGATGCCTTTGTGATGAGGAGTAGTCGCATCCCCAGGATGATGGCACAGATGCAGAACCAGCGTGCCTGGCTTGTCAGTGTGTACTGACTTTGTGCCATTGTGTGTGATCTGATCTGTAGTATTCCGCCCACTTTTCCAAGTCAGCTAATGTGCACTTGTCTGTCCGTAGGTGACTCGGGATACCCCAACATGCCGTGGTTGCTGACACCCCTCAGGAACCCTGTGACACCAGCCCAGATGCGCTACAATGAGGCACATGGTCGGACCAGGAGAGTGATTGAGCGGACATTTGGTCTCCTGAAGAGCCGCTTCCGCTGCCTGGACAAGACCGGAGGGTCCCTCCCATATGCCCCTGCGAAAGTGTGCAAGATTATCATTGTCTGCTGCATGCTCCACAACCTGGCAGTGCGGAAGGAGTTGCCTCTCATCCAGGATGACAATGACCAACATCCGCCACCTGTGGAGGATCCTGGCCTGGACCACGATGCCAGTGACGATGATGATGATGATGATGATGGTGATGTCCGCACACAGCTCATCACCAACTTCTTTAGCTGAATGTGAGTATCCTGAGGTGTCATGTCAATGATGTGAGTTGGCATGATGTGTGGGTGGTGCTCTGGTGCTGTTGGAGTGTGTCCATGGGCTACTTGACTGGATGTGTGTTGCGATGTGTGCTAACAGGTGGGCTGTACTCCCCAACAGTGTTGACATGCTAACTTGGTTATGGGTGGGTATCTTGTAACATGTATTGTGCATGAGTTTTGCTGTTCTGTCCTGTACTCCATTGCTTTTGACTGTGTGTCATTTCTGTCCTTCACAGGGTACTTTCAGATTCGTTTGGTCAACTGTGTCCACCGACGACGTGATTGCACATCCAGGCTGGTAGCTGTTGTGTCCCTACAGGTGATGTGCGCCACACCCATGGACTTCCTTCCGTCTACAGTTGTTGACTGTGTGCCCGCTGCCAGGTGGGATTACCTTGCATCTGTAGTGGTTACGACATGTTGCAACTGTGTAATAAACCTGTGCTTCACTTTGTGATGTGCGTTGTCTGTGGTCACACATTTGACTGCCATTTGCTTACTGCACCTGTGGGCTACTTGACTACAACTGGGAATGGGTGTGGTGTCTGTGCATTGCACCGTCTTCCCTGGCAACATCAGTGTAGGCAATGAGTCAGATGGCCTAGGTGTGTATGTGTTGTGTAGCCCTGGTGGTGTGTCTCCCTCATGTGTGTCACGTTGCCTGTACTCACATGCCTGTGTTGTCCTTGCTGTTGCAGTTTGCATACACAGTGTAATTTTGCAGTTCATCATCCCCATAACAGCACCCACGTTGGAATCACGACAGAGGCAAGTATGGTGTATTAGTGTGTTTATTGTGATACATTTGTGTTAATAGTGCATAGGATGGGTAGTGCTGTACATAAATCTTGCAATCCCAAGTTCCTAGGTGAATTGAAAGTCCTGGTAGACAGGATCCCCAGTATCGGGGCCACAGTTGTCTGACACATTGGTCCAACTTGTACTCCACATGCAATGTGTGGGAGTAGTGTTGCCGTCAACAGGGTGAACAGTCTGTGCACAAAGGCGAACATCCAGAACAGGTTCAGGCTTCCTGGGAGTTGCGCTTGGCCATCGGCCTCTCACTTTCCCTCCTCGGACGACCCCTCTTCTTGGGGGGGCCCCTCAAGTACAGGCTGCTGCGGTGCAGGGGACTCTCCGCCAGAGTCCTCCTCCCTCCCTGTGGCAGTTGCAGTTTGTTCGGTACCAGATGTTGTTGGCACACAGGGAGGTGTGGACTGGTTGCTGTTCATCTGGTGGAGGCATTGTAAAATGTCCCTGTGCACCGCCGTCATCTCATGCAGTGCATCCCACTTGGACTCCACGCGGGACATGTGTGAGTCCACACGGGACATGTGTGACTCCACGTGGGACATGTGAGAGTCCAAGCGGGCATGATGGGCAGCCTGCTGCTGTTTCATGTCTCTGAGGAGCCCCACTACCTGGCTGAGCTCTCCGGTGCTGGACTGGTACGCATCAGCTATGCGTACCAGTTGTGGGTCATCATGCACACCAGCAACGTCTGCAAGCAGCGACCTCTGTCTCCCACCCCTCCCACCACCCCTGCTGACATGTGCAGTGTGTGCAGTGGCACGCACAGATAACCCTGGTCCACCTTGGGGGTTGGTGGTGGTGGTGGTGTCCATGGCCCCAGGTTGGTCCAGGGTCCCTGTGCTGGTACTGCTCCTTGTTCTGTCCATGTCGGCAGGGATGGTATTCGTGGTGACAGTCGTTGGAGGGGTGGGTGCAGGGGTGCAGCTGGTGGTCCTGCTGGTGCTGCAGCTGGTGGTCCTGCTGGTGCTGCATGTTGACTTGCACCGGATGTGCCAGGTTGTTCTTCATCGTCCGAGGAGGACAGAGGCTGTACAACGCCAGTGAGCTCGGCATCCTCTTGAGCCTGGGACTGGGACTCCTCAGCGTCTGCTGCTGTGTCCCCATCATCACCTGTTTTTGGGAGACACAAACAATGTATGTTATGTTTCTGCAGGCATCAATGGTTGACACACATGACAGTTGTGACTGTGCCTCTGGGTGCGGGCCTGTACATTGCATTGTCCTAAGTCGTCACAGTCAGGGGTTGATATTGGTGTGGCACATTGTCCTGCATTATTTGGGCATTTCTATGTATTTTCTGGGGTGTGAACATGGTCTGCATTGGTTGTGTTTGGTTGACAGCCGGCCCTCCTTCCCACCCACCCAGCCAGTCAGTTATCCCACCATGGAACGTGCTTGCGTTGCAGGGAGTGTAAGTTGTCTCTCAGGATGTCACTCAGTGGTGTCCTGCTGTTTGTTGGTGCACATTTGACAGCAGGGCCTTGTGCTCCCCACAGCAGTAGCCAGTGTCAGCCATCTTGTGAGTCCTTCTCCACTTCCTGTGATGTGAGCATGGTTCAGGGTGGTGTTGATGGGACAGTTGTGGGGGTGACCAATATCAGTGACTACGACTCCCATCATGCTATTGCCTCCACCCCCTTCCCAGCATGCCCATGCTTCCTTCCTTTTGACTCTGCTTCCCTGTGGGGTGGGCTGGCTGTGCTGACAGGATGGCTGGGAGTGTTGTCCTGGCAGTTGTTTGGCTAAAAGTCCCAAGAGTGTCCCTGTGCTTCACACAACATAACCCAGGGTGGTGGTTCTTTGTGGGATCTTGTGTTAGGACGGGGGGCATTGCATTCTACCAGGTGGGTTCTGTGGAGTTTGTGTTGGGGGTGTGTGAGGGGAGGTGCTTGTGACTATGGTCAGTGCTGCAAGTCCCCCTTCCCACCCAGCTAGCCAGATATCCCACCATGGAACGTGCTTGCATTGCAGGGAGTGGAAGTTGTCTCTCAGGATGTCATTCAGTGGTGTCCTGCTGTTTGTTGGTGCACAGTTGCCAGCAGGGCCTTGTGCTCCCCACAGCAGTAGCCAGTGTCAGCCATCTTGTGATTCCTTCTCCACTTCCTGTGATGTGAGCATGGTTCAGGGTGGTGTTGATGGGACAGTTGTGGGGGTGAGCTATGTCTGTGACTACGACTCCCATCATGCTATTGCCTCCACCCCACTTGCCAGCATTCCCATACTTACTTGCTTTTGTGGGGAGTTCAGTGTGTGTGGGTGTGAGAGCAATGGCAAGATGGCTGACAGTGGTGTCCTGCTGTTGGTTGGTGTGCAGTACCCAGCATGCCCTTGTGCTCCCCACGACACAGCAACAGTGTCAGACATCTTTGATGGGCCTTTCCACTCTCTGTGGGATGTGCATGCGTGAGTGTGAGCTTGCTGGGCCATGTGGTGGGGGATGTAGAGCTGTGACTACGACTCCCATCATGCTATTGCCTCCTCCCCCATTTCCAGCATGCCCATGCTTCCTTCCTTTTGACTCTGCTTCCCTGTGGGGTGGGCTGGCTGTGCTGACAGGATGGCTGGGAGTGTTGTCCTGGCAGTTGTTTGGCTAGAAGTCCCAAGAGTGTCCCTGTGCTTCACACAACATAACCCAGGGTGGTGGTTCTTTGTGGGATCTTGTGTTAGGATGGGGGGCATTGCATTCTACCAGGTGGGTTCTGTGGAGTTTGTGTTGGGGTGTGTGTGAGGGAGGTGCTTGTGACTATGGTCAGTGCTGCAAGTCCTCCTTCCCACCCACCCAGCTAGCCAGATATCCCACCATGGAACGTGCTTGCATTGCAGGGAGTGGAAGTTGTCTCTCAGGATGCCAGTCAGTGGTGTCCTGCTGTTTGTTGGTGCACAGTTGCCAGCAGGGCCTTGTGCTCCCCACAGCAGTAGCCAGTGTCAGCCATCTTGTGAGTCCTTCTCCACTTCCTGTGATGTGAGCATGGTTCAGGGTGGTGTTGATGGGACAGTTGTGGGGGTGACCAATATCAGTGACTACGACTCCCATCATGCTATTGCCTCCACCCCCTTCCCAGCATGCCCATGCTTCCTTCCTTTTGACTCTGCTTCCCTGTGGGGTGGGCTGGCTGTGCTGACAGGATGGCTGGGAGTGTTGTCCTGGCAGTTGTTTGGCTAAAAGTCCCAAGAGTGTCCCTGTGCTTCACACAACATAACCCAGGGTGATGGTTCTTTGTGGGATCTTGTGTTAGGATGGGGGCATTGCATTCTACCAGGTGGGTTCTGTGGAGTTTGTGTTGGGGAGTGTGTGAGGGGAGGTGCTTGTGACTATGGTCAGTGCTGCAAGTCCCCCTTCCCACCCAGCTAGCCAGATATCCCACCATGGAACGTGCTTGCATTGCAGGGAGTGGAAGTTGTCTCTCAGGATGTCATTCAGTGGTGTCCTGCTGTTTGTTGGTGCACAGTTGCCAGCAGGGCCTTGTGCTCCCCACAGCAGTAGCCAGTGTCAGCCATCTTGTGAGTCCTTCTCCACTTCCTGTGATGTGAGCATGGTTCAGGGTGGTGTTGATGGGACAGTTGTGGGGGTGACCAATATCAGTGACTACGACTCCCATCATGCTATTGCCTCCACCCCCTTCCCAGCATGCCCATGCTTCCTTCCTTTTGACTCTGCTTCCCTGTGGGGTGGGCTGGCTGTGCTGACAGGATGGCTGGGAGTGTTGTCCTGGCAGTTGTTTGGCTAAAAGTCCCAAGAGTGTCCCTGTGCTTCACACAACATAACCCAGGGTGGTGGTTCTTTGTGGGATCTTGTGTTAGGAGGGTGGGCATTGCATTCTACCAGGTGGGTTCTGTGGAGTTTGTGTTGGAGGGTGTGTGAGGGGAGGTGCTTGTGACGTGCTTGTGACTATGGTCAGTGCTGCAAGTCCCCCTTCCCACCCAGCTAGCCAGATATCCCACCATGGAACGTGCTTGCATTGCAGGGAGTGGAAGTTGTCTCTCAGGATGTCATTCAGTGGTGTCCTGCTGTTTGTTGGTGCACATTTGCCAGCAGGGCCTTGTGCTCCCCACAGCAGTTGCCAGTGTCAGCCATCTTGTGAGTCCTTCTCCACTTCCTGTGATGTGAGCATGGTTCAGGGTGGTGTTGATGGGACAGTTGTGGGGGGGGCAATATGTGTGACTGCGACTCCCATGATGCTATTGGCTACACTGACTTGGCCAGCATACACAGGATTCCTTCCTTTGAGTGGTCTTCACTGTGTGTTGGTGTTGTTGTGGTGGCTACATGTGTGGATGTGTTTGTTAGTTCTATTTGTGCCACTGCCTAGCTGTAGTTGTAGTTGTGTTTGTTCATGTGTTGGCACAGTTGGATGTGACTTTTTTGATGGCATGTGTTGTGTTTATCTGACTGACATACACATTTTGGGATGATTCTGTTCTGGTTGCTGTGTAATTGCTATGAGTGCATGATTTGACTCTCCCCTTGACAGTGATGTGTGTGTTTTGTGGCAGTATATTGTGTACATTTGTTGTGTACTCACCAGGCTCTGGGATGTCCTCTAGTCCATATACGCTCACTGGCGGAAGGATGGCCCGCACCTTCTCCTCCCAGGGCCTGAGGTATATTGGCTTGGCAGGAGGGCCACTGCCGGTGTGTTGGCTGTTGATGTAGTCTTTCTTCAGCAGGTCCCGTACCCTCCTGCGCACGACATACCACCTGTTCTGGATGTCGGTCTTTGTGCGCCGACATGGTGATTGTGCGTTCACCCTGTTGATGATCCTCTCCCACATCTTGGTTTTCTGGGAGATGGGGGTCTGTTGGACCAGTGTGCCAAACAGCTGTGGCTCTACCCTGAGGATCTCGTCTACCATGACTTCCAATTCACTATCTAGGAACTTGGGATTCTTCTTGGGGGCATTGTGATGGGTGGTGATGGTGAGTGATGTGTGTGTTGGTGTGCAGGTGAGGGTGTGTGAGTGTGTGTTTTGCTGGGTGTATGTGAGGTAGGTATTTGTTGGTGTGCTGATGGTGTGTGGCTTGTGTGAGGGATGAGCTGTGGGTGTGTGGTTGCTTTCTCTTGGGTGCTGGCAGTGGAATGGCATTTGCAAAGGCTCATGGTTGTGATTTGTGTCCTTTATATAGGTGGAGTTGTGGGTGTTTCTTTGTTCTCTGTCCCCACCCCACCCAGTATTTATTGGCTTGGTAATTGCTTGTTTGGCCTTTTTTTTGGGTGTTTTTTCCTTTGTGCTGTTTGTGTATGTTGGAAACGTTCCTGTGACCGAGTCGGACCCTGCATTTGTCTCGTACGGTGTTCTCCGTTTCGTTCGCGCTGTGTTTGTGCAGTTTTCTATGCTGCGTACGCGTCGGTCGCGGTGTTTTGTGTTGCTTCGGCTCGGTTTTGTATGCGTGTCGGTCGTACGGCTTGTCCTCCGTCCGACTCGCTCGTGGTTTTCGCGCCTTGCATCGTACTTTGAGGTTTGGAGTTCGCGTGTACGTTTCGGTCGGATTTGTTCCGGGTGCGTGTCGGTGGGTTGGATTCGCGTGTTTTTCCGGCCGGATTGCTGTTTTCCGTGCGGCTCGGTCGGTCGACTTGGTTTCGGTACGTGTCGGTCTGAGTTTTCACGCCTTGCATCGTACTTGGCGTGTCGGGCACCACGGGTACGTGTCGGTCGGTATTATTTCCGGATCCGAGTCGGTCGGTGCTTTTTCCGGCCCGAATCGGAATCGACCCCTCTATGTGTGAATGTATATCTGAGTGAAAGAGTATTCACTTCTATCTGCACATGCCCTTGGATGAATTCCCAACGGTTGATTCCCCACCTGCCTCTGGGCAGAACGCAAGCGTGTTTTCAGACTACTCCACTTATTCCACCTTTTCTGTCTCCTATATTTCAATGGCAAGGACGGCACCTACAGCACCATTTGTCTCTAAAGACAATTTCCCACTTGTGTAAAGCACGCACGCTTTATAGTGAATAAGTATCAGAAGACCCTGTGCCCGGAGAGTGGTTTGATTGGCCGCTTTTCTTGCTTTTTTACTAAAAACACTGCGCTGGGCTGAACATACGTGATGTGTCTGTGAATGTGGTTTTCTTTCGTCCTCCAAGGGTATGAGCTCTGAGAACTAGTCCCAGAGACATCCTACCGCATCCTTTCTCCAGTATGAGTGAAATAGTTTTTGACGCTGTAGGGACCTCTAGTGTTTGTGCTTTGTGCGCATGGTACAAAGCTGCTCACACGATGGCAGGAGTTTTTACAGAAAAACAGGAATATTAAATAGTACCAGTATAGCAAGAATAGATAGAATACGTGGTCTAACTAGAACAACTCTAAAGGTCAGCAGGATAAAAGAGTAAGGAGGAGGGGTAGAGGGAGAGGTAGATATGGTGGCAAAACAAAAGCACCCCAGATGCGATCAGGGATCCCTTGTTTCAACTGCAACAAGCCTGCCTATTGGTGTGACACCTGCCCCCTTCTGCACCCTCCAGGGACCTGCAGTGGGAGGCCCCCACAGCGGTTTGTCCAGACAGCTCCCCACACCTCTAGCCCTGATAACTTCGTACAACAATTTGAGGGGGCGAGTGAGAAAGCAAGTTTACAAGGGAAAAACGAATTGTTTCCAGATTTAGATAAAGAGGAGGTAAGAACATTGATGGAGGAGCATGATTGGTTGTTCAATGAAGTGACTAGAGCTCTGGAATTTAAAGTAGTGCCACAAGTTGTGGGACTGGATACAGATGCAGAACCCAGTGAGTAGCTCTCTGCCAAGGATGTAAGGCACGGGGTTGAAATACAGTAGGAAGATACTACTTCCATTGACTATCTTACTGTCTCTCTGTTGTGGGAGGTTCACCATTTGGCTCATTTGGCCTGTGGGTTAGTGGCTGAGGGTCAAGGACTATTAGAGAGAATTATCACAGCACGCACCAAAGTGCAGTGCGGGCAGACTACTGACAGTCCAGGTGCATTAACGGTGGGAACATCTCCACCTCATGTTTCTACTGTCTCTGCACGATGATGGCCCCCTCAAAATACGGACGGCACACATTTCCCTACTAATGTGAAAGGTCATTCATACGATTTAAAATGAATAGTTATATTAACAAAATTAGAAGCTGCAAACGCTTTCATATTAGTCGTGTCAGTGGAGATAAACTTCCCCATTCATGCTCACCACAGGCTCTGGGCATTGTTCCAAACACAAAGCCACAGATTTTTGCAATATCCCGTGACGGGACAGATAGAAGTATACTGTACGAACAGTAGACAAGGAGACAAGGATAGCATGGTGGGTTCAGCGTTCAATCTCAGAAGTGGAGAATGCACAACGAATACACAAACTGAATATTGATGCAAAGTAAATATTTGAATTTTCTTAAATTTAAGGTTTGTATGTGCTATCCCATACACCCTGGACACAGGGATGTGTGTGTGTGTGTGTGTGTGTGTGTGTGTATATATATATATATATATGTGTCCTCTGGTTGCTTGGAGTGAAGTAATCGTGGTGTGATATTTTGCGCGCCGGCCAGGAGCGCGCTGAGAGGACCTGTTCTGAAAGTGTTCAAGGCCTTTTTCTGGCATTCGTGGTGTATTCTTTCCAAGGTATTGGAACGCCTTGAAGCGCCTCAAGATTCAGCAAAGCAAGTGGCTTCTGACAGGATCAGCCCGTGATTACACGGGGGGACGCGGACACTGTTTCAGCGTCGCATGGCCCGGCGGACTCTGGAAACTGAGGCAGGACGTTGGGGACTCGAGGAAGTCCTGGGCAATCGACACATCGGGCTTCTTCCAGTTACAACGCACCCCCCTTTTGCTAGGCATTACAGCCCCATTACGGGATCATTTGGGCCCCACAGGAGTACTTACCCGGCTATGGTGATTGCTGGGAGTTGTGATCCATCATCAAAGACTACAGCAGAGACTCTAATCAGCACAGTGGGACCAGCTGTACTCCCACCAATGGGAGGGCCGCAGGAGGGCAAAAGGAGGGTGGGACTGAATTACCGATGTTAGCGGCACCTGAAGAAGGCACACTTCGCCGAAATGCATTGTGCCGGTCTGTTGTCAATAAAGTGGACTTCCCTGAAATTCCCCGCTGTGTCCTCTGGTTGCTTGGAGTGAAGTAATCGTGGTGTGATATATATATATATATATATATATATATATATATATATATGTATATATATTTATATATATATATATATATTTATATATATTCATATATATATATATATATATATATATATATATACACACGCACATATAATATATATATTATTTATCAAATAATAATTGGTTGGTGCACAAGTATTTTTCTTCCATGTTTTTCCTAGGTTTCAGAACGTGGACGACAAGAGTTATTTCTCGTATGTGTCTGTCTGTGTTCTGTTTTATGCTGTTTTTATTGTTTGTGGGAGTTTTGGGGTACATCTTAATATATAAAGTACAGTGCCATGGATTTTCCTCCATGTGTCAACAGGTTGCAACTATATACTGTCCATCCTGGTCTTGAGTATTGAAAATACCTATAGTTGCATTTTCTTTCTCTCTCTCTTATTGCCTATTCACTATTCTCTTGTTCCCTAGACCATAAAATGCCTTAAATGTGTCGATAAGAATGAAAATATTTGCATGTGTAATGAGAGAGGATAGCATGGGTGGAGTATGGGGATAGTTCGTTCAAGTAGGGGACTGCATTGTGCAATAGGGATTTTAGCAGAGGAACACCAGAAGGGTTTTGTAGGACATAAAGCAAGTAATGAGCTGGGAAAGGGACGGAAAGTTGAAGAAAAAGGAAGATAAATGAAAAAACGGTTTTGTGATTGAAGAACACAAGAGGTAGCACACGGTGCGGCCATTGTTATTGTTTAATTCTTC
Source organism: Calotriton arnoldi (assembly GCA_963921515.1). Classification (NCBI taxonomy): domain Eukaryota; kingdom Metazoa; phylum Chordata; class Amphibia; order Caudata; family Salamandridae; genus Calotriton; species Calotriton arnoldi. Next base: position 412,661 of record CAWUFW010009717.1, on the reverse strand, counting down.
TATAGCGCTTAGCTACCCCTGAGGGTTTTCCCAGGGCTTGGGGGGCAGGTTGAACAGCTTAGTGAGGAGAGCTAAAACAGCCAAGTCTTCAGTTTCTTGTGGAAGATGGATAAATACGCACAGCATCTCAGAGGTTCGGGGAGTCTATGTCGGCTTGCTAAAGTCGACTATGATATTAATGATTATGCACTACCTATGCATAGTTGGTTGGCTATTCACATTGTTGATGATTTGTTCTTTTCAAATTTTATGACTTCCTGTTCCTTTCCAAGTATAATTTGAGAAGTTTTATGTTGCAATTGTTGTGTCAAGCAGTCACCAGAGAATGAGAAAATTAAAGTGATACAGTAATGCACAGGGACAGAGCATGCTTCCATCACACATCATGACTGGTTCCCCTTATATAGAAAGTAGATAGATACATAGGCCCCTGGCGCACTCTTGACCCATCAAGTAAAGTTACAGGTTCCCCAAATCGTACAAATATGGTATAAACTGACAGCAATTGTGCCTTTAATAGATGCATACTTGAATGACCAATTAATTTTATCATCCTGGCCACATGTAATAGAAAGGAAATTGTTCCATTAGGAGTGATGTTAAATGTCATGATTGCACTGATTTTACTATGAGTTATAGCACACATGTAGTGCAATAGACTGTGGCATTAGGTGTACGCAAAGACGAGGATTTAATTGATTTATCTCATACAACAATGAGTTGTTTCCATCAAAGTGTGACTTTTTCTGCAGACCCTAATGAACTAAGAAACTATGAGACTTTTAACACCATTTGATTAGTGTTTCTATTTTACCTTACAAGTATTTGTTTCCAACTCTTTCCACAATCGCAATGAACTAGAGACATATTTCACAAGAGAACTGTGAAGTATGATTGTGGCCAAGTGCCTCCTAATAGAACAGACACATTATGGGATCCCAATGGGCCAGCGTTCGTTTCTCCCAAGTGATCAAAGGTTTTTTGCTACAGGATTGGGGTCACACAAAAATGCACTATGCCTACTATCAGCCAGCAGCTGGTGCTGTGGAGCGGAACGGTGTGCAAAGAGAAAGATTTGTGCATCCACCTGGATTGATGCACTACCATTTGTTTAAAAGAGCGAAATGAGAAACCAAGCTGAGCACACACGCAATGGTGTTTTGGCTGGCCTATGCAAATCTCAGGTCACATGCCCATTGTTCTGATGACAGTAGCTGATAATCAACAGGTGCTGCGGGCCCTCCCTGACTGAACAACACCAGCTGGATATGATCTCCAACCGGGAGATTGAGACTGGGCCCCTGCCAATGCTCACATCAGACGTCACTGCCTTGCCTGGAGCAACAACAAGGAAAAGGGGCACCAACTTCATCACCTTCATTGCCTGCAGTTCTGGCTAAACGACATCACGGGGGGGGGCGCATTCAGGATTTGAGCTTGTAACCTCAGTTGTAAATTATCTGTTGAGTTTAGTAACTGGCGACCTCTTATGCAAAACAGAAGGTACAGGAAATTCATAATTTTTTAGGTTCTTTTGGAATTTAGGGAAACAACAATGTCTGACACATCTCCAAGGCCTTCAAGAAATGGCTATGAGTACCAACAGTTATCTGTGTTACTGTACTGCTCATGGTGTCTGCGGATTCCACAAAAATACCTTTTACTTCAAAGTAGGACGATTGAGACTTTGAACTTTACCACAGAGAATAAAGGAAAAAAAGGAAACATGTTTTGAGGGAGAAAGAACTTTGATGGATTGAAAGTGAAATATGATGAAAAATTACATTTATTATGTCATCTACTATTTGCGCACACCTGCTCCCACAGTGCCTAGTAGATAATAACTTACAGAGTCATAGGGAACATCACCTATACCGACTACAGCTGTGAAGAAAATACACCCACATAAAAGTTCCATTACCTGTCTAATCAGAGTTGTCATCAATAACAGAGTATTACAGAACTCCCAGTTTACTAATAGGAGAAGGTCCTCTTGGATTTAAATATATATCATCAAGTAGTGGCCCAACTATGCATCTCATCTTCCCTGATGCACAGAAAGAAAGGTTTTTTCCCCAAGTACACACACAACAGGTGACTAATTACTATCTAGGTTTTGTTATGATCAAAAGTATCTCATGTGTAATATTGTCAACATGTACTGCCACAATAGTGGTACACCGTGACAGCAACCACGTACTGATCAAGAAGAACTAATGATAATGCAACACAGCAATAGTAATTATTGCCTGAGGTAGCAACAGCCCATATGCCAGACACAACTTCTAAGACTCAAAACTGATGGCTACGGGGCAGAGCAGGGAGAATTAGGAACACTGTGTCATAATTGATTATCAGAGGAAGGGATGTGGAAGTCTGTTTCACTTTTTGAGGAGTCCTTTCTGTTCCTGTAGTCTTGTCCTGTGATACTGATGATAAGGCTTGGCTTGTGGAGCGTGCAGTACAAGTAATATGCCCTTAGGTTTATCTTATATCCTTTTAGTTTACACAATGAAATATCACAAGATCTACAATTCCCGTAGCAAGATGCTGTCTGGACACATTTGGTGATCCCAGCCACCAAGATATGTAGACACCATCACCTGTCACCATCTGCATCATGCATGCACCACAAGGTGTTATTTCACTATGACTGGCTAGGCGCTTAATGCTTGTGTAATTACTGCATCTTCTGGTCAACAATGCACAATGTATTTGTTCATGACAATGAAGAAATCACCTTTTTACTGTATTCTGATTGGATGTGTGTTTAACCTGCCTTTTGTGGTTTTTGAGCATGAAAGACCCGGTAACATTCTGTAATTTAGGCATCTTGCTATTTTAGCTTGGGCCTCCCTGTTAACGTATAAATGGCTATCAACGAAATGTGACAAATTGTCTGTGCATCTTTTATTTAGCTTCCACAACCCAACAAGTGCTCCAACTTCTGAGGAGAAAAAGTAGCAAAGAAACACCTCCCCCCCATGAAGAGAAAAAGAATAGAAATAGCAGCCCTGCGGAAGTAGGTAGATAATGAAGAGAGTTAGAGTGACAGGGAGGCCACACAAATCGGACCCAGCCCACCATCCTGCCCTCAGCACTGCCAGAGTGTCTGGCTTCCCCATTTGAGTGCAAGCGCAGTTACCAGTAAAGCAGTCTCAGCCAGTCTCATCAAGTCCTCAACAACTTGCTGCCCCAGCCCACACAAGGAACACAGGCCAGGAGTAACATTCAAGACCTCTCATTCTGGGCCAGGAAGGTCCAAACACAGAAGGCATCTCACCTGCCACCACTCACAGGCTAAGCATGGGGAGGCTGTTTGGGCTCAAAGTACGACATATCCTCCACCACATCAGAGCCACTGTCTGCCGATGCAGCCAAAGTGACTGACTCCACAAGGGCTTTGGCTTCCTCTCTCTCCTGCCTCTGGCTCTCCACGCCCAGCGTTCCAACCTGTCATACCACCACCTGGGTGTCAGATCCCGATCTCAGTCTGTGTCTGGCCCACTGACATCTCGGTGTGCCATTGCAGCGTCTTCTCTGGGACCAGCCTGCAGGTGTCCTGGAACTCGACCCATGGGGGCAACCCTCTCTATGCACCTCCAGCCACTCCCACACATCCTCCGGGCTGGTGGAGAAATGTAAGTGGCACGCATACAGCACCTTCAACTTTGCAGGGTAGAGGAGCATATATGTGAGACCCAGGGCCTTCAGTTTCAGTTTGACCCCCCCAAACGTCTGTCTCTGCTGCTGGACATGTTGTGTGTAATCTGGGAAGATGTGATTTGTATGGTTGTCAAACACCGGGTCCCCTTGCCATCGAACTGTCTGGAGGATGGTATCCATGTCCCAATAATTAAGGAGCTTTGCAATTAAAGTCCGAGGTGGGCCTCCTCCCGGGGTGGGGGTGGGGGGGAGGGGGGGTGCCAGGGATTGATGTATGCTGCACATTCTTGAACTGTAAAACCCCCACCACACCTTAAAGGTCCCCTTCTATTAACACCAAAAATTGCTTGCTACACATTAACAGTAACCTTCCATGATCCCTGAAAGCCCCTAAGTGCCCCTTGATGCTACCAGTCCATGAACCCCTACCAACCCCTTGCTACCCTTTAAAGCTAACCGTCCCTGAATCCTAAAAACCCCTTACTAGTCCCCTTGCCCTTCCTGACCTCCCTGTAAATGCTCCTCTCAACTTTATCAGGAGGCTGTCCTCTTTCCCCTGAAACCAGTACACTTACCTTTGCCCTGTAAAGCGCAACATTTTTCAACGTTTTTGTAGCCATACCTTTTTTCATTCTATTTTTTCAGTAGACAACATTTTTAAAACAACTGTATTTCAGTTTCTTTTTTCCCCACAATATCTTTACTGAAAACCAGAAATGGCACCATAATGACAGGGTCGGTCACAGCTTGTTCAAGGGTGCATACATTTTAAACCAGGCGACCACAATACCAGCAGTGGCCATTGTTATCCCAGTAATGGTCGCTGTTATGTGACCCTTGTATGCTAAGTGGGTCACTAGATGCTGCCAGTAATCTCACATGCCAGGTATTCTTACCAGGGATGGACAATGTTTTTCAGGGAGAAGTATCAAAGACAATGTTAGAATGCACACCCTTCCTTTTCTGTTTTATTCGTGTTTCAGTTTAATCATCCATTTTTTTGAAAATGCTCAAGGGCAAAAATCTTGGCGTGCAGGCTCAACTTATGCTCCATCCCAAGCACAGATACAAAACATCCAAATACAAACTGCTGCGCCGTCGCGCTCAGCCTCAAGCCGCACAGCCACATGAATGTACATCATCACGTTGCATAACGTAATTCAACTTAACCATAGTAATCCAGTGTGATCTGTAACTTTTTCCAATCCATCTTTATTCAACATTAATCTTGAAATTTTGCTCAGGAGGCCAAGTGGTTCTAAACTTAAAGTACAGTTACAATGCCAATCCAGGCCTTTTATAACGACTCGTTTCTGTCCACTTTGTCATCTTAGGTCACCATGCATGTATTCACCCTCACCCAATGCATTTCGGGCCTCTTGCCCTTCGTCAGGGGTAGCTGCGATGTAAAAAAAGGCCATCTGTAATTTTAAATACTTTCACATTTTTAACAATATATAAATCTATATTTGTAAATTCTCTCAAAACAATATAAATCATATACGTGTATGCAATAATCACCCCATAAAAGACCTCCTGCAAACTGTGACTTATGTGCCCCATTACTCTAAACACAAAAACCTTTTCAAAACATATACAGAACGTGTTCAATATGCTTAAATAAACAGCGAAAAAAAACAGTGAAAGCAACCAGGTCTACCGCGCCAAGCTCCCCTTCCGACCCCCTGCTCGTAGAACCCACAAACAAATCCAAAATTCAACTCACGGTCAAACCAAATAATCCCATACCTTACAGCTCTAGACACCATGCCCAACAGCGTCACTCCTTTGACTTTAAAAACGAAAATGTGCTCCAAAAAAACCCAATTCACATTTAACCTCTCCGTGTATCCCAGGTGCTCCCAATCCCTTCAAAAAACATCAGGTGACACTAAACATGTGACTTCCAACCCAATCCTGCAATGAACATGAAAGAAATCCTGTGACAAAACCCCGGTACACCTACCCTACGCGCAAAAAATACCATGTAAATATGCAGACAAAATTACAAGAAAACCTCCACTTATCCAATAACTTAATAATACGTGCTGTAGCATAAAAAAACAATATAAAAGAATTAACATTCAAATCATTTCTATAAAGAATCACTTCAAATATGCCAGAGTTCGAAATGAATTTAAAAAACAGTAATGACTCCATTTGATGTTGTCCATGCCACTTATGATACCCAAGTGGCCTCCAATGATGTTTGAAGTTGTAGTCTATTGAAGCTTTAATTTGGGGTGCAGTCTATTACGGGACAGTAAAGTATTATATCAAAGACAATGTTAGAATGCACACCCTTCCTTTTCTGTTTTATTCGTGTTTCAGTTTAATCATCCATTTTTTTGAAAATGCTCAAGGGCAAAAATCTTGGCGTGCAGGCTCAACTTATGCTCCATCCCAAGCACGGATACAAGACATCCAAATACAAACTGCTGCGCCGTCGCGCTCAGCCTCAAGCCGCACAGCCACATGAATGTACATCATCACGTTGCATAACGTAATTCAACTTAACCATAGTAATCCAGTGTGATCTGTAACTTTTTCCAATCCATCTTTATTCAACATTAATCTTGAAATTTTGCTCAGGAGGCCAAGTGGTTCTAAACTTAAAGTACAGTTACAATGCCAATCCAGGCCTTTTATAACGACTCGTTTCTGTCCACTTTGTCATCTTAGGTCACCATGCATGTATTCACCCTCACCCAATGCATTTCGGGCCTCTTGCCCTTCGTCAGGGGTAGCTGCGATGTAAAAAAAAGGCCATCTGTAATTTTAAATACTTTCACATTTTTAACAATATATAAATCTATATTTGTAAATTCTCTCAAAACAATATAAATCATATACGTGTATGCAATAATCACCCCATAAAAGACCTCCTGCAAACTGTGACTTATGTGCCCCATTACTCTAAACACAAAAACCTTTTCAAAACATATACAGAACGTGTTCAATATGCTTAAATAAACAGCGAAAAAAAACAGTGAAAGCAACCAGGTCTACCGCGCCAAGCTCCCCTTCCGACCCCCTGCTCGTAGAACCCACAAACAAATCCAAAATTCAACTCACGGTCAAACCAAATAATCCCATACCTTACAGCTCTAGACACCATGCCCAACAGCGTCACTCCTTTGACTTTAAAAACGAAAATGTGCTCCAAAAAAACCCAATTCACATTTAACCTCTCCGTGTATCCCAGGTGCTCCCAATCCCTTCAAAAAACATCAGGTGACACTAAACATGTGACTTCCAACCCAATCCTGCAATGAACATGAAAGAAATCCTGTGACAAAACCCCGGTACACCTACCCTACGCGCAAAAAATACCATGTAAATATGCAGACAAAATTACAAGAAAACCTCCACTTATCCAATAACTTAATAATACGTGCTGTAGCATAAAAAAACAATATAAAAGAATTAACATTCAAATCATTTCTATAAAGAATCACTTCAAATATGCCAGAGTTCGAAATGAATTTAAAAAACAGTAATGACTCCATTTGATGTTGTCCATGCCACTTATGATACCCAAGTGGCCTCCAATGATGTTTGAAGTTGTAGTCTATTGAAGCTTTAATTTGGGGTGCAGTCTATTACGGGACAGTAAAGTATTATATCAAAGACAATGTTAGAATGCACACCCTTCCTTTTCTGTTTTATTCGTGTTTCAGTTTAATCATCCATTTTTTGAAAATGCTCAAGGGCAAAAATTTTGGCGTGCAGGCTCAACTTATGCTCCATCCCAAGCACGGATACAAAACATCCAAATACAAACTGCTGCGCCGTCGCGCTCAGCCTCAAGCCGCACAGCCACATGAATGTACATCATCACGTTGCATAACGTAATTCAACTTAACCATAGTAATCCAGTGTGATCTGTAACTTTTTCCAATCCATCTTTATTCAACATTAATCTTGAAATTTTGCTCAGGAGGCCAAGTGGTTCTAAACTTAAAGTACAGTTACAATGCCAATCCAGGCCTTTTATAACGACTCGTTTCTGTCCACTTTGTCATCTTAGGTCACCATGCATGTATTCACCCTCACCCAATGCATTTCGGGCCTCTTGCCCTTCGTCAGGGGTAGCTGCGATGTAAAAAAGGCCATCTGTAATTTTAAATACTTTCACATTTTTAACAATATATAAATCTATATTTGTAAATTCTCTCAAAACAATATAAATCATATACGTGTATGCAATAATCACCCCATAAAAGACCTCCTGCAAACTGTGACTTATGTGCCCCATTACTCTAAACACAAAAACCTTTTCAAAACATATACAGAACGTGTTCAATATGCTTAAATAAACAGCGAAAAAAACAGTGAAAGCAACCAGGTCTACCGCGCCAAGCTCCCCTTCCGACCCCCTGCTCGTAGAACCCACAAACAAATCCAAAATTCAACTCACGGTCAAACCAAATAATCCCATACCTTACAGCTCTAGACACCATGCCCAACAGCGTCACTCCTTTGACTTTAAAAACGAAAATGTGCTCCAAAAAAAAACCCAATTCACATTTAACCTCTCCGTGTATCCCAGGTGCTCCCAATCCCTTCAAAAAACATCAGGTGACACTAAACATGTGACTTCCAACCCAATCCTGCAATGAACATGAAAGAAATCCTGTGACAAAACCCCGGTACACCTACCCTACGCGCAAAAATACCATGTAAATATGCAGACAAAATTACAAGAAAACCTCCACTTATCCAATAACTTAATAATACGTGCTGTAGCATAAAAAAACAATATAAAAGAATTAACATTCAAATCAATTCTTTAAAGAATCACTTCAAATATGCCAGAGTTCGAAATGAATTTAAAAAAACAGTAATGACTCCATTTGATGTTGTCCATGCCACTTATGATACCCAAGTGGCCTCCAATGATGTTTGAAGTTGTAGTCTATTGAAGCTTTAATTTGGGGTGCAGTCTATTACGGGACAGTAAAGTATTATATCAAAGACAATGTTAGAATGCACACCCTTCCTTTTCTGTTTTATTCGTGTTTCAGTTTAATCATCCATTTTTTGAAAATGCTCAAGGGCAAAAATCTTGGCGTGCAGGCTCAACTTATGCTCCATCCCAAGCACGGATACAAAACATCCAAATACAAACTGCTGCGCCGTCGCGCTCAGCCTCAAGCCGCACAGCCACATGAATGTACATCATCACGTTGCATAACGTAATTCAACTTAACCATAGTAATCCAGTGTGATCTGTAACTTTTTCCAATCCATCTTTATTCAACATTAATCTTGAAATTTTGCTCAGGAGGCCAAGTGGTTCTAAACTTAAAGTACAGTTACAATGCCAATCCAAGCCTTTTATAACGACTCGTTTCTGTCCACTTTGTCATCTTAGGTCACCATGCATGTATTCACCCTCACCCAATGCATTTCGGGCCTCTTGCCCTTCGTCAGGGGTAGCTGCGATGTAAAAAAAAGGCCATCTGTAATTTTAAATACTTTCACATTTTTAACAATATATAAATCTATATTTGTAAATTCTCTCAAAACAATATAAATCATATACGTGTATGCAATAATCACCCCATAAAAGACCTCCTGCAAACTGTGACTTATGTGCCCCATTACTCTAAACACAAAAACCTTTTCAAAACATATACAGAACGTGTTCAATATGCTTAAATAAACAGCGAAAAAAAACAGTGAAAGCAACCAGGTCTACCGCGCCAAGCTCCCCTTCCGACCCCTGCTCGTAGAACCCACAAACAAATCCAAAATTCAACTCACGGTCAAACCAAATAATCCCATACCTTACAGCTCTAGACACCATGCCCAACAGCGTCACTCCTTTGACTTTAAAAACGAAAATGTGCTCCAAAAAAAACCCAATTCACATTTAACCTCTCCGTGTATCCCAGGTGCTCCCAATCCCTTCAAAAAACATCAGGTGACACTAAACATGTGACTTCCAACCCAATCCTGCAATGAACATGAAAGAAATCCTGTGACAAAACCCCCGGTACACCTACCCTACGCGCAAAAAATACCATGTAAATATGCAGACAAAATTACAAGAAAACCTCCACTTATCCAATAACTTAATAATACGTGCTGTAGCATAAAAAAACAATATAAAAGAATTAACATTCAAATCATTTCTATAAAGAATCACTTCAAATATGCCAGAGCTCGAAATGAATTTAAAAAAACAGTAATGACTCCATTTGATGTTGTGCATGCCACTTATGATACCCAAGTGGCATCCAATGATGTTTGAAGTTGTAGTCTATTGAAGCTTTAATTTGGGGTGCAGTCTATTACGGGACAGTAAAGTATTATATCAAAGACAATGTTAGAATGCACACCCTTCCTTTTCTGTTTTATTCGTGTTTCAGTTTAATCATCCATTTTTTTGAAAATGCTCAAGGGCAAAAATCTTGGCGTGCAGGCTCAACTTATGCTCCATCCCAAGCACGGATACAAAACATCCAAATACAAACTGCTGCGCCGTCGCGCTCAGCCTCAAGCCGCACAGCCACATGAATGTACATCATCACGTTGCATAACGTAATTCAACTTAACCATAGTAATCCAGTGTGATCTGTAACTTTTTCCAATCCATCTTTATTCAACATTAATCTTGAAATTTTGCTCAGGAGGCCAAGTGGTTCTAAACTTAAAGTACAGTTACAATGCCAATCCAGGCCTTTTATAACGACTCGTTTCTGTCCACTTTGTCATCTTAGGTCACCATGCATGTATTCACCCTCACCCAATGCATTTCGGGCCTCTTGCCCTTCGTCAGGGGTAGCTGCGATGTAAAAAAAGGCCATCTGTAATTTTAAATACTTTCACATTTTTAACAATATATAAATCTATATTTGTAAATTCTCTCAAAACAATATAAATCATATACGTGTATGCAATAATCACCCCATAAAAGACCTCCTGCAAACTGTGACTTATGTGTCCCATTACTCTAAACACAAAAACCTTTTCAAAACATATACAGAACGTGTTCAATATGCTTAAATAAACAGCGAAAAAAAACAGTGAAAGCAACCAGGTCTACCGCGCCAAGCTCCCCTTCCGACCCCCTGCTCGTAGAACCCACAAACAAATCCAAAATTCAACTCACGGTCAAACCAAATAATCCCATACCTTACAGCTCTAGACACCATGCCCAACAGCGTCACTCCTTTGACTTTAAAAACGAAAATGTGCACCAAAAAAACCCAATTCACATTTAACCTCTCCGTGTATCCCAGGTGCTCCCAATCCCTTCAAAAAACATCAGGTGACACTAAACATGTGACTTCCAACCCAATCCTGCAATGAACATGAAAGAAATCCTGTGACAAAACCCCGGTACACCTACCCTACGCGCAAAAAATACCATGTAAATATGCAGACAAAATTACAAGAAAACCTCCACTTATCCAATAACTTAATAATACGTGCTGTAGCATAAAAAAACAATATAAAAGAATTAACATTCAAATCATTTCTATAAAGAATCACTTCAAATATGCCAGAGTTCGAAATGAATTTAAAAAACAGTAATGACTCCATTTGATGTTGTCCATGCCACTTATGATACCCAAGTGGCCTCCAATGATGTTTGAAGTTGTAGTCTATTGAAGCTTTAATTTGGGGTGCAGTCTATTACGGGACAGTAAAGTATTATATCAAAGACAATGTTAGAATGCACACCCTTCCTTTTCTGTTTTATTCGTGTTTCAGTTTAATCATCCATTTTTTGAAAATGCTCAAGGGCAAAAATCTTGGCGTGCAGGTTCAACTTATGCTCCATCCCAAGCACGGATACAAAACATCCAAATACAAACTGCTGCGCCATCGCGCTCAGCCTCAAGCCGCACAGCCACATGAATGTACATCATCACGTTGCATAACGTAATTCAACTTAACCATAGTAATCCAGTGTGATCTGTAACTTTTTCCAATCCATCTTTATTCAACATTAATCTTGAAATTTTGCTCAGGAGGCCAAGTGGTTCTAAACTTAAAGTACAGTTACAATGCCAATCCAGGCCTTTTATAACGACTCGTTTCTGTCCACTTTGTCATCTTAGGTCACCATGCATGTATTCAACCTCACCCAATGCATTTCGGGCCTCTTGCCCTTCGTCAGGGGTAGCTGCGATGTAAAAAAGGCCATCTGTAATTTTAAATACTTTCACATTTTTAACAATATATAAATCTATATTTGTAAATTCTCTCAAAACAATATAAATCATATATGTGTATGCAATAATCACCCCATAAAGACCTCCTGCAAACTGTGACTTATGTGCCCCATTACTCTAAACACAAAAACCTTTTCAAAACATATACAGAACGTGTTCAATATGCTTAAATAAACAGCGAAAAAAACAGTGAAAGCAACCAGGTCTACCGCGCCAAGCTCCCCTTCCGACCCCTGCTCGTAGAACCCACAAACAAATCCAAAATTCAACTCACGGTCAAACCAAATAATCCCATACCTTACAGCTCTAGACACCATGCCCAACAGCGTCACTCCTTTGACTTTAAAAACGAAAATGTGCTCCAAAAAACCCCAATTCACATTTAACCTCTCCGTGTATCCCAGGTGCTCCCAATCCCTTCAAAAAACATCAGGTGACACTAAACATGTGACTTCCAACCCAATCCTGCAATGAACATGAAAGAAATCCTGTGACAAAACCCCGGTACACCTACCCTACGCGCAAAAAATACCATGTAAATATGCAGACAAAATTACAAGAAAACCTCCACTTATCCAATAACTTAATAATACGTGCTGTAGCATAACAAAACAATATAAAAGAATTAACATTCAAATCATTTCTATAAAGAATCACTTCAAATATGTCAGAGTTCGAAATGAATTTAAAAAACAGTAATGACTCCATTTGATGTTGTCCATGCCAGTTATGATACCCAAGTGGCCTCCAATGATGTTTGAAGTTGTAGTCTATTGAAGCTTTAATTTGGGGTGCAGTCTATTACGGGACAGTAAAGTATTATATCAAAGACAATGTTAGAATGCACACCCTTCCTTTTCTGTTTTATTCGTGTTTCAGTTTAATCATCCATTTTTTGAAAATGCTCAAGGGCAAAAATCTTGGCGTGCAGGCTCAACTTATGCTCCATCCCAAGCACGGATACAAAACATCCAAATACAAACTGCTGCGCCGTCGCGCTCAGCCTCAAGCCGCACAGCCACATGAATGTACATCATCACGTTCCATAACGTAATTCAACTTAACCATAGTAATCCAGTGTGATCTGTAACTTTTTCCAATCCATCTTTATTCAACATTAATCTTGAAATTTTGCTCAGGAGGCCAAGTGGTTCTAAACTTAAAGTACAGTTACAATGCCAATCCAGGCCTTTTATAACGACTCGTTTCTGTCCACTTTGTCATCTTAGGTCACCATGCATGTATTCACCCTCACCCAATGCATTTCGGGCCTCTTGCCCTTCGTCAGGGGTAGCTGCGATGTAAAAAAGGCCATCTGTAATTTTAAATACTTTCACATTTTTAACAATATATAAATCTATATTTGTAAATTCTCTCAAAACAATATAAATCATATACGTGTATGCAATAATCACCCCATAAAAGACCTCCTGCAAACTGTGACTTATGTGCCCCATTACTCTAAACACGCTGTTGGGCATGGTGTCTAGAGCTGTAAGGTATGGGATTATTTGGTTTGACCGTGAGTTGAATTTTGGATTTGTTTGTGGGTTCTACGAGCAGGGGGTCGGAAGGGGAGCTTGGCGCGGTAGACCTGGTTGCTTTCACTGTTTTTTTTCGCTGTTTATTTAAGCATATTGAACACGTTCTGTATATGTTTTGAAAAGGTTTTTGTGTTTAGAGTAATGGGGCACATAAGTCACAGTTTGCAGGAGGTCTTTTATGGGGTGATTATTGCATACACGTATATGATTTATATTGTTTTGAGAGAATTTACAAATATAGATTTATATATTGTTAAAAATGTGAAAGTATTTAAAATTACAGATGGCCTTTTTTTACATCGCAGCTACCCCTGACGAAGGGCAAGAGGCCCGAAATGCATTGGGTGAGGGTGAATACATGCATGGTGACCTAAGATGACAAAGTGGACAGAAACGAGTCGTTATAAAAGGCCTGGATTGGCATTGTAACTGTACTTTAAGTTTAGAACCACTTGGCCTCCTGAGCAAAATTTCAAGATTAATGTTGAATAAAGATGGATTGGAAAAAGTTACAGATCACACTGGATTACTATGGTTAAGTTGAATTACGTTATGCAACGTGATGATGTACATTCATGTGGCTGTGCGGCTTGAGGCTGAGCGCGACGGCGCAGCAGTTTGTATTTGGATGTTTTGTATCCGTGCTTGGGATGGAGCATAAGTTGAGCCTGCACGCCAAGATTTTTGCCCTTGAGCATTTTTAAAAAAAATGGATGATTAAACTGAAACACGAATAAAACAGAAAAGGAAGGGTGTGCATTCTAACATTGTCTTTGATATAATACTTTACTGTCCCGTAATAGACTGCACCCCAAATTAAAGCTTCAATAGACTACAACTTCAAACATCATTGGAGGCCACTTGGGTATCATAAGTGGCATGGACAACATCAAATGGAGTCATTACTGTTTTTTAAATTCATTTCGAACTCTGGCATATTTGAAGTGATTCTTTATAGAAATGATTTGAATGTTAATTCTTTTATATTGTTTTTTTATGCTACAGCACGTATTATTAAGTTATTGGATAAGTGGAGGTTTTCTTGTAATTTTGTCTGCATATTTACATGGTATTTTTTTGCGCGTAGGGTAGGTGTACCGGGGTTTTGTCACAGGATTTCTTTCATGTTCATTGCAGGATTGGGTTGGAAGTCACATGTTTAGTGTCACCTGATGTTTTTTGAAGGGATTGGGAGCACCTGGGATACACGGAGAGGTTAAATGTGAATTGGGTTTTTTGGAGCACATTTTCGTTTTTAAAGTCAAAGGAGTGATGCTGTTGGGCATGGTGTCTAGAGCTGTAAGGTATGGGATTATTTGGTTTGACCGTGAGTTGAATTTTGGATTTGCTTGTGGGTTCTACGAGCAGGGGTCGGAAGGGGAGCTTGGCGCGGTAGACCTGGTTGCTTTCACTGTTTTTTTCGCTGTTTATTTAAGCATATTGAACACGTTCTGTATATGTTTTGAAAAGGTTTTTGTGTTTAGAGTAATGGGGCACATAAGTCACAGTTTGCAGGAGGTCTTTATGGGGTGATTATTGCATACACGTATATGATTTATATTGTTTTGAGAGAATTTACAAATATAGATTTATATATTGTTAAAAATGTGAAAGTATTTAAAATTACAGATGGCCTTTTTTTACATCGCAGCTACCCCTGACGAAGGGCAAGAGGCCCGAAATGCATTGGGTGAGGGTGAATACATGCATGGTGACCTAAGATGACAAAGTGGACAGAAACGAGTCGTTATAAAAGGCCTGGATTGGCATTGTAACTGTACTTTAAGTTTAGAACCACTTGGCCTCCTGAGCAAAATTTCAAGATTAATGTTGAATAAAGATGGATTGGAAAAAGTTACAGATCACACTGGATTACTATGGTTAAGTTGAATTACGTTATGCAACGTGATGATGTACATTCATGTGGCTGTGCGGCTTGAGGCTGAGCGCGACGGCGCAGCAGTTTGTATTTGGATGTTTTGTATCCGTGCTTGGGATGGAGCATAAGTTGAGCCTGCACGCCAAGATTTTTGCCCTTGAGCATTTTCAAAAAATGGATGATTAAACTGAAACACGAATAAAACAGAAAAGGAAGGGTGTGCATTCTAACATTGTCTTTGATATAATACTTTACTGTCCCGTAATAGACTGCACCCCAAATTAAAGCTTCAATAGACTACAACTTCAAACATCATTGGAGGCCACTTGGGTATCATAAGTGGCATGGACAACATCAAATGGAGTCATTACTGTTTTTTTAAATTCATTTCGAACTCTGGCATATTTGAAGTGATTCTTTATAGAAATGACTTGAATGTTAATTCTTTTATATTGTTTTTTATGCTACAGCACGTATTATTAAGTTATTGGATAAGTGGAGGTTTTCTTGTAATTTTGTCTGCATATTTACATGGTATTTTTGCGCGTAGGGTAGGTGTACCGGGGTTTTGTCACAGGATTTCTTTCATGTTCATTGCAGGATTGGGTTGGAAGTCACATGTTTAGTGTCACCTGATGTTTTTGAAGGGATTGGGAGCACCTGGGATACACGGAGAGGTTAAATGTGAATTGTTTTTTTTTTTGGAGCACATTTTCGTTTTTAAAGTCAAAGGAGTGACGCTGTTGGGCATGGTGTCTAGAGCTGTAAGGTATGGGATTATTTGGTTTGACCGTGAGTTGAATTTTGGATTTGTTTGTGGGTTCTACGAGCAGGGGTCGGAAGGGGAGCTTGGCGCGGTAGACCTGGTTGCTTTCACTGTTTTTTTTCGCTGTTTATTTAAGCATATTGAACACGTTCTGTATATGTTTTGAAAAGGTTTTTGTGTTTAGAGTAATGGGGCACATAAGTCACAGTTTGCAGGAGGTCTTTATGGGGTGATTATTGCATACACGTATATGATTTATATTGTTTTGAGAGAATTTACAAATATAGATTTATATATTGTTAAAAATGTGAAAGTATTTAAAATTACAGATGGCCTTTTTTTACATCGCAGCTACCCCTGACGAAGGGCAAGAGGCCCGAAATGCATTGGGTGAGGGTGAATACATGCATGGTGACCTAAGATGACAAAGTGGACAGAAACGAGTCGTTATAAAAGGCCTGGATTGGCATTGTAACTGTACTTTAAGTTTAGAACCACTTGGCCTCCTGAGCAAAATTTCAAGATTAATGTTGAATAAAGATGGATTGGAAAAAGTTACAGATCACACTGGATTACTATGGTTAAGTTGAATTACGTTATGCAACGTGATGATGTACATTCATGTGGCTGTGCGGCTTGAGGCTGAGCGCGACGGCGCAGCAGTTTGTATTTGGATGTTTCAGGGAGAAGTGCCAGTCAAGGCCCGAACACAAAGACCGAGGCACATGAATGATGAATGTGCACGCACACATGCATTTATACACACCTCACAGCCATCTGCCCACAGCAAGTAAGGTAGCTGTGCTCTTTCACTTATCCAGTGGAATTTCCGCAGTGCCATATTTGATCCAGTCCACTTTTGCCATAAGTGGCATCCTATTTTATCATCACCATGCTTAGACACAGAGGGGCATATTTATGAGTTTTGTGGCGCAGGGCAGTGCAGCAAGTCACCTTACTGCACTGCCCTGTGTCACAGGGAAAGGGCAGGAATGCAGCGCATTCCTGTAATTTTCCCTTGCGCCAGCACCGTTTTGACAGCCTAGCACCAACGCAGGCACCCTTCCACCATGGTGCATGGGTGCCTGTGTTGTAGACAGGAATTTTGTTTTGTGCAGAAAGGGGCATCCTCTTGCACAAAAACAATCGTGAGAGCCCTTTTCCTCTTTTCAGTGTGCTGCAGAATGCAGCACCCATAGAGGAAAAAACGAGCAGAAATAAAGATATTTCTCCTCGTTACGCCTCTCCTGTGGTGGCGTATCTTTTTGTCACATTCCCAGGTTTACCAGGTCTGGTAAATATGGAAATGCGTAAAAAACCATGGAAGTTGCCTGGAAGCACCCATGCATCGCCCATGGAATGCCTCCCTTGCGCAGAGTGATGCAATGCTGCGATTTGCGCTGCGTTGTATTACTCCAGATTTTTGAAGCCATTCAAAACCACGCAAAGTGGCTTTGTGTGGCTTCAAAAATATGACCTACGGTTTGGGTCGCTCATGCACCATGCAACGCGGTGGAAGAGCGACACAAGCCGGGTCATAAATATGGCCCAGAGTGGGACTGAATTTGCAGACCTGCTGTTCCGAGTTGTGGTTAGTTGTACTGCAGGCCCAGGCCTGCGAGTCTCTTTGTGTATGTGTGTATACATCTGTGTGCGTGAATGTCTGTGTGTGTAGGTATATTGGTGAGTGAGTTTCGATGTGTGTGGGTGTTTGTGTGCTTGCATTTGAAGGGAGTGAGAGAGAGAAAACACACAGGTTTGGCCTCCGCATTTGTGAGCTACTTATTGGCAACCTGCAAGATACCAGTAACTAATAAGCTATGCCTTGAAGACCTTTGATTTAATATCTATGTACTCCATCATGCATGAACTTGTATACATTTCCTCAAGATCACTTTAAATGTTACCCTTTGGGTGGTCCTGCTCTAACCAAACTATCATTGTTTTGAAGTGTTCATTGATTTCCCTACTGATTGTCATGTGGAACACTGAGTTTAGTAACACTTCTGGTATGAACAGCAACATTGGCATAGATGGCGAACAGGTCATCAAATCATTTGTAAGGACCATTGGATTATCTGAGAACAAAGGACGTGAGTGAAGCATCTGCTATGTAATGCATCTGGGCTTGTCACTGGGGCCCAGATTTACAAACCACTTTGCGTCGGCTTTGCGTTATTTTTTTAGCATGAACCCAACACAAAGTGTTGTGGTGGGATTTTCGATCAAACTCAATTCACGGTTTTCTTTGGATTGTTACCCAAAGTAATGCAAAGTTGCGCAATGTCCTGCCTTGTGTTACCTTAAGTCAAGGGGGCATTCCATGGGTGGTACATGGGCAGTCCATGCAGCCATCCATGGGTTTTGACGCAAATCCCTATCTACTAAGACTTGGATAGAGGGATTTGTGCCAAAATCGTGCACCTCCTTGAGGCAGGTTTAATGATAAGAAATGTTTTCATTACTCCTCATTTTCCGTCTTTGCATGCCTGCTCCATTCTACAGCAAGATCACAAAGTAGGAAATGCTTTAAAGCAATAAAGCATAGTGTTTGCACTATGGTGCAAGAGTGTATGCGTTGGCACATGGCAGCCAAAAGTGCGCCAGTGCAGAGACAGAGCAGAACAGCACCCCATCTTAGTAGATATGGCACTGTTCTGCTTTCTCCCATTCACATAGCACAGCAACTTTACATACTGCTCTACATTGCATGAATTGTATGTAAATCTGGGTATGGATAACTAGAAATAGTTCATCCAAGAGCAAAAATCATGCACACTGGAGTAGAATGAGGACTGTGACATGTCTGGATAATGCAACAGTATGCAGCCATGATCTTTAAAAAAAATCCATGTGATTGAGGACCCATGCAGTTCCACCAGATGTTTACCTCCTACCCCTTGCAGATCGATCTTTATCTGGGTCAACTGTAAGTTTGTTTAAATTCATACATTTTCATTCTGTGGAATACATTAGCTAAGAAAAATATCTATTATCTGAGCACTCACAAAATAGGTTTAGATCAATAATCTCAGCTCATAATTGTACTGAATACTATAAAAAGCAAACTCTACTAGACTGTTAAGCTATAACCTTCAGAAGACAGAATCACAACAGATCGTTTATTGTTACCAGATATCAAGTTACCACAAAGAGTAAATGGCAAGCTAACTGAAAAAATAGAGCAGTCATCATAAAACATAAAATAAGGACGAACACATGACATATAGGCTGGAAACTCCGAGGAGAAAAAGATGGAGGAAGAACTTCACAGTTTGTGGTCTACTTTCACATTATGGTCTTCTGCAATATTGTAAGGTCCTCAGGTAATTATAGCACTGTGTTACTAGATCTGCGAAGAACGCTAGGTCATCATTATTTAGGTCATGTGTATTGATTAAGAATACTCACTTATGAAGTAATACAACTTTCATTGTCACATATCATCTATTATCACCTATAATTACATAGGGCCTGATGGTGGATGGGATACTCCGTCACAAATGTCTGCCGTATTCCAAGTTCCATTATACCCTATGGAACTTGTAACACGGTGGACGGGGTATCCATCAACTTTGTGTTGTAATATACCATCCACCAAGATCGTAATCAGGCCGATAGTGTATATCTATTTCAGTCAAAAGATCCAATACGCTGCTCCAGTACACATACACCTACAATGTATGAGGACGGGTTACACCTCAAAATCTTTTCCCCATACTTAGCTTGTCGTGTTGTGTGTTACTGATGTGTGTCACCTGGATCTTCCTCGCCCAAAATCAAATCTTTGAATCATCGTGTCATTTAATTTCCTGCACGCTCCAAGTAAAGATGCTGTTCTCTGTTTTACAGGTTTAGTGCGACACTTTTTTGTTTTTTCGGTTTGGATCTTGTACCTCTTGGGTCTTCTTCTATTCACTCTGATTGTTGGTATCCACCTATTTGTTTATTGTTCTCCCCTTATTGTTTGGCATACTCCCCCTTGCATTTATAATTATGGGCAGAATTATGCAAGCTTTGTATTTTACCATCAACCTTTTCAATTCAGAGGTGAATTTTAGCATTAATGTCAGTGATTCAACATTAGAATCCAAACTATATTCCACATTCCTCCCAGTTAGCCATGCCCAACCTCACCCACCCAACTCTCAAAGTAGTAACCAAAACTAAAAAAAAAACCTAATAAAACAAACATTAATAAAGGCAACAGGTCTGTCATTTTATGCTACTCTTTTGGCTTTGCCAATGTATGTTTTATTTGCAAATAGTTTTTTTGTGAAATTTTATTACAAGACCCATTCATACTTGTTTGCCCCCCGTGTGCGCATATACACACATGCACATGCACAGGTGACCATCATAGATTGTTTTTAGTCAAATTAAAATTCAAATATCGCTGCCCTTGCATGTAGATAGATGCATGTGTGCATATGCACGCGTATTGGTGGCCATTTCAGATTGTTTGTTGTCCCAAAAAACCTAAATATGCACGTGACACGCACAAAGAGACATGCAAGCAGCCCAGTAGCATTGTTGGCAAGCCTGGCCCTTGCCAATGGAAAACAAGCATTTGCAATGCAATAGGTCTAGCATTCACGCAAGTTTGAGCTATTGGCATTGCAAATGACAATGCCTTTTATTTATTTGGGGTTTTAAAACATAAATAAAAGGCATTGCCATTTACAATACCAATAGCTTAAACTCTCGCAAATGCAAGACCTATTGCATTGCAATAAAGGGCCTTCTCAACCACTTGTTAGATTGTAAATATCAGAGGAAAAGACCGGCCTGCGACGTTTTCAAAGTAGTGATAGTAGTGTAGTGAAGAAGATATGTAAGTGTTGTAAATTGCACAGACACAAAGTGTGAAGTGAGAGTTACATATGATCTGAGCTATAAACACTAACAAAGCGCTCCAACACCTTTCGCTCTGTGATTACACTGTCGCGGCTCAGGAGGAAGAGCGGGGGGGCTATTTCCTGCCCTCTCTGTGATTTGAGTGTGCAGTGTGGAATTGCATAATGTCATGGCTATTTTTGGCATAATAAAAAACACTCCAGCTGTAGTAGGGCCCTGGCTTCACCTCCTGGTGCAGTGTGGGCTGTGCTTTATGGCAGGCATGGAGGGAGGGAGGGATGGTCTCGGCTGCAGCTCAGGCCTCCTACAGTGCCCCTGCTATTACTAGTGAGCGAGAGGCGCTGAGGTGGTGGTATTGGTGGTGGTGGTATTGGTATTGGTGGTGGTGGTATTGGTGGTGGTGGTGGTATTGGTATTGGTGGTGGTTGTATTGGTGGTGCTGGTATTGGTGGTGGTGGTAATTGGTGGTGGTGGTGGCATTGGTGGTATTGGTGGTGGTATTTGGGGAGGTGGTGGTATTGGTGGTGGCGGTATTAGTATTGTTGGTGGTGGTATTGGTGGTGGTGGTACTGGTATTGGTGGTGGTACTGGTATTGGTGGTGGTGGTATTGGTGGTGGTATTGGTGGTGGTGGTATTGGTGGTGGTGTTATTGGTGGTGGTATTGGCGGTATTGGTGGTGGTATTGGTGGTGGTGGTGGTATTGGTGGTGGGGTGTTGGTGGTGGTGGTATTGGTGGTGGTGGTGGTATTGGTGGTGGTGGTATTGGTATTGGTGGTATTGGTATTGGTGGTATTGGTGGTGGTGGTATTGGTGGTGGTGGTGGTATTGGAGGTGGTGGTATTGGTGGTGGTATTGGTGATGGTGGTGGTATTGGTGGTTGTATCGGTGGTATTGGTGGTGGTATTGGTGGTGGTGGTATTGGTGGTGGTGGTGGTATTGATGGTGGTATTGGTGGTGGTAGTGGTGGTATTGGTGGCGGTATTGGTGGTGGTGGCGGTATTGGTGGTGGTGGTGGTATTGGTGGTGGTATTGGTGGTGGTGGTGGTATTGGTGGTGGTATTGGTGGTGGTGGTGGTATTGATGGTGGTGGTGGTGGTGGCATTGGTAGTATTGGTGGTGGTATTGGTGGTGGTGGTGGTATTGGTGGTGGTACTGGTGGTGGTATTGGTGGTGGTATTGGTGGTGGTATTGGTGGTGGTGGTGGAATTTGTGATGGTGGTGGTATTGGTGGTATTGGTGATATTGGTATTGGTGGTGGTATTAGTGGTGGTGGTGGTATTGGTGGTGGTGGTATTAGTGGTGGTGGTGGTACTGGTGGTGGTGGTATTGTGGTGGTGGTGGTATTTGTGGTGGTATTGGTGGTGGTATTGGTATTGGCGGTGGTGGTATTGGATTCATGGTGGTATTTGTGGTGGTATTGGTGGTGTTGGTATTGGTGGTGTTGGTATTGGTGGTGGTGGTATTGGTGGTGGTGGTATTGGTGCTGTTGGTGGTATTGGTGGTGGTGGTGGTATTGGTGGTGGTGGTATTGGTGGTGATGGTATTAGTGATGGTGGTGGTATTGGTGGTGGAATTGGTGGTGGTGGAATTGGTGGTGGTGGAGGTGGTGGTGGAGGTGGTGGTATTGATGGTGGTGGTGGTATTGATGGTGGTGGTGGCATTGGTAGTATTGGTGGTGGTATTGGTGGTGATATTGGTGGTGGTGGTATTGGTGGTGGTGGTATTGGTGGTGGTGGTGGTATTAGTGGTGGTGGTAGTGGTATTGGTGGTGGTATTGGTGGTGGTGGTGGTATTGGTGGTGTTGGTATTGGTGGTGATGATCTTGGTGGATTTGGTGGTATTGGTGGTGATGATATTGGTGGTATTGGTGGTGGTGGTGGTGGTATTGGTGGTGGTGGTATTGCTGTTGGTGGTATTGGTGGTGGTATTGGTGGTGGTGGTGTCAGTGGTGGTGGTGGTGTCAGTGGTGGTGTTAGTATTGGTGGTGGTGGTATTGGTGGTGGTATTGGTATTGGCGGTGGTATTGGTGGTGGTGGTGGTATTGGTGGTGGTGGTATTGGTGGTGGTATTGGTATTGGTGGTGGTGGTGATGGTGGTGGTATTGGTGGTATTGCTGGTGGTGGTGGGGTGGTATTGGTGGTGATATTGGTGGTATTGGTGGTGGTATTGGTATTGGTGGTGGTGGTATTTGTGGTGGTGGTGGTATTGGTGGTGATATTGGTGGTGGTGGTATTGGTGGTGTTGTTGGTGGAGGTGGTGGTGGTGATATTGGTGGTGGTATTGGTGGTGGTGATGGTGGTATTGGCGGTGGTGGTATTGATGGTGGTGGTATTGGTGGTGGTGGTGGTATTGGTGGTATTGGTGCTGGTGGTATTGGTGATGGTGGTGGTATTGGTGGTGGAATTGGTGGTGGTGGAGGTGGTGGTATTGATGGTGGTGGTGGTGGTGGCATTGGTAGTATTGGTGGTGGTATTGGTGGTGGTGGTGGTATTGGTGGTGGTGGTATTGGTGGTGGTGGTAGTGGTATTGGTGGTGGTGATATTGGTGGTGGTGGTGGTATTGGTGGTGGTGGTATTGGTGGTGGTGGTATTGGTGGTGGTATTGGTGGTGATGATCTTGGTGGTGGTGGTGGTATTGGTGGTGATGATATTGGTGGTATTGGTAGTGGTATTGGTGGAGGTATTGGTGGTATTGGTGGTGGTATTGGTGGTGGTGGTGTCAGTGGTGGTGTTAGTATTGGTGGTATTGGTGGTGGTATTGGTGGTGGTGGTATTGGTGGTGGTATTGGTATTGGCGGTGGTATTGGGGGTGGTGGTGGTGGTATTGGTGGTGGTGTTATTGGTGGTGGTGTTGGTGGTGGTATTGGTATTGGTGTTGGGGGTATTGGTGGTGGTGGTGATGGTGGTGGTATTGGTGGTGATGGAGGTGGTGGTATTGCTGGTGGTGGTGGGGTGGTATTGGTGGTGGTATTGGTATTGGTGGTGGTAGCATTGGTGGTGGTGGTGGTATTGGTGGTGGTATTGGTGGTGGTGGTATTGGTGGTGGTATTGGTGGTGTTGTTGTTGGTGGTGGTGATATTGGTGGTGGTATTGGTGGTGGTGGTATTGGCGGTGGTGATGGTGGTATTGACGGTGGTGGTGGTATTGATGGTGGTGGTATTGGTGCTGGTGGTGGTATTGGTGGTATTGGTGCTGGTGGTATTGGTAGTGGTGGTGGTATTGTTAATAAAACAGGCTTTTGAAAACAACCCGTCAGGTGGCTTTAGTACAGATGACATGTAACACAGATGTGCTGTTGTCAGCTTCAGCCCATTAGCACAGGATTATGTGCTACCTGGAATTCACATGACTTAATTAGCTAATCATTTCTAAATCCATTTTACTTGGGGGGGGAGGAGGGATGTTGAAACAGACAAAAGATAATGCCGGGTTAAAGTGATTGAAAGCAGGCGCCCGTGTTACGGCCGTGCTGCTTAAAAAAACACAAGCGGTTTCAGCTGAAGCAGTGGTGGTGGTGGTGGTAGTGGTATTGGTGGTGGAATTGGTGGTGGTGGTGGTATTGTTGGTGGTGGTATTGTTGGTGGTGGTATTGTTGGTGGTGGTATTGGTGGTGAAGATCTTGGTGGTGGTGGTGGTATTGGTGGTGATGATATTGGTGGTATTGGTGGTGGTGGTGGTAGTATTGGTGGTGGTATTGGTGGTATTGGTGGTGGTGGTATTGCTGTTGGTGGTATTGGTGGTGGTATTGGTGGTGGTATTGTGGTGGTGGTGTCAGTGGTGGTGTTAGTATTGGTGGTTTTGGTGGTGGTGGTATTGGTGGTGGTATTGGTATTGGTGGTGGTATTGGTGGTGGTGGTGGTATTGGTGGTGGTGGTATTGGTGGTGGTATTGGTGGTGGTATTGGTATTGGTGGTGGTGGTATTTGTGGTGGTGGTGGTATTGGTGGTGATATTGGTGGTGGTGGTATTGGTGGTGTTGTTGGTGGAGGTGGTGGTGGTGATATTGGTGGTGGTATTGGTGGTGGTGATGGTGGTATTGGCGGTGGTATTATTGCTGGTGGTATTGGTGGTGGTGGTATTTGTGGTGGTGGTGGTATTGGTGGTGGTGGTATTGGTGGTATTGGTGGTGTGTTGTTGGTGGTGGTGATATTGGTGGTGGTGATGGTGGTATTGGCGGTGGTGGTGGTATTGATGGTGGTGGTATTGGTGGTGGTGGTGGTATTGGTGGTATTGGTGCTGGTGGTATTGGTGATGGTGGTGTTATTGGTGGTGGAATTGGTGGTGGTGGAGGTGGTGGCATTGATGGTGGTGGTGGTATTGGTGGTGGTGGTGGCATTGGTAGTATTGGTGGTGGTATTGGTGGTGGTATTGGTGGTGGTGGTATTGGTGGTGGTATTGATGGTGGTGGTATTGGTGGTGGTGGTGGTATTGGTGGTGGTGGTTGTGGTGTTGGTGGTATTGGTGGTGGTGATATTGGTGGTGGTGGTATTGGTGGTGGTGGTGGTATTGGTGGTGGTGGTATTGGTGGTATTGGTGGTGATGATCTTGGTGGTGGTGGTGGTATTGGTGGTGATGATATTGGTGGTATTGGTGGTGGTGGTGGTGTTATTGGTGGTGGTATTGGTGGTATTGGTGGTGGTATTGGTGGTGGTGGTGTCAGTGGTGGTGTTAGTATTGGTGGTAATGATGGTGGTGGTATTGGTGGTGGTATTGGTATTGGTGGTGGTATTGGTGGTGGTGGTGGTATTGGTGGTGGTATTGGTGGTGGTATTGGTGGTGGTATTGGTATTGGTGGTGGTGGTGATGGTGGTGGTAATGGTGGTGGTGGAGGTGGTGGTATTGCTGGTGGTGGTGGGGTGGTATTGGTGGTGGTATTGGTATTGGTGGTGGTGGCATTGGTGGTGGTGGCATTGGTGGTGGTGGTGGTATTGGTGGTATTGGTGGTGGTATTGGTGGTGGTGGTGGTATTGGTGGTGGTATTGGTGGTGGTATTGGTGGTGTTGTTGTTGGTGGTGGTGATATTGGTGGTGGTGGTATTGGCGGTGGTGATGGTGGTATTGACGGTGGTGGTGGTATAGATGGTGGTGGTATTGGTGCTGGTGGTGGTATTGGTGCTGGTGGTATTGGTAGTGGTGGTGGTATTGTTAATAAAACAGGCTTTTGAAAACAACCCGTCAGGTGGCTTTAGTACAGATGACATGTAACACAGATGTGCTGTTGTCAGCTTCAGCCCATTAGCACAGGATTATGTGCTACCTGGAATTCACATGACTTAATTAGCTAATCATTTCTAAATCCATTTTACTTGGGGGGGAGGGGGGATTGAAACAGACAAAAGATAATGCCGGGTTAAAGTGATTGAAAGCAGGCGCCCGTGTTACAGGGGCGGCCGTGCTGCTTAAAAAAACACAAGCGGTTTCAGCTGAAGCAGCGCATGTCCGGCCTGCAGTAAGAGAAACTCAATAAAGTAAATAGTGCTTTCAGACTAAATAACAGTTCCCGTGAAACAACCGAAGTAAAGGGGCCAGTACGACATGGGAAGGTACAAATGAAGGCAAGGCCGTACTGAGGAGGGACTAACAAGCCTATTAACAAATCCGAAGGCAGCATTTACGAAAGACAATGATACAAGCGAATGAAAAATATGGGAGGAGAGTGGGCGCGGCTTCTCTCCCATACTCTACTACAGCAGTCTCGCAGAGCGAGCAGTGCATGTGCGCTGCCGCTAGGCTCGACCTAAAAATTAAAATAAGAACACATAGGACTAGTTACTCCAGGACCTGAAGGTGACTTCATTTTGGGAGCATGTGAACTTTGTGCACAAGCAGATCGACGTGACTCACAGACAGGTAAGCAGGTGACTGAAGTGGGCTGAACCTGTGGTGCATCCTGTGGTGGCCGGAAGCAACATGTGATTGACACTACAGCAGACCAATGAGACCGGAGGGCTGACTAAAGCCCCTTTGCAGCAACAATGTGTAAATATATACTTTTGCTAAAATCTAGAGGTCCCTGATGATGCCAGACCTAAAAAAGTAGTCCAATATTTGTTTGGAGCTCCATAGGGCCCATAGTGCCAACTTTCCTTTGCAGAAGTGCCTCCATCCTGTTGTGTCGTATGGCAAGCACACCCTGGCATATACATGTCATTCTTTTGATTCTTGTATTGAAAGAAGTGCACTATGAGCTGGGTTACTGGAAAAATCTGATTGTGCCACCATGGCGTTTTCCACATAAATATCAAGTTGCCGCATTCACCACATGATTCACCATTTACTGTATAATTCGCAGATTTGCACAAGAAACAATGTTTACGGCTCAAATGAAACAATAATTGCTGCACACAGGTGAAAGGCAATGGCATTCTCTATATGAAAGCTAACAGGTCACCTATAGTTGTTGTTTGCTTTTACTAGCCATTCAAAGAGAAGAGGCATTCTTGCCAAGATAATGTAAATGCCCACATTTGATGGACTGGGAAATAGCGCTCGTCTGCAGTGGAAATAAATGTATAAATACATAAACGTAATTCAAACATTCTGTATACAATGATTCCTTTTCGTCATGATTTTTTTAATTTCAATATTAACACACATTCAAGTTCACACGACTGCCACTGTTCTCAAACCTGCCATTATTTCAACAGGGCACTTAAGGCTTCACAAATCTGCTGAATCACTTTTTAAGGTCCTGTGTCTTTAATCTTACAAGTACCACTTAGCGAGGCGCCTACTTAATAAATATGAAATGTGGTCTAGTGTTACGCACGGCAGTTTTTAATGGACAGAGGTGCTGCATAATTGCCTCATAATTTACCTTTCTTGGCAGCATAATTCAGTCAACCTTGTCGCATAATTCCAGTGGCCCTGAAAATTGTATTAATTTCCTTCACTCTGGCTGTTGTCATCATAGTTGCAGTTTAGATTCTCCTCGTAATGTTCCAGCTTAGAATTAAAGGAGGAGCAATGTTACTCGAGTCTCATCGAGACTGCCTGCACTCACCTCAGCGCTTGGATACCCTCATGGGTGACAAGCAGCGCTCCACAAATCCACTCTTATTCTTGCAGCCGTTTGCAATTAGTGACTCAGAATTGTTAACATTGTACATAAGAGTAAATTGCAGGGAGTTTAGTTTGACCTATGGCTTTATTCAGCACGGCGTATCACCCCGTGAGGGCATCCACAACGGCCCCAACAGCGCTGGGATGCCTGGCTTCACCCTGGGGGTGCCCAGGAGTGGACATTTCACAGGGAAAAGCCAGGAAGGGTTCCACAGCGGTATGCGTACAGCGCCTGGACACCCCTTTGGGGGTATGGGTGCGCTTTACAAGTACAAATTTCATTTCATTCATTTCATTTCATCCAGGCGCTGCCCATGGGCATGGGGAGATTAAGTGAGTTGCCCAGAATCACAGGATGTTGCGCCGACACTGAGACTCGAACCTAGAACCCTTTCTTCCGAGTAAGCAGCTTTGGCCCCTGCACCACTGCCTCTGGGATTGGAAGTAGCTAAGAATGGCGCTGAACACACATTTCAAGAGCTCCTTGCTGGCCACCTGTTTGCATATGGATCCTGGCTTTGAATCAGAGCCCCTTTAAACGGAACAGGTCCTACCAGTCCAGGAAGTGTCCTGGCAGCCCTGGGACCTTGAGAAGCTTGCTGGGAAGCAGAGAAGAACCTGTCTGTACCTCACGACCTGGGAGAATGAGGTAGTATTGGGTGGCAGTTCACCAAGTACTAGTCAAAACAGGGCAGCAGCAGCTCTCTGGAGGCTCCATTGCCAGAGGAAAGGTGGGATACTGGGGAGTGCTGAGGACTTGTGTGGACAGGGATGGAGAGTCCTCCCAGGAACATGTGTACCACAGCTTGGCTCACAACGAAGTAGCATGAGGTATGCAGAGGAATAAGTTGTATGTGAGAAGAGGCCGCCCTTGTTAGGCCCCCTCCACACCTTGGAGTTTGCTGATGGAGTGGAGGGCAGAGATACAACTGGAGATACCATAGATTCTCCAATGAGAATAGACATTTGACGGACACCTAAGAACTTACAGTAGCTCAACTCACCCATCAAAGCATTATTTGGCTTAATGTCTCTTTCCCACATTGTGTTTCTGATAAATGAAAAACATGATACTGCTTCCAAAATATTAACCCTCACACGATCATACCATAGGCAGATGAGACAGGCACTATACTAGCATGTCTGGAGCCCCCATACAGCGAATACTGAGGTATTAATTAACTGATACTTCTGGAGAGCTGCCACAATAGACATTAAAAGCTGCCTCTTTCAGATCTTGAGACATGCATGCAGTGTAACTGACACTGTGCACAGACTGGAACCGACTACCTGTATTGTGTATTTTTTGTATTTATATTTCTAAAGCCAAAAAGCAGTACGAAGGGTACCTCGATGCTGAAGGGTCATAAAAGAAAGAAAAAAAAAGGTTGAGTGGCTAGCAACAGAAAGTACTCAGGACAGTTTTAGGAGAGATGTAACCAAGCTATTAAAGCTTTTCTAAACTTCAGAAGTGAAAACGTGCTTTTTAACTGTGAAGCAAGCTCATTCCAGAGCCTAAGACACACAATTGATGGACGGAAGGCAGAACAAATCAAAACATTTGTGAGAAGTTGGCCTGGTATATGCTGTCCACTAATTAAAGTGGGCACCTTGCACCAGTCCAAACGACCCTTATTGATGATTAGGTTATAGACAACCTTTATTGAAAGCTATCCTAGTGGTAGCTATGGAGAGCAGCCTTCAAGCTAAGTCTTAAAGGAATGTGAATCAGCTTGTTTTACCAGATCATAACCTCCCGAATGACCAAATGAAAGGAGAACCACACAAGGAATATATAAAATATATGTATTTATTACTAAACACTCTCTACTAACCTCTTTATGAGATTAGAGAACAAAGCACACAATATTAAATCACTAGAACGACAGTAAAAGCACAATACACAGTGGGCTCCAGGGGGAGACCGAACCATATACTAAGAAAGTGGTATAACAACCACGACTTCACTAGACACAGTGCCTAGAGCACGTAGAATCGCTGGGACACCAAGGAACAACAAAAAGTAGTGACACAGGGGACCCACGGAGGACGGGTGCAGTGTGTGAACACAGGCGCGAGCTCCGTACAACTCTATGGGAAAGTCGCGGTTGGAAATTTAGAGATTAAGGACACTTCAGAGAGGACTTTAAGCAAACCCAGCTAAACATAGAAGGTTCTAAGGCCAGCACCCTTGAGAGTACCGAGGTACCCGTGTTACCTATCCCAGAGGAGCCGGGTGCATAGGGGTCAAGTGATGTCAGAAACCTTCGTTGTTTTCAATGGCGTGTTGCGGAAAAGTGCTGCTGCCGGGAAGATGAAAAGTGTCCGGTGTGATCCAAGCCTGGATCGGAGATGAGAAGAACCTGAAAGCAGAGGGGACAGAGTCTGGGTCACTTCACAGTGACCAGGGGCACGATAGACGAATGCCCACCGATGTTGGGTGTCTCAGGTGCGAAGAGGTGAAGCTTGACTCTGCAGCCACGGGGACCAGGAGATGTCTACAATGACCAAAGTCCAGAGGTGAGCTGTCCCACAAAGGATGTCGAGTGCTGGGGGGTCAGTGTCCGGATTGAACACCAACAAGCTTTGGCAACTGCAACCCATGCGGTCAGAGGAAAGATGCTTCTGCGAGGACCAGCAAGGTCCTGGGGACTCTCCAAGCTATGGAGAGTCAGGGCACGTCTGGAGCAACCAGGGAAGCCCACAGAAAGTCAAAATTACCTTCACAGGGACTCACAGGCCAACGGACCAGGGAGCGCGAAGGGACCTCGAGCTGAATCACCAAATACCAGCCCACGGAACACTCGTGGAGTGTAGGCCGGAAATCTTCAGTGGAATTACTGCTCTGGGTCAGGACTACACGCAGCCCAAAGCACAGCCTCTGGGATTGCCGAAAAGCATATGCTGCTGCAAATGTACACAGTGCACAGGGGTACGGGTTGCACGGTCCCCACGAGGGATACGGGCCTCAGGATTGCTGAGAGCACAGATCAACCTCAGAGACCTCAGGAACCCACCTCCTGTGTTGCATAAATCTTCAGAGTCCTCAGGAGCTTGGGAGATGCAAACTGGTCAGATGCGTTTAGGTGCCTGCTTTGCAGGGGAGTAACTCCTTTACTCCAAGGGAGATTTCTTCAGTCGTCCAGCATTGTGCAGATCGTCGAAGTACTTGGTTTCTGTAGCAGAGTTTAGTCCAGGTAGAATCTAAAGTCCTGTAGTCAGGGGTTCCTACTTTATACCCAAGGAAGGGGTGTGACTAACTCTGGGGACCCACCTATGGGAGGGTCAGGACAGAGGGGTGGCTACACCCATGTCCTTTGTCCAGTTTGGCGCCAGAGCAGGAGCAAATGGCTCCTGCAACCGGTTTGAGCTGGACTATGCACAGGGACACCAAATGTGCCCCCAGTGCAGACATCAAAGCACTCTGAGAGTGCACCCACCCAGCCCCAATACACTAAAGCCTGTCTGGGAGGTGGTCACACCTCCCTGTGACAGGAAACCTATTGTCAAGCCTTCCCCTGCCGGAGTTTCGTCCAGCAGCAGGAGGGCAGGTTCGTGTCTGTGGCTGGCAGCATCCATTTTGTGATGCCAGGGTCAAGAAAGCTGGTACCGGGTGTACCGGTGTTGTCATATTTCTCCCTCTAGGAGGGTGGAATCATACCTCCCACACCAGTTACTGGTGTGGAGGTATGATTCCAAGGTGTTTGACACCAAACATGACATGTTTCCATGCAGCCGTTTTAAAGTTAGCATTTACCGCGAGGTTATAATGCACTTAAGTATATATGGTTGGCTGCATCATAGACAACCCCGGAAAAGAGGTTCCGAAGGCTGCAGAGGGGCTCTGCTCATACATGGGCACCCTCTCACATAAAACCCAGCACCCTGCCTTCAGGATTGATAAGGCCTGCCATAGGGGTGACTGATAGGTTTATATGTGCAGTGATTAGGATAGATATAGTGAACCTATATCTAGGTAAGGGGTGCATGCACCACCTTACACAGGCTGCTGTAGCAGACCTGTGGTGTCATTTTAAATGGTCTCTCAGGGGTGGCATAATACATGCTGCAGCCCCTGGGAGGCCTCTGGGGTACCTATGCCCTGGGTACATAGTATACCATATCCTAGGGACTTATAAGGGTACCCCAGAATCCAATCTGGAGTGTACCTAAAGTACATGCAATCAATTTAGAGGAGAAAGCAGCTAGACTGGGGTCCTGAATAGCAGGATCCCAGTCAGACTAAGTCGAAAACAGTGAAACATCAGCAAAAAGTGGGGGTAACTATAAGAAGCAGATCCTACTCTCCTACACAACCCCCTCCCAAACGTCAGGACATTAAACTAACCTTGACCAGTTGAGTCTTCATGTTCTAAGTGGAAATATCTGGAGAGTCCATCTGCATTGGCATGGTTACTCCCAGGTCTATGTTCCACTGTATAGTCCATCCCCTGTAGGGAAATGGACCACCTCAAAAGTTTGGGGTTTTCACCCTTCATCTGTTTTAGCCATAAGAGGGGCTTATGGTCTCTCTGAACAATGAAGTGAGTGCCAAACAAGTATGGCCTCAGCTTCTTCAGAGCCCAAACCACAGCAAAGGCTTCCATCTCAATAGCTGACCAACGTTTCTCTCTGGGGGTCAGCCTTCTGCTGATAAAAGCTACTGGCTGATCCTGACCTTCATCATTCAATTGTGATAACACAGCCCCTACCCCCAACTCAGATGCATCTGTTTGGACAATGAATTGTTTGGAATAGTCAGGACTTTGCAGAATGGGAACAGTGCACATGGCCTGCTTCAGGTCATCAAATGCCTTTTGACAGCTAACTGTCCACTGAACTTTCTTTGGCATTCTCTTGGAAGTTAAGTAATTCAAAGGGGGCACTATGGATCCATATCCTTTGACAAACCTCCTATAGTACCCAGTCAGGCCCAAGAAAGCTCTGACCTGAGTCTGGGTGGTTGGAGCAACCCAGTCCATGATGGTCTGGATTTTGCTCTGCAATGGTTGAACCTGGCCTCCACCCACAAGGTGGCCCAGGTACACAACCTGACTCTGCCCTATCTGGCACTTGGTGGCCTTGATAGTTAGGCCTTCTTTCTGCAGGGCCTCCAAAACATTTCTCAGGTGGACCAGGTGATCCTCCCAGGTGGAACTAAAGACAGCACTATCATCTAGATAAGCTGCACTATAGGCTTCCAGACCTGTAAGGACTTTATTCACCAACCTTTGAAAAGTGGCAGGTGCATTCTTCAAACCAAAGGGCATCATCACAAATTGGTAGTGCCCACTAGGGGTTGAGAATGCTGTTTTGGCTTTTGCATCTTCAGCTAATCTGATTTGCCAGTAGCCAGCTGTTAGGTCAAATGTGCTCAGAAACTTGGCTGAGGCCAAAGTATCTATAAGCTCATCTGCCCTAGGGATTGGATGGGCATCAGTCCTAGTGACTGCATTGAGACCTCTGTAGTCAACACAAAACCTCATCTCTCTCTTACCACCCTGGGTGTGAGGTTTGGGTACCAAGACCACTGGACTAGCCCAAGGGCTATCTGAGGGTTCAATCACTCCCAAATCCAACATCTTCTGGACTTCAGTCCTGATGCAGTCCCTGACATGGTCAGGTTGCCTGTAAATCTTATTTTTGACAGGCAGACTGTCACCTGTGTCCACTTCATGAGTGCACCAGGTAGTCTGACTTGGAGTCAGTGAAAACATATGTCTAAACTGATTAAGAACTTTTCTGCAATCAGTTTGCTGCTGGACAGTGAGGCTGCCTGCCAAGGCTACACCATCCACTGAACCATCATCAGGGTTCTGTGAGAGCAGGTCAGGGAGTGGATCACTCTCTTCCTCCTGTCCCTCATCAGTAGCCATGAGCAAGCCCATGTCTGCCCTGTCAACATATGGTTTGAGCCTGTTCACATGGAGCACTCTATGGGGGCTCCTGGGAGTTCCAAGGTCCACCAGGTAGGTAACCTCTCCCTTCTGCTCAATGATTGTATGAGGGCCACTCCACTTGTCTTGGAGGGCTGCTGGGGCCACAGGCTCCAACACCCATACTTTCTGTCCTGGCTGATAAACAGTCAACACAGCCTTTTGGTCATGCCAGGCCTTTTGCAATTCCTGGCTAGCCTCAAGGTTTTTAGTTGCCTTCTTCATGTACTCAGCCATCCTGGAGCGGAGACCAAGTACATAGTCCACAATATCCTGTTTAGGGGGTTTGAGAGGTAACTCCCATCCCTCCTTCACTAGACACAAGGGACCCCTAACTGGATGTCCCCACAGAAGTTCAAAAGGGCTGTAACCAACCCCCTTCTGAGGAACCTCTCTGTAGGCAAAGAGAAGGCAGGGCAAAAGGATGTCCCATCTGCGCCTAAGCTTTTCTGGGAGACCTTTAATCATGCCCTTCAGGGTTTTGTTGAACCTTTCAACTAACCCATTGCATTGTGGGTGATAAGGGGTGGTAAATTTGTAATTTACTCCACACTCCTTCCACATAGCAGTCAAGTAACCAGACATGAAGTTTGTACCTCGGTCTGATACTACCTCCTTAGGAAAACCCACCCTGGAAAAGATTCCCAGGAGGGCCCTTGCCACCACAGGAGCTGTGGTAGTTCTAAGGGGAATTGCCTCTGGATACCTAGTGGCATGGTCCACCACCACCAGTATAAATCTGTGCCCAGATGCAGTTTGAGGATCCATGGGACCAACAATGTAAATCCCAACCCTCTCAAAGGGAACCCCCACCACAGGTAATGGTATCAGGGGGGCCTTTGTAGTACCACCTGCCTTACCACTGGCTTGACAGGTGACACAGGAGCGACAAAACTCCTTGGTGTCTTCAGACATGTGAGGCCAATGAAAGTGAGGGACAATTCTGTCCCAAGTCTTGTTTTGGCCTAGTTGACCTGCTAATGGGATGTCATGTGCTAGTGTCAATAGGAAGCCCCTAAACTTCAGAGGTATAACCAACCTCCTGGTAGCACCAGGCTTGGGGTCTCTACTCTCTGAGTAAAGGAGTCCATCATCCTAGTAGATCCTATGGGACCCACTAGCACTCCCAGCAGCCTCAGCAGCAGCTTGCTGTCTGAGGGGTTCAAGAGAGGGGCAGCTCAGCTGCTCCTCGCTCAGATCTGCCCTGGAAGGGCCCCCTGTCCCCAAGAACTCAACCTGATCAGGTTCAAGCTCATCTGGGACAGTTCCTTCTTCAGGACTAAGATCAGCTCCCTCAAGAGACTGGTCTGGATTCTGAGGCAGGGGGGAAGACACTGCCTTACCCCTACTGCTCCTTCTCTTGGAAGGTGCCTGGTCCATTTTTCCAGGATCCAGGGCCTGTTCAGTGTTAGACATTTTTGCCTGTGACCTAGTCATAGCAAACACATCTGCATGGATACCCAACATTTCTGCATGAGTCCTGAGTTCCACTTCAGCCCAAGCTGAAGTTTCTAAATCATTGCCCAACAAGCATTCAACAGGGAGGCCTGCACTTACCACAACCTTCTTAGGGCCAGTTACCCCTCCCCAGGTGAAATTAACAACTGCCAAGGAATGGTCTGTCCTGACATTGCTAGCATTGGTCACTTGGTACATCTCACCAAGTATGATTTGCTCAGGGGCCACAAGATCTTTGGTCACCATGGTGACACTTGCACCTGTGTCCCTGAATGCCAAGGCCTCTTTTCCATTGATTACAGGCTGTTGTCTGTATTTGCCCAGATTACTGGGGCATACAAATATGGAGGCCATATCCATGCCTCCATCACAGATCAACATAGCCTGAGTTGGAACTCGGCCAGAGTCCATCTCAGATCCCAGGGTTAACCCTACTACACCCTTATTTGGAGTACCACCACTTGGAGCTGAACTAGGGGGAACAGTTGCCTTAGGGGCAGTGGTGGTTGGAGTTGAGTCCTTGGACTTGGTACAATCACTTGTCCAATGGGTCTTCTGTTTACAGATTTGACACCATGGCTTCTTCTTGCCTTTACCCTTGTTTGATTGTGACTCCCCACCAGATGCAGATTTTTGGGGCCCTTGATAAGACTTCTGGTCTTTACCCCTCTCCCCACCCTTATCAGAGTTTTTAGAATCTTGCTTCTTGGAGTCACCACCTTGGTTCTGAACCTTCTGCCTCACCCTTGTTCTGACCCATTTGTCTGCCTTCTGGCCCAATTCTTGGGGAGAGGTCAGATCAGAGTCCACCAGGTACTGATGCAACAGCTGATTTTGACAATTATTAAGGATCTGCTCCCTCAAAATTAAATTGTACAATCCTTTAAAATCACACACTTTACTGCCAAGTAACCAGCCTTCCAGAGCCTTAGTAGCACAATCTACAAAGTCAACCCAGTCTTGAGTCTGTGCCTTCTGGGTGTCTCTGAACTTAATCCTGTACTGTTGAGTGGTTAAGCCAAACCCATCAATCAGAGCACTCTTCAAGACTTTGTAATTATCAGCATCCTCTTCTCTAACAGTGAGGAGCTTGTCTCTACCTTTGTCTGCAAAGGAGAGCCACACGATTGCTGCCCACTGCTCCTGAGGGACCCGCTGTACCTTACAGGCCCTCTCCAGTGCAGTTATCCATTTGTGGATGTCATCCCCACTCTGGTAGGGAGGGACAATCTTGTTCAGGTTCCTATGGTCATGAGTATGTTCTCTACCTCTAGGGACACTGTTGCTGCCACCATGGGGCTCTAGCCCCAACTTCTGAGAAGCTCTCTGAAGCTCCAGGGATTCCCTATCTAAGGCCAATTGCTCTCTCTTGATTCTGAGCTTAGCTCTCTCAAACTCAAGCAGTTGGCACTTCTTCTCCTAAGAGGACTACCTTTTATGAGAAGCAGAGGTCCTATGAGAAACAGAGCTCCCTACACAAGTACCAGAATGATTAGATTCCTGAGAAGGAGATCTTGATCTTCTTGGTAAACTGTTAACCCTTCCAGGTGGGGTAAAAAGAGGGCCACTGAGGCCTTCTCCCTCACCTCCAGGAAGAATTGGATTGTCCAGGTTAGGATAATTTTGATCCTCCTGGCCAGCATCAGAGTCCAGGTCATAGAAGTTTTCACTTCCTGGCCTTTCCTCTTCTGCTGTCCCACCCAACTTGCCTGCCTCATCAGACCCTGGGGTCTTTCTGAGGTCATCTAAAAGCAAAGCCTCTATGAGGCGTTGAGTGTTTGGGTTTTTCCCTGTCTTCAGTTTCCTAGATGTACACATGGTTCTCAATTCCTGAAATGAGATATGGTCATACTTAGTTGGCAGAGGCCCACTGGCTTCTGGCCTAGAAGACATACTAGTGTTATGTGGTGTAGGCACCTACCTAACCTAGTGGGAACTGAGACTCTCTTGAGTTGGAGAAAGGGTGTGCTAGACCCTTGGTTACCCAACTCCAAGTTCAGAAGAACTTACTTTATTCTAGTCTTGATTTATATGTACCTAAGTACCTTTAGTGGTTTTCAGTTAGTCACTCAATGAGATTATCTGGTAAAACAATAGCAAGCTTGAATCCAACCGCTGCACACCAATGTGAGAAGTTGGCCTGGTATATGCTGTCCACTAATTAAAGTGGGCACCTTGCACCAGTCCAAACGACCCTTATTGATGATTAGGTTAAAGACAACCTTTATTGAAAGCTATCCTAGTGGTAGCTATGGAGAGCAGCCTTCAGGCTAAGTCTTGAAGGAATGTGAAGCAGCTTGTTTTACCAGATCATAACCTCTCGAATGACCAAATGAAAGGAGAACCACACAAGGAATATATAAAATATATGTATCTATTACTAAACACTCTCTACTAACCTCTTTAAGAGATTAGAGAACAAAGCACACAATATTAAATCACTAGAACGACAGTAAATAGCACAATACACAGCGGGCTCCAGGGGGAGACCGAACCATATTCTAAGAAAGTGGTATAACAACCACGACTTGACTAGACACAGTGCCTAGAGCACGTAGAATCGCTAGGACCCCAAGGAGCCACCCAAAGTAGTGACACAGGGGACCCACGGAGGACGGGTGCAGAGTGTGAACACAGGTGCGAGCTCCGTACAACTCTATGGGAAAGTCGCGGTTGGAAATTTAAAGATTAAGGACACTTCGGAGAGGACTTTAAGCAAACCCAGCTAAACATAGAAGGTTCTAAGGCCAGCACCCTTGAGAGTACCGAGGTACCCGTGTTACCTATCCCAGAGGAGCCGGGTGCATAGGGGTCAATTGATGTCGGAAACCTTCGTCATTTTCAATGGCGTGTTGCGGAAAAGTGCTGCTGCCGGGAAGATGAAAAGTGTCCAGTGTGATCCAAGCCTGGATCAGAGATGAGAAGAACCTGAAAGCAGAGGGGACAGAGTCTGGGTCACTTCACAGTGACCAGGGGCACGATAGACGAATGCCCACCGATGTCGGGTGTCTCAGGTGCGAAGAGGTGAAGCTTGACTCTGCAGCCACGGGGACCAGGAGATGTCTACGATGACCAAAGTCTGGAGGTGAGCTGTCCCATGAAGGATGTCGAGTGCTGGGGGGGTCAGTGTCCGGATTGAACACCAACAAGCCTTGGCAACTGCAACCCATGCGGTCAGAGGAAAGATGCTTCTGCGAGGACGAGCAAGGTCCTGGGGACTCTCCAAGCTATGGAGAGGCAGGACACATCTGGAGCAATCAGGAAAGCCCATGGAAAGTCAAAGTTACCTTCACAGGGACCCACAGGCCAATGGACCAGGGAGCGCGAAGGGACCTCGAGCTGAATCACCAAATACCAGCCCACGGAACACTCGTGGAATGTAGGCCGGAAATCTTCTGTGGAATTACTGCTCTGGGTCAGAATTACAAGCAGCCCAAAGCACAGCCTCCGGGATTGCAGAAAAGCATATGCTGCTGTAAATGTACACGGTGCACAGGGGTACGGGTTGCACGGTCCCCACGAGGGATACGGGCCTCAGGATTGCTGAGAGCACAGATCAACCTCAAAGACCTTGGGAACCCATCTCCTGTGTTGCAGAAATCTTCGGAGTTCTCAGGAGCTTGGGAGATGCAAACCGGTCAGATGCGTTTAGGTGCCTGCTTTGCAGGGGAGTAACTCCTTTACTCCAAGGGAGATTTCTTCAGTCATCCAGCATCGTGCAGATCGTCGAAGTACTTGGTTTCTGTAGCAGAGTTTAGTCTAGGTAAAATCTAAAGTCCTGTAGTCAGGGGTTCCTACTTTATACCCAAGGAAGGGGTGTGACTAACTCTGGGGACCCACCTATGGGAGGGTCAGGACAGAGGGGTGGCTACACCCATGTCCTTTGTCCAGTTTCACGCCAGAGCAGGAGCAAATGGCTCCTGCAACCGGTTTGAGCTGGACTGTGCACAGGGACACCAAATGTGCCCCCAGTGCAGACATCAAAGCAATCTGAGAGTGCACCCACCCAGCCCCAATACACTAAAGCCTGTCTGGGAGGTGGTCACACCTCCCTGTGACAGGAAACCTATTGTCAAGCCTTCCCCTGCCGGAGTTTCGTCCAGCAGCAGGAGGGCAGACTCGTGTCTGTGGCTGGCAGCATCCATTTTGTGATGCCAGGGTCAAGAAATCTGGTACCGGGTGTACCGGTGTTGTCATATTTCTCCCTCTAGGAGGGTGGAATCATACCTCCCACACCAGTTACTGGTGTGGAGGTATGATTCCAAGGTGTTTGACACCAAACACGACATATATCTATGCAGCCGTTTTAAAGTTAGCATTTACCTCGAGGTTATAATGCACTTAAGTATATATTGTATTGTATTGTAATTGCATTTGTATAGCGCTTACTACCCCTGACGAGGCGTCGAAGTGCTTTTTCGGCGAGTAGCACGCTACTCCGGGACCCATAGAGGATTAGTGTTGAATTAGTATAGTGAAACATGCAAGTAAATTTTAAGTGGTGGATATGTTAGTCAGTTATTTGGATTCAGAAGGATAGCGGAGGGATAGAAGAGGGAAAAAGGTTTGCATATATATAGCGCTTCTAACCCCTGATGGGGTGTTGAATTGCTTTTTTTTGGGCGAGTAGCACGCTACTCCGGAAACCCATAAAGGATTAGTGGTGAATTAGTATGGTGAAATATGAAAGTAATTTGAGTGGTGGATATTAGTCAGTTATTTGGAGAGAGAAGGATAGTGGAGGGATAGAAGGGAAAGAAAGGTTTGCATTCATATAGCGCCTGTTACCCCTGGTGGGTGTTGAAGCGCTTTGTTGGCGAGTAGCACGCTACTCTGGAACCCATAAAGGATTAGTGGTGAATTAGTATAGTGGAATATGGAATTAGTGAAGTGAACATGCTAGTCTGTTATTTTGATTGAAAAGGATAGTTGTGGGATAGAAGAGTGAAGGATTTCTTTTTGTAGGTCATAGCAGTAGGAGGAGGCTTTTTGATGAGTAAAAGGGTTTTTGGAGGGAAGAGTCAGAGGGAAGAGTTTAGAAAGGTTTGTCTTGGGCATTGGTACAGTAAAGGAGGTGTCAGAAGATACAAGGAGGGGTAGAGTAGGAGAGAGTCAAGAAAGGGTTATTTTGGGGAACATAGTAGTGGTATGGCGTTTGCGATAAATGAGAGAGTGGGTGTAGAGGATATAGTGATAGATGTATAGGGTGAGATAGGGTAGTGAATTGGAAAAAGTAGTAGAAAGAAGTTTGAGATGAGTCAAAAAGTTGGGCTAGAAGATATATTGAGGGAAGTATAGGCTGAGAAATAGGGTAGTGCATTGGAAATGCTAAATTAGAAGAAAGTGATAAATATATAGATCCATAACTACATTGAGAGTATATAGATGCATAAAATATCTTGAGGAGACCATCCTACATTCAGCTAATAAATCTCAAACCTTATTTAGCTTAGTAAGAGGTTTATCCAATCCAGACTGTGCTAAACCTAAAATTCCAGCATCGCAAGAACTATGTGATGAATTGGCTGTCTTTTTGAGGATAAAATCAATAAAATCTTAAATGGATTTCAGTCCTCTACGGATGATGATGTGCTCCAGGCAACTGATAATGAAACTTCAACAAACTGTGACATAAGTGGAAAAGAACATACGACATTCTTGGATCAATTCCAAATTCCCTCACAAGAGGAATTTAGTGTAATTGCAGCCAGCATTTCTTCCGGCTCCCCTATGGACCCACTTCCACATAAGTTCTGGAAACTGTTTGGTAATGAACTTTTTCCACATCTGTATCAAATTTGTTGCCAATCCCTAACTAATGGAGTGGTACCGGATTGTTGGAAAAAGGCGGTGGTTTCTCCACTGTTAAAAAGGCTACACTGGATCCCCAATGCCCTTCCAGTTACAGACCCATCTCTCTGCTACCGTATCCGATTAAGATCTTGGAGAAGGTAGTGAGTAAATCTCTCTCAAAATTTGTGGAGGATAATGAGTTGCTGGACGAAGTCCAATTTGGATTTCGCCCGCACATGGAACAGAGACTGCCTTGGTGGCAGTCTTGGATGACTCTGCAATGAGGGCCGACAGTGGTCAGACAGCCTTTTTAGTGCTGCTTGACATGTCGGCCGCATTCGATACGGTTAACCATCGAATCCTGATTAAGAGAGTAGTGGAGATGGGTGTTACAGGTAGGGCTCGGGACTGGCTGCACTCTTTTCTTTCTAAAAGGCAGCAGGCAGTGACTTTATCGTCATTTACCTCTCAGAATAGAGATGTTAAACATGGGGTTCCACAGGGCTCGGCTATTAGCCCGATTTTGTTTAATCTCTATCTTCGACCACTTATTACTTTAATTAAATCATTTGACATTGAAGTCATAAACTATGTGGACGACACTCAGCTCTGTCTTTTCTATTGAGGGCAACAAAGCAGTGCCCCTAGAAAAATTTCATAAATGTATGCATAGAACAGCGGAATGGTTGAAAGAGAATTCATTGCAATTTAATGGTGAAAAACCGAAATCCTGTGGTGTACTGCAGGTAAAATTCAGCGACCATTCCCAGTAGATTTCTGGCCTGGTCCGGCCAACAACTCCGTATTGCCCGCTAGTTCAGTGCGCAATTTAGGAGTGATGCTGGATAGCAATTTACAACTAGATTCTCAGGTGAATAAAACGGTGAACTCTTGTCTTTCTCTGCTCCGAGCTCTTCGAAAGATTCTCCCGCTTTTACCTACCCTTGCTAGACCTCAAGTGGTGCGGAGTTTAGTTTTAAGCAGACTGGATTATTGTAATGCACTCCTTTGGGTGCCCCAGCATCCCTGATAATAAAACTGCAAAGAGTCCAGATTATGGCGGCTAAGTTGGCATTAAATCGACCGCGTAGGGCCTCGGCCTCATTGGCGTTAAAGGACCTACATTGGTTGCCCATCGCGCAAAGAGTCCAATTTAAGGCACTTTGTATTGTATATAGGGCAATACATAAAACTGGACCTAAATTACTGCAAAAGAAATTTGTATGGTATTCTCCTGTTAGATGCTTGCGCTCTTCTTCTGCTAATCTGGTCTGCGTTCCCCATGTTAGTAAAGTACGAATGGGTGGCAGATCTTTTAGCTTTACAGCATCCTGACTTTGGAACGCTTTGCCTCCGGAAATCAGACAACTGAACACCTTGTCACGCTTCAGGAAGGAATTGAAAACCAGACTGTTTCCTAGAAACTGATTCCTTCCTATCTTAGTTTAGCTACGCGCAATGGATGATTGGTAACTTAAGCGCCAGGATACCCTTGGGGTGGCAGCTGCGCTATACAAGTGTACCTTACATTACATTACATTACAAAGGAGGTAAGTATATGCAGATTAAAAATATTGATAGAGGTAGCGGATGTGAAATAGGGTAGTGCATTAGATATGCTTTTTCAGGAGAAAAGTAATAGACACATTAATTAATGGGAAGATGGGCAGCATTCCTGGCCCTGGCCCGTCTCGAACAGGCTCAAACAGGCACTCACCCTTGTCCTCTCTGCCCTTAACAGGCTCAAACAGGCACTCACCCTTGTCCTCTCTGCCCTTAACAGGCTCAAACAGGCACTCACCCTTGTCCTCTCTGCCCTTAGCCTCGACGCCCGGGCTGAGACGCCCTAACCCTGGCCTTTGATACCCCTAGTAATCAGGTGACCCCGTCAGCCAATGGGAACCCTAGGCCTAATACTATCCAATCACAACACTAGCCCTAAAAGCTAGAACCAATAGGAGATCAGGACCTTACAGCCAATCTTAGCCCTACTCCAAGCATCCAATCAGTTAAAAACCCTGATCTCAATGTCCAATAGAGGCCCTAGCCCTACCAGTAGTCCCAACCCTAGTCCAAGCAACCAATGGGACGGGAAGCCCTAGTCACTACTTCCAATAGAAAGCCTAACCCTACTCTTAGTCCCACACCTAGTCCAGCAACCAATAACACCAGAAGCCCTAATCGCTACTTCCAATTAAAGGCCTAACCCTAGTCCTAGTTCCACCTTAGTCCCAACAACCAATAAAACAGGAAGCCCTAGTCCCTGCTTCCAATAGAAATCATAACCCTAGCCCTAGTCCCAACCCTACATTGATTGAATCACAGATCCAGAAACCAATCAGAACCCTCAAATACCCAACCAATGAGGACACTAACTCAAACCAATAGAAACATCAGATACAACCACCAATCAGTGTATACATGTAGCAGCCACTAGCAGACTATATAAGGTCCCAGCAACCTCAGACAAGGTTTGCTGCCCAGGGAGTTGGAAGCTGCTTCTCCTGTCCAGAATCTCCTAGGAGACAGACAGGCTCAATCCACACTTTGGATTTCTGCAGGTAAAGGCCTCACAAACTTGAAATCTAACAATACTGTTTGAATACAACTTTACTCCCTCTCCTGGCCAAAAACGAAGTGCACAGTCCCTATTAAACACAGTTTAAACAGCTCACAGAAGCACCCTCTGATGTAGAAAATCCCTGTTGCTGGAGGGGGAGGCAGGGGGGCTGGTTTCACTGGCTTGATAACACAAAATGGTGGCTGGGGGTGCACTGTTTAACATACAGGTCTTAGCACAGAGCAAAGGAGAAATTTGGAGGGAAAACTGAATAGTCACCAGGAATGAGAGCGACAAACTACAGAGTTTGGACTGCAAATCCCACAATTCAACACGTTAAATGGAAGCAATCATGGGCAGGAAAACCACAAGTTTAACACACAAAACAGGTGATAAAATATACAATCACAGGCAGGTTAAAACTACATTTTTAAACTGTAACAACCACAGGCAAAGACAGTAATCACAGAAAGGGAAAATCGTTTTTTAAAAACTTTTTGGAGGAGGGAAGAGACAGCACTAGTCTGCCTCCTTACCACTTGCTGGACTCTGCTCACTGCAATCTGGGGCACAGGTAGGCTGCAACTCACAAGATGGAGGAGAATGATTTGGGGTGCACCCAGCAAAGCCTTAAGGGACCTGGGCAGGTGTGAGGGGAGGGCTCAGAGTTGCCTGGGAGCTGAATAGCCAATCCTCAGTCCTAGGCCTGCTGGCCTGGGGGTGGGGGTGGGGGCTGCTTCTCCTGTCCAGAATCTCCTAGGAGACAGACAGGCTCAATCCACACTTTGGATTTCTGCAGGTAAAGGCCTCACACGGGTGTACCGGTGTTGTCATATTTCTCCCTCTAGGAGGGTGGAATCATACCTCCCACACCAGTTACTGGTGTGAAGGTATGATTCCAAGGTGTTTGACACCAAACATGACATGTTTCCATGCAGCCGTTTTAAAGTTAGCATTTACCGCAAGGTTATAATGCACTTAAGTATATATGGTTGGCTGCATCATAGACAACCCCGGAAAAGAGGTTCCGAAGGCTGCAGAGGGGCTCTGCTCATACATGGGCACCCTCTCACATAAAACCCAGCACCCTGCCTTCAGGATTGATAAGGCCTGCCATAGGGGTGACTGATAGGTTTATATGTGCAGTGATTAGGATAGATATAGTGAACCTATATCTAGGTAAGGGGTGCATGCACCACCTTACACAGGCTGCTGTAGCAGACCTGTGGTGTCATTTTAAA
Source organism: Calotriton arnoldi (assembly GCA_963921515.1). Taxonomy (NCBI): domain Eukaryota; kingdom Metazoa; phylum Chordata; class Amphibia; order Caudata; family Salamandridae; genus Calotriton; species Calotriton arnoldi. The sequence continues at coordinate 367,712 of CAWUFW010009717.1, read as the reverse complement.
TGGTCTCTCAGGGGTGGCATAATACATGCTGCAGCCCCTGGGAGGCCTCTGGGGTACCTATGCCCTGGGTACATAGTATACCATATCCTAGGGACTTATAAGGGTACCCCAGAATCCAATCTGGAGTGTACCTAAAGTACATGCAATCAATTTAGAGGAGAAAGCAGCTAGACTGGGGTCCTGAATAGCAGGATCCCAGTCAGACTAAGTCGAAAACAGTGAAACATCAGCAAAAAGTGGGGGTAACTATAAGAAGCAGATCCTACTCTCCTACAACATTCACCCCCGTCAAGAGATCTGGGTTAAATCCATCATTCATTTGCTCACCATGCCACCTCAGTTTAGACCTGGCCATATGCAAATCTGTAATAAGTGAGTTTCCATGCGTAGAGGTGACACAGCAGACGTAGCCAAGTTGTGTCTTTCAAGTTATTTATTAAGTTCTTAACATCAGAGATAGCAGCCCCACCAGGAGCAGCCTGCTAGCTGCTCAGCCCATCTTCCAACTGTCTACACTCACACCAGGCACCCAAGCATTCCACACATGTCAATCACACCAACATTCCACACAGAACACTCACACTGGCTGAGCAGCTAGTTACAAGGTAAAGGGGAACACTATAAACATAACATGAAGATACTACAAAATCAGTCTTGACCCTGTGCCTCATGAGAACAGACCAGCCCAAACTGCCAAGCCAGGTCCTCCCTGGACTGGAAACAAGCAATCTGGGACGGATTTCGGGTCATCACCCCTCATCAGCCAGGATAGCTTGAATCCAGTGGCACAGTGAGCCCCGGACCCACGTGTGGGCATACCCGGCGCACTTAGGGCGAGAAAGCAAAAGACACACAATTGATGGAAGGAATGCAGAACGAATCAAAACATTCCCCCCCAGTCAAGAGATCTGGGTTAAATCCATCATTCTTTTGCTCACCATGCCCCCCCAGTTTAGACCTGACCATATGCAAATCAGTCTTGACCCTGTGCCTCATGGGAACAGTCCAGCCCGAACTGCCAAGCCAGGTCCTCCCTGGACCGGAAACAAGCATCCTAGGACCGGTTTCGGGGTTTCACCCCTCATCATCCAGTGGCACAGTGAGCCCGGGACCTACGTCTGGGCATACCTGGCGCACTTAGGGTGAGAAAGCAAAAGACACACAATTGATTCCAGAGCCTAGCAGCTCTGATAAACAAGCATTTGCAATGCAATAGGTCTCGCATTTACGCAAGTTTGAGCTATTGGCATTGTAATGACAATGCCTTTATTTATGTTTTGGTTTTTAAAACATAAATAAAAGGCATTGTCATTTACAATTCTAATAGCTTAAACTATTGTAAATGCGAGACCTATTGCATTCCAAATGCTTGTTTGTAAAGCGCCCATACTGCGCTTTCACTTTAATGGTGGCCATGCCCACTTCTTTAGATGACCTGCGTCTAAACAAAGGTGCGCGGCCTCCATTAAAGTGAAAGCACGTTATGGGGCGCTTTTACAAACAAAAGCATTGTTTAAGTTGACAAAGAAATGTTTTTTTTTGTAAAAGCGCCCCATGCCACGCTTTGACTTTAATAGCGGCCACGCCCCTTTCTTTAGACGCGGCTCGTCTAAAGAAAGGTATGCGGCCGCCATTAAAGTTAAAACGCGGTATGGGGCGCTTTTACAAAAAAAAAACATTTGTTTGGCAAGTTGACAAACTAATTTTTTTTGGGGTGGAAAAGTGCCCCATGCCAAGCTTTCACTTTAATTTCGGCCACGCCCCTTTCTATAAGACACAGCTCGTCTAAAGAAAGGTGCAGTCACCATTAAAGTAAAAGTGCGGTATGGTGCGCTTTTAAAAAAAAAGCATTTGTTAATCAGCATAGCGCGTGCAGAAGTGACACGCTGAGCAGGGAGCATTTTTTAAAGATAAACCGCAGCGTTCATGATCAGGCGCCATGCTGTCATGAAAACAGGGTGGGTTAGGGAGGGCCTGTCGTTCCTGCAAAAGCAGCTAGATTAAAGACATTAAAGAAAATAGTGCTCACAGACTGTAGATAAAAGAGACTGTGTAACAACACAAGTAAAAAGTCCAGTCCTCATGAGAGGTTACAAATGCAGACTAGGCGTTACTAAGGAGGGACTAACAAGCCTATTAACGAATCAGAAGCAACCATTTAGAAAGGACAGTAACAGGAGCCAAATGAAAAGATGGGCGGAGAGTGGGCGGAGCTTCAAGTCCATACCTGAATACAGCATGCCTCGCAGTGCATGCGCTGCCCAGGCTCGACCTAAACACATACTTGCGTTCCTTAAAAAAATGCCTGAAGCAAACATTATTCCCTCATTAATCCCCACTTCCCATATATAATAATGGTACCTGGTATCCTTCCACCCTGCCCACCCCAAAGGGGTGTTCTCTCACCATCTCACCTTGAGTAGTAGCATCAGCTGTGGTAGGAGAGTCTGCTGCGTAGAATGACTGAGACCTAGAGTCTTCGGTGGCTCTTTAGGGGCCCGTGGGAGCTAGAAAAAAGGTTCAGAGGTTGTGGTCTCAGTCATCTGCCATTCCACTGGTTCACTAATATTTCTGCTCTGGAGACTATCTCCTTCAGTTCTCTTGATGGGTTTCACTGCAGTGCATTAACAGATATTTATCCCTTATTCATGCTAATGGTGTTCAGTGGAAAACGTAAATAAAATAAGTACCATATACTATTATGACCAAGCTTTCATATCCTTCCTATCCCAACTCCTCAAAGTCTGCTCCTCACCCAGCTAATGAAAAGGTTTGCTTTCTTGCTATAGCTAATTTAAAAAAACAAAAAGACAATTATTTAGTTGGCGTGCAGTGATGTAACATCACTCGATATATAATGTTAAAATTATGCCTCTTTAGACATTTCCAAATAACAACTCTCACTTCTGCTCCTGCTCCTTCCAAGGGCCTCTCCTCTCCCCGAGAGTGTTAGTGTCATTTTGAAGTTTTACAGTGATTCTGATGTGCAGTATTGCATTGTAATACATCTGTAATTGGTGTGTAAAGTGGTTGGGGGGGTCTCTGGGCGAATGGCACAGCAGGAGTGTAGCATGGATCGGTTTGGGTTGTGAATGCGAAGGGCATCTCAGCCAGGAGTAATTTGAAGTCACAATGGCTAAAAGATGTGACAGCCAGATGAAGAGAGGGACTGAGTGCCAGGGAACATTCCACAATCAATTGAGAATTCTCTCACTGACATTTCTGGGATAAGGGAAGCTGAGCAGCCAGGCCTGTTATACACCTTCCCTTTAACCAGAGATGCAATGCGTCACTGGTTGAAAACTGGGTGCTTGTTTTTTTATGTCAGGACAACCTAACACATCCTTCGGCATCCTCACACCTGGGAACAACAATGTCTCCTGTTGAGTTTGAGGCACGAGAGCGCTGCCACCATTTTCTTTCCCGGTTACACAGACACCACCGCTATTTTCGTGCGTGTTTATTATTCAAGCCAGATTGATGACAGTGCGCTCCTTCAGGTGCTATAAACACAAGCATTTGCAATGCATTAAGTCTTGCATTTACGAGAGTTTGAGCTTTTGGGATTATAAATGCCAATAGCTTAAACACTCCCAAATGCGCGATCTACTGCATTGCAAATACTTTTTTTGTAAAATCGCCCATGCCGCGCTTTCACGTTAATAGAGGCCACGCCCCTTTGTTTAGATGAGCCGTGTCTAAAGAAAGGGAAGTGGCCGCCATTAAAGAGAAGGCGCTGCATGGGGCGCTTTTACAAAAAAAAGCATATGTTTGTCAAGTTGACAAACAAATGCTTTTTTTAAAAAAAAGTGCCCGATGCCGCGGTTTCACTTTAATAGCGGCCTCGCACCTTTCTTTAGATGCAGCTTGTCTAAAGAAAGAGGCGTGGCCGACATAAAAATGAAAGCGCCGTACGGGGCGCTTTTACAAAAAAATATTTGCAATGCAACCGTTGTCCCTGGCTGCTTTGAAAGTGAAAGCATGCATGGTGCGCTGAATGTTGCTGGAAAGCACATCGTGCCTGCAGTACCAGAAACACATTAAAGAAGATAGTGCTTACAGACTGAAATATACATACCGTGTACCAACAGAAGTAAAAGGGCCAGTCCTCATGGGAGGTTACAATTGAAGAGAAGGCAGTACTAAGGAGTGACTAACAAGCCTATTAACGAATCAGAAGCCAGCATTTATGAAGGACAATGACACAAGCCAATGAAAAATATGGGTTGAGAGTGGGCGGGGTTTCAAATCCATACTCGATTACAGCATGCCTCACAGAGCAGTGCATGCGCTGCCCAGGCTCGACTTAAAAGGTTCGGCCACGCAGTGCAGTTTGCTTGAATCTGGGAACATTTAGCAAAAAGGAAGATGTGGATCCAAATGTCCGATTGAGTTTATAGCGGACAAATCTGCTGGACAGAGGACTAGTTTGGAATCACTTTTGCAGTAGCATTTTGGATCAGGTGTAACCTGTTTTTGCGTTTGACAGTAACAGCAAGATACAGGCCATTGTAGTAGGAAAGTCTAGGGAAGATGAAAACATTCATAATCTGCACTCCTTACTGTAAAGAAAAAAAGGAAATAAAATGTGTGCTTTGAGACATATAGATTGTAGAAACAAGACTTGACCACAGCAATGGTCTGAGCCTCTATAGACAGGGATCAATCAAATGTAACACCCAAGTTCTTAAGAAAAGGAGCTGGTATGGGCTTCTGTCCAAGAATGTCTGGTCAGAATGGCAGATTCCTGATACTTGACCGACAGAATCATGCTAGAATTTCTGCTTTCCATTCTGCTCAACTTAAGCTGGTTGGAGGACAATCATGGATCTCCTTCTTGCAATTGCAGAAAGCAGGGCTGTGAAGCTCAGTTCTCCTTCAACCGCCAGGAGCGTTGGGTGTCATCTGCATAAATGTACACCGAAAAACAAATGAGTGAACCAGGTGAGCTAGAGGGAAAATATAAAAATTGTAAAGAAGAGGGGAAAGTACTGATCCCTGGGACACTCCACAAATTACATTTCTGGGTTCAGATAGAAAGGAGCCCATCCTTACCTGAATAGAGCGTGTGGTTTAGACATTTTGGAACCAAAGAGCACCCTACAAATTATGCCAAATGAAACTAAATGCTGGAGCAAGATCTGGTGTTCAACGGTGTCAGAGCAGCCGAGAGGTCCAAAAGAACCAGAGAAGCAGGAACATCCTTATTCGCACAGAACCGCTGATCAACGAGGACTGCTGTGAACACTCCTTCTGTAATGCAGCCTGCACGGATTCCGGCTTGCAAGGGATCAAGTAAACTGTAGAGTTCCATGTAGACATTCAACTAATGGAACACAGTGCATTCTAACTGTTTCACAAAGTAAGGAAGTTGGGAAATGGTCCTATAATTTTCTTTACAATCTGGGTCAAATGTTGCCTTCTTTAAAAGGGGGTAAAACCAGGGCTACTGCTTAGCTCTGATTAATTAATAATGGGCAAAGGTGATTTGAGTTGAAGAGTTAGATGAGTTTATACAGTTTATCCGGGGAAGGGTCTACCCCGAGTCAGAAGCTTTACTGCTCATTATCAGGCCTGCACAGTTTTCGGTGCCGTGTTCCAACAAAACTTTGGGGCAGAATTGCACTGAGAAGCTAACGCATGGTGGCTGCCAAATTTGTTAGATAGCGCATCCCTGATAGAGATAATTTTACTAATGAACACCTTTGCAAAGATAGCCTCAAAGGGAAGTTTTTGTGCAGGAAAGTATCCCTTCCTGCATCAAAAACTATCCTGACCACAGCGCCGGCACCCTTGCGACATGACGCAAGAGTGCCTTCATTGGAGCTAAGCATTGATCCAGCGCGGCTAATATAAATTTCTCCTTATGACACCAATCCAGGAAATACACCTACACACAACTTATGTCGGTGGGGCCCATGACACCGCATACATGCATTCATTCAATTTCTGGATTAAATACTAAGGAGAATGAGCTGCTGGACAAGCGGGATACCTTATTAAAATGACAGAATTATAACCTATACATTATATACATTGACTTCGAATCCTGTCGGTTCTAAACATCAAGGTACTCCGCTATTCGGTCGATGGACCAACTAGTAGAATCAGTTGATGGTGATTAAGACCAGCTCAATCACAATTGAAACCTTTAACATTTATTAAATCATAAACTTTGTTTTAAAGAACCACAGACTCATTTTAGAGTTAGAATATCATTTTATCTAAAATTCTTCAAGCAAATAAGTAAAATTCTTTATTAAACAAAACATTTAGAAATATCAATAAACATTTTAAGAAAAGTTTAGGAAAAGTGAGAAATTATGCATTACCCTCGGCCATGGGGCGATGACAAGAATGGTTCACCAAAGAAGATGAACCGCAGATCACAGGATAGGACTCCCAAACTGACTGACTGTCCCGCTAACCTCCTCGGACGCACCTCCCGGGCAGAATTCCTGCAACGATCTCGTTCCTTCCCCAGTCAAAGTTCAAAGTCCAAAATCACAGAGTCTCTCGCAGCATCAAGGTTGAAAAATAAAAAGCACGTTTTTTTTTCACTACGTCAGAGCAGACTCTCTTATACCCTATTCTCTGGCTCACTACATTCAAAAGTTGCAATCTTTAGGGGCAAGAATCACGCTAATTGGTCCATTGGAGGGGTGGTGATGGTCACCTCATCGCCCTCCTTGTTCGAACCGGTTTGGGGACAATAAAGCACACAATAAGTATCATGGCCATGGTGTCCAAAAAGTAGTCCAATTTGTTAGTCCATTTTGCACCAATCTTTGATGGTCACACATTAGTTCATCCCCTGTCACTTGTCTTTTACATCCGTTCCCAGGCATATATTCTGAATACTTGGCATGCTCCTATTGCAGGTCAGATTGGCCTTGACATCTCTCACTCCGAGCACAGGCCGCATACACGTGACTGGAGCATTCGTACTGAGGCAGCGTGGGGGCCATCTTTGTTCAACGCACGCGATCTCGTCCTTTCCAGTGGCCATTTTAGAAGCATGGCCTAGCAGGCCCGAACGGAACTAATATAAGAGCAAACACAATAGAAATTAAAATATGGAAAATGAGCCTTTCTGTTTACCACCCGCCATTCTAATGACCCATGTTAGATATTACCTAGCGAAAGCGACATTTAAAGCCATTTTACTTACCATCTGCATTTCTTTGCCACAATACAATTCTTCTATGCGACACAAATCATGCGATTCACTCAAATTACTACGCAAATCACAATACTAACGTTAATTAACTTCACATTTGTAAATAAATTAGATTTTGCACAAATCAGCATATTATCCACGTGTAGTGTCTACTAAAAAGGTGTATTTGTTGGTTAATTCATGCATATCAAACGGTTAGTATCATTAGCGTTATGAGGTCATTAATTTCATAGGGGTACAAAAATATTTCGTTTCCCCTGCTCCATCAAATCCCCCCTTTGGTGATTTTTAACATCACCACAAAAACCTATAACATTTTTATCAGATAAATGTTTCTTGTCCACTTGCATTTGTTAATTTAGACAATCGTGTTCTTTTCATCCTGTCTTTTAGACCTTTGTACATGTTCTCTTTAAACTCTTCCAACCCGATCTCTCCCATCTCCCGTTCTCTTTCTTTATTTTTCTCATTTTCTTTTTACTTTATTTTGTCTTTTTCTTCTTTTAACACACATATATGCTAATCTCAAAATTGATATTATCACTATTACTACAGTCACTGGAATTAGTATTTTCCCAATAAGAGAGCTACCTATTTCTGTGAACCATTTCTTCATTGAGGAAAAACTCTTACCAAGTCTCTCCCAAGCACCTTCAACCTCCAGTGGGGCAATTTCTTTATGCAAATCATTAATGTTCTTTATATACTTCTGTATATTCTGACTTTTGTCTGGAATGTAAGTGCAACAATGTTGTACTTTCAGCATTCCACAGACTCCACCCTCTTTTGCCAAAAGAATATCAAGGGCAAGTCGATTTTGCATCACCTTAGCTCTCAGGGCAACCATTTCGGTATTTACCATCAAGAACCCTCCAGCAGTATTCGTTGATAAACGATCTACTACTGTAGACAATTTCCGAATTTTGTATGCATTCAAAGATATACCCACTGCTGGTATCAATGCTCCAAAAATGTCACCTATTATTTCTGAGAAGCTTTCCTCCTCCTACGAGTTAATGATTTACCTATCTCGTGAATTCCTTTCGTTCCTCTTTCCACATGAAAAATCTTTGGAAAGACCAGGCCTAGATAGCATGTTCCGTACCAATGGTCCGGCAACCTATAATAAGCTCTATTTCCACAAATGTAATAGATCCCTGGAAATACTGGATCTTTTCCTCCTTTGAATCCCCATCCCCTAGAATTTTATATGTATCTCGGCACTCACTAGAACCCACGTAAATAGTTATCATATAAAGTGTTGTCCCTACTAATACACAATTTTCCTTGTTGGGGCCAATCTAGAATCATAGCTGCATTTGTTTCACCTTTGTCATAACTTCCCTCTTCAAACGCCCAAGGTGGGGTTTTTGTCTTTTCTCCTGTTGCCTTTCTTTGAAATTTAGTCCTTCTGTCTTCTACCATGTCCAAGAAAACGTTTTCTTTTTTCTTAACCCACAAGTAAGATTATGTCTAAATGCATATTCTAATGTTAATTCTTTTGTTTCTAGGAAATATTCTCCAAAAACCTTTGCAAATTTCACCTTATTTAGATCAGGGACTACGGGAACTTTAGCAAAAACAGCATCTGTGTCAGTGTAATAATACTCTAATTTACCTGTTTTATAAAATAAACTAGCTAAAACACTACAAAGTTATTCCATACTTCAAAGGAAGGTGATGATACAGTCACACCTTCTGTTACAGACGCAGGTAACTGCATACATACATAACAATCTCTCACATCCATTGTCTCCACGTATTCGTACAAAAGTTTCATGAAGACATTCTTGGAGAAATCAGTTATTGACTTGTCCCTATGGAAATCAGTACTATCTGCCAGTGTTGCAGTGTTCTTTATGTTAGATTTCTTGTCACTATTTGTGTCATTCACGATTACAGATGTATTTTCTACAACTAACCTAAGTGGGATTATTATTGTCAAAATAAACCAGATAAGCATTAGAAAGCCTGTACAATAGAAACACATCTTACACCATCTACGAAAAAACTCACATCTAGATCCTCTATTCTCTGTGTCTACCATGTTGAAATACTTATCTAATTATATGTACAGGAATGTGTTTCCACACCTCAAATGACTTAGGGCCCGATTCTGATGCGGGTTGGAAAAGCTTCCCGACCGAGGGCCTGATTCTGATGCGGTTAGGAACAAATGTTCCCATTGAAGTCAATGGGAGTTCAACCAAATCGTATCTGGAAGCATCCGGATGCATCCTACTCCGCCGGTCGGACTTTCCCGATCCGAGTGGGTCGGACACCATTTCCCAACCGATTCGGTCGGGAAGCTTTTCCAACCCGCGTCAGAATCGGCCCCTTAGTGTTGACTGGAATCAACTGCTTTTAGCGCACTTTTCGGTTTCAAAGAAATTTTCTTCGTCTTTATTCAGTTTGTGTGTCTAGTCCAGTTTTCTTACTTTGTCTTTTCACGGTTGAGGCAGTCCACTCTCACCCACTTGTTCACAGTTTTTTATGGGTTCTCGTGACTGTTATCCACTTCTTTAATGTCAGGCAGTGCTATGTATACCCATTCAGGTGACTTATATTTTAAGTTAGGTCATTTCACTCTTTTGGGTCTCTGCAATTGTCTTTTATCGGCTTTTCTTTGTCTTTCTTGACTTATTTCATTCACTTGTTCTGCATTGTCTTTGTTCAAGTTTATGATCTTATATCTCAGTCTTTTGATTTCGTTGGGCCAATTATCTCCTTTTCTTGGCCTTTTCAGTTCACTTTCCTTTTCTCCCCGTTCCACTCTCCAAGTTCTCTTCCTTGGACCTATTCTTTGCCTTCTTTCGTCTTCACTTTCTTCAGATTCTGTCTCAGATCTCACTTCACTTCCTCTAACTTTGAACTTTATGATCTCAGTCTCTTTGTCTGAATCTGAACCTTCTTGTGTTTCCTCTGCTTGGAACTCTGAGTCTAATCCTTCTCGTGTTTCTTCCGCAATTTCCCCAAACTCTCTATCTGAATCTAAATTTCCCCGTGTTTCTTCTGCTTGAATTTTTGAGTCTAATCCTCCTCATGTTTCTTCCGCAATTTCCCCAAACTCTCTATCTGAATCTAGATCTTCTTGAGTTACCTCTACAATTTCCGGAGGAATTTTCCCATAACTTGTACTTGGGTGTTCACCGTCACTGTCTATTGGTTCAGTTTCTCCTGTTTCAATATCAGTTCTTTTGGTTTCTGATTCTTCTGTTTGTCTTTTACTGCATTCAGGTTGGTCTGTTTCAGATGCTGAACTAGTATCTGATATTTCCAGATGTCAACTTACATGTCGATCTTCAAGATCTGGAACTCTAATCGTTTCAGGTTCTGCTTCAGGTGGCGATCTGGTATCTGATTCTTCCAGATGTCGACTTACAGGTCGAGCTTCAGGATCTGGAACTCTGATGGTTTCGGTCTCTGCTTCAGACGCCAAACTGGTATCTGATATTTCCAGATGTCGACTTACAGGTCAAACCTCAGGATCTGGAACTCTGATGGTATGGCTGGCATGAATCCAATTTTTCACACCTGCACACTTTACTGCAGTCGTTGTCACCAGATTCACTTGATGTGGCTTGTCCCAGCGTGGAACCAAGCAATTTCTTCTTCTGTGGACTTTTATGCGGACCCAGTCTCCTGGACTCAGATCATGAGCTGGTTTTCTTTCAAGAGTGATCGCATCCGGTCCAACCTGATGAAACACAGACTGCACCACATCAGCCAATCCTTTGCAATAGTCCAGTATGAGATCATCAGTTATAGTCAGCAGTTTGTTGACAGGTACATATGCTTGTCTCATTGCTCGTCCCATGATTATTTCATGAGGACTCAGACCTGTTTTTCTGTCAGGTATGCTTCTGATGCTCATCAGCACCAATGGCAGGGCATCGGGCCATTTGAGTCCTGTGGCTTGACACATCTTACCCAACCTATTCTTTATGGTGCCATTTACTTGCTCTACCACTCCAGAAGCCTCTCGTCTGTAGGCACAGTGCAGCTTTTGTCGAATGTCTAGTGCTTCGCATATCAGTTGGATGAGTTTGTTCTGAAAATGCGTTCCTCTATCTGTTTCTATCGTTACTGGAAAACCATATCTAGGAATGAATTCTCTCAGCAGGAGTTTAGCTACAGTAACTCCATCATTCCTTCTTGTCGGATAGGCTTCCACCCAACAAGAAAACAAACAGACGACCACCAGAACATACCTCAGTCTATTACTCGGGGGCATTTCAATGAAATCTAGTTGCATTCTGGTAAAAGGACCTCCTTCACGTCCTATTACTCCCAAACTCACTACTGTCTTTCTTCCAGGATTTATCTGTTGGCAAATGAGGCATCTTTGGCAAAGGCTTTCAGCTATGGCCCTAAATTTTGGGTTATACCAGGTCTGTTTGAAAAGTCTGATCATGGCATCTCTACCTATGTGTGCCTGACAATGGTACATCCGTGCCATGTTAGAGATCATGCTATCAGGCATAACTGGTCTTTCATCCCTGTAAACCCAAACTTCATCTTCTTCTCTCCGTCTGCAACCTGATTTTATCCAAATATCCTTTTCCTCATCACTTGCCTCTTCCTGCAATTGTCTTACCTCATCCCATGTTTCAACTGGGTTAGTAAACAGCAAGGGACATGAAACATTTTCTTTCTCCCTTTTCCGATTCATTGAAGTCATGTTTCTGGCACAATATTGAGCTAATTCATCGGCAAATTTGTTACCTTCCGCAATATAATCAGCTCCATTTTTGTGAGCAGAGCATTTTACCACCGCAATTTGTTTAGGCAGCTGTATCGCCTCAAGCAGCTTCTTCACAAACTCACCATTCCTAATAGGAGACCCTCTGGAAGTCAGGAATGCACTCTGGGACCAGATCTGTCCAAAATCATGGACCACTCCAAAGCCGTATTGGCTATCCGTGATCACAGTGATTTGGAAATTCTTTCCCAGTTTGCACGCTCGAATCAGAGCAATTAGCTCAGCAACTTGGGCTGAACGTATTCCTCTCAAACAAGACGCTTCCATTATGGTTGCCACCGTACATACAGCATACGCAGCACTTAAAGCTCCCTCATCTGTCCTCAGGCATGACCTGTCCACAAACATCACATAATCTGACTCTTTTAGAGGTTCATCCCTGATATCAGGACGAGGCTTTGTGCAAAATTCAAGCACATCCAGACACTTATGATCAACATCATCTTTTACTTCTGTATTTACTTCATCTGGCAGTGAAGTGGAAGGATTCACACTTGTGCATCTTACAATGGTTACATTGTCTGCACCCAAGATCACTTTTTCATACCTAGTCAGCCGACTATGTGTCATGAATTGGGTTTTTGTTCGGGTCAGAAGGATTTCGAATGAGTGTGGGACATATACTCTCAAAGGATATCCATCACAATGCCTTCACTCTGTTCCAGACTCATACAAGTAGCAGCTACTGCTTTCAGACATCCAGGCAACGCCTTTGCTACCGGGTCTAAAACAGCTGAAAAATAGGCTATTGGTCGTTTCATTTTTCCATGCCTTTGCACTAACACTGAAAGTACACATCCGTCTCTCTCGCTACAATACAGCTCAAATTCTTTCTAATGATCAGGCATTCCCAATGCTGGTGCCTCACACAAACTTGTTCTCAGTTCTTCGAAAGCCTTCATTTCCTCCTCATCCAATTCAATCGGATCTCTGACATCCTTCTTTGTCAATCGCTGCAAAGGTTTTGCAATCAATGAAAATCCACTTATCCAAAAGGGGCGTGGCTAGCAGCCGAAGAGAATGGCGGCTGGTTAGAAAGGCTCCCGCATCCCCGCCGTCTATCCTACACAATCCTGTGCCATCGAAAGCTGCAAACCCGCTCTACGGGTGACCCACCAGCTCTGCGGTCCGCCGCTGCCAGTGATGTGGTTTCGAGATTCCTCTGCGGCGAGTAAAAAGTGAAACGCCGGCAGCCAGCGGCGCAGACATCAACATGGCGGCGCGGTGACTCCAGATCGAGAGGACGCGGTCGGTGTAGGGGCTGTACGCCTGGAAATCAACGGGCGACATACCTCTGCACTGGACGTGGAAGCTAGTTGCTCCGGTTGAGGAGTCAAGTGAGAATCATGGAGCTGCAGCGGCTGATCGGAGGTAACGGGGCGGACGCCTCGTAGTAGAGGCCGCTAATTGAGGTCCCAGCTTTGACGGCCTGCTGGGCCTGGGCCCAGCCCAGCTTAGTGCGCACTACCTGAAATCTGAGGGACGGAGGCGAGGTGGGATGAAAGCTGGACTGGGGGCAGGATAAAGCATTGGCAGAAGGCGACCGGACCGTCCCGTCGTGGCGCCCCCCCACCTCCTGCTGCCTGAGGCGAGGACCCGGCCTCCGACGCTAGCGCAGCCTCCATTGATAGCCTCGCCGGGGCCCGAGACCATACGCAAGTCACAAGTGGTGTGTGCCTCCCCGTGTACTTACTCATCGCCGGTGAATATAAGACTGGGAGGCTGTGGATTTAGTCGAGACCTTAGGCAGACGGGCGGAACTGCTCGTGACGGCGCTGGCGCCTGAATTGTAGCTGGAGGTGGGGTCCGGGGCTGGGAGAGACTCAGATACAGGCGGAGTGGGCGAGGAGAGCGGATGGTCTGAGACCTGATAGATGGTGCCCGAGGCCGCAACTAACTGAGGTGACCTGCAATACAGAGAGCGTGAGTGGACCCCCCCCTTTACCTGGAGCGCCAGTTGACCCCGGAATAGAGTGACGAACTCCCAGGGACTGCCTAGGTGCCTGTGCAGATTGAGTTGGAACTGTGCCAGAAAAAGACGCAACTTCGCCCGGCCAGACGCCCCTGGGAAGACAAAGCAACAGGTGCGCAGTTTGTAGAGCCCCAATCGACGGGGTGTTCCCGGGCATTGTGGGTGCCCTTGGTTGGAGAGGTCACTTGGACACAGTTGGCAAACTAAGAGAGGCCCTAGGGAAACCCGACAGACCAATGGCGAGATCGCCTTACTTGCTGGGTAGGCGGCGGGGATTACCAAGGCTATTCCTGACTTCAGTGCCCTCTCACGAAACCTGCGGCGCAAATATGGCAACAGGCAGAGGCCTGAAGGCTAATGCGCAAAACAAGCTAGCCAAATTCGCCTGGGGCAAGTCCGGGGAAGACCGGGAGGTGCAACACATGGAGGCACCAGGGGCGCAGAGTGTTCCCAAACAGTTGTCGGAGCCAACCCTTCATGATGTCATGGAAGCCATAAGTGGAGTGCGCACTTCCCTCGATTCAGTCAACGTAGAAGTGTCCCTCATCAGGGCGGATTTTCGCAAAATGGATGAAAGGGTGAAGAAACTCAAAATTGTTGCAACAGCGCTGCAGACTGATATGTCCCAGCTTCAAACGCAGGTGGCTGAGCTGCAGAGTCGACAGGAGCGGATGGCGCAACAACTGTACGAGTATGAAGGACGGGCCCGACGGAACAACGTACGTATACTGGGTGTTCCGGAGCGGGCTGAGGGGCCAGCAGCTGACCTCTATGTGGAAGATTTAATAACGACCCACCTACAACCCAAGAGTCTGTCTCTGTACTTCTCGATAGAAAGAGCGCATCGGGTACCAGGGGGCAGGCCGAGACCCGGGGCCCCCCGAGGCCTCTCATTGCCCGTGTCTTCAATTATAGAGATAGAGACATCATATTACAGACAGCGCGATCCAACCCTCCACTTAAGATCGATAACAACGAAGTCACGTTCTTCCCGGACTTCACGGCCAAGGTCCAGGCCCAACGACGAAGCTTTCAGGCAGTGAAAAAAGAGCTCCGGGACCGCGAAGTAAAATATGCCATGCTCTTTCTGGCGAAGCTCAGAGTGGAATCTGACGGCAAGACGTGGTTCTTTGCTTCGCCAGAGGGGGCGTGGGACTGGTTGGAGGGGTGGCGCAGAGTAGGGGGCCAGCGTCGAGACCGTAACGGAGGACCCAGGCCGCACAGAGAGGACAACGGGACTTCGCCTGTAGGTGATTCCGCTGCCATGAAAGGGAAAGAGACGTCGCACAGATAGAACCTACGCCCGAGGTCTGGATCGCATGCAGTTCGGCAACTTTGCAAGTACCGCAGCGGTGGTGAGACTGTTCCTAAGACTTAATTGAAACTGTGGGTTGCCTGGGGACTTGCTTGTTGGATTGCCAGTCCTCAACACGCCTAACTGGGAGATGTGCTCCCTAGCCATCTTACTTGTAAGGACGGCAGATAGACTGCCATAGGCAAGACACAAAGTGAAATCAGCGGGGATGGGGGCATACTCAGCCCGCCCCTTTCAGTATTTTTGGGAGGGGGAGAGGCACTCTGCCTAGTTGGGGAGTGGGTAGTTTTAAATCCATGGGCAGGGGGGCAGGGAGGGGGGTTGGGGAGGGGGGGAGGGATGGGTGTTTGCCTTTTCAAGGTTTGGTTGATCTACACAGTAACAATTGTATATTGTCATGTACCGGTTTCTTTGCTGGCTTCAGTCATAGGGAAGACGAGCAGGGTCGAGTCTCACCAGTTCAGCTCGTTTCAAATGCAAACTACACACTACTATTGACCTGCCGTAATATGATTCTCTCTATGCTAGATGATGGGGGATGAAATAGACTTGTCACTCTCTGTCCTCACCTGGAATGTGAATGGGATGAGGGATAAAATCAAACGTGGGATTGTTCAGCAGTATTTGAAAAGGCAGTCTCCAGACGTGGTACTACTACAGGAGACACACCTGGTTGGGAACAAAAGTAAAGCCCTTACACGATGGGGATACAAACTCCTGGTGCATGCTGACTACACCACGGGTTCTCGGGGAATGGGTATTCTGGTTAAAAAGAATCTGGCTCTTATTGTACACCGTACCTGGGCGGACCCTGGGGGAAGATTTGCCGTTTTAGAGGCCCAATGGGAGGGAAGAGCGCTTAACGTGATCTCATTGTATCTGCCGCCAGCATTAGGTAAGGAAGCTCTGGTAGACCTCGGCAAAATATTAACTGATCTTCCTGTGGGCACCCTAATCCTAGGAGGGGATTATAATATGACTATGGATGACACAATTGACAGGCACCCACATCGGCCGGGGGCGAGACCAAATGTGCTAATGGCTGAATTTACCACAGCTCTGGGTCTAATAGATATAGGGCGTACACTACAACCGAATGAACCACAATACACCTATTTCTCCAGTACACACAAGAGTTCCTCCCGTATTGATTATTTCCTGACACATACTGCCTCCATAGGTAATTTTAGACACCCCCAGGCATTGCCGAGAGGTATTTCAGATCATTCCCCGGTTAGGATCGAGTTTACACATTGGGAACGGCAGCCGTGTACCACTATCGTCCTCAACCCATGGTTGCTGAAAATTCCAGACATTAAAGAGGAATTATGCACGCAAACTGGTAACTACTTCGCAGAAAACTTGGGTTCGGTTAATTCGGCAATAACTATATGGGGAGCATTCACAGTAGTGTTGAAGGGGCAGCCCTGTCCTTAAAAACGGGCTACATCCAGAACAAACGTTGCCTCTTAGTTCAGTTGGAAGATGAGCTCCAACAACTGGAATTAGACCACGCAAACAGGCCAACAGAAGACACGCAACATCGTCTTGCACTTAAACAGGAAGAATACAAAATCAAAGCTAGGGAACATATGATGGCCAAACACCTTAATACTCAACACAGAATGTATGAATTGGGTGATAGAGCCGGCAAAACATTGGCATGGTTAGAGAGAAGAGAACAAGGGGATAGATGGGTGCCGAGGTTAACGCTACCAAATGGCGAGACGCTTACCCATCCCAGGGATATAGCGGAGGCATTCGCAGACCACTTAGAGAAAATATACTCCCCCTCTACCGATTACACAGCGGAAGATTCCCACCAACTCCTCTCCGATAGTGTCTTACCAACACTCTCTGAGTCAGATAGAAACACTCTTGATGGTGACTTAACAGACGAAGAGGTTCAGAGAGCCATTAGTCAAATCCGCTCTGGGAAAGCGATGGGGCCCAACGGCACTTCCATCGAATTCTTGAAAGTAACGGCCTCCCAAGTAGCCCCACACCTGCGAGCTATGTATAATGAAAGTTACGAGACGGGAAAACTGCCCAAAGACCAGCGTCTTGCCACCATAGTAGTTATCCGTAAACCGGGGAAGCCCGGGGATAGCTGCGGCTCATACAGACCGATCTCGTTGATTAACGTAGAAGCTAAGATCTTAGCGAAAGTTCTTGCCACTAGACTAGTTGCAATTATCTCCTCCCTAGTTCACCCGGACCAATCTGGCTTTATGCCAGGGAGGAACACAGCACTTAATATCCGTCGTCTCTATAACGTGCTCGCATGCAGAGAATACATGGAGGAAGACGCAGTGGTTCTGTCATTGGATGCCTCTATGGCGTTCGACTCTATAGAATGGCCGTACCTATTCGAAGTTCTGAAGAGGTTTGGATTTGGTCCGAAGTTTCTGGGCTGGGTGAAATTGCTTTATGCGGATATACAGGGGCAAATAAGAGTCAATAATTACACATCCCGTGCATTCACACTGCGGAGAGGTACCCGGCAGGGCTGTCCTTTGTCTCCACTGATATTCTCCCTTATGCTAGAACTACTCGCTGCATGGATACGTCGGGATGTAATGGTAAGGGGGCTGAAATGGGCGGAAGATCAGGAAGACCAAATATCCTTGTACGCTGATGATATACTGTTATATCTTGCCTCCCCTATAAATCCATACATGCTGTCTTAAACATCTTCACGAATTTTGGAAAGTATTCCAGGTATGCGATCAATTGGAGCAAGTCGGTATTATTTGTGCTTCGGGGACAGGTTCCTCGCCTTCCGGTGAATTGTATGATAGAAGTGGCTAGGCATGGCTTCCGATATTTGGGAATCTTTGTAACATCGGATCCGGCCCTTTTTCATAACCGCAACTTAGCCCCTCCGCTAGCCCGGTTGCGAGCGGATGTAAAACATTGGCGGTCCCTACCTCTGTCCCTAGTGGGCCGCGCTGCCCTCTTTAAGATGCTGGCTCTCCCGCGCTTTTTATACATTCTCCAGAACTGCCCAAACCGTGTTCCAGATGCATATTTCACAGCGGTGGAAAGTGAAGTCCGTACGTTGCTGTGGGACAGCAAGGCCCCTCGTATGGCACTGAAAAAGTTAACAAAAGGATGGTATGACGGGGGCATAGCCCTCCCCGACCTTAAACTCTACTATTGGGCCTCGCAATTGGTAGTGATGAACCACTGGATATACCACCTCCCTAATGATCCGCATATGTTCTGGACAGGTACCAAACTGGCCGTTCAGGATACTTGGGAGCACTGTATTCCAAAGTCAAGAAACGTAGATATTTTGGGCCCACCTCTCACACAGTAGGAATCTGGCACCAGGTGAATTCTCGCCTGGGATGGGCTAACATCCTTACAAAAGCGACGCCACTGTGGCAGGCCCAGAGACTAGGCACTCTATGCCACCAACCAGGGTTCGACAAGTGGGACATGATTGGGATATCAGTGGTGGGAGACTTGATTAAAAAGGGATCTATTCTTAGTTTTGAGGAACTCCGGGGGCATTACCAAATGGCTCAGGGGGAACTGTTTCGATACCTGCAAATTAGACATGCCCTTACGGCGCTTTTTCCAGATCTCAAAGACATACCAGAGTCGTCGCCGTTAGAGGATCGATTGCTGGATGGGCCATTGCACTCGAAAGCCATATCCTTAACCTATAAAAAATTATGTAACAACCTGCCCGATACATTTACTAAACTTAGAGAGCAGTGGCAAAGTGACCTGGGGCCTATAGATGATGACGACTGGCAAACAGCCTTGATGTCCCCTAGGGAAGCGGCTATCACCCTCCGCTTCCTACTGATACAACTTAAGATTCTACATCGGTCCTACCTGACAGGGGTCATTCTAGCCAAAATAGGCACCAGGACGGATGTGCTCTGTCTTAGGGGGTGCAAGCAAATAGCCACCTTTTACCATACGATCTGGGAGCGCCCTGTTGTACAGCATATATGGGAGGGAGCCACATCTTGCATTCAAACTGCACTGGGGAAGGAGTTAGCCCTCACACCGCAACTGGGCCTACTTAATATTTGGTCAGCCACGGACCTCACTGAAATTGAGCAGCAGCTGGCAACATTAGGATATACATTAGTTAAGCGAGAGATAGCACGTAACTGGGGGGCGGCGGGCCCACCATCCATCCATGTATGGGCGAAAGAACTAGATAAGTGTATGGTAGCGGAACAGGAAGTATTTATAACACGCGAATGCCCTAAAAAGTGGGACAAGAAATGGAACAAATGGAATGTGTACCGGGGAGATGTATGTATATCCCCAATGGTGGAATTAGAATTGCGTAGAGGTGGGAACAGAGAAATAACCGCTTTGTAATTGTGACCTGTTATCCCCTGGTCATTGTATGATGTGTTGGATAATTGTAACAAACATTGAACGGTACTGTGTATATGATTACTGTTGAACTTAATAAACAGATATTTAAAATAAAAAAATAAAAAATCCACTTATCCATTGTCGGCAATAACCAACCATTCCAAGGAACATTCTCACCTCTCTTTGTGTCATTGGGGCTCTCATTCCTTTGATAATCCTTATCCTTTCTGTTGTTACTTTTCGCATCCCTTTCTCAATCTTATGACCTAAGTACTGTACTTCTTGTTGACACAATTGCAGTTTTGATGGTGACACCTTGTGTCCTCCTTCTGCCAAATGATTCAATAAAGCAATTGTGTCCGTAACACATGCTTCTCTGGTCTTTGATGCCACTAGTAGGTCATCAATATATTGACCATCACAGATTTTTCAGGCATTTTTAAATCTTCTAAAGATTTCTTTAGAATCTGATTAAAAATTGAAGGACTTTCAGTATACCCCTGAGGAATTCGGCACCATGCCAAAATACGCTCTCCGAACCGGAACACAAATAATGGCTGGCTGTCAGGGTGCAGTGGAATAGAAAAGAATGCATGGCACAAATCAATAACTGTGTACCATTCTGCATCATGTGGGATTTGATACAGTATTACAGCGGGGTTTGGCACAATTGGGCAGCAAGGAATAACAATTTTGTTTACCTTTCTCAGGTCTTGCACTATCCTATATGTTCCAGTTGGCTTTTTCAATCCCATTATAGGAGAATTACATGGGCTGCTCATTATTTCTCTCAAAATCCCTTGTTCAATCATTTTATTAATTACAGGTGTTATTCCTTCAATAATTTCTGAGCGCCAGTTTGTACTGCGGGGTGTTTGGGTAATTTGTTCCTTCTTTTACAGTAATTTTTACAGGATCAACTTCTCTCATTAGTCCAATATCTTCACCTGTGAAATCCCATTCATCAGGCCTTACTATTCCTTTTAATTCAGTAGGGATTTTCTCCGCATCAAAAACAGGAAACATATCATTCGCTCCTGGTTCTAGTTCTGCCATTGTCATTTTATACAGAACATCCTCATCTGGGGTCTGGAAAGCAATACCATCTGGGGTACAATAGATGGTACAATTCATTTTGCAAAGTAGATCGCGTCCCAATCGGCAACAAGAGCACCCTCCGAATCACTACCTCCAGGAAAGCTCTCCCCTCCGCCGAACACCTGCACTTCCAGATCCAGACCAGACCCAACTCCACGTTCCGCGGAACTCTCGTCTACAGACCCCCCGGGCCCCCTTCGCTGCACCAACTCACCTCATTCTGCACCTGTGGATTCAATGATTGATTTCTGCATTAACTTTCGGAGGAAATTTACACTCGTTTCTCCAATGCCCTAATTTTCCGCAATTATGACATGGCCATTTCTTTTTAGCTTCTTCTATACTCATCTGACCCTTTCCCTTACCAATATTCGGCTTGGACTTAGTCTGTCCTGCATCACTAGACTGATTGTTCATCTGAGCTTCTTGCTTTTCTGCAACCTTTACTTGTGCCCACATTGCCTTTTCCTTGAGTTTACGCTGTCTACACTCAATGTCATCACTGCAATAGTTTGCATATCGTAGTACCTCATCTACTGTGCTATTCTGCCAATATAACATATGCTGCTTAATCATTTCACTTATTTCAGGTCTCAAGCCATAAACAAATCTATACACAAAATGACTCATGTCTTTCTCACTCAAATTCTCATATCCACTATACTGCTTAAAGACCAAAAGTAGTCTTTCATAATAGGCATGTACAGATTCCTTACTCTCCTGAGTTGTTCTATCAATCTTTACCCAGTCCGTTTCTTTTGGTGGGATTTTATTTTTCAAAAACGTGATTGCCTGTTCATATTTTCGCATTACTTCTGAACCTGGGGCTCCTGTTTTTGCATCTCTAGGATATTCTTCCTTCGGCCAGTCAATTGTAATCTTACACTCTGTCCATAAATCTGCTGGAACAACAATCTCAAACAGTCCATCCAAATCTTCCCACAATACTTTTGAAACGTTTACAAACCTTCCTACCTGTCTATACCATTCTACAGCTTTCTCTCTCAATCTTGGAAAGTAATTCGTAAATGACAATATATCTTGTCTGGACCATGGGACATGTACATAACTTCCTCCTGGAGTTTCTCTCATTGGATACTCCATTACCCTTGGTTCTTTCTCTTTTACTGGGAAAGCCAATGATGCTTTATCAGTTGTTCCCTCTTTTCTCCTTATCCACCTACTTCTCCACTTGTCCACATCACCCCATTTTCTCAGTAAAGCAATCAATTCCTTTATTTGTGTCAGTCGTCCTGAAGTGTTCAGATTTTCTATGTCCTTTTCACTAAAATCTACCCTGTACGGTTTCTGTAATCCTCTAATTTTTCCAAAATCTACTCCTAGTTCGTTCGCTGATTCTTCCAATTTTTCATGCAAGTTCCTAGCTCTCCAAGTGACGCTTTTACACATAAACATTAATTCGTCATCTTGATAGGATTTCAATCGATCTGTACCAATAGTCCCTAGAATCAGTTCTTCCATATCTATTTTTAATCTGACCACATCCAACAGTTGTGGTTCAGCATCCTTTTTCTGCAAGCTCCTCACCCAATCATTTAATTCCTCTGCAGTCGGACCCACAGGGGTTTTGTTTATTTCTGCCCAACTTACACTTCTCTCTGGGGTTTCAGTTGCTGACTCGGCTCCCATAGGAATCCTATTTATCTGACTCTCATTAATTGTCAAATTTACAGGTGGACTTGACCTAAAAGGACCAACAGAATCTTCTTTCTCTTTATTTTCTGAAATCATCTCTTCTCTTACTCTTTGCATATTGGAATTTAATGGAATTGTTAAGGAGTGTTCATCTATCTTTTGATTTTCAAATACTGGGATTACTGGCCCTATAGTTACTGGCACAGTCACAGCTTCCATATTCCTTGTCAGTTCTCTTATCTTTTCAGTAAGCTCTCTTGTGGTCCTAGCTAATTCAGCTGTATTACCATTATCATCTTTCACAGTCTGTGGTGTTTCTGGTTTATTAAACAGACTATTTATTTTAGACATTTGTTCAGGGCTTTGATTTATTACAGTTCTCATTGGTGGTGCATTTGGTGTCACCACCACAGAATTCTGTTGATATGGAGGGGGTCTTTTATTTAAAATATCCTCCAGCAACTCATCCTCTGTGTCACTAACTCCATACCCATACCTCTCTGTTACTGCATGTTTCTTTTTCTCCGTACATTTTCTCCCTGTAATTTCTTCAACTGTTCTGGCAGGAAACAAACCATCCGTCATGTTAGCATATTGACATCGTCTCATCCTGTCTTCATGATTCAAACCCCATACTCTTCCATGAACTAAACTATCATTCTTTGCACCTCTGTGTCTTTCCCTTTCATACATCTCATCTTCCCATTCACCTAAGGCTTCGAACTGTGTCGGTCTAGGTCTCGGTTCAAGTTTCATCATCTTTTCTCTCAAATTTCGAAGTATCGCTGTTCTAAACTATCCATTTTCTGGAAATGCCAATACTCCATCGCCTTGGGTATATTTCGCCCAATTTTCCAACTAAATGCAAGTATGATAGCCATATTTCAACATCATATGAGATGCTGGCGTTTTCGGCGGAGGAAGTACTTCTCCTTCTCTCGTCACAACCTTCTTAAAGAAATTTTTAAGCTTCGCAAACAATGACGGTTTCTCTCTACCATACTCATAATAAGCCATATTTTACTGTTCTTTTTCCCAAAACAAATACACGCAATTCTTCACCACTCTGTTCTTTCTACTGCTCGGCTATTCGGACCTATCCCAGCGCGTCTCACACCAACGCACCAATCAGAAAGCTTTACGTCACTCTCCCACTAACCTATCCCAGCGCGTCTCACACCAACGCACCAATCCGGAAACTCTTCGTTCTTCCACAACTGGCCAATACAAGCGCGGTTTTTGTTGACATCAGTTCTACTCCTGCTTCTACTGACCCCTCCTTTACAAAATTATCGGCAGTTTTCTTAGCTTCTCTTTTCGACAAAATCGATTAGTTACAACGTAAAACACATTACCATTGTCTGTTTCGCTAAACAAAAGAGATAGTTTATTCTGACTTACAAGAATACTGTTTCGTCTCGATAAGTGTAGCACTTCTCTCTACCTTACCCTTCTCTCAAGCAAGAGGTAAACCCGTTTCTCTGGGGTTAAAACACATGTGGAGACTACACTGCTCCTGAGAATTTAGGCCAAAGTTTCACAAGAAAACCTGTTGCTATTTCACTCAAATGCAATTCATACGTGGAATTTCCCTAACATAACACAGTCCTGTGTTATCACCAATTTTGAAATCAGACAATGCACATTTCCGTGTGACTTCTCTTGCCACACGTGTCCACTTCCTACTTCCCGGAAGCTTCAAAATTTTGACTTATACATAACATAATACAAACTCAACATAGAGTGTTAGACACGAAAAATCAATAACTAATAATCACCAAACTAATCTATAGAAACCATAACTCTGCTATCAAGAAATCTGATCCAGCGCGGCTAATATAAATTTCTCCTTATGACACCAATCCAGGAAATACACCTACACACAACTTATGTCGGTGGGGCCCATGACACCGCATACATGCATTCATTCAATTTCTGGATTAAATACTAAGGAGAATGAGCTGCTGGACAAGCGGGATACCCTATTAAAATGACAGAATTATAACCTATACATTATATACATTGACTTCGAATCCTGTCGGTTCTAAACATCAAGGTACTCCGCTATTCGGTCGATGGACCAACTAGTAGAATCAGTTGATGGTGATTAAGACCAGCTCAATCACAATTGAAACCTTTAACATTTATTAAATCATAAACTTTGTTTTAAAGAACCACAGACTCATTTTAGAGTTAGAATATAATTTTATCTAAAATTCTTCAAGCAAATAAGTAAAATTCTTTATTAAACAAAACATTTAGAAATATCAATAAACATTTTAAGAAAAGTTTAGGAAAAGTGAGAAATTATGCATTACAATCGGCCATGGGGCGATGACAAGAATGGTTCACCAAAGAAGATGAACCGCAGATCACAGGATAGGACTCCCAAACTGACTGACTGTCCCGCTAACCTCCTCAGACGCACCTCCCGGGCAGAATTCCCGCAACAATCTCGTTCCTTCCCCAGTCAAAGTTCAAAGTCCAAAATGACAGGGTCTCTCGCAGCATCAAGGTTGAAAAATAAAAAGCAAGTTTTTTTTCACAACGTTAGAGCAGACTCTCTTATACCCTATTCTCTGGCTCACTACATTCAAAAGTTGCAATCTTTAGGGCCAAGAATCACGCTAATTGGTCCATTGGAGGGGTGGTGATGGTCACCTCATCGCCCTCCTTGTTCGATCCGGTTTGGGGACAATAAAGCACACAATAAGTATCATGGCCATGGTGTCCAAAACGTAGTCCAATTTGTTAGTCCATTTTGCAACAATCTTTGATGGTCACACATTAGTTCATCCCCTGTCGCTTGTCTTTTACATCCGTTCCCAGGCATATATGCTGAATACTTGGCACGCTCCTTATTGCAGGTCAGATTGGCTTTGACATCTCTCACTCCGAGCACAGGCCGCATACACGTGACTGGAGCATTCGTACTGAGGCTGCGTGGGGGCCATCTTTGTTCAACGCACGCGATCTTGTCCTTTACAGCGGCCATTTTAGAAGCATGGCCTAGCAGGCCGTAACGGAACTAATATAAGAACAAACACAATAGAAATTAAAATATGGAAAATAAGCCTTTCTGTTTACCACCCGCCATTCTAATGACCCATGTTAGATATTACCTAGCGAAAGCGACATTTAAAGCCATTTTACTTACCATCTGCATTTCTTTGCCACAATACAATTCTTCTATGCAACACAAATCATGCGATTCACTCTAATTACTACGCAAATCACAATAGTAACGTTAATTAACTTCACATTTGTAAATAAATTAGATTTTGCACAAATCAGCATATTACCCACGTGTAGTGTCTACTAAAAAAGTGTATTTGTTGGTTAATTCATGCATATCAAACGGTTAGTATCATTAGCGTTATGAGGTCATTAATTTCATAGGGGTACAAAAATATTTTGTTTCCCCTGCTCCATCAGCATCCACATGTTTGCCAGCAGAAGGAGAGAGCAGAATTGCACCATATCTTTGAAAATGTGGCACAGTTCTGCTGTCTCCCTTTCAATCAGGGCAACAACTTCATTTCCTTTGCTGCGTTGTGTGATATGTTATTAAATATACCCACAAGTTTCTTGGCAATCACCAAGTTAGTGACAGTTCCACCATGACACACAGAACTGCTGATAACCAGGGCGTGACACCCCCCAAATAAATGCATTATTGACGTGGTAGTTGGGTCTGAGGGCCCTGAGTCAGGTCTGCTATCTTTGTGTAGGTTTTTGTTGGCGAGAGCCAAGAATGAAAGACAAAACACTTATCTTTTATGCAAACAGGAGTGAGAGAGAGAGATACCCATGTGGTGGCTTAATTTCAAAATGTGAAACCAGAGAGCCTGGAATCAATACCGACTTGCCTGCTTGCCCAAAAAGGGCAATCCTAGGCAAACATTTGCATTTCAAAAAGCCTGCTTTTTCTTCATTATTACATAAGAGCGCACTTTTAAATACATGAATTCAGGATGTGCGCTGTACAAAAACCTCTCATATTTGATTTAATAGACTGCAATGTTGTTTCATCTCTAATAAGAATCTAGGTCACGTTTAGGGTACTGACTTGCCTCTTGACAGTCAGGTCTTCTTTAAACATCAAATTCTTATTGTCACATCAACCTGCTTCAGGTTATTAAAAGGTTTCTGAAAGGTGTTATATTTTTTTCCCTTTTAGGGCTACGATAACTGTTATCCATATTCTTAAAACATCTAGGCTGGAATACTCGAACACTCTCTACCTAGGCATTCCCAAGAAACTCATGAGCAAACTTTAATTGGCACAGAATTTGGCAGCCAGACCACTTATTTTTTCCAGACACTTTCCATCTCAGAAGGACCTTCATTAGCTACCAATAGAAAAGAGGATTCACTTCAAGACACTGATTCGCATTCGCAGAGCCATTTATCTTTTTGGTCTACAAAGTCTCCAAAAATTATTTACGTTTCACTTTTTGGCTAGACCTTTGAGATTCTCTGATACTTTCTCTATCCGCCCTCCAAAATTTCATACAATATGGAGAGAAGTAGTTGCAGGAGTAAAATTATGGAACACTCTTCCTTGCACGCTTTGTGTGATAGGTGATCACACACGAGTTCTTAAAATCTTAAAACCTGGCTTTTTACTAAAAACTAATTTTATCAGCACGTTTGCTCTCACCCATTTCTGCTGTTCTTTTTGTTCCATTCTGCTTTTTTGATATTATAGTGCCTTTTAAGTTCTCTCATCAGCATTAGCCAATCTGCACAATTCATAAATCAAATCAAATGCAGTGACATAATCTGATGTACTAAGGTGAAACTCTTCTACATGTTAAGAAATACACTTTTTTGAATTTTGAAGAGATTGTATCATATTTTTACATTATGTTTGTTGCAGGATATACATGTCAAATATGTTCATGGCTCGACTTGCGCACAAACTCTTGGAGCCAGGCCAGACCCATGGCTCGGCTGTGGCTCGACCCATGTTATTAATTTGCCTACTCACCCTCCTCTATTTGCAACTCGGGCTTACTTCATGGGGCCGTTAGTCACTTGATAAAATGATTTGTAAAAGGCAAGGGCTAGGAACATGGACACCTGCCAACATGCACTTATTTGACAATTTCTACCATCAAGGCTTCTTGAAGCAGAGACGAAAAAGAGTGCGTTATCTGAAAATACATTTAAAATAAGTGATCACAGGGCAGGAACTTCAAGTTGTTGTATTGTCTGTGATCGTAGATGACAGTTCCAAGGGAAAACTAGCAGGCCCAGGTGGGATGGGCTTGGGCATAGCTTCAGTGGGGGTGTTTGGGGTGTGGCACCACTCAAACGAATTCTTGATGTGGTTGCTGGATCTGGGGGCCCAGAGCCAGGTCTTCAATGTCTGTGGTGGTTTTTCTCATTGTTCTCATTTCACTAAGAGGTTTTAACATGTTCATTTTTTGGATTGCAATTTCAAATATGTATAGTGACCGGTTTGCCAAAAAAGAAGTACATTTGCACCTATAGTAGTACTGAAGCATTCCTGTAGTAAATGACTGGACACAGGAAGGCTGTTGAAGTAGGTTTATTCCCATAAGAAGATCCCATCCATCAGGATACAAGTTAGAGCTTTAACTGCAACACATCTCAAGTAATAACAAGTTCCACATGACATGTATAAGATTCCAATATGACATAAATGCATCAGTACAGCTTACCAGGAATACCAATGACCTCAGAAGATTCCAATGCTCTGATGTCATTTAAAGAGACACATCACACACCTCCCTTCCTTAACAATAACAGAAAGAAAACATAAACAGTAATTAAACATAATCAGAAAAGATAACCAGGACGTTTAATCATCCTAGAAGAACAATGAGTGCTTCTTAAACCATTGTTTTTTTCATCTTTTTTTTAAAGGAACTAACAGGGGTGGAAATTCTATTGTCATCCACATTTCCCTTGACCACCACCACTCTGTTCAAATTCCAAATGCGATGATCTTGAGTTTTAATAGCATTTTTGAAAATTTTGATGACCATAAGAGGCTTAAAAACTTAGAATTAGATTTACCACCCAGACCAGGTCGTTTAATCATGACCCAATCACCAACCTTCACCACAGTTCTTTTAACCGCATTTTTGTATCAAAATAGTTTTTCCTTTCAGTGGCTTTCTTTTCTTCCCTTTTTGTATTTCTTTGCCATCACACACACTTTCTTTTCCCCTGGCTAACTCATATTTGTTGACCCAAGTAGGTTCTACAAAAGTGTTAGGTACTCTACCACGGAATAACATAAAAGGTGTTTTCCCTGTTGTACCATGAGGAGACATTCTGTATTCCTCCACTTTCTTCAGAACTTCACCTTTCCAATCCAAGGATAATGACTTCGCCAAAGTAATAGTCTCCTTAAGTACCCTATTAAATCTCTCAACCATTCTGTTAGATTCTGAATGATAAAGAGCGCAAGTCTTGTGAACAATACCTCTGGAGGATAAAAATCTTCCATTTCTCTAGAAGTCAACTGGACACCATTGTCTGTCAAAATAGACTCAGGCATGCCTTCTTTTGAAAACAATTCTTTCAAACATTTAATCACATGAGCAGAATCTATCAAAGACAAAAAAAACACTTCTGGCCAACGAGAATACATGTCAATTACCACCAATAAAAACGTTTGCACTCCACCATGATGAACTGGACCAAGTATATCCAATGCAATGTCCTGCCAAGGATGAAACGGACGCCTTCTTATGATCATTGGTTGCACACTTGGACACTTAGATTTATCACTCAACATGCAAGGGACACAATCGCGAACCACACGTTCCACGAGCTTATCCATGCCAGGCCACCAGTATGACATACGCAACCTTTCTTTGCTTTTAGTAAGACCTGCATGATTTGCATGCACCAAATCCACTAATTCATTCCTAAGGCTACTTGGAGGAATTAATCTAGTTCCTCGAAACAACAATCCATTCTCCACCGACAACTCATTACGTATAATCCAAAATGGTCTCATAAGATCAGAACAAGGCTTCCTATTCGTCCAACCCTTTTGAACAAATGATATTACCTCTATCAAAGTCGAATCAGTGGCTAACTCCTCCATCCACCTCTTTTCCGAAATTATGTCATGATCCACCACACATACCCATTCATTTGAGTCATCAAACTCCTCACACACTGTGGACTCTCTAGGGATTAGGCGTGATAACACATCAGCAATACCATTATCAATTCCAGGAATATATTTAAGTGAAAAACTATACTCTTGTAAACCAATAATCCATCTGGTGATCCTACCTGAAATCAAATCAAGACCTTTTTTATTGAAAATTTCCACTAAAGGCTTGTGATCAGTGCGAACCTCAAAATTAACACCCCACAAAAATGTCTTCAATTTTTTTATTGCCCAGAAAACAGCAAGCGATTCTCTCTCAACTACCGAATAACGTGTTTCAGGATCTCTTAAACTTCTAGAAAGAAACATGACAGTTTGCACACCACATGGACCATTCTGTTGTAAAACAGCCCCCAAGCCCTTCTCGCTGGCATCAGTAACCAAGATGGGTTTAATAGATGGGTCAAAGCTTTTAAGAGAAGGAGCATTATTAAGTTTTTCCTTAACACTATTGAATTCACACTCGCACAATTCTGACCATTCAAAATCAACACCTTTACGCAATAAGGACCTCATGTTGACAGTAGAATCAGCAACATTTTTCACAAATTTGGCATAATATTCTACCATACCTAAGAATTTCATCAATTCATTCTTATTGGTAGGAGAACTCATATTACGTAATTGTGCCAATCAAATCACTCTTGGGTTTCACACCATCACCAGTTATGTTGTGTCCTAGGTAATTTATAGACACAGACCTGAATCTAAATTTTTCCATCTTAATAGTAAGATTGCACTCACATAATCTCTCCAACACCATTCTTAATCTAGAGTCATGTTGCTCCCCATCATCACCAAAGACGAGAATATCGTCTTGATATATGCATACTCCTTTTAACTCCCTGAGTACATTTTCCATGGCCTGTTGAAAGACAGATGAAGCGGATACTAATCCAAACGGCATTCTAATAAACCTGAATGTTCCGAAAGGTGTTATAAATGAAGTAAAATCTCTACATGATTCTTCAAGCTCCACCTGATGCTAAGCGGAGGTGAGATCAATCGTGCTAAACACCTTTGCTCCACCTAAAAGAACTAACAACTCAGTGATGTTAGGTAAAGGATATCGATCAACAATCACACACTTGTTAATCTGTCTCAAGTCAATGCAGAGACGCAAATCCCCATTAGGTTTTCTGGCTGCGACCACTGGGGCCAACCATTCTGTTCCCTCTACCTCTTCAATAATCCCAGAACTTTTAAATTTAGAAATCTCTTTCTGCATATCATCTTTTACAGATAGAGGCACATTTCTCACTTTGCAACATACCGGTACAGAACCTTCTTTCAGTTTGATTTTGTGTTGGTAACTTTTTAAACATCCCAACTCATGTTTGAAGACACCAGGAAATTCTGTCTTAAGCTTCTGTAAAAATTCATTGTCGCTTGATTTCATCACAGAATACACCCTATCCTTAATTTGAATAGGAGGATCAGCATTAGGATCAAGAAACACACCTAAATCACCTTGGTGTAGCCAACTGATGATACTATCACCTTTCTTTGACACATAAATCTTTCCTGACACAAATCTGTCTTTATATTCAATCAGACCAATAAAATACCCATGCAATTTTATAGGCTCCCCACCATAGGCTAAAGGTGTAATATCAGGCTTTATCAGTAAAAATGTTCCTTTCAATTTGGAATAATAAAAATCATTAGAAACGATGGTAATTTTGCACCCAAGTCAAATAAGACACGAGTGCTTTCCCTCTCAACAACAATATTGTCAAAAGGGCATGATTTCTTATTAGATCCATTCTGGACTTGAATCACAATTTGTCCACATTCAAAATCATCAGCACCCATTACACTTTTGTCAGACTCGTAAATCTCTACAGTTTTAACTTTTGGGGCTGATTTACTTTTGCACATCAACGCAACATGACCTTTTCTTTTACATTTTGAGCAGAATTGACCCAAAGCAGGACACCTTTTGTCGCTTGCAAGATGGCCCACTCTACCACATCTGTAACATCTTCTTTGCTCAATATTTTTTCCTTTAAACTCATCCTTATCTATTGAAACATTACCTTTATATGTATCAATTCTCTTTTGATTTTTATCATTAATCTCTTGTACTTTTACATCTTTCTCACTGTCTTTCTTTATTACTTCAACACATTTTAAAGAATGTTCAATTCTATTAGCAACGGTGAGAACCTCATCTAAGGTAGGTTCATCACGTAACCACAGTTCTTCTCTAACCTTTTCCATGTTGCACCCAAACATAAACTGATCTCGAATACGTTCATCAGTTAGGTTTTCAAATCTACATGAAGAGGCAACTTTTCGTAAATTAGTGACATAACCTTCAATAGTTTCTTCTTCCCTTTGCGTTCTTTTAGCAAATTGATATCTTTCTAAAATCGTACTGACCTTAGGTAAGTAGTGTTTATCTAATTTTTTAATACAAATCTCATAGTCGTTCAAATCTCTTGCTTCTGCAGGTGGAAGATCAGGAAGATGATCAAATACATCCTGGCCTTCTGAACCTAAACAATGAAGAAGTAAAGATGACTTCCTCTCAGCGCTAAGAGATGGACCACAAACCCTAGAATATCTTTCAAATACTACCTTCCATTTTTTCCATTGAATGGGTGGCACACCAGGACTAGAAAGAAAGAAAGGTGCTGCTGTGACATTTTACATATTGAAATTATATGTCAATAAAATTTGAGAAGGCTGTGAAATGATAATTATATCCTATGTAACACAAAACACCAAAAATATTGAGGTCACAAGGCAAGATACTTTAAAAAAAAATTATTCAATAAAATAAGCCGATCATAAATAAACAGTTCCTGTAAAATGAAATGTAAACAGTGAAAATGTGCGCGGATCACAGTAGATACACACTCAATATGAAATTATTAAAGATGTTTAAATCCCGCAAAGTTGAATGAAACGTTAAGACATGCCACAAGGAGACAATATTTCATTGAAATGAGTTTAAACGATAGTGTGCGTGTCACTGAAAAGACACGCTCGTACCTTACTTTGATGTCCTTACTGTGGGCAAGATTGAAAAAAATGCTTACAAAAATAAACAAAAACGTTTCAAATCAATCCTTCGAAATGCTTCTTACAGCGAAAATAGTTGCTAGGAAACACTTCAATTACAAAATTGCAGAGTAAACAAAATGGCTGCCACGTATTTCTACGTTGCGTGTGGAAATACGCATGACGTGTACTTGAAGCTAACACCTGACGTATGATGAGCGTACTCGCATCAGCAATGATGTGCGAAGAGTCAATGGCAGAGGCGCTCGAGAGACGCTCGAGATGAAGACCACCGTTACACTTGCAATTAGCGGTAAGATTACTTTTGAACCTCGCTAGTCGCAATCGTTGAAACCATTGACAGCATGAAGCGTGTACAGTTGAAATGATGTACAGGGATGTCACCCAAATTGAAATGATGCACAGCGATGTCACACAATCGCTCTCCTTATGCTTGTAACGCGAGGATCATAGAGATGCAATATGAATCATTGAAAGCACAGACAGCATGAAACGCAGAATTCAAATGATGCACAGCGATGTCAGCCAGTTGCGCTCCTGTGCTAGTAACACAACAATGAACGCAGGGCAACACGAAGAATCACACTGATCAATGAAATTAAATTAAAACATCCGTTTCTTCACACCGCCAGGGACACTAACCACAGGGACGAGCACGTAACGACATCAGAAAGCTCCAAATCCCAGGTTACGCTGAGTCCTCTTTAAAATCAGGGATGAGCCCGCATCGAAACAATTTTCTCCCAACCCCAAGAGATATTGGCAAAGGGGTGAGCATGCGGCGAAGCTCCCAATCCCTAAGTATGGTGTGAAATTAAATTTACGAAATGTTTTATCACATTGAATTTTAAGTCCAGTAAATGTGATATGAACTCCACAAGAATATTAAATATAAATATTTTCAAGAGTCCAGATTTTTCCCAAGGTGAGAAATTCCACAAAAGCATAAATTGGCTCTCACCAAATTCTCTGTGTTGAGATCTTCCTTTTGGTATCCTGCCGACTACGCCAGTGAAGCATTCCTGTAGTAAATGACTGGACACAGGAAGGCTGTTGAAGTAGGTTTATTCCCATAAGAAGATCCCATCCATCAGGATACAAGTTAGAGCTTCAACTGCAACACATCTCAAGTAATAACAAGTTCCACATGACATGTATAAGATTCCAATATGACATAAATGCATCAGTACAGCTTACCAGGAATACCAATGACCTCAGAAGATTCCAATGCTCTGATGTCATTTAAAGAGACACATCACAAGTACTCCTTGAATGATTGCAAATGTACTACTTTTCGGACTTCACAAACAGTGGCAGTAGTAGGACTGGAAAACTGCCAGTATCAACTTTCCAGGCATACTACTGATAAACACCCAAAAGGTGATGGGACGAATGCTGTCAAATAGTCTAACCAGTGGCAGTCCCTCGGGGTAGCTATTTACCACTTCATTTTTCACCCACTGTGCCACTCTAGACAGAGGCATACCTAATGCAAATCAGTACTGTCCCTGCTCTTCATGGCACAGTCTATCCTGCTTGTTTGTCATCTCACCCCTCCACCCTGCAGCCCACTGCTTTTTTAGTTGGGAAATTTGTGATTCACACCCTTTATTCTTACTGACTAATCTACGCCCCTGCTGATGATGTGAAACAGCTTGTTCTCAAAATGTAAGGACCTTGAAAGACAACATCCTTAGCTGTGCGTTTTAATGGAACTTAGTTCTCCTGAACTCCATCTTGGGGCAGAATTATCAAAATGTGACACAAATGCAACAAAGTAAGACACCTTTTTGCACTGTGTTGCGTGACAGGGAGAGGGCAGGAATGCACCATATTTAACATGTTATGATACATTCCTGTCTTCTCCTTGCTTTGGCTCACAATGTGCTGCCTTGCACCAACACAGGCACTCTTGCACAATGCAGGCAAGATTATTTTTGTGCAGGAAGGGAGACCTTCCTTCAAAAAAACTATATTTTGAGCCTTTTTTTCTCTTATATGTGTGCTGCAGAATGCAGCACTCGTAGAAAGAGAAACAAATGAGGAGAAATAAACATATTTCTCCTTGTTAAGCATCCCCTGGGAAGGTGTAGCATTTTGACACATTCCCACATCTACCAGTTATGGTAAATCTCGGAATCCGCTAAAATCCATGGGTGGATGCGTGGAAACACTCACACTCCACCCATGGAACTCCTTCCCAGGGCATAGTTACGCAAGGCAGTGACTTGCAGTGCCTTGAATTACTCCATATTTACCAAGCCACACAAGGCCACCTTGTGTGGTTTGTTAAATCTCATTCTAGGTTTTGCATCGCACTGAGTCCCCTTGTGTGGCACAAGGGCGACACAAAACCTTTGATAAATATGACCCTTAATGTGTAAAGTAAGAGCCAGGGAGAAATCCAAATGGAGAAATGGACCCCCTTCCTTGTTCCTACCTAGTCTAAATTGAAATTGGGAGTTTGAAATATGTTTTTTATATTGTTACTGGATGGGTGACCATTGTCTCACCATCCTCGAGTGGATGGGCAGCAATATTTTAAGAAAGGTGTTGGGGTAGTCTAGACATGCTGACTCCTTTCTGTCACATTCTCCCTGTGGCTATGGTGACTAATATCTACTTTGAAAGGAATCAACATATGACATTAGGCCCACTGGGCTGGAACTCTAATTAGTTTCTCTCATGTATTCTTGCCTCTTATTTTACAACGAAGTGATGACCAGGAACGTCTTAGACATGAACAGCAGTTCTAAGTGGCATAAAATGTATTTCTGTCTGAAAAGACTATGGTTTCAAATTGATTTTTTACAGGAAACACACCTCACCTAAGACAAGGGTGTTAAACGGAAGAGTAAGTAGATGATAGGCCAGTTGTTTACTACAGATTACTATATTCCTACACTAGAGGCACCTTTATTTGGTTATGACTGCGATACCTCTTACAGTCCTAAGATCATACATTAATCAAGAGGTTAGATACATCCTGATGGAAGGCATGTTAGTCAGGATAGATGCATGACTGGCTAATGTACACACATAAATAACAGGCTTGGTTCTGTGATTTGTATGCCCTGGGATTGCTAGAAGCTCTCCTTTGCCCATGTTGATGGTAGGAGATATAAATGGTGCTTGTGACATGGGTATGGAAAGGACTTATCAGTAGAGGCTGGTCTGCGGGCAGAGTGGTGGGGCGGGAAGTGAGGGGGGACGAAGGATGGCGGGAAGTTGGGGGGGAAATGGACGATGAAGACAACATTGAAAAAAGTAAGGAAAAAAGAACTTACATGCCGCTTGCTGCTCTTCTGCTCTGTGTCCTCGCTGCAGCACACAGGCTCCCAGTGTCCCCTGTGGCCAATCCTGACACTGCTCTCATGCTTGAAAGCAGCATCAGGATTGGCCTGAGCACAGTGAATTTGTGCTCCAGGAGACACTGGGAGCCTGTGCTTGCTGTCTCCAACCCGGCAATGCAGCTGGTTCGGAGACAGCTAAGTGTGCATGTCGGTTTGGCCGTCCTGAGATGATCGGTAAAACCGACATGCGAAATGATAGCAGTGCCCACCACTCCGTCTGGTCACTGCACTCGCGATCGCTCCACCCCAAGACTCGCAGACCTTTAGAACCTGACAAATAAAATGATAATAAACCAGTTGATTGTTTTATTTTACAAGTTTTGGGGGGGCGATGCTCCTACGCCATAGCTGAGGAGCCGCCACTGAGACTTATTGTACCCTCTCCTGTTTCCCAATAGTGTTGGGTGTCTCACTAGGATTTGGCTAACTCCTTCAGGTTACATAGTCCAAAAACCAGTGTAATTCCTTTTTCATAAACGTACAACCGAATGTAAGGATGGACAAAATCTTTTGCCCTATGTTCTTATACACCTCTGTTACTCAGGTTAGATATCTTTGTAAAACCATATCAGACCACAATCCTTTGCTGATAGAGGTGACCTGCGGAAGAGCTCATTTGACTGTCCCTTCTTAGTGTCTCTAAACTACAGCCCTGGAAGATACCTCAGTTTAGGATACCATAGGAGAAGAAATCTGCTATTTTTCACTGACAATAGTGGGACTGCCTCAGATGGAGTAGGCCTTTAATGTAGTGATCAGGGTAAATTGCATTAGAACATTATCTGGAGTTAGAAAGAAACTTGAGAAAGACATTATTACTTTAAAAAATGTACTTTAGGAACTAGAGTTGCTTTTTAGTTCTGACCCTGTGAAGACATTGCCTGAAAAAGAAAATAGAATGTCACTTGGACGGAGAAACTATGCTGCAAGAACTATAGAGCATGTATGGCAAATCAACCCAAAGAGGGGGATTTGACTGGGGGATTGATGGTCTGTTTCATCAGTCCTGTGTCCAGAGGCTTTCCAATTGCCAGTGTCTGTAACGGTGAATGGTTTACACTCAACAAGAGATTCACCAAGTATTGCTGGATTATTATTCTGATTTGTGGGTAGATAAGGCAGAGGTTTCCACTTCAAAGTTGGAAGATTATATAGAATGGGCAGGACTGGGCTCCCTTCCCCTGATCAGGTAGAGGCTTTGGAAGCGATATATGACCTAGCCAGAGGCAAATCCCCAGGTGTTGGTGGGTTGGTGTCTGAAGTTGATGTGAATTATGCGGATATATTGGCCCTGATATTAGTTGACATGTATACTGCTGCTAAAGTAAAGTGATTCTTGCCCTGTTTCAACAGGGAGGGCTGATTGCCCGCCTTCCCAAACATGGACAGGGTCCTATGGGTAGAACATCATTTAGGCCCATGTCAATGCTAAATATTGATTATAAGTTTCTTAGCAAAATCCTAGTGAGCTGCGTCACTGGTTTTGTGATATCAATTATTCACCATGACCAAAGTGAATTTACCTTGGAGTGCAATACATCCCATGACATCACACAATTAGAATTTATCTGTTCATATTACGTTATCAGCCAACAATGTAAACTATGTGGAGGATGATTCCATTGTGGACTCTTTTACAGTTCAGAGAGTAAATGACCTTATTCTATCTAAGAAACTAAGTCAAGCCTTTGGATTGGATAATCTTTCAGCAGCAAAGATGAAATTGAATGTTGATTGTGATGCCACTCAACTATTCCCCTTCTTTCATTGGGTAACTCAGACTGGCCTTTTTCAGAATACATGAAAAGGAACAGTCGTCAAGCTAATGTTTTGCAAAAGG
The DNA here is from genome assembly GCA_963921515.1 of Calotriton arnoldi. Lineage (NCBI taxonomy): Eukaryota > Metazoa > Chordata > Amphibia > Caudata > Salamandridae > Calotriton > Calotriton arnoldi. The sequence continues at coordinate 329,994 of CAWUFW010009717.1, read as the reverse complement.
GAACAGCAATCTCCTAGCAAATTACAGAGTAATAATTCTAACTGGTATTAAACTATTGGAATGTTGGGAGCTCCATTGAAAAGAATGGAGTGCTCTGGGAGGAGAAGCCTGGAGCTCCAACATTCCAATGTTTTATTTTCACACCTGTTGCTGTGAACAAAGGCTTCACGGAACCCGAGGGCTCCGTGAGGCCTTTGTTTTCTTTGTTAGAATATTTTGCCCTTTAGTGGTGGAATGTTCTAACAGCCTTTTAGCCCTCAGTAGCTGGGCTATACCGCCATTAAAGTCTTGCTCCTTTGTTAAAGGCCCTCGCCTTTGGCGTGAGCCTTTAACGCTGGAGCGGGCCTTTAATGGATGGTATAGCCTAAGCTATATTATAACACTGGAATGTTGAGAGCTCCATTAAAAACAATGTAGTAGCTCCCGGCTTATAATTGCTAGTATAGTCCCAGAGCTCCAACATTGCACTCTCTGTATTCATGTTACTCCTTTTTTAATCATTTTACCCTTAGTGGGTGGAATGTTCTAAAAGCCTTATAGCCCTCCTGCCTCGGGCTATACTGGTTGTTAAAGGCCCTCTCCCTCGTTATAGGCCCTCCCCTGCGGCTCGGGCCTTTAACTTGGGTTCAGGGCCTTTAACAACTGGTATAGCCATGGGCAGTGGGCTATTAGGATATATAATTGCTAAGGTATATGTTAGAAATTGAGTTTCTTGTTGGCAGATGTAGGCACCCTGTCTAAGCAGGATTCACAATCCTAGTCAGGGTAAGTCAGTAACACACTTTAAATTAACCTGCGCTCACCCTCTGGTAGCTTGACACAGAGCAGTCAGGCTTAATTTAAGGGGCAATGTGTAAAGTATTTGTGCAACACTTCAACTGTAACACAGTGAAAGACTCCACACCAGTTTGGAAAAATAGCTTATACTTTAATGAATAAAACAAGACTGAACCGACAAAAATCCAATAAGTAGAAGTCAAGATATGAATTTTTAAAGAATCAACTGTTTTGTAGTGTTTAAAAACAATTAGCGTCAACTGGGGCTATCTGGTCGCGCTTGACTGGGTCAAATCCAAAAGCTCAGGCTGACCGTGATGGAGCACGGGTCGGCTACAGGGACCAGCCTTGGCCAGTTGAACAGCACGTTGGATGCGTCGATGTCGAGGGCGAAGCGGGGAGCAAGAAAAGCGATGCGTCGCCATCGATCTTGCAGATATAAGGGATGCGTCATTTCGTAGTTGTGCACCGTCGAAGATGCGAAGAACATTAGGGAGATGCATCGTCGAACCACTGGGCTGAAGGCGATGTGAGCAGCATGAAGGGATGCATCGGCGCTGAGCTTCAAAAAGTTAGAGATGCATCAGAAACTGGAGACAATGCATCACTCAGTCGGCGATGCAGGGTCCGTGGTCCAAGTAGCAGTCAGTGTCAAGGGAAATGCACTGGTTCCGATTGCTGCAACGTCGTCGGTGTGTGCTTTTTAAAAAAAAAGAGGCAGCACTTCAAACTCACTTCCAAGGGCTCAGTACTGGATTGGCACCAGTTGGCAGAGCAGGACACCCAGCAGACATAGTCCAAGTGCTGTTTGCACGTTGAAGAGAGAAGTCTTTGATATCCCTGGTACTTCATAAAACAGGATGCAAGCCAACAAGCCCTTGGAGATACTTAGGTTCTGGGATGTAGCGATGCATGTCTCGTCCTTCTCACTCCCAGGCAAGAGGGCAGCAGGCCAACTCAACAAAGCACATCACCAAAATGCAGCCCCTCCAGCAGCACAGCAGTCCTTCTTCTTGGTAGAATGTCCTCAGTTCCAGAAGTGTTCTGAGTTGGTGGTGTCAGAGGTCCAGTACTTATACGCAGTTGGGCCTTTGAAGTGGGGAATACTTCAAAGAGATGCCTTTGAAGTGTACAAGTCCCTTTCTTTCCTGCCCTGCCTACAGATTCACTATAGGGGGGTATGCAACTGTTTGTGTGGGAACAGGACATAGCCCTTTTAGGTGTAAGTGTCAGCCCCTCCCTCCCATCCTGCCCAGGATGGCCATCAGGATGTGGATGGCCCAGGTTTAGCATGGAGTGTCAGAGGGTGGAGCAGAGTAGAGTGGCGTAGAGTGAAGTGGCATAGAGAGGAGTAGAGTAGAGTGGCGTAGAGTGGAGTAAAGTGTCATAGAGTCGGGTGGCATAGAGTGGAGTGGAATATAGTGGAGTGTCCTAGAGTGGAGTGGAGTGGCGTATAGTGGAGTGGCATTGATTGGAGTAAAGTGGCACGGAGTGGAGTGGAGTGTCGTAGAGTAGAGAGGCATAGAGTGGAGTGGCGTAAAGTGGAGGGGCATAGAATGCAGTAGGATGGTGTTGAGTGAAGTGGCATGGATTGGCATAGAGTGGAGTGGCGTAGAGTCAGAGTAGAGTGGCTTACAGTGGAGTAGAGTGCCGTAGAGTGGCATTGTGTGGAGTTATAGAGTGGAGTGGCATAGAACGGAGTATTGTCATAGAGTGGAGTGGCGTACAGTGGAGTGGCGTAGAGTGGAGTAGAATGGAGTGGCGTACAGTGGAGTTACATAGAGTGGCGTAGAATGGAGTGGTGTAGAGTGGAGTTTAGTGTTGTAGAGTGGAGTAGAATGGGATAGACTGTCATAGAGTGGAGTGTTGTAGAGTGGAGTGGTGTAGAATCAGTGGTATAGAAGGGAGTGGCATAGAGTGGAGTGGTGTGCAAAGGAGTAAAGTGGCGTAGAGTGGAGTGGCATGGAGTGGAGTCGAGTAAGGTGGCATAGAGTGAAGTAAAGTAGCGTGAAGTGGCATGGAGTGATGTAGAGTGTCGTAGAATGGAGTACCATAGAGTGCTGTAGAGTGGAGTGGCATAAAGTGGAGTAGAGTGCAGTAGAGTGGAGTAAAGTTTCATAGAGTGGAGGGGCATAGAGTGGAGTGGAGTGGCATAGAGTGGAGTAAACTGGCATGCACTGGCATGGAGCGGAGCGGAGTGTCATAGAGAAGAGTGTCGTAGAGTGGAGTGGTGACGAGTTGTCTGGCGTAGAGTGGAGTGGCATAGAGTGTCATAGAGTGGAGTGGCATAGAGTGGAGTAGAGAGTCATAGAGTGGAGTGCCGCAGGATTGCCAAATAAATCCTCTCACCTTGCAGTCAGAAAAAGAAAAAAAACACCAAAATCTCTCAGAAGACAGAGCCAAACATTTGACTTCTGTCTTTAACTGCACAACAAATGGGACAAGATAAAAACACAATTTAAATGCCTGTTTATTGCTCATTCACTTATGAAATCCAGCATGGTTATTATGGGGATGCTTCAGTACCCCCCACTTCCCTACCTACCTCCAGTGCCTATAGCATTGAAATGAAATTGAGGAAGAGGATTGTTGAAGTTATTGTAATAGTAAAGAACACTGACCAAAATAAACAAGCTTGTAGACAAAACATTGTTCCTCAAAGGCATGTGAGATTGATGAAGTGGTAGTGGCAGAGATAAGTAGAATCAGTCAAGCAGAAAGATAGCAGGCAGGAAACCTTTTCCAAGAAGTACAACACCATTACTGCTTACTGGCCTAGCATACCAAGGAGACAACTGAAAACACATGTACTCTTGTGGAGTGCCACATGAAAAAGTAAAAGGTGTTCCCAGAAAGCAAACTCTCATGGAAGAATACAAGAAGCCAGTGAGAGAGGTAGTAAACAGGCTATGCTCAATGGGAGGTACAAAGACATGTTGGACAGCCTAAAACAAATAAGGCCAGCAAATAGAAAACAAACAAATGTGAGTAACGAAACACAAAGTCAATGGTAAGATGAGGCGGCATGCATTCCTAGGGAAACTTCCAGCATGTCTTCAATATGTCTTTGCAACCAGACAGCTGTGCTGTCTGGTGGGGTTCGACCTAAAAATGGTCTAAGACTAGTCTGCTTGCATTTATCTGTTTAGGAACACCACTCAAAAAACGTGCATATTGTCCCTTTTGTTTTTGCTTATTTGTTTAGTGAATAAATGCAGGGTTTGTAAATGTGATTTCATATTTTATATCATTATTATTTTTACATTGAAAATACTTTTAGAGAATTAAAATCATATTTGATTATTTGGTGGTTTTTATCTCGCGACTCATTGTCGCAATTACATATTCTTACATTTTTTACTGGCCCAGTGACGTGTTTGAAGCCTTCAGGCAGTTCTGACTTTTTTTTGCCAACAGCACTTTGCCCCCCAAAGTTACAAGCGAAACTAGAAGCCTCAGAATGCAATTTTATGTTGGTCACGAACATCTCATATTAACATGTAAGCATTAGAGGAGTGCAGAATATTAGCGGGCAGCATGCAAATCAGTCTTTTAAGGATGCAGGCTAAAGAACTAATCTGATTCAAGTCGGAAAGTTAGTAGTACTTTGTGATACCAAACAAATTATATAATATTTAGCAGATGTTATGTGAATGACAACCAATGGTATCAATCACATAATTCCTATCAAGATGAATGCCTTGGTTTCTTAAACAATATTTGAATGTGATAAAGTCTTGAGTCCATAATAGCAGGGGCGTAACACAGGCCCCCAGCAGCCCCCGCAGTGCGGGGGGGCCCCCGAGCTGCAGGGGGCCCCCTCAGCACTGTACTCAGGCCTGAGAGCTCCGGATTAAATGGGGAGCGGGGGCCCCTCTGTGTACCTTGCAGGGGGGCCCTTCAACTTTCGTTACGCCACTGCATAATAGTCCAATAAATCAGAGACAGACCGGGCAAAGTTAGAATTTAAGGGGGATATTCACTAGGCCTGGGCAGAAAACTACGCTACGCTCGCGTAGTTTGCATAGTTTGCGCAACTACGCGCTACGCGAATTGCACGTAGCACAGTGCAAAAACGCGTAGCGGGCAATTTTTGCTTGCTCCCGGTCCTCAACGTCAAGTTGGCGACTGCAAGCGAGCAAAATGACATCCCGGCGAGACTTTTTCCTCGTTCGCGATCAGCAACATCAAGTTGCCGATCGCGAGCGTGGAAAATAAACCTCCCGGCGAGATTCTCAACGCGGGGAGGTCAGGTTTCTCATTGCGAGTGGTCGCGTATGCTCGCGACTGCTCGCGATGAGAAACTACCAGTCCGCGTTGAGAAAACTGCCGCTCGAGTACAAATCTACTCGAGCGGCAGAAAACGTTCCCGCTTGCACTGTGCAAGATGACGTTTGCAATGATTGCACAGTGCGGACAAGCATCCGGCACTGTGCAATCATTGCGAACAGCATTTCCTACCGCACTACGCAGTTCGCGTGGTGCTACGCGTAGCTCGCGTAGTGCGAAGTGCACTTCGGGTGTTGTATTCCTCTTAGGGTGTCCATAACGGGCTTTCCATTATCATGTCCTTATATAGGCACAATTCGCCCTGCCCTTATATAGGCATAGAATCCCAGGCCTTATTTAGGCATTAAACCGTGCACTCCAAATACAGGCATGGTCTCTGACATCCGTCCACCCTAACGTCACAACGAATTCATGAAGAACAGACCCTTAGGCTGCAGGAGTTTCCCTAACCCAGGACTATTGATTTCTTCAAGGCCTCATATATTATGCATGAACCATTATTCCTTAGGGGTTCATCCATAACGTCTTTCGTTGTCCAATTCACGTCAATGCTAACATTCCTAAGGCAGTGGTGGCTGGTGACATTTGAAAGTGGTGGGGCGTAAAAGTTGGGTATGAGTGTCACATCGGGAGCAAGCGAATCGCACCAGCACGATCAACAGAAAGGGAGTTTGGGGGATCTCCTCCGGAGAAAATTGTGAAGAAAACAGTGGCAAATGGTGCATTTAAAGAAAATTTGAGAAAGAAAGAAGGTTGATAAAGTAATTGTGAACATGTAGTCTTGAACTTTCTAAACACATTAAAAACTGCCACATATCTTTCTGCATCAAATATGTTCAACAGTTACTGTAGTGTGCAAATTGTACAGTACGCTGAAACTATGGAAATGTCGCTACACAAGCAATCTGAAAACCCGCAGAAAGCAAATTTAATTGCTTCCAATGTGAATGTCACCATCAACGCTGGACATAACTGTCAATTAACACAAAGAAAATACAGAAGGCAAATTCAGTGGCTTTAAATGTGAATGTCACCGACTGTGACCAGCTTTCCTTCCTCAAGACTGTATGGCATTATTTAGGTTTACCTTCACTCTACACACTCCAGCAGGCAGCAATGACTGGGGAGAAAATATTTCAGCTCACAATGTATGCCTTCACAGCAATAAAACCAGTAATTTACACTTTTTGCATGGCTTTCAGTTTCAACAAAAAAGGAGTTCGGACAAATGCCAGTGCCAAATTTTCATATAAATTAAATATCACCACTTTTCAAGATGCCTCAGGCTGCTCCATAGTATACAGTCTGTCACTCCTAGATCACAAACACATATCGTAAAATATATATATCTCAAAGGAAAGTGGGAGAATTAAACAATGTGATGTGGAGTCACCCTTGCGATAATTACCAATGAGGAATCAAAATATTTGTATCTAACCCCTTGTGCTCATCACAATATTTCCGATACACTCACAAGAAATGCCAAAGCTGTATCAGCCTACAATAGCTAGATCTATCCACCCAGAGACGGAACACATGTGATCACCAGATGAAAATATAACTGCCCCAAAACAAAACGTTTCACTTTATCTTACCAGCGTTTCCTTAAATTCCCTCGGGCTGTGCGCTCGTTTACCGTGGCTTTAATCTTTGAAAACAGTCTTAGTCTTAACATTACATGCACAAGTGAATGCGGACCTCGAGAAAGTGACGTCTTCCTGCAGCTCGTGGCAAGTGCTGGCCGTTCACGTAGCCTTTTAAAGTGCAGTTTTACATTATGTTAATCTCGCTGCCGGCGTTATTGTGATGTTTGCTTTAATGCCGTGGACTTTTTTGCAGGTTCCCGTGCACTGAGAAGAAAAAACTGTTTTCAGCTGTGCTGCCAGTTTATTCGACATTTTAAGTGAGCTTTTTATTTTCTTGTGGACATTTGGGTGCTGTTTTTTTCTCTCCTGAAGCTCGTAGTTTCACTGGAAATTCGATCAATATGTATGTGTGTGTTTCTTGAAGAAATATGGGGTTTTGTGGATGCAATCTTATGTTAATGAATGTGTTTAGGTGTCTTGTAAAGCGCTGTCAAGTCAACGTTCGATAACTTTGTAGCGCTGAAATTTCAGATCACAGTGCTGGTGGACAGGGCTTTCAGCTGACATGCATTTTCCCCGTGTCTGCTGGGAGATAATAGGGGACGCTAACCTCGGGATCAAATGCAGCTTATGGAAAAGAACACAAAATGCACGAGAAATCGGAATTATGCAACATGAAGAGGCGAGAACAGAGACACAAAACCCTTTGCCGCTGAAAGCCCGGCTTTATCTAAGCTTAGAAACGCAACAACAAAGTGACTGCAACTTCATAGCACGATTCCATCGGAGAATTCAGAAAATGGCCAGGCTTTTTATTTATCAGGGACATTTATCGGTCTGTTCGAAAAACTAGTAAACTACTGCACGAGAGAGATTTCTGTGCTGAAATGGAAAGGCGTGGGCTTTGCTGCATGTAGCTTGGGTCGCGGCTCGTGCTCCAATACTCACGGGGGGATGTTAGGGGTCGCGCGCGGCGGGGAAGATTAAAATAAAGCACCACCATAACCATTATTAAGAAAGCTAAACTTACCGGATCCGCGCCGCCTCTGCTTCAAGTCCTCCTGGAGTCCTAGGCCGGGGTCCGGTTGGCGCCTTGGCAAGTACCGCCTGCAGGCTGCTCTCAGCCAATCCAGACGCTGCTCCTGTAGCAGCGCCAGGATTGGCTTGAGCAGTAGTGCGCATGTTCTGTTTAGGGCTTAAAAATGTTTGCGACCAGCCCAAACATGCGCACTAGGCTGCTCATTAGAAGAGTGGCATGGAACAACCCTCGCTCTTCTAATGAGAAGCCTAGTGTGCGCATGTTCAGGGCTGGTCGCAAAATGCTTAAGCCCAAAACAGAACATGCGCACTCTTGCTGTGCGCTCCGCCGACCACCTGTGACAGTGTGGAATCTGTGGATGTCAATCATCAGACACTCTGTGACTTGCAGCTGAACCTCTAGTGCTGCCCCGCCCCCTTCTAAGCCGACTGCCTCTGGCGGCCTGGGAATCGGTCCGGATACAGGCCAGCCGCCAGGACAGTGGCGTAGCTAGGGGGGGGCGATGGGGGCGGACCGCCCCAGGCGGCATGAGTTTTTGGGCGGCAGCCGGCCCCCCTTCCTCCCGCTCTTACCTGCGGCCGTTGCGGCCCCCCCCCGCTCTACTATGATTATGCCGAGGGCGGCAAACGCAGGGGCCGCCACGGGCAGCCTAAGGCCTAGCTACGCCCCTGCGCCAGGATTGTACTGTGTGAGAGTTAGTGACGGCAACGCTCGGTGGGGCAACGCCCAAGTGCCCCAATGGACGCACCGCGCCTGTCCTAAGGTACTCTCAGGTATAAATATACCTTCCCTAGCCCCTGTAAATCAGAGGAGACCTCGACTTCAGAGGAGCCCGTATCCCAGCCTGACGCACTGAGAAGACGCTGCCATTCCCTGCACGCAGAGAACCCAGCTTCCAGCTTCCAGTGATCTGACTTCCCTTGCGGGGTGTTGGAGTTCGAGTCTGGCAAAGAGATTCCAACCTCTCTCATTCTTCAGGTATGGAGCTGATAAGAACCTAGAGGGACTCTTGGCATACTAGGCATACTAGGCTTAAACATACTCTTAGTATACCATAGTAAGGAATACTTCACCTACTTCATACCTCGTCCTACACCTAGGTTAGGTTAGGTATATTGGGGTAGAACTAGCTTAGCACCGCATCGTATGAGTACTCGTATTTTTAGTCTGTGTTATTTATGTAACAGCATTTGTACTAAAAGATAATGCTATCGCAGTATTATTTATTTCTACTGCTCACCCTGTACATTATTTATCTCGCATACTGTCTTGTGATCGTAACAGCACATTATACTTACACCAGAAACAAGACTGTTCAATAAATCTTTTATTGAAAACGCCCGTCTATTATTTCTGTGTAACTCTGAGGAAAACTAAGCATGCACGATTGAGCTGAGTGAAATAGTTATCTAGTGTTTCCACGACTCTGGGACACGTTCTGATTCTAAAAGGGAAACATATTGGTCATGTTTTGCGGCTGCCAGAAACTACTCCCTTCTTGTTGTCAAGGAGTTTCTAGTGGCCTCTGAGCTAGCTGGCACAAGTAATTAAGTTTAATATACTCGATAGGGACATACTGACCTCAGTCCTATGTCAAACCTATAGGATATATTATTCCAATGCGCAGAGCCTATTAGGGAAATAGGAGCTACACTACATGGCGCCCAACGGTTTGGTTAGGCGGTAATTCAACGTTAGATACTGAGTAACTCAGCCGTGCTATTTTCTCTCAGAGACCCCTACCCATATACTCCAAAAGACGTCTGGAGTGGGCAGGGTTTAGTATCCACCAAGGCTGCATAGGGAAGTACCCTATATATTAGCTGTTTGGTTTGCTCAACGTTGAAGGATACAGTGTTCCAAAATATTGTGCACCTTATCTTTGTTTCCTTGAAACTTGTTCTACATTTTTCAAACAACAAAAATGCCTGACGGTGACAATGAAACCGGAAACGGTGGAGCTGTGGCTGATCAAGCCCAAGCAGCAGTTTTTAATAATACAGGTTTAAATGAAACCGAGGAGGGTGTTATAAACATCCCTCAAAACTTAAGAAGAGCCATAACTCTAAAACTTATAAAACATGGCCTATCGCCAAGAGGAGGTAGAGCAGTTTTCGTGATAGAGGCACATGAATCCTTTCAGACAGAGGTATTCTATTCATGGGTACTACTTCCTGAATGCAATCCAACATCACAAACATTTCACTTCTACAAAGAAGATGATCTACCAGAGGAATACATTCCTTTCGAGGATATTGAAATTCCATTAACATACCAGGAGCATCAGCTCTGGTTTAAAGGCGCCCTAAAACATCACTAAAACATCACCAGGCTCGGTCCACTAGGTAGACCAGGAACAACATGGCCGATTTTAGCCGGCTACACACCTCATCCTGAACTGGATATAATGACAGATGAGGAATTATATACTCAAATAAAAGAGTTAATAAAAATTTACAGACAATTGGTCCAATATGTCATGCGGACTTTTACAGTCCGACCACCATTGACATATCCACATCCAACTCCCCAACAGGGGAATACACTAAAAATTACACCACAGACTCTCAACTCAGTCATGGGTAAAATGCCCACAAAACGTGAGCAAATTCCGTTTTGGATAGCTCAAAAAATTACTCAAATCGAAGCAGTATTTCCAAATACTAGCCCGCATGAGAAACACAGAATCCTAACAATCAGTTTACCAATGGGGATCACACCACAACTGGAAGACTGCACCACTTGGGGTTCAGTCTTTGCTGCTATCTACACTAAAACACATGGCATTCCGTCAATAGCGGTAATACCTGATGTCCTCAAACAAATTCAAAATGAATACGGAGCAGAGCCTGCTCTAAATTTAGGTATGAAATTACTGAAAAATTTCGAGCAAGTCTCAACAATAATATTATCTAATACTAAAGGAGAGGCAGCAGCAGTTGCGATCCGCCCAAAATTGAGGGAATTCGATGTTACAGAACATCAAACTGAGCTACCCAGAATAATAGAACAATCCTATGCAGAATTAGGCAGAGATAGTTTGGGTGGAAGACCAGTGAAGCCGAAGCTATCTGAAAGTCCTGAGAAGGACACAATTAAACAAACTCCTACATCTTCTAAAAAGAAGTGGGAAACTAATAAACAAAATTCAAACGAGAAGCGTTCTCAATCCCGAGGTAGGTCTCCTCAAAAGGAGCCCTCTGAAAGGAGGTATAACCTCAGGAATAGGGATAATTTGAGAAAACCTGACAGGTATCATGATACTGATACACGTTCCTCTCGTCCCTTTCAGATCTCACCACAGACTTCGGAAAGAAGAGGACGGACGGAACACAGAGAAGAACGCGTGACATCGAAAGACGACAAACACGCTCCAAAAACTAAGGCTAAACCTCAATTCTCCAAAAGAAAGTAGCAGGTCTAAAGATTAGACATGCCGAGAATACTGAGAACACAACTCAAGAACGGAGAATGGGCTCAGACCATGCTGGACAGTGCAGCAGAAGTCACAATAGTTCGCCAGAACCTGAGGGAACTTCTGGAGATAGTGGACTTGAATGAATACATTAAAGTAGAGACTGTAGACACCAGGGTTAGTACTCCACAAAGGTTATTTGAAATAACACTCCGGATGGAGGGAGACAAACCTAGACAGGTGAAAGCACTTTTTTGGGAAAGACTATCAAAGGGCTATGACATACTTCTAGCAGAAAAAGACTGGCCACCACAATTTGTCAGGGAGTGCCCACATGGCGAGGACATTATTATGCCTGCCTTCTCCAACCATATTCCAATTAAATCTAAAATATACATATGCCAGGAAATGGGCAGTAGCCCAGGCCCCAGCATTATATAAAAATCATGTAGGATGGGATGAGGACTCACCTCACCATAAAATACATCTGAAACATGAACCAACTGCACAAAGGCAGTACCCTATAAAGCAAGAAGCTAAAAAACAGGTCAGGGAGATCTTAGATCAACTTGAATATCAAGGGGTGATTGAAACATGCACCTCCTCAATGAACAATCCTTTGTTTCCTGTCTCCAAACCAGACAATACATATCGTCTAGTTTTGGATTACAGACACCTAAACACTTGTTCTAAAACTTTTGCAGTGCAAAATGCACATAGCACAGCATTAATGAATAACATTGTGCGTAAAAAATATAAAACAACATTAGACATCTCAAATGGTTTCTTTTGTCAAAACATAGCACCTGAAAGCAGGTACTTAACAGCATTCTCCATAATGGGGACCCAGCGTCACTTTTGTCGACTCCCACAAGGGTTCAAGAATAGCCCCGGCTTATTCTCAACGAGGGTAATGGAGTTACTACAAATTTATGACAATGAGGCATTGTCCTATGTCGATGACATCTATCTGACAGACGATGACCTGGATAAACACTTGAACAGGGTGAGCACCATTATATTGGGTTTCGCCTCTGAGGGTTACAAATTCAACTTTAAGAAGTCTAGAATTGCCCATCTCAATGTCCTATTTCTAGGATATGAGCTTTCAAGTGAAGGCAAGAGCTTGGCAGCTAACTTTTTAGAAAAATGTGCGCTGCTCCAACCTCCAAAAACGCAAAAAATTTACAATCCATCCTGGGTTTCTTAAATTTTGGAAGAACATACATTCTAAACTACGCAGAAAGGGTTAAACCTCTCTACGCATTAATCAAACCTGATTTTTCATTCAGAAACTGGACACAAGAACACACAGAAATCTTGCGTTCACTACAAGCTAACATGTTAGCAACAAATCACTTACAAACACGCGTAAGTGAACGCAATTTGGTGATCCGAATAATTTCGGGTCAATGCGGATTCACCTACTTAACTTTCAATGAGGGTGAGAAAATCCCAATAGCGTATAAATCACACTTGTACACACAAGCGGAAATGCGCTTCAGTTCAACTGAAAAAATTCTAACAGCAGTTCAAACCGCTGTAGCAAAAGAAAGAGCCTTAGCCCAAGGGAAACGCATTATTGTCGTAACCCCAGTACCTGCTTTAGAAGCGGTTACAAAAGCAAGCATTCCAAATGCTAAAGCATTGCATCCAAGATGGATACAATGGGTTAATTCTCTTGCTGCAACAGATGTTGAATATGTTTTTGATCCAGATTTAAAAACACAAGCATTCCTGCAGTATGAACATGAATGTCCCCTGCCTACTGAAATTCTGCCTCTCGATCAGTACGAATTTATAATTTACACTGACGGATCCGCACAACCCGCAATAGGGAGTAAGCAAGCTTACAGTGCAGCGTGTGCAATCGTTAAAGGTCGCATGCGAGATGGCATCTTCAGACCTATGGTCACAAAAACGCAGTCTCTAGGAGATTGTACAGCTCAGCGAGCTGAACTACAAGCATTCAAACTGGCACTTGAAACTACAGATCGCGAATTCCCCACACTAATCGTGTGCGATTCTTTTTACTGTGTGCAGTCGTATAATGAATATATACAAAACTGGCTTGAAAATGGTTTCAAAGATGCGAAAGGTGGCACAATAAAGCATAAAATGCTTTGGGAACAAGTAGTTCAGTTGAAAAACGAACTACCAAAGGCTCACGTGATCCACACACTGAGTCATCAACGTGATGGCGTTCACGTTGCAGGGAATTCATTGGCTGACGAAGCCGCAAAGGGGGCTGTGCAAACGGCTTCCGTAGCTGCGATCACTCGTTCAAAAACAAAAATAGACGGTGAGATAATGTTGGCTGTCAAAGCTTCAAGCAAAGGCAGCAGTGCAGCGTTACCAAAAAAGTTTCCACTCAAGTACTCTTATGTAATTGATGCGAACAACGTTCCTTTTGCTCGAATCCCTGGAGTGGGGGATAGGGTAATTCCAAACAAGGAACGCAGATTAGGACTAATCCTAGCAGCACACGATGGGATAGCTTCTGCACATGCAGGTGTTTCAGCAACCGTATCTTTACTCAAGCAAAGATATTGGTGGCCTGGCATTCGGAAACAAACTAAAAACTATGTTTTAGAATGCGATATTTGCCAACAGATGAAAGTCTCAACAGTGAAACGCCCTGCGCAGACACCCCTGTTAATTTCAGACAAACCATTAGCTTGTGTTTACCTGGACCACTGCGGTCCCTTGCACAGGGACGGTAATTATAAATATATCATGGTTGCAGTGGATTCATGCTCTAGGTTCCTATGGTTATGGCCTCAGCGCTCAGCTGACGCTCGAACTGTTATAAAAGATTTGCGAGTCTTTATCGGCATATACGCAATAGGCACGCTACATTCTGACCAGGGTCCTGCGTTTAGCTCTCGGGCTTACAAAGACGCCATGGCCAGTCTGGGCGTTGCATTGCGGTACTCCTCTCCATTCCATCCTGAGGGAAATTCGGTTGTGGAAAGGAAAAACCGGGACATAAAGCAGTCTATAACAGCTAGAGTATTAGGCTCGGGTGACGGGTGGGTCAAACACCTTAGTGGCGTACAGAGCGCAATGAATAACTTGCCAAGAAGTTCTCTAGGGGGGGTCACTCCATATGAGGTCCTATTTGGGACAAGAATGTGGGTACCAGACTTAGAAAACGTAGGCACAGTGGTGGAAAATAAACCCTTTGATATCAAAGATCGTTTGGCTGTTTTACAGGACTTAAACAAATTAAGAACGAAACAAAGCAACGTGTTCCTACAGCCAACCACCACTGGGGATCAACCGGCTGTCCCAGCAAGGCCTGTCTGGATTCCAAAAGTTGGGGATCTAGTCAGAGAAAAAATTGCGGACAAGAAGGAATTTGGACCTTCTTACAGACAACCAGTACCTGTCCTAGCAGTTCAAGGAACAAGAACAGTACTACTGCCGCCCCTTGCTGGAAGAAAGGAGAAAAGATTTGTGTCCATCGACCTCATCAAACCACAGTATGTGGCCAATACTAAATAGTAGGCCTCGTGGACTCCGACCTAGTAGCAAACGCACTCCTCTCGCTACTATCCAAGAGGTTCATACTGAAAGACTGATAACAATCGAGAAGTCAGCAGAAACAGATGAAGGACTAAGCAACAATGCTATGGAAATCATCCCTCTTGAGGAACAACTAACAGTTCGTCCAAATACACCTGTCTACACCAATGTGGCACGTGATGAACTGGTTCCAGTGATTTCTACAAATCCTGATGCAATTTCAACAATTGATAGAACTGCTTCTGGCTATTTCATAAACTTTGATACGTTCTCAGAAGATCCAAGTGAACCTGAAACGACGCCAGCATCATTCAAATTCAAGCAGCAAATACAAGACTTTCTTCACTCTCTGAAAAAGCCTTATTTGGTTTCTCCATGGATTGAACTCTGGATTATATCTGGACTTTTTGTTTTCCTGCTCTGGCTAGCTTTGGTTACAACTGTGAGCGTGCTTATTAGTGGCAGATACATCCATGCGAACACTGAAAACAAAGACGTAAACGTACTTTTGAAACCTCATAAATCTTCTCATCGTGAAGCAAGAGACTTGTCATCAGTGAACATCACAGCTGTTCCTATACACGATGGTATAGTGTGGGACAAAACAGATTTTGATATATTCGGTCCGACGGAAGAATTGAACATTCCACATTTGTTTAAAATTTCACTAAGTGATCTAATCTCGTCCAGTACCTATTCTGATGATTGGGACTTTGAGACTGTGACTGACATTATGTTTGACCTAGAAAAATCTGCTGCATTTTCTAAAAATGAATATTTAGAGGGTTCATCAGACTATGAACAACTGTATTGTTATAACCACTATGGTCATCATTATTTGCATAAATCTGCATATCCAAGAAATGTGTTTATGTTTAACCAATGGGAACATTGTCCTACACCACCTAAAGGTAGTTCAAAAACATTTGCCAGTAAGTTTCCATATTTTTCAGGTTACAATACATCTGATCCAGAAATGTTTTACTATAAAAATGTAAACAAGACAGGTATGAAAATTATGTTAACGAATACAAAACAGATTTATTCTGCATTATTTAATGCCCAACTGTCTAGACAGGGTTTCGACTTTTGGAAAGACACAATAGACACAAAAACTTTGTGGGGTACTAAAGAATGGCAAGTGCAGGGGATAGAAGCTTTATTTAGAGCCTGCATCATCCCTGAACAAATAATGTTTTTGAATGAAACTATCCAACAAACATCTTGTCTTGGATTAGCCAAGATCAAAGAGATGAACACACCTTCTGTACCAACTCCTGCAAAAACTAACGAAACACAGGCAGTGGTGACAGTTGACAATATACTACAACTCAACAGATCTAATCCTAATTGGAAAAAATGGTTGATCTGGCCCACAGACACGAATAACTGTCAGGAAAGATTCCTGAATAAAACTCAGGGTTTTACCATTCATAGGCCAGACCCAAGATACGTCCAAAGACAACATCCGGGGGTAGTAACAACATACAGTGTAGGGAAATTATGCCTCGATTGGCTGCATACATCTACACTACAGGATGTGAAACAACACTTATCCTTACTTGCAAAAGACGCAGATCTTAGGGATTTCTTGCTTGGACCAAGAAAACCGCGTCAAAAACGTTTCATATATGCCGGCATCTATGCTGCATACAATGAAGCATGGAAGGTGTCACAGATAGAGGCCGCAGAACGAATACGTGAACTTGATCGTATTAATTTAGAGAAATCACTCTCTGTGGTTGACAATGGGTTAACAACTTTGTCCTCCAGAATTTATTCACTGGACGGCATTGTATCCTCTGCTATCGACATACTAGAACAAGATTTGGCGATGTTACAACAAGGCCAATCTCAATTACGTTCTATTATGTTATTAAGCTGGACGCTGCAATCATTGCGAGCGGGCTATGTGCCTTGGCGTTTCATCAACACAACGGCTCTGTTTTCAGAATACAATCTAACTGATAAACAGATCGAAATGGCACAAAGAGGAGCAAAGTATACAGTGCTGAGCATTGAAAAACTGGAAAAGTTACCATTCACAGTGGCAGAAAAACCAGCTACAGAATGGCTTATTCATGGCAAAATCACACTACCTGTGACTACTTTTCAGTTTCAGTATTGCCTCAGACAAATGCAAGCAGGCAAATATGAAAGGTTGGGTAAGGAATACATTAAGACATCTTGGGCTTTACCGTATACATATAGATGTTGGAGCGGGGATCGTGAAGTGTTTTTAAGCGGTAAAAACTGTAAACGTGCACTAAGCGGTTCACTTGTATGTCAGGACATTTCCTTGCACGGGGCTTGTAATGGTTCTGTGGCAAATTTGTCTTGCCATCAGCAGGGTACACCAGCTGCTGTGATTAATCCAACGTTCGGACAACTTTCTAATGGGAGTTACCTCATGTTGAATGATCAGAGTTGCTGTGGCATGCTGCCAGGCATCCCATATCTAGTAACGGTCAACTCCAGGGTCACTTGCTGTATGCAAGTATTGTTTGCCCCAATAGACACAGTCAGGAGTCGCCTCTATGGCCTTCGCTGAACGTCTCTTTTATAAGATTTGATACTTTAAGCAGAATGAAAGCCATGCTTTTACAACAAACAGTGCCTTTGACCTCGGCCAAAGAAACCTATGATCTGCAAATTGCAAGGACTTCGGCTGAGATACAGACTTTAATACGTACAAACTGCCCTATACATTTCGTGGAAATGATAGGACGAATTTTCAACATGTCTGATACAACAGGAATTGTACATGTATTTAAGGGCATCTGCTCGGGTCTGTTAGCACCTTTCCAGGCAATACTCGGAATCATCCCGAACTTTGCACATTCGGTGTTTGGTGGCATACCATTAATTCTAGCACTTGTTGCCGGAATTCTATTTCTCTTCCTGCTATTGCGCTATGGCCAGCCAATTCGCCGACATCACTCCGAGCGACATGGAGAAAGCTCTCCTTGAACGAAAGTGCCGTGAGCAAATAGTACAGCTTTTGGGCATAAATCGTCTACGGGACCTTAATACCACATGGTTCCTGTCATTCAGACCAATCTGGCAAGATTGCATCTTACCTGTTCTACGATGCCTGCTATGCGGTGTAGAATGCGTGTTGGACACCTGTCTAACATTTCCATCGGATGCGCCAACGGATGTCGATACTCTGCTGGACCAGATAACGGCCCATGCTATGTGTTGTCCCCAGCGGCTTCCTATCCTGATGACAGCATTCATTGAGATCTCACAGACGCTTCCGGCTGCTGCTGAGGTACGAGAAAGAACTACAGGCACACAGGTAACAACGGACGCGAACATTGCGACAATTGAAAGCAATGCTTCACATCTCTGTGCGATTAACCTGCTTCACGAGGTGTTCCAACTCACACCAACTACAGTGGATGATGTTTTGTCTATAGAAATAGATGATCTAATGTTTACACCAGACCCGTAAACTGACTCTGATTCAGCATACAGTGTTCCAGAAATACAGCAACAATTTGGCCTTCATTTTTCAAAAACTTGGAACTCTACCAAAAATTGAACTTTTTCCCATTTTTCGAACGAAAATGGTACTTCAATCTGCTTAAAGTAGAACTAGCCTTATAGTACAGACTTGGCGGTCCTTCCACAGACATTTAGTCATCTTATGTGTCTAAAACCAGTTCATTTAATTTTCCTGACATGAAATGACTTTGATTTTTGAACAAACTTATCGATCATTTTCTGTCACATGTAAATATTACTGCTTATTTCATTCCAATTGCATTTATTTTCGAACTTTATGCCTGAAATGATAAGCAATGCTTCGAATGTACAGTACCTTTTCGCATTCTAATATGTTTTTTTAAAATGCCTTTTTAAATGGTTTTATGAAATATTTTAGAAATATGCGGTACTCCATTTTTATGTTTAGCATTTTAAATGTTTAGCATTTATGTATTATCGTATACACGAAAGTGGAGTGGGTGTTGTATTCCTCTTAGGGTGTCCATAACGGGCTTTCCAATATCATGTCCTTATATAGGCACAATTCGCCCTGCCCTTATATAGGCATAGAATCCCAGGCCTTATTTAGGCATTAAACCGTGCACTCCAAATACAGGCATGGTCTCTGACATCCGTCCACCCTAACGTCACAACGAGTTCATGAAGAACAGACCCTTAGGCTGCGGGAGTTTCCCTAGCCCAGGACTATTGATTTCTTCAAGGCCTCATATATTATGCATGAACCATTATTCCTTAGGGGTTCATCCATGACGTCTTTCGTTGTCCAATTCACGTCAATGCTAACATTCCTAAGGTACTCTCAGGTATAAATATACCTTCCCTAGCCCCTGTAAATCAGAGGAGACCTCGACTTCAGAGGAGCCCGTATCCCGGCCTGACGCACTGAGAAGACGCTGTCATCCCTGCACGCAGAGAGTCCCAGCTTCCAGTGATCTGACTTCCCTTGCGGGGTGTTGGAGTTCGAGTCTGGCAAAGAGATTCCAACCTCTCTCATTCTTCAGGTATGGAGCTGATAAGAACCTAGAGGGACTCTTGGCATACTAGGCATACTAGGCTTAAACATACTCTTAGTATACCATAGTAAGGAATACTTCACCTACTTCATACCTCGTCCTACACCTAGGTTAGGTTAGGTACATTGGGGTAGAACTAGCTTAGCACCGCATCGTATGAGTACTCGCATTTTTAGTCTGTGTTATTTATGTAACAGCATTTGTACTAAAAGATAATGCTATCGCAGTATTATTTATTTCTACTGCTCACCCTGTACATTATTTATCTCGCATACTGTCTTGTGATCGTAACAGCACATTATACTTACACCAGAAACAAGACTGTTCAATAAATCTTTTATTGAAAACGCCCGTCTATTATTTCTGTGTAACTCTGAGGAAAACTAAGCATGCACGATTGAGCTGAGTGAAATAGTTATCTAGTGTTTCCACGACTCTGGGACACGTTCTGATTCTAAAAGGGAAACATATTGGTCATGTTTTGCGGCTGCCAGAAACTACTCCCTTCTTGTTGTCAAGAAGTTTCTAGTGGCCTCTGAGCTAGCTGGCACAAGTAATTAAGTTTAATATACTCGATAGGGACATACTGACCTCAGTCCTATGTCAAACCTATAGGATATATTATTCCAATGCGCAGAGCCTATTAGGGAAATAGGAGCTACACTACACGCGTAGCTACGCGTAGCGCTACTACGCGAACTACGCCCAGGGTTATTTATTCACAAGAACGTGCGCTAAACATCTCCAAAAAATGTTAACGCAACTTTACACATCGCAGTCTATCGTGGGAAAATAACCCCATGTTAAGGTGGAATTCACTACACGGCGGTACCATGCGATAGTCTCCCGAAAACGCGGCCAATGTCCGCGATACAACCACCGCGACGGAGATAAAAACACAAACCCCAACACCAAAAAACGTGCGATGAGCCCATTCGCGATGAGGAAAGCAGCGATAAGCAGCGCCAGGCCCGCGACACACACACGGCAGGCGGGAATAAGCACAACAAAAGCAGGAAAAAGAAAGACAAACCAAACAGAAAACAACCCTCGAAGCACAATGGAGGCAACCGGAGCCAGTACACAACCCCACAAGCCCCATTGTCAACAAAACATTGTACATGGCAGGCCATCGTGGACAAGGTGAATGCAGCCGGAGAGCGGAGGAGGACAATGGAAGAAAACCAGAACAGCTGGAATGATGCAAAACGCACAAACAAGCAGAAACACGCCAACAACCACAAGGCAGCAATGCACACCGGAGGTGGGAGTCCAGCGCCACACCAGGAGCTGGATGACATGGAGGAAATGGTGTCCACCACATCAGTCTGGAGATGGTGGCAGGAGTCGGGGCCCGGAAACTGCTCAAAATCAACAGACACAACAGCAACAGGGAGAAGAACGACCAGGGACTGGGGGGACGGGGGGAGATGGGCACAATGGCACACATGCACAATTAAGCACAGCACAACTGCAGACAAACCATGCCCAAGAGTAACAACACCAACCAAGAGCAAAGTCACACAACCCGGCAATATCACACCACTGAACAAGCACAGAAGTGAAAACCACACTGCCTGAAAGGGAGAAGGGTGAGCCAAATCAGAGCTGAAGGGACATCTCACACACAATGCAGCACACACACATAGGAAGCAGAGCACCCCAACATCGAACACAATGTGGTACAAACAGCAACATTTGCACAACCGAACACAGGACACAAGTGCACCCGCTTGTGGCCGGTAAATGGCCATACGCATTTGGCAAAGCACGAAACATGGACATGATAATGCACAAGTACCAACCCACAGCCCTTATGGGGTAGCAATGCATGTATGGCAGGGACCCAGATAGGCCGTGACACACACATTGGCATACAAATCAACACTCAACACAGTTGGAGACAAGTGAAAGTGCGGAAACTTTATCAACAAGTGCGTGTCAGTACGGCCAAGAGAAGTGCCACGACATGCAGACCAATGCAGCAGCATGTCTGAATGAGGAACGTTGGAAAGCGCCCATGTCCACCCCGGGGGAGTCCATCACATCTTTCTGTGTATCAGAGAAGGAGATTTGACCTACTTGTTGAAAAAAAGTTCCTAGAATGCTCATAGGTTAATGTGCAATATCTGTAAAGGATTATGAGATGAGATATTAACTGACTGTAATGTGATTGTTTTGCAATGAATATTCAGTTATTTGTGTTATATATGTGATTTTAACCCTTTTGCATTTATGTGCATTTTTTATGTATTTTAATTAGTATTGAAAATTCTAATGAATGAAATATATGAATATATCTTTTTTTGAACCAACCTAATAAATACTTTTTTAAAACTTGACTTTCTGGCAATTGTTAAAGTTATCCGGTGACAATTAAATGTTGTTTGTGGTGTGAGAGTTTGATTGGAATGCTGAATAAATAACCCAAAGGGAGTTTATTTTAGACCTAATGAGACTGAATACAAACATGGTAGCAAGCATGCCTAATGTTTTATTTAAGCGAGCCTTTGAAAGTTGCACTCATATGAAACACTGGGGCATATTCTCAAGGACTTATCGCCGAGTTAGCGGCACTTTATCGCAGCCAAAGTGGCGATAGAATTATCGCCCTATTCACAAGCTGGTGCGAACAGCCGATACCGCCAGTTTTCCCGCGATAGCAGCCACAAAAAACATTGCCACGGATGACACTGGCAACAAACGCTAATGAGATGCAGAGTAGGCGTTCCCGTGCAAAAAGCCGCGAAAAAACCACACCGCAACATTCTCAACGTCCAGCCAGATCGGCGAGAAGAGCACAAAACATGCGATAAGGCACGTTAGCAGCAGGGAGTTAACACCTGCTTTTTCCTGGTATTAAGTCAGACGATAACCTGCAGCAGAAATGGGAGCCCAGCCAACAGCCACACCAGAAGAACAACAGATGCCATGGAGCAACTGATCACGCAGCCGGACACCCAAGAGGGCCACAACACCCACCGCCCCCCCCCCCCCGGCCCCCTTCCCCCAGGGCCTACCCCGGACAAAGATAATTTACATCAACGTAACGAAATCATAAACAAAACAATTCGCCGGATGTCGCACAAGTACAACAATCAACATACATGTGTGGTCAGAAAAAGGAGAATCATACATTCACCATAGAATTTCCAAACAAATTATTTTATTCAAATGCAACACAAAACAACTATTCAGAAGAGTCATGGCGGGTCTCCCCTGGACAATCTGTAAGACACAGCCTGCAAGACAAAATACAAGATAAGAAGGTGTGTCATGCGCTCATCAAAGGACAGAGAGAGAGAGAAAGAGAGAGAGAAAGAAAGAAAGGGAGAGAGAGAGAGAGTGAAAGAGAGGGAGAGAGAGAAAGGGGGAGAGAGGGAGAAGGAGAGAGAAAGTAACAGAGGAAGAGAGAGAGACAGTGAAAGGGGGAGAGAGGGAGAAGGAGAGAGAGAGCAACGGAGGAAGAGAGAGAGACAGTGAAAGGGGGAGAGAGGGAGAAGGAGAGAGAGAGTAACAGAGGAAGAGAGAGAGAGAGTGAAAGGGGGAGAGAGGGAGAAGGAGAGAGAGAGCAACGGAGGAAGAGAGAGAGACAGTGAAAGGGGGAGAGAGGGAGAAGGAGAGAGAGAGTAACAGAGGAAGAGAGAGAGACAGTGAAAGGGGGAGAGAGGGAGAAGGAGAGAGAGAGTAACAGAGGAAGAGAGAGAGACTGAAAGGAAGAGAGGGAGAGAGAGTGCCGACACTGCGGACCCAGGCCTCACTGCTCACCTGCAGCCACCGGTGTGTCTCCAACCACATGCCGGCATACACCGCAGTCCACCAGGTCCCTCATCTGAAACAGAGTCCAGATGCATGAATGGCAGAGTACAAATCATTGCACACGCCATCATCGCTTGGCCGCCCCTGCGCACACAGGCTGCTGCACCCCAGCCCCTCCCGCCGCCCAGTGGTGTCTGCCCGCCCCTGCGCACCCAGGCCCCACTGCTCACCTTCCACCACCAGCGTGTCTCCAAGAGGGCCCACCACGTGCCGGTGCAATCTCCAAGCCTGGGGTCCACGACCTTGGCAGCCTCCACATCATGCAGCCCCGCCCCGCGGGCCACTAGGTCACACACGTGATTCTGGGTCTTGATTATGCAATGGCAGAGATCATACCAGTGCACACGGCATCATCGCAGGCTGCACACCCGCTCAGCACCATAGGTGCCACTGACTCTGTGAACCGCGAGGCAATGCCACGTGGCGTTAGGCCCGCGCTGCCCGCTGTCTCAGGCCTACACTGCGGTCCAGCAGGGCTCAAACAAATCCTTACCTGTCCGGCCCGCCAGGACGGCGCATCATCGCAGGCTGCACACCCGCTCAGCACCTAAGGTGCCCCTACCTCAGTGCACCGAAAGTCACCGTCCCGTGGCTGTAGGCCCGTGCCGGCCGCAGTGTTTTCAGTGCCACCAACTCTGTGCAACGTAAGTCATGGACCCTTTATGATTGAGTCTCGTGATATGCCAGGCGGACGCAGCATGTCCGCCTGGTATAAAGGGGGGGACACGTAGCGTCGTCGTCCCCCCCTTTATACATAAGCCGAGTGGGCTGGCTCGGCGTACGCCAGGCCAGCGTAGGGGTGTGAACAATTATCACTGGGCTCTGGGCATGGTTCATCTCTGGGCTGGACAGGAAACCAACTGATGCGTGCGTCTCTGTTGCAGTGTCTGCGCCACACGGCCCACAATCGACAATGTTGCAATGTTGCATGCACCCGAAGTGCGGCCGCGCACGAAGGGATTGCACAAGGAGCGCAAGGCCGCTTGGGCTCTTGGCTCATGCATGGCAACTGTTGTGTGTGCGTCGCTATTGGAGCACCATAAGCCCAAGGCCTAGCCACAATTGCAGCGCGAAAGCCACATCACATTTCCAGAATGCAAGCAGTAGTCAGACTAACATTAGGGATGAAAGCCCCTTTGTCTCAATACATGAGGCGGAAGGACACCTGCACCTCCGACCTTGGTCTTGCAGGCGGCAGGCACCCCCTGAGAGAGATACCATAGCAGATGATGACGACTCCCACACTGAGCACAGCGCTAATGACAGACCAACATATCCACACCCCACACTCAGAAGTCCTTGCTCGAGGTACTCTTGCATGGAATGCCCTTGACACTTACGTACACAACAACCCATACGTCCAAACGTTGCACACACATACGGCTCTTTTGCTCCGAGCTGTGGCATATCATTCACATAACTACCGCAGGTCAGAAGAGTGCCGGTTCTACGAGAGCCACCAACGCAATGGCAGAACATCCCGGGCACATGCACAACCTCTGTCACATGGAACTGTACCGTGCACGTATGCTGCATTTGTTGGGGGCACTGCCACTGGCAGTGTTGCGCATCATTTACCATCTGAGCTTCCGTCTTGCGTATGTCACCTGCGTCCAGCCCTGGTTCCACTGTCGATCATGCATATTCGAGTGGCCCATGGATGTCTGCCTATCCAACACAACGGTAGCTGAACTAGATTATGACTTGTGTGTGCGTCCCCTGTTGCCCACGACCAAGAGTGTAACCGTGATGCCCGTTCATGGGATGCCTTGATATTTGGCGTATGTGCTGGCAGTTGGGCATGGGAGATTGCACAAGTCCTCGTGTGCAGTGACCACATCGAGGCGCTCCCCTATTGGGCTGTGTTGCGGATTGGTGAAACGGCGTGGACGGAGCACATCTGTCCGGACCAGTTAATGGATTGGCTCGCCCTCGTGCTCGTTGAAGCCGACAACGACGTACTCTTGGAACTGATTGGCCAGGAAGCTGCGCTCGCATTCATGGACAAGTAACTACGTTCCTGCAGCCACAACTGCCTGTGACCCAGAGCACAGGTCCCAACACCTTGTTGCCTCTTGGAGAAATGCTCACATATCCCACCACGACAGTGGACATGGCTGCATTCGCCTGGACTCAGAATGCATGTGCGTGCACCTACGCATGTTGACACACACCTGTGCAAGGTGAAGCAGTCCCATGGGCGGAGCTGCACCGCGTTGCTTGGCAAGGTTCCCAAATCTGACAACCTGCTGGAGGGAGAGTACACACATGGCAATGTAGTACTACATGTGACCTTGTTGGACCCTTTCACCTGCTCACTGTCAGCAGAGCAGACAGTCTGCGCAGTCCGGTGGTACAGCACTATGCAGATCCCATGGGCTGTGAGTCGTGTCCCCTGACACGGGGCAATGAGCATACGCCAAACATCACATGACTCGTCCAGCAAGGCAAGGTGGGCTGAGACCGTTGCCATCCGTAATGATTGGTGTTCATTTTTGCCTCCCCATTTCTTGCACCTCTACATGTTCCTATGCTGCCTGTTAGTGTCTGAAGCATTGGTCTGCATGTTGTGGCCCTTGTCTTGCCCGTACTGACACGCACATGCTAATGAAGTGTACGCCACTTCACTAGGTTTCAACTGTGATGAGTGTTGATTATAATGACTAATCGTGTGCCTCAATGAGCATTGTCTGTACACGGGGAGGGGCTGACTGACGCATTTCACTTAGGGGTGTGTCCCTATTGCCAGCTCCACCTCTGTGAGCCAGACGTTGTGGTTGGGATAGTTGCTGGTAGACCTGTGCTCTTACGTGTCTTCAGCAATGTGAGTGTGGTGTCCAACTTCTTGCCATGTGGATCAATGTGATCCATCAAAACAGGCTGTGTCCACACAGTTGAGTGTGAGTAGGTATGCGAAGAGATGTCCTGTTGTCACATGTGATAGGGGACACAACTTTAGGCCTGCTACCGAATTAGACATTTTTACACACAGCCCCACTTAATACATGGACGTGGGGCTACGTTGGGGGGTTGCGAGATTGTTGTTCATGAGCAATGAGGCCACAG
Organism: Calotriton arnoldi; assembly: GCA_963921515.1. Classification (NCBI taxonomy): domain Eukaryota; kingdom Metazoa; phylum Chordata; class Amphibia; order Caudata; family Salamandridae; genus Calotriton; species Calotriton arnoldi. Next base: position 303,948 of record CAWUFW010009717.1, on the reverse strand, counting down.
CTAGTTCACACCTTCACAGTCATCTGATTGGCCATGTGGGTCAGGGTCAAACATTCACATTGATGTCATTTCCCAGGGTGTACCTTTTTGTGCAATCATTGTCCCTACATTCATCCATACTTTTATACTTGATTGGACATAGACATGACACATCTGTGTGATTTGGAATGTTTTATTCACATTCTGTGGTATGTCGGAGCTGGAGCAGTACATGGCCATGCAAACCCCACATTACATGGTTGCCCAGTGGAGGGCCAACCAGAGTCCTTTGGGGAATGACATTGTTATTGGAGGAGGAAGAGTTCAATCCGCAGCCTGATTGCTGTGTCATTGGTAACCAGAGCAGATTTGGCAGTCCATGTCGGGGTCCAGGTGAATGTCGCAGAATGTTTCGGGGGACAGTGGAAGGTGTTGTTCCCGGGCATGATGCAGAGGGCTTAACCAAGCAGGAACAGGCCATATGGCGGGGACGTATGCTACGATCTCCTTTCTCACACAGAGTCATTGCCATCCACATCTTAGTCGTCTGATATGTCTTCTGTGTCAGGTGTGTCAGGTGTGTGTGGCGGTGTTATGGCTGCATCACTGTGTGCTACTGACACATCAGGGGGCGGTGGTGGTATGGCTGCATCACTGTGTGCCACTGACACATCAGGGGGCGGTGGTGGTATGGCTGCATCACTGTGTGCCACTGACACATCAGGGGGCAGAGATGTGTGTGTCGAAATTCCTGCAGCAGTCATCTGGGACAGGCTCTGTGGCAGCAATGCAATATGAGGTCCTGCAGGGCATGGAAGATCCCAGCTACATCTCGCTGGTGTACCGCCGTGGCAGCCATCCTTCCAGCCTGCATCTGCTCCATGTTCTCCATTATCCTCCACATCGGTGCCACCTCTGTGCTGTCATCGCTGGAGCCTGTCTGACTGGAGAGTTCTTGTATCTGAGTAATGGCTACACGAGGTCAGCCAAGGATTGTTGTAGAGCATGGAACAGACTGTGGGTGTCCGTTAGGGACTGTAAGTGGTCCCTGATGGGACTCACACACCGACGTATGGCATCAAGTTTGGCTGCCATGAGGTCGAAACCCACCCGCACCTGTTCGGCCAGCCCCCTCTGGCAGTCTAACACATGGCGTTGGAATGCCATGTGTCTTTCCATGAGGTGCTGGGAGTCAGCCGTGGTGGTGGGTGCTTCCTGCTGTGTGGGCTGTGCAGGGGTGGGGTCACCTCGATGCAGCTGGGCTGCCCTGCTCCTGGAGGTGGGGTGCGGAGGCTGTCCACGATCCGTTGGAGGGTGTCGGAGCAGATGGCCAGGGGGTCCTCCTCATCATCACTGAAGAGATGTCTGATCTGCTCTGCAGGTGGTGTTGATTGTCCCTCTGCAATGTCAAGGGGAGATGCAGGTTAACAGTGTGTTCCATGTATGTTGACGCATTGGACATGTTTACATACAGACTGCATGACAATGTACATTGTGACTGTTTTGGCTGAGCTGGCTATTTGATGGGAGACAGTGGACATTACGACGACATGGTGAATGTGAGGTTGTACTCGTACATTATCATCTCAGTTTCCTGCTATGCCAGATGTGATTGGCCAGTTTCTACGCACAAGCAGCACCAGTTGTGTCCTCTGTTCTGTAGTGAAAGTGTTGCACTTTGTACCACATTGTCATCAATGTTGATGTGCTGTGATTGCTATGTGTGTGTGCTGCATTGTGGGAGAGTCGCCCCTGCAGCTCTTATTTAGCGGCCCCTTATCCCTTTGAGGCGGTGTGCCTTGCACTTGTGTGCTTTTGAGGTGCTGAGATGTTGGCGACTTGGGTCATTTGTGCTCTTGGACGGTTGTTGTACTCTTGTGCATTGTTTGTCTGCAGATGTGTTGTTGACGTCAGGGGTTGTATGTGCACGTGGATGTGTCAGAGTGTGACCTGCTCCTTTGAGGATGTGTTCCACACTGGGCCACCTCAGTGTCGTGTCGTGCACCATGTCATGTAATTTGACTGCAGCCATGCTATTGGTCATGCAGTGTCACTTGCATTGTCGGTGTGGCTCACAGAGCCGCTACTTTGCTGGATTCAGCCCATGTGCATGGGTTGGTTGTGAGATTGGTGATAGGGAGGAGGGCCCCTTTGTGCACATAGTGGGCGGGGGCCTACTTGGTGTTTCTATGTGTGCTGCAGTGTGCCAAGGGTATCAGGGACATGTTCCACAATCATTGTGGGTGTGCAGTGTGCTACACATAATTATGCATGTATGCCATTGTGCACATCTCCCTCTGTCCCCCCAGTCCCTGGTCGTTACTCACCCTGTTGCTGTTGGGTCAGGTCATGTCGAGCTGTGTCTGGTCCCCCGACTCCTGCCACCGTCTCCACACTGATGACTGTGGCCACCATTTCCTCCAGCTCATCCAGCTCCTCCTGTGGCGCAGGACTCCCACCTCCAGTCGCCGTTGCTGCCTTCCGGTTGGCAGCGAGTTTCTGCTTGGTTTGGCTATTCACATCATGCCAGCGCCTCTTGACCTCCTCCATTGACCTCCTCAACACTCCGACTGCATTCACGTTGTTCACGATCGACTGCCATATTTCCGTTTGTGTTGCCAATGACACAGTGGAGGTGACAAACAGTTGTTGGTAGTGTTCTATCACCTCCGTGACGATGATCCGCGTTTTCCTGTGGACTGAACCCCGTCTTCCTCTTCCTCTTCTTCTTGCCCTTCCACTGACCCCGGGTACCTTGCTGGTCGTCTGTGGGGCTTGTGGGGTTCGCGTTGTCCTCTGCACTCGGTCCGGGTGCATCCATGGTGCTACGCAGTTTGAATTGTTTTGTTTGTGTTTTTCGGTGCTTTTATAGTGCATTTTCCCGCATGACGCGTGGGAATTGCAGGCCTGTCGCTGGTTACTCGCTGATTTTTGTATCGCGATTTGGGGCATCGCAACTTTTTTCACGTTCGTGTTTCGCATTGTTTCTAGCGTCGCGTTAATTTTAACGCGGTCATTTGGCGTGTATCGTGAGACTATCGCATGGTGCCGCCGGGTTGTGAATGCAACGTTAATACGGTGTTATTTTCCCGCGATGGGCTGCGATGTGCAAAGTTGCGTTAAGCTAATTTTGCAATGATTATCACACGTTCTTGTGAATATCCCTCACTGTTATATAACGTTTCAGCTAAACCTGTGAATGTGCGCACATACCCTATTTTATGCAATTGGAATGTTTCTCTGCAAATGAAGAATTGCATGTGTACGATTTTAATTGTTTACATTTAACACTGTTCAGCTCTTGAAACTATTCCTTCAAGCGGAAAAATAAATCCCTTTCCGTTTTGTTGCAATGTGCAAATATCAAGCTTAATTTAAACACGAGAGAGATCATAACCTAAATAGAATCTATATTACAAGGCAGCGTTTCACTTTGTTTTTTTGTTAATGATTTCATGTGACCTGGACTGCCACTGAGCCGCCTCCCCTATACAACTATCAGGCCAGGGCAGGGGCTTGCTACGGGTGGGGAGCTGATGAGGCCTGCGTAGGGTTCCTCAGCTTACCTGCTGCTCCTGTCAAACTGGTGGCATGCTGAACAAGGCGGGTGGTATGGGTCTCGATGGCAATTTAATACTGCTTGCACCACCTGCACGCTTTCCAGCACTGGCCGCTCCGCTCTGCCATGACTGCTGCTCTGCACTGGCACTCGACGCCCAGGATGAAAAGTGCGGTGCCAGGATGTGAAAGGCAGGTGACTCCGAGACTACTGGAGGAACAACGTCATCTTCTTTGGTCCGCCCACCCCTCCTCAACTAAACTCAGTTAAGCTAATCTGAGCAGCTGGTTTGGGTGAGGGCGGTCAACATTACATACAAAATGGCCGAAATACTCTTAACGATGTTAATGGGCTATTAAATTGCGACACTACCAGCGCGAGCTACTCACGGGGCCTTGGCGGGCCACCGGTAGCTCGCGATCGACCGGTTGGAGACCCCTGTTCTATAGGGACCTCCATATCTCATAAGAGAGATAACTCTTATGAAAGGCAGTGCCAATTTCTAGAGCTTGAGAAAGTCAAGCTTAGGCTCAGGAAAGAGCAATTGGCCCTAGATAAGGAATCCTTAGAACTCCAGAAGGCTAGAAAGAAATTGGGACTAGAGTCCCATGGTGGCAGCAACAGTGTCCCTAGGATTAAGGAGTATACTTATGACCATAGGAACCTGAGCAAGATAGTCCCTCCCTACCATGGTGGGGATGACATCCACAAATGGATAACTGCTTTAGAGAGGGCCTGTAAAGTACAGAAGGTCCCTCAAGAGCAGTGGGCAGCTATCTTGTGGCTCTCCTTTGCTGACAAAGGTAGAGATAAGCTCCTCACTGTTAGAGAAGAGGATGCTGACAACTATTCAGTCCTGAAGAGTGCTCTCATTGATGGGTTTGGCTTAACCACTGAACAGTACAGGATTAAGTTCAGAGACACCCAGAAGACACAGACCCAGGACTGGGTAGACTTTGTATATTGTGCTACTAAGGCTCTGGAAGGCTGGTTACTTGGCAGCAAAGTGAATGATTTCAAGGGATTGTACAATTTGATTATGAGGGTGCAGATCCTTAATAATTTCCAAAATCAGTTGTTGCGTCAGTACTTGGTTGACTCTGATCTGACTTCTCCCCAAGAATTGGGCAAGAAGGCAGATAGGTGGGTCAGAACCAGGGTGAAGCAGAAAAGCCAGACCACAGGTGGTGACCAGAAGAAGCAAGATGCTAAACCTTCAGATAAGGGTGGGGAGAAGGGTAAAGACCAGAAGTCTTCATCAGGGCCCCAAAAAGCTGCATCTGGGGGGGAGTCACAGTTTAAACCTTGGTGCTTCCTGTGCAAGGAGAAAACCCATTGGACAAGAGATGCCAATTGTCTAAGGGCCAAGGATCCTCCTACCACCACCACTGCCCCTAAGGCAACTGTTCCCCCTAGTTCAGCTCCAAGTGGTGGTACAGGGAACAAGGGTATAGTAGGGTTAACCCTGGGATCTGAGATGAGTTCTGGCTTAGTCAGAACTCCAGCTCAGGCTGTTTTGGTCTGTGATGGAGGCATGGATATTGCCTCCTTATTTGTCAGTCCCAGTAATCTGGGCACATACAGACAACAGCATTTAATCAATGGTAAGGAGGCCATGGCATATAGGGACACAGGAGCTAGTGTCACAATGGTGACAAGAGATCTTGTGGGCCCTGACCAGATCATACTTGATGAGATGTACCAAGTGACCAATGCTAACAATGTCAGGACAGACCATTCCTTGGCAGTTGTTAATTTCAGCTGGGGAGGGGTAACTGGCCCTAAGAAGGTTGTGGTTAGCTCAGACCTCCCTGTGGAATGCTTGTTGGGCAATGATTTGGAAACTTCAGCCTGGGCTGAAGTGGAACTCAGGACACATGCAGCAATGTTGGGCATCTCTGCAGATGTGTTTGCTGTGACTAGGTCACAGGCCAAACTGTCTTCAACTGAACAGGCCCTGGATCCTGGAAAAATGGACCAGGTGCCTTCCAAGAGAAGGAGCAGTAGGGGTAAGGCAGTGTCTTCCCCCCAGACTCAGAGTGAGGATCAGTCTCCTGAGGGAGATGACCCCAGTCCCTGTGAAGGAACTGTCTCAGAGGAACTTGAACCTGATCAGGTTGAGTTCTTGGGGACAGGGGGCCCTTCCAGGGCAGAACTGAGTCAGGAGCAGCACAGCTGCCCCTCTCTTGAACCCCTCAGACAGCAAGCTGCTGCTGAGGCTGCTGGGAGTGCCAGTGGGTCCCACAGGATCTACTGGGATGAAGGACTCCTTTACTCAGAGGGTAGAGACCCCAAGCCTGGTGCTACCAGGAGGTTGGTTATACCTCTGAAGTTTAGGGGCTTCCTACTGACACTGGCACATGATATCCCTTTAGCAGGACACCTAGGCCAAAGTAAGACTTGGGACAGGCTTGTCCCTCACTTTCACTGGCCTCACATGTCAGAGGACACAAAGGAGTTTTGTCGCTCCTGTACCACCTGTCAAGCCAGTGGTAAGGCGGGTGGTACCACAAAGGCCCCCCCTGATACCACTACCTGTGGTGGGGGTTCCCTTTGAGAGGGTTGGGATTGACATAATTGGTCCCATGGATCCTCCAACTGCATCTGGGCACAGATATATTCTAGTGGTGGTGGACCATGCCACTAGGTACCCAGAAGCAATACCCCTTAGAACCACCACAGCTCCTGTGGTGGCCAGGGCCCTCCTGGGAATTTTTTCCAGAGTGGGTTTCCCTAAGGAGGTCTTAACTGACAGAGGTGCAAACTTCATGTCTAGTTACATTACTGCTATGTGGAAGGAGTGTGGAGTAAATTACAAATTTACCACACCCTATCACCCACAATGCAATGGGTTAGTTGAGAGATTCAACAAAACCCTGAAGGGCATGATCATGGGCCTCCCAGAAAAGCTTAGGCGAAAATGGGATGTCCTGTTGCCCTGCCTTCTCTTTGCCTACAGAGAGGTTCCTCAGAAGGGGTTGGCTACAGCCCTTTTGAACTTCTGTTTGGACATCCAGTTAGGGGTCCCTTATGTTTAGTGAAGGAGGGATGGGAGTTACCTCTCAAACCACCTAAACAAGACATAGTGGACTATGTACTTGGTCTCCGCTCCAGGATGGCTGAGTATATGAAGAAGGCAAGTAAAAACCTTGAGGCTAGCCAAGAATTACAGAAAGCTTGGCATGACCAAAAGGCTGTGCTGACTGTGTACCAGCCAGGACAGAAGGTATGGGTGTTGGAGCCTGTGGCCCCAGCAGCTCTCCAGGACAAGTGGAGTGGACCCCATACCATTCTTGAGCAGAAGGGAGAGGTCACCTACCTGGTGGACCTTGGAACTCCCAGGAGCCCCCACAGGGTGCTCCATGTGAACAGGCTCAAGCCATATGTTGACAGGGCAGACATGGGCTTGCTCATGGCTACTGATGAGGGACAGGAGGAAGAGAGTGACCCACTCCCTGACCTCCTCTCACAGAACCCTGATGATGGCTCAGTTGATGGTGTAGCCTTGGCAGGCAGCCTCACTGAGCAGCAACAGACTGATTGCAGGAAGGTCCTCAATCAGTACAGACATATGTTCTCCCTGACTCCTAGTCAGACCACTTGGTGTACCCATGAAGTGGACACAGGTGAAAGTCTGCCTGTTAAAAATAAGATTTACAGGCAACCTGACCATGTCAGGGACTGCATCAGGACTGAGGTCCAAAAGATGCTGGAATTGGGAGTCATTGAACCCTCAGATAGCCCTTGGGCTAGTCCAGTAGTCCTGGTACCCAAACCTCATACCCAGGGTGGTAAGAGAGAAATGAGGTTTTGTGTAGACTACAGGGGGCTCAATGCAGTCACTAGGACTGATGCTCATCCTATTCCTAGGGCAGATGAGCTCATTGATAATTTGGCCTCAGCCAAGTTCTTGAGTACATTTGACCTCACAGCTGGATATTGGCAAATCAGACTAGCTGAGGATGCCAAACCCAAAACAGCATTTTCAACCCCTAGTGGGCACTATCATTTTGTGGTGATGCTCTTTGGCTTGAAAAATGCACCTGCCACATTTCAAAGGTTGGTGAATAAAGTTCTCACAGGCCTGGAAGACTACAGTGCAGCTTATCTTGATGATATTGCTGTCTTTAGTTCCACCTGGGAGGATCACCTGGTCCACCTAAGAAATGTTCTGGAGGCCCTGCAAAAGGCAGGCCTCACTATCAAGGCCACCAAGAGCCAGATAGGGCACAGTAAGGTTGTGTACCTGGGCCACCTTGTGGGTGGAGGCCAGGTTCAACCATTGCAGAGCAAAATCCAGACCATCATGGACTGGGTTGCTCCAACTACCCAGACTCAGGTCAGAGCTTTCTTGGGCCTGACTGGGTACTACAGGAGGTTTGTTAAGGGATATGGATCCATAGTGACCCCCTTAAATGATCTGACCTCTAAAAGAATGCCTAAGAAAGTTCAGTGGACAGTTAGCTGTCAGAAGGCATTTGATGACCTGAAGCAGGCCATGTGCACTGCTCCCATTCTGCAAAGTCCTGACTATTCCAAACAATTCATTGTTCAAACTGATGCATCTGAGTTGGGGGTAGGGGCTGTGTTATCACAACTGAATGAAGAGGGTCAGGATCAGCCAGTAGCTTTTATAAGCAGAAGGCTGACCCCCAGAGAGAAACGTTGATCAGCTATTGAGAGGGAAGCCTTTGCTGTGGTTTGGGCTCTGAAGAAGCTGAGCCCATACATGTTTGGCACTCACTTCATTGTTCAGGCAGACCATAAGCCCCTCTTATGGCTAAAACAGATGAAGGGTGAAAACCCCAAACTTTTGAGGTGGTCCATTTCCCTACAGGGGATGGACTATACAGTGGAACATAGACCTGGGAGTAACCATGCCAATGCAGATGGACTCTCCAGATATTTCCACTTAGAAAATGAAGATTCAACTGGTCAAGGTTAGTCTCATGTCCTTTCGTTTGGGGGGGGTTGTGTAGGAAAGTAGGATCTGCTTCTTATGGTTACCCCCAAGTCCTGGAGCAGAAAACACAGGGGAGGCTGCTACTGGGCAGGGTAGAGTCAGGCTGACTCCCTCTAGAAAACAATATACTCACCTGCACTGATCTGCTAATTTGAGTTATTGTGCTCTTACTGCCTCAGACTTGGATGCTCCTCACTCAGGTAGATAGACAGCTAGTCACTCAATCCCTCCGTCCCTCAGTGAAGAGTTAGCATCTATTTTTTAGAACCCATCAGGCAATGAACAACTGGCACGCTTTCCACTTCCAGGATCATCACGAGTTCCCCCACTAATTCAGGGCCACCAAGCTTTGCCACCAATGATGGAATATGTTTCTTACCATTTATCAGGTTGTGCGTGTAGGAAAGTAGGATCTGCTTCTTATGGTTACCCCCACTTTTTGCTTGATATTGCACTGTTTTTGACTAGTCTGACTAGGATCCTGCTAATCAGGACCCCAGTCTATCTGCTTTCTCCTCTAAATTGTCACACATGTACTTTGGTACCCTCCAGATTGGATACTGGGGTACCCTTAGAAGTCCCTAGTATATGGTACCCATGTACCCAGGGCATAGGTACCCCAGAGGCCTCCCATGGGCTGAAGCAGGTATTATGCCACCCATGAGAGGCCATGCAAAATGGAACTCCAGGTCTGCTACAGCAGCCTGTGTAAGATGGTGCTTGCACCACTTACTTTAGATATAGGTTCACTATATCTATAGGTCACTACACTTAAAACTTATAAGTCACCCCTATAGCAGGCCTTATCAATCCTGAAGGCAGGGTGCTGGGTTTTTAGTGAGAGGGTGCCCCTGCATGAGCAGAGCCTCTCTGCAGCCTTCTGAGACCATTCTCCCGGGTTGTCTGTGACTCAGCCGGACATATAGGTAGAGGTGCATTATAACCTCGTGGTAAATGTTATCTCGAAAACGGCTGCATAGAAACATATCGTGTTTGGTATCAAACACCTTGGAATCATACCTCCACATCGGTAACCGGTGTGGGAGGTATGATTCCACCCTTCAGAAGCGAGCTTCGTGGGGCCACTGGTCTATCCGGTGCCAGCCTTCTTGACCCGGTCAGCACAAAATGGATGCTGCCGACCAGAGACACACTTCTGCCCTCCTGCTGCTGAGCCAAGCTCGAGCAGGGGAAGGCAGCACAATAGGCATCCTGTCACAGGGAGGTGTGACCACCTCCCAGACAGGATTTAGGGCTGGGTGGGTACACTCTGAGAGTGCCTGAAAGGCTGCACCCGGGGCACATTTGGTGTCCCTTTGCATAGTCCAGCTCAAACCAGTTATGGGAGCCGTTGGCTCCTGCTCTGGCGCGAAACTGGACGAAGGACATCAGTGTAACCACCCCTCTGTCCTGACCCTCCCGTAGGAGGGTCCCCCAAATCTGTCCAACCCTCTCCCGTAGGTACATAAGGGCTTACCTGGCTGTAAGACTTTAGATTTTACGTGGACAAGATTCTACAAGAAGAAACCACTGACCTTCGACCGTCTGGACACTCTGGACCAACTGGACTTTGACTGGGCCCGACTTCGTCTCCCTCTCCTTCCAAAGCTTTGTCTGTGCCCTTGCTCCATACAGGCTCCGTGCAGGACCTGTGGTGCACTAAGGACAACTGAAGAATCTTCCTTGGAGTGAAGGAGTCACTCCCCTGCCCTAGCAGGCACCTTAACGCAACTGGCTGGTCTCCTGCGCCAGAGCTCTTGCGGACTCCGAAGATTTTAGCAACACAGGAGGTGGGTTTCTGAAGGTCCCTGAGGTCGATCTGCCCTCTCAGCAAGTTTGAGGCCAGTATCCCTCGTGGGGACTGCATAACCCGAACCCCTGTGCTCCGCATCCATTTGCAGTTGCATATGCTTGTTGGCAATTCCTGAGCTTGTGCATTGGACTCCGTGTAGTCCTGACCCTGAGCAGCATTTTCACCAAAGAACTCCGGCCTCCTCGCACTGAGTGCTCCGTGGGCTGGTACTTTGAAATCTTGTCCGAGGTCCCCTCGCGACTCCTGGTACTTCGGCCTGTGTGTCTCTCTGAGGGTCATCTTGATTTCTGTTGGGCTTCACTGGCTGCTCCAGATGTGGTGTGACTCTCCATTGCTTGGTGAGTCCCCTGGACCGTGCTGGTCCACACCATAACCTGCTTGACCTTCCTTCGTGGGTTACTTTTGCCAAGGCTTGTTGGTGCTCCAGCCGGACACCGAACCCCTCAGCACTCGACATCCTTCATGGGGCAGCTCACGTCCAGCTCCTGGTCATCCTCTACATCTCCTGGTCCTCGTGGCTGCAGAGTCAAGCATCCCTACTTTGCACCTGAAGCACCCGACATCGGTGGGCATTCGTCTACCGTGCCCCTGATCACCCTGAAGTGACCCAGACTCTGTTCCCTCTGTTTTCAGGTTCCTTCCTTCCCCAAATCCAGGCTTGGATTCCACCGGACCCTTTTCACCTTCCCGGCAGCAGTACTTCTTTGCAGCCCTCCATTGAGAACGACAGCAGTTTCCGACGCCACTTCAGACCTATGCACCTGGCTCCTCTGGGATAGGTAACTCGGGTACTACAGTATCCACGGGTGGGGTGGCTCTTCAAACTCTTAAGTTCCAAAGGGTTTGCTCGAAGTCCTCCTAGAAGGGTCCTTAAACTTTACAAGTGTAACAGCGACTTCCCCATAGAATTGTACGTAGCCCGCGGTCGTGTTCACACACTGCACCCGTCCTCCGTGGGGTCCATGTCTTCTCACCTTGGGTGGTTCCTTGGGGTCCCAGCGATTCTACGTGCTCCAGACCTTGTCTTGATCTCAGTCGTGACTGTTATACCACTATTTTAGTATATGGCTTGGTCTCCCCCTGGAGCCCACTGTGTATTGTGCTACTTACAACTGTTCTATTGATCTCGTATTGTGTGCTTTGTGTTCTATCCTCGTGTAGAGGATAGTAGAGAGTGTTATATTAATAAATACATATTTTCATATAACTACTGTGTGGTTCTCCTTTCATTTAGTCAATATAGGAGGTGATATTCTGGTAAAACAAGCTGCTTTACATTCCTTCAAGATTAAGCCTGAAGGCTGCTCTCCACAGCTACCACTAGGATAGCTTTCTAAAGGTTATCTTTGACCTCATACATCATAAGGGTCGTTTGGACTGGTGCAAGGTGCCCACTTTAATTAGTGGACAGCATATACCAGGCCAACACTCACAAGCTCCAAGTCTGATCGCCATAATTATGGAAGAAAAGCCATCTCTTAAAGGAATGATAGTGACATCGCAACTGAGTCTGAAATTACATGTTATTTAAATTCTGGCTGATATTTGCCCTCAAGTCAAGGAAAACAGACTGCCACAGGTTCAGTTCCGTTTACAACATAACAAACACATTTTCCTTCTAGGGAAAGACAGTGGTCATTCAAGGTACTACTATGTCTTCAACTCCTTCACTTTACTTATGGCTAAGGCTGGATTTGGATATAGCCTGTTGGTTTCTTCATGTATACAGCAGTTGGCAACATGACCCAACATGGACCACTCTTTGGGCAAAGCAAGGACATGTGACGGATCCAGCTACTTCCTGCAAAGCAGTCCAATTCTTGAAAGAGATGCTCCAGTAGTTTTTACATGGTAATGCTAATGCACCACTATACAAGACATAAAAATGCTGTTGCCCTAACTTAGTCTTTACCAAAACCAGTCATTAAGGGATGGGGGTATGCAAATCATAAGCCCCACTGTCTGATGAGATGAACCTGTGCTAGACGTGAATCCTCTGACTCAAAGGAAATAAGAGGCACTGCTGAGAATCGTATGTCAGTATCTTGCGACACAAGTGAGTAAAGAAGTGAGAACTCCATACCAGAGAACAAGGGCTTTAAAATAGAAGAAGGAGGACGAGACCGAGAATAAAGTAAAGGGTGGGACTTGACACATGCTCAGCAGGGTTTGAAGGGTGGGATAAATGCAGGGAACAAATGAATGGCTCGGGGAGGGGGGGCACATGACCCCCTCCCCTTTAAAATACATAGGGCCCTGGAGGATGGGGTCCCCAGGGCCTAATAAGGCTCAGGGAGGAGGGCCATGTGGCCCACCTCCCCTTTAAAAAAAAGGCCCTGGTGGATGGGGTTCCAAGGGCCTAATACGGCTCAGGGAGGCGGGCTGCATGGCCCCCTCTCTTTTAAAATACATAAGGCCCTGTGGGATGGGTCCCCAGAACCAAATGAGGCTCGGGAAAGGGGCCACGCAGCCCCCCCCTTTCCATTGAAAAAAAGCCCTGGGGGATGGGGTTCCCAGAGCCTAATAAGGCTTGGGGACGGGCCACGCGGCCCCCTCCCTTTTTTATTATATTTGGCCCCGGGGATGGGGTTGCCAGGGCCTAATAAGGCTTGGGGAGGGGGCTGTTTTCCCCCTCCCCATAGATGTTGGCCCTAGGGGATGGGGTACTTGGGGCCCATTAAGGATCAGGGAGGGGGCTGCATGCCCCCCTACTCTTAATAACATTATTTTGGCCCCAGTGGATGGGGTGCCTGGGGCCCGAATGCCAACCCTACGCTGAGCACAGCAAAGGCAGTATGGGGTTTGCTGCCTGCTGGGGGTTTGGTCAGAGAGCCTGGTAGCAGGCCTTACCCCGTGACCTACCCCCCGCCGTGCATGGCCAAAGGAAGAATGGGGTTGGCGGCCTGCTGAGAGTTAGAAGCAGGGTCTGACAGCAACACAGCCCCTGTGGCTAATCCCACAACACACATGAGTAAAGGCTGTGCGTGGGATGGAGTTAGCTGCCTCCATATGACTGTCTGTGGGGTGTTAGGTGCAGGGCCTGGCTACAAGCCAGGGCCTGCGGCCAACCCCATGCCCCACGTATAACTGCTCCCTCGTATTCCGTAGGTCGCAGCACACCCCGTTCCGTAGCTGAATGGGAAGAACCCGATGATGTAGTATGTCACCAAGGGGTAACCAAAGAAAACAGACTGTTTTCCAACATATGTGGAGGTTTAGTCCATGATTTACAGACGGGCTCTTTTTGGGTTTTTGATATATATTTTATAAGTAGGAATAGACCATCTGGTTTTTCCTCTACCTCCCCTTTTGATCTTGAAATAAGATAAATGGGTAACAACAATGATTTTGTTGTAAATAATTAATATTGAAAATGTTTCAATTCTGACATTGTAAGACCTTGAGATAAATATTACTGAGGCTTGTGGAAGGGGTAGTGGTTTAGAAAGTGTCTCAATCACTTCTGTCATATTCACTCTGTTAGACGCGTGCATCAGTTTTCTCTCCACATCTTGTCCACCTGCACATTTTGCACCTCATTTCTTTCATCTTCAGCACCCTCTTTTTCCTCTCTCCAAAATGCCCTTCCTCACATCTCCTTCACTCCATCACACCCCAAACACACAATGCACCCACTCACCTGTAAGCCCTGCATTTACTTTTAGTTTCGCATTGTCAATATTTTGACAACTTGAGTTTGTACCATCTTTACAAACATTTTCACAGAATCACAATTGCAACTGGATTATGTGACCTTTGCTCTGTGCTCTCTGCAGAGAGTCCAAGGATTGGAGGACCATGAATTCTGAACACCTTTTTCACTGTCTGACAGGCACAGTAAGAAACTCACACTTACTTCAGCCTCAACTCCAGAGCGTTGAACTGTGGCCCATTGTAAACCCCTAGGGGTAACTCAGTTGAAAGAATGCATTATACAAGAGTAATATACACATGAAAAAATACAGAAACACAACATCCAGGAAATAGCTAACACTCTAAGGTAATGCAAGATTAAGTAAAACACGTGAAGTATAAACAGGAACTAAATAACTGACATGGATTACTTTGACATGTTTTATATTCATTGTTCAGATATTAATCAATGTTTTATCCTTAAAGTTTAGGGCATGAATATAGGGCCTGATAGGGACCCCTTTCAATGTCCATTTTTATTCACTACCAGTTTTCAGACCCAGAAATACCCGACCCACTTAGAAATCGGGAGCAAAGGGCTATCAGGGAGAGACTTGGTGAGGAGGTAGGGGCAGGAAAGAGCTGAAGCAGCGAAAGCATTGCTTTGCCTTTTGAATGAATGAGTGGAATGAAGGAGTAAATGTGAGAAAAGGTGGACAATTCAATGTACTTTACAGATGTAAAATAGTTCCTCATGCATTACAATGCAAGCATCCCATTGAAGGTTTTAGGATAGGCCCAAATAGCCAATACCATGAGCAGGAACGGCTGGTGTTAATGGGAGCCGAAGGCGTTGCCCCACCACCCTGGGGGAGAAGCAAAAGGATTAGAAGAAACACTGAGCATCTAGCAATAAATTGTGCTTGCTGCTCGTGACAAAGTTGCCTAGATCTGTGTTTTTTGAGGGCAGGGCAGTGACAATACACTGGTGGGTGTTGTGTCCCCAGCCCACAGATGCACAGGAGACAGGTAAGGATCTGCAGTTTCTTTATTATCGTACATGCGCTGCGCTGTGCCCACGCACGTCTGCCCACGCTTCTTCCTCGTTCTGTAGTCCCCTCTTCCTCGCTGACCGGATGTGGTGTCCGGTTCCCTTGGTGTCCCCACAGTCCACTGCAGGGTCCTAGTGCCCTGCCCCCAGGTCACTACATCTCCCCCCTTTGTCACGAAGAAGTGACTAGAAAAGTGAAATACAGAGATCTGTTGATAGAGATAGATGCAAGTCTGCCCTGGCACAGGTCACTGTGCATCCCATCATTACATTTCTTCTATTAGCCTTTTTGGCCGTCTGCATGATCTTTTCGGGCCGGCCTCCGTCTGTTGCTCTTTTGCTGTTCCCTCACCATTGTCTCTTTCCTTCCTGGTCTGCTCCTGCTCTTCTTGTTCTGCTGTTTCCTTATCTTGGTCTTCCTCTTTCTTCTCCTTCAGTTCTTTGAAGTGTGAGCTGTTCCGCGTTATCCTCTGATGTTCTGACTCTGCCGTGATCATTGGGCCCTTCACTTTAGTTACTATTAGCGGGTCTTTGGAGAACATGCTGTCCGATTTCCTTTGTTGTCATTGGCGCACTATCACCGTGTCTCCTTCCTTGAGGCCTGACGATCTGGCGTGCCGCTTGGCGTCTGCATATCGTTTCATTTTTTCTTTCTCCTCTCTGTCTTTTTCGGCGATATTGCTGCGATCTGGCGCTGTCATTGCTTCTATTTGTGGCAGCCTCGTTCTACTTGTCCTCCCCAGCACGAGCTCCGCTGGGCATCTTCCTGTGGAGTTGTGCGGTGTGTTTCTGTAGTCCCGCAATACCTGGCATAGAGCTTGGCTAAGTGATATCTGCGCTAGCTTCGCCCTTTGAACTGCTTTTTTGATGTTCCCCATGAACCTCTCCACCATTCCATTAGCTTGAGGCCACAGTGGAGTTATCTTCCGGTGACTTATCCCTAGATAGGTCATGAATCTGCGGAAGTCTTCTCCTGAGAATGGAGGACCATTGTCCGTCTTTAGAGTTTCCGGTGAGCCCCATGCAGCGAATATATCATCTAAAATCGGCAGTGTTGCTGATGCTGATGTCGATGAGACGTGTCGCACTATTGGAAATCTTGAGTATTCATCGATGACCACCAGCAAGTAGTTTCCTGTGTCCAGTGGGCCAAAGAAATCAGCTGCCAGTGTTGTCCATACTGCTCTTGGGAGCTCTGACATTTGTAGCGGTGCGTGTCTGGGCGGTGCTCCTGTCACTTGACATAGGTGGCATGTCGTTACTGTGTCTTCGACCATGCGATCTAGTCCAGGAAACCACACTTTCTCTCTTAACAGTTTCTTTGTTGATACTACGCCTCGGTGTGACTCGTGAGCCAAATCTATCACTTGTCTCCTGAGTGATCTTGGTATCACAATTCTCGTCCCTCTCATTAGTATTCCGCTTTCCGTCTCCGACAGTTCTTCATTTATCTTTTGTAGAGCTAGCACTTCTTCTTTACATATCCCTGTTTCCCAGGTGCAGTTGTTGTTGATGTGCCTCCATCTTTGTCTTCTCGTTATCTCCATTGCCAGTTGCAGCGTGCCATCTTCTCTCGTCTCCCTTTCTAACTCCGCTAGTGTTATTGGTGCTGGCGTGCTTTGCTTGAGCACAAAGTTTAGGTATTCCTCTGCTATCGATGTCGTGTCGTGAGCCTGTGGTAACGGGTGCCTTGACATGTAGTCTGCAGGATTGTGTTCTTTCCCTGGTTTATGCATAATTGTGAAGTCATAGTCCATCAGTCTGATGCCCCAGCGTTCAATCCTGGGTGGCATTTTGGCCGATGGGCTGCCGTAGATTGTCACCAGCGCTTGGTGGTCCGTTATGATGGTGAACGGCTTTCCATAGATAAACATGTGGAAATGCTCGCACGCCCACACCACAGCCAGGCTCTCCTTTTCTGGTTGCGAGTAGGCCTTTTCAATATCCGTCAAGCTTTTGCTTGCATATGCGACAATCTTCCTTTGTGACTCTCTTCCTGGCAGATGCTGTGCTAGTATTGCACCCAGTCCCACTGGGCTGGCATCCACAGTCAATTCGGTGCAGAGCAGGGGGTCGAAGTAGGCCAGATGTTCCACTGTCACCACCGCTTGTATTATGTCCTCAAATGCCTTGTTGCATTCCTGAGACCAGGTGAATTTCTATCCCTGTTTGGTCAGTTCCCTCAGTGGCGTGCTTGCTGTAGCGAAATCCTGTATGTATCTCGCACAGTAGCTGGCGAGTCCTAGGAATGATCGTACTTCCGCGACATCCGTCGGTGGCTTTGCATTTTGTAGCGTTTCAACTTTGCTGGGATCTGGCCTCATCCCTTGTTTCGAAAAGATGTGTCCAAAGAACACTAGTTCCTTTCTTCCTAGCTCACATTTGCCTCCATTGAGTGTGAGGCCTGCTTTCTCCAGTTGTGTGCACACTTGACGTAACACCGTGTCATGCTCCTTGTCTGTTTTCCCAAACACTAAGATATCGTCACTGTAGTTTAAGCTGTTCGGGACCGGTCTGATCACTTGTCGTATGGTCTCCTGAAATATTTCCGCTGCCGACGATATTCCGAAGCTCAGTCGCTTGTATCTAAACAGGCCCAGATGAGTGGAAAATGTCGTGATGTACCTGGACTGATGGTCCAACTCTAACTGGTGATACCCTTTGCATAGGTCGAGCTTTGAGAATCGGCACGCTCCAGTGAGGCAGCTAATCATGTCGTTCAGGTGTGGTCCCGGGTGGCGTTCCCTTGTGATTGCGGTGTTTGGGATCCTCATGTCCACGCATATGCGGATTTTGGAGGTGTTCTTCTTTGGAACCGCCACAATCGGAGACACCCACGGTGTTGGGCCATCTGCCGCCTCTATTATATCCTGTGCCAGTAGGCTATTGATCTCCTCTGCCACCTGTGGTTGTAGGTGAATTGGTACCCGTCTGTGATGTTGTGCTACTGGCTTGATTGCTTCATTTATATGCAATGTTATCTGCTTCCCTTTCAGCTTGCCAAGCCCTTTCAGTATGGCCGGGTATTCTTGCAGGATGTTCTCCGTTTCCGACATGTGATATGTCATTGCCAGTAGCCCCATCAGTTGTGCCGTCACATTGCTTAGTAGGCATGGCGCTGGGATGTCGCCCTTGAGTACATGTATTTCCTCACGATAAGATCTGCCTTTGTATGTTAGTGTCTCTATGAACTTTCCCATGTTTTCTACCGGGCTCTTGGAGCCCCAGGTGAAAACGTCTACGGTCGATGGCAGTAGCTGTGGCTTTATTCTCATCTTTTGGTATTCGGACATACACATGATGTTGCATGTTGCTCCACTGTCAAGTACGAAGCTTGCCTGGTGGTTTCCTACATCGATGTTCACAGTGGCTGTCTTCTTTATTTCTCTCTTGTCTACCAGGTGAACGTGCTCTGCCTCACCGCTTTCTCTGGGCGCGTCCGACATTAGGTAGAGTCTTGCCGCGCTCGCAGGTGCTGCCGTTTCTTCTGACTCCTCAGAAGAGCTGCGATTTGCCGTTTCCATGTGTCGAGCATACCTGTTGCTGGTCATCCGCGGTCTTGTCGCTCGGCCTCTCTCACCTCTGAATTGCCTGGTCATGCACACGCTTGAGAAGTGGTTGTCCCTGTTGCATTTTCTGCACTTCTGGCCCATTGCTGGGCAGGCGTCGATGTGGGGAAACTCGAGCCCACATCTGTAACATGTTTGTTCGCCCTTCCGTGGTGGGACCGGCGCCTGGAATTCCTTCTTGTTTATGTTCCCCGTGACGCGATGTGCTAGTGCTACTCTCTTCTCCTTTCCAATTTCCATCTGCTTTGCCTGTTCCGTTGCTCGTGCTTCTGTGCGAGCCATTGTCAATATCTTTTCCAGCGTCGTTGGTTTCTTCAGCACTCGTGCTCGGAATTCCACTGATTTACAGCCCTCAATTATTCGCAGTCTTATCGCTTGCTCATTGTCAAATTTGTCGAATTCGCAGTACGTGACCAGTTTTCTCAGTCTCGTTGCAAAGTCATCTAGGCTCTCTTCGCCTTGCTGGCACGCCGTGTTGAACGTGTATCTTTCAAAATCAACGTTGCGCTGGGGGTCGAATTTTTGTGTGAGACACTGCATCACTCCCTTGTAGTTCTGTGTTTGTTCAACAGGAAACGTTAGCAATAGATCTTCTATCTCATCCCCTGCTAGATTCAAAAGTAGGTGCAGTTGCTTGTTATCCGGGACGTCCGTGGCACTCATGTAGCGCTCAAATTTTCTGATCCATCTTTCCCACCGGATGCCTGCCTGCGGCTCCGATAGGCTGAATGGTAAAGGCCTGCGGAAGACTGCTTGCGTGCTTTGTTTCTCATTGTTGTCGCTCATTTCCTTCCTTGGCACTCCTCTACTCTTCTTCCTCTTTTATTTCCTTTGTTTCTGTATTTGTCCCTTTGTTTCCTCTTTATTGTGCTTTATTTCCACTGTTTTCTTCTTCTTTTTGACTCTTTCGCTCTGTTTTTCTGTTTTCCTATCTATTTCAATGGCCGCCTGACTTCAAAATGGCTGCTGCGCTGTATTTTGTTCTTATTGGCTTAGTTGCCTGACTCCAAAATGGCCGCTGTAGTCTCGCGATGTTTCTTTGTCCCTCTCGCTTTGCCTGACCTCTCAAAATGGCCGCCGCTTATTCCTGGCTTCCAATTGGCCCGCTCTGCCTGACCTCAAAATGGCCGCCGCTCTCGCGATAGTTCGTTTGAACTAGCGCGCGTCTTTCTATTCAGTCCTCTCTGAGCACTCTCGGGTGCTGACGCTTGTCGGCTCTTCTGTTTGCTGGCCGATGCTTTGTTTCTCTCCTCTTGCGTGCAACTTCACAGCGCTCTTACCGCTATTTCGGCGGCCGGGGTGGGCTCCCGCGTCGCTGCTTCTTGGCTGCTTGACTCGGACCAGGGTGGGCTCCTGGCTCCGCTTTTTCTTCTTTACCGCCGCGCCTATTGCCACGATGTTCCTTGTGTTGGCCAGCGGACCAGGGTGGGCTCCTGGTTCCGTCGCGCTTTCTTCGGGCAAACGACGATCCGATCCACTTCTGCTCTTCTGAAGGGTGGTGGACGATCCCGCCTTCGTTCGCCAGTTGTCGTGTCCCCAGCCCACAGATGCACAGGAGACAGGTAAGGATCTGCAGTTTCTTTATTATCGTACATGCGCTGCGCTGTGCCCACGCACGTCTGCCCACGCTTCTTCCTCGTTCTGTAGTTCCCTCTTCCTCGCTGACCGGATGTGGTGTCCGGTTCCCTTGGTGTCCCCACAGTCCACTGCAGGGTCCTAGTGCCCTGCCCCCAGGTCACTACAGTGGGCATGGTGTGTGTTACTGGCAGGAATAGATTTGTGTTTGGACGTTATTTAGATGGCCCAGTGTGGGGTTGGAAGATCTCCATTAATCTAAATGGGCAGGGGTGGGGCTGGCCATTTATGACAATGTAGGAGTGGGTGGAACTCTGCCTCTGCCTCCTTCGCTTCCACCCAACAACTCCTATTGATTATGTTCGTATAGGCGGGCTGGGGCATGGGGGAGGAGTCCAGTAGCTCTCTACGAGTTTGAGCTACTGGGTTCATGGTTGTGTGTGCCAGAGCAGTCCCGTCAACAGGCCCCAGGGAGAATATTGTCAGATGAGTTTTATGTGAAACGTTCGTGCATCATTCTGAATTTTATGTGCTTGGTGTTTCTACAGTCTAGTTTTTTATATTTATATATAAAAATAGCCCACAGAAGAATCTCTTGTCCTGTGTTCGTAACTAGTGCTCACAGGGATCATTCATGCACAGATCCTCAGCACACGAGGCGCACCCAGCAGCTTGTTTAGGCCTCTCAGAGAACTTAACGCATATTTATTCAGCTCCCAGGCTGACAATGGAGCCGAGTGAGCAACTGGGCCCTGCGGGGGTGTAGGGGCTTTAACCCTACACTGCTGGTGTGCTTCAAATGCATCAACCCCTCTACACACACCGAAGCAATGTCAAATTGTTTCAATAATAAGAGAGTCCTGGTGTCCTTATCTCGTGGTCTGTGTAGCAATAAATCAGTGACTGAAGACACTGAGTCTGCTAAATATTTCATAGCCATACATTCAGGGAGGGCCTGTAATGCCTAATCTAAACTGCTGAATGCAGAGGTCGAAGTAGGTGGGATCAGAGGGGCACGACATGCCCATACTTTTTGGATTTATGAAAAACCGTTGCATGACTTTTTGTAAAAAGACAACTTTCCCGAGATGGTTAATTCCGATAGTTTAACTGCTTCAGCTGAAGTGTCATTAGGGTGAGTCTCCTGTGCTGAGAAAATGAAGCCCCGGGCAGACAGCGAAACAGGCCTTCCTGCCAGGGCGCCTGCTTGACTGAAAGCAATACATATGTGCACACAACGAGTTAAATTACAAATGCAAAGGGTATTCTGCAAATGTAATGGATGCTTGGGAGCCTGTACTGGCTTTACTTGATCAAATCACTTGAAGCTTTATGTTGACAAAGATGTATTCTTTTTGAATGGTAGTGCAAAGAGTTAACAAGTGAGCTGTGAAGTGCGTACTTTTAATTGCAATCGCATTTAAATAGCGCTTACTACCCCTGACAAGATGTTGAAGGGACAGTTATGTAAAGAAATTGCATTACATACAGTCTGGGTATTACGAACATCTATATTTTGGAAGCACCATTTTATCTTAAACTTATTTTGTAGCAGTCTATCTTATACTGTGTGTAATGTAAGTTTAAAATAGGGACTTACATATTCACAGTACTTTCTGTCCCAGGCTGTGACCTTGTAGCACTAAAAATACACAAGTCACTATTCTCCACTGCACCAACCAAGATTTAAATCTGTGGCTCTCTGGTTACACACAGACCTCTGCAGTGCATTAACTAATATAGGTTTCATAATGTACTACAGTGCATTTCCCACTGAGTAACAACTTTTATTCATTTATTTTTCATTTAAGCTGCGCATTATTTTATATGTAGCTACCTAACGGTGAAAGACCCAAAAACTTACAGAACATTTTGTTTTTTTAGCTACAACTTTCACCCAGCCCCCAAGCTCATTGACCCCGCCCCGAAGCTCATTGACCCCGCCCCCATTGCATGCAGCATCGCAGTTCCCACACTTTTTTAATGCACTTCAACCACTGGTTGAATGTATCCTGTGAACAACTGCAGCCCTCCAACTCATTACGTCACTTGGTCACACCTTACTATATAGAAAGTGCGTGTCTGGCAGTGTCTTAACTCTGTGTGTGTGTGTGTGTGTGTGTGTGTGTGTGTGTGTGTGTGTAAACCAATGAGGGTGTGGAAATTCCAGCATCCACAGGGGATCCAGCCACATGTGATAATTGTATTAACACTTGAGTGCTGAATGGGGACATGCAACATTAGCACAGCTGACTACTTCGAAGACTCTGGTTTCACCTGACAAATGCATACCAGCAGGGCTCAGTTCATTGACTGATGCTGGCTCGATACTGTCCTGTTAGTTTAATCATATATTAGGGCAGCTTCTTTTATAGTGATGGTGCTGTCCAATACCTGGGAGGGTAGGGGGCATAATGGGCTGAGGGAGGTCTTTTTATGCTGTTTTTGCTTGCAGATCCCTGAACACCCATGCACCCTCCCCTTGTTGTGCAAATATTGGCAAACCATTCCATTGCTGAACATACAGTTTTGACTTAGAGCACATTTGGATGTGTTTTTAAAACCAGGTAAACACAGTCTGGCTTCCATAAATAATGATTTGCTCTCATATTCTGTGTAATCGTCACTGTGGTATTCTCAGGCTCATTAAACGGTGCCCTGCTGCGGTTCACTCTTTCATGCTACACCTCCATTTCTCACCCGGTGCCGCCATCTTTAGGACACAGCGCCTGGTGGGTGGCTGCAGTTTGAAACATCCATGGGTTAAGGGCATCTGTAGCAGAGTTCCTTATGTTCCCGGCCAATTATACAAATGTCAAGATAACGCTGGTTATTAATGTATCTGCTGGAAAGATCTGAGTTTTGTTTAGTGGCAGTTCATCTTAAAGTGGTGTGGAGGGTTAATGTGCCTCCTGTAAAGCACACTGCACAACGTGCAATTCACATATTTGTATCTCACTTAGATAGCTCAGTGGGTTACTGCTTTTGTCACAGAGATCCATTTGTTACATGCAGCTCATAAGTCGCAACCCTAATATGGAATAGTGAGCTATGAGCTAGCATCAAACAACTGCATGCAAACTGCAAGGCATAGGTTTAGAACCTTATAGTTCTTTTCCTCTACTTTAGTTAGTCTAAGGTTGCTAAAAAAAAGGGTTGGTTTGGATCGCAATGAATTCTTATTAGTAAAGATAACTCCAGCCACTGTGTTATGTTTTAAATCCAGAATTTGTACTTCTCCTGACCAAGCATGCTTAACATTTAATGTCCACCGGTATGGATGATATGTGATTGATACACTTTGTAGCCCTCACTTTCATATGTAACATTTCCTATATATTGATTTATGCGCTTCCATGAATAATTATGTCTATAATGGCTATAGAGTAGTGAAAGGCACCATTAGAGGGTGTTAGTGAGAAAATGCATGCGAAAGGTGCCCATTGGGGGGTTTGTGTCAACAAAGTTTGTCATATCGGGCGCCACTAGGGCTAAAGCCGGCCCTGAGTGCTGGTATTTCTCTACTTAGTCCCACTCACCATTGCTGAGGGCTCAGGCAGACTGCAATCCACACTGTCCTGAGTGGACTCAGTGCTGACTGCATGCCCTTTCATATTTAAATGTTCTATTTATTTTTATGCACTATAAAAATAATGACAAAAACAAAGTTGTACTTTGCACAAACTTCAGGCCAATAGTGGGGCAGATTTACAAGCCCCTTACAACACTTTTGCGCCACAGTTGCGTCACTTTTTGTGACGCAGCGGCGGCATAAACAATGCACCACATTGTGGCCCATTTACAACGTGAAGCATCTACGGAGATGCGTCACGTTGTAAAGCCCTGCGTCACATTATACCTGAGTCAGGTATAATGTATGTAGGGTGGGCGTTCCCATGCCAGAAAGCCTCGTAGAAGTGACGCAGTGAAGTCTACAAGAATTCACTGCGCCACTTCAAGGATGCCACTGTGTCAAAACCTTACGCTGCTTGAAGCAGGCGTAAGGAGTGATGCAGTACAATAAGTATAGGCCTCCCCATGCATTGCTGGAGTTGCGTCGTGCTTGCAACACGACTCCAGCAATGCGTGACTTTTGGGCCAACAGATGCGTCAGAATTTCTGACGCATCTGTCAATCCTTGCGACATGGTGCGCCGTATTGTAAATACGGCGCATCCATGGTGGCACAAAGGTATCGCAGGCTGGAGCACGGAAACTGACGCATCTCTACAGATTCATCAGTTTCTTGTAAATCTGCCCCAAAATGTTTTGGTTGCATCTTTATTATTTCTAGTTTGTTTCTGCACTGCTTTTGCAGCAACACACAAAGGCCGCTTCAGGCGCCAGTTTCATAGCCATTGGGGGGCAGATTTACAAGAAACTGACGCATCTGTAGAGATGCGTCAGTTTCCCTGCGCCAGCCTGCGATACCCTTGCGCCACCATGGATGCGCCATATTTACAATACAGCTTTAAATTGTTTTGTTGTTGGGGGCCGAGCAAGCAGCATGAAAGGAAGTTTTGACACTCTCTGGATGGGGTAGGGCATCAATAGCACCTTACTAAATTCTTAATTAGCTGGAAATATAAGACCTCTTCTGCTTCAGGTTACGTTGTCTTTATCCCTTTATATGCCATGCATGGTCTGTTTACTGGAGGAATCCTAATCTATAAAGGTTTTTATGGTAAGTCATGTTTTCTGGTGGCTATTTGCATTCAGCACAGACATTGTGAGCTTTATGGCCGGGCAGGCAGGGATGCATTTTAAAGCAGACAATTTTTGTGAGAAATATACACGGTGATCCACATCCTGGTCTAAAATGTCACGATTACATTTGGGGAGTGTGATTCTGCCAGTGTGCTATTCTGATAAATCCTTCTAACCAAACCACCATCATCTTAAGCAGGTCCTGTTTTTATAAATGTATTATATTAACATAACATACATCTGATACAATAATGGAGTAACAGTTTAATGTGTAACTTGCAGTATTTAAATAACATGTCCTCAAAGCATCCAAGCATATTTAAATCCCCTTTTTATAAAAAGATTTGGATTGAATATATATGCTATAAGATACACCATTTGAATCCATTTTTTTCAAAATGTTCTTGCGGGGGGAGAATTCCACCCCACCCCCAGGTTCTCCTTTTTACAGTTCAGGCTTACTCGCTTCACTTGCTCGCTTATTATACTCAGGTGTAAAATCCACTGAGAGCAATATGCCTCTGGTCTAAGCTAAAATGTGATGGACAAGGTCTTAAGCCAGTGGCTATAAGAGGGTGATCGGAAAAAAACACAAAACAAAAAAAAACAATAGTTGAAAGAAGCAGACCCAAAGCCCTTCCTTGTATATTGTAAACTGTTTACTGCTTTTAGCTTTGCCAATGCCTGTTTTATCGTGCCACAAAGAAATATCTACCAACAACATATGGTCATTTTGGAATGGCATTTTTTACAGTTCCAATATAGCCATCACTTGTGTGGAGACGCAACCACACAACTGTTTGGGAAGTATTAAATATAGCATTCAGTCACCTTGGAACATTTCTTTCAATAGCTTCAAGAAGGCCACCGTATTTCATGTACACCCAACATAGTGGACATCTTGGGAACTAGATGGTTGCCATTTAGCATCTGCATGCAACATGGCAGCAATTTTGTAAGGAGAAAAATAGCATTTTAACATAGCTGTAGAGGAGAGTAGATTGGGTTTTTTGAACTAACATTAGGAGTGCGTTATAATCACGGTTAGTCTGCACTCACGTACATTCTGTGTGATTAATATATGAAAAGAAGAAGAGGAATACGCAATGTTTTGAGTATCCTCATGATTAACGCAAATCACATGTGTACCTTAGAATTGTAAGTGATAGGGTTGTGCCTTAACATTGAACTGAGGGAATAACCGTTAACTTGTTATGCCAATTTGTTTAAAATTTATGTTCATGACACTGATGTTTTACGGGACTCGCTGTTTACAATTGTTGAAGTTTATGTTGAATGGATAGTTTACCTACCTTTAGAAGTGCGCAAGTAGTGTAACCTGTGCATTGTTCATTTAGCCTAATTGTAGGCCTGAAATGCTTTTCTAATGTATTTTCCAGCTAATGTTTGAATTCGTACTTTGCTTGTATTGTGGAATGTTGCATGTTTCTTGTGTTCCCACTGCAGGTGGACAAGGCTTCATTTGGTGAGAGGAAGAATTATTGTTCCTAGTAGATAGAGAGGCCTCAGAAGGAGAAATGCGATAACGAATGGAGGACGTGTTCTTGTAGGAGAAGGAAATGGCACCAAGGACATACAAAATATCTCAGCGTGTGAATTTGGAGGCGGAGAAAGGCAGGTGGAGGGTGCTGGAAATGGAAATTTACCAGTGGCATGATGGGAGGTGCCTTAATTCAGAGACTGCTTACTTTGTGAGGGACAGCTGACACTCTAGTTTAGGGCTCCTTTAGGTATACACCTCATCTTAAGCTTGGAGCTTCAGGCTACTTGACCCTGATTGGAGTTACTTCTTAGGAAGGCTCTAACAGCTGACACCTTTTTTGCCTACCTTTGCTAAACTTACTCTAGATTAGGATTTCCATCAGAGGTAGTGTAGGGATAGTGAGAGATTTGTAGGTCTTTTACTTGGAACTTGATGCAATCCAAAGTGCATTTTTGTCTTTTGATAACATATTTTGCAGTGATCGAATTAGTTGTTTTCCTCTTGCTGTACCGCCTTAATCGGTTTCGGAGATTTCGCTTCATTCTGTTTACTTTGTATTTCTACCCCATAATGCTGCAATTGGTGTGTATTCATTTTTTTGGGAATTTGGATTAAACAAACTAACTGGAATTGGTTGTTGACCTGAATTTTTACCTGGAAGTGTGGAAATTTAAATTCTAAATATTTTGAAAGAAGTTTTCTCTTTACCTCTCATGCAGCTTAAAAATAACCATAGGAGCAGACAATGTCGGAGTATGGGTTCCAGCTCTCCCTGCTGAATGTTATTTTCTATACTTTCAAGATGCTTAGTTACCACTATTGGCTTTGAGGATGCAGGTCAATTTTACAAAAACGCATTGACAAAGCCAAGAGCAGTGGAGCGCAATGGGAGATAAGTAGAGGAGGGCGGTGAAAGAGAGATACAGAGCCTCCGCAGTGCTCAGAGTCAGTAGAGGCTAGTAGGAATGTGAAGAATACTAAGGAACCAGGAGGCCAGGGGAGGAGGGGATAGACGAAGAGGGAAATGGAAAGAGAGAGTCAGTGGTGCCAATGGAAAGAGCACAATCTCTCGAGAAACGTGCTTAAGAAATAGACAGGTAAAAAGAGAGAGAGCGGGTTGGGCTCGAGAGAAAGAGAAAGTACTTGTACATACACTTGCATGAACTACTAAGTCACAAATTGTTTTAAAAAGTAATTCAATGACATCAGCAGGAGAGCTATACACTGAGCAAATCAAAAATGAGGGTGAAACCTAAATGCTCCAGGGCAGTACAAACACAAGAATAGGAAGAAGAGCCACTGGATCAGAAGCAGGGAATAGAATTAGACAAGAAAGCCATCCACCTGTGAGGAAGGAAGAGAATCAAAGCCCATGCTAAATATACATTGAATTATTGGTTACAATGTGGGTACCACGTCTAACACACAAAGACTTAGTTGGTGGGAAGCAGCCTAGCACTTCATTTACCAATCCAGCAGCCCCCCCCTAATCTCCCCTCCTATGGGGTGAAGTGTGATGGAAGATGCAGGAAGTAGGAAATAATACCATTTGGGCCCCTTTACATTTTGTTCTGGTAAGGTTGCTTCCAGGTTGGGGGCCAGTAGGATTAACTGACAGCTGAGACCTTGGCACAGCCCTTTTGCACGGTTGTGGCAAGGAGCTAAGGTATCATGAGGTTGTTTTCATGCACTGTGCGAGGTGAGCTGGAAGGTGAGATCTTTCACCGACCCCTGTACCTGGTGATAGGTTCACCTAAATCAATCCCACTCTTTTTGGTGTGACCTTGTGGCCATATGGGCAATGTTGGTGTTTGTTGGCTTAAAACTTCCACCCGATCCTCCTACCGGTTTGACATGGGTTGCCCAGCTACTGCTGTGCCTGATGGCCCACCTGATCCCTCTTTGGCACACTAGTCTCAGTCACTTGTCTTTGGTTCAGGTCCTCATTGTAGGCTTTGCAGATGAGGTGCAACCATGAGTAGGTGTACCGGGTAGTTAGACTGGTCGAGGGCTCTCTTTTCCTGCTATCACTTGGTCTACTTTGGAGGGGTGCTCGGCCTCATCGCTTCCCGTCCTTCTTTGTGGTGGTTCAGAAGTCCTTTTGCGAGTGGTTGCATGCCATTTTATTGATTATTTCCATTTTCCTGATGAGAACTGGCCTTTGCCTGTTACTTTAGTAGGAACTGTGTTTTCGTACATAGAGTATTGTCTTCAGATGCTGAGTTAACATAACCCATTTGAAGCTGTAAGCTAACCCCTTACACCTACAATATATAATTTTCCTCCAAAATCCAAAATCTTGTCCTGTCTCTTATTTTACTTTGTCTGCATATGTTTTATGCATTTATGCTTGTGTTAATGAGTCTGCGTTGGCTGCCTGGCAATGGGATATTAGTGCTCTGCAGCTTGCTATAGACAGCTAAAGCTACATGTAAAGCCTACAAAAAGACGAGTAAAAGGAGTCTGAGGTTGGCTGATATTTGTATCTTACAGCATTTCAAAATTCACAAAAGGGTAATTTCAGATTAAAAGCAAGCATAGGTTCTAATTCCTCCATTAAACGACTTGAGAAGGTTAGATTGTGGATACAGAATTAAACAGCCTAGAAATTATGAAATCTAGGTTCTTAAAACTGTTCCTCCTACAGCAGCAAGGCTGGAGGGCATGGTGCTCTGCTAATACAAGCAAAATCTTGGCTCGCCTCTCTTCCTCTTATTTACAATTTCATAGAAAACAAGTGCTTAATTGTAAACAAAATTAGTGAAGGTGACAAAGGTTTTAATTAGCAGCTTGACTCAGTTGCTGCCAAATGTAGTTGCTGACTACCAAATCTTCATAGTCTTGATTCCACGTCAGGCCTTTTCCTTCCACCACCCTACACTACCTGTCAATTTAACTCATTCTCGCAAGATCTTTTTCATCCTTGTTTTCTCTGTTTTTATATTTCTCTCTTTCTCTTCCTCTTGCATTCTCCAACTTCTGCCTTTCTCTCTATTGCTCTGGGTCAAAGTTTGATGATGAAAAATAAATACCAATCCTCAAATATAAGTGCCGTGATTTGTTGGTGAATGATCTGAGAGATGTACTCAAGCACCGGACTACATGGAAGGGCAATTAATCCAAGAATCAAAGTCAATCCATTAAAAGGTTACAAAATTAGTCTGATGTGTTGATGAAAGCTTCCAACAAGGTAGGTAATACAGTACTGTGGGGCAAAGGACTTTACCTAAAGGAATCATTTATTCAACTGAATGACAAAGGGTGTTATGATTTGGTATACATATATGGTGGTGACAATAAAGAACCGACTTTGGGACTGGCGGGAAGGAACGGGGTCTATTAGATGATGGATGATATATATGTTGATGAATATATGTGTTCAAAAGTTGTTAATCTCAAGGTCTCATATTGTATGTGTTCCCAAAGGTTCACAAGAATGACACAGATCTTTCTGAAAGACCTATAATTTTGTCTACAGAAAGCTTGTTGAATAAACATATCGCATTACGTAGATCAGTTTTTGTTTCCTTTTGGAAAAGGTTTCTCTTTATTTGTGATGAATACCTCAGCCTTATTGGTTATGTACAGAACATACATTGGGAAAGTACACAGCTGCTTATAGGCCTTGATGTCATCAATTTATAACCTGTATATAAAGTACAAGGGTGCGTTTTTTCTAAATTCTTCTCAATTCTAATATTTATTCCTTCTACCCAAAAATGTACTTCTGGTACCGAAAAGTGTTGGCTTGCTATTCAAGAACCAGGCTAGGCAGCGCCTCCGGTTGTGAGAGACTCCGTGGTAGGTCTCTGCCTGCGTCCCGCAAGTACATTAGAGCTTTGTCCACATAGAGCTAGATAACTTCCCATGTGTTGCCACTTGGGACCCTCAGTATGGGCTCTTCAGGAGAATGAGGCCTGCGAGGGTCTGCATCGCCAGGGCAAATATAATCGGCCACAGGGGGCATCATTGTCATGTGCACCTGTGCACTCCGAATGCAGCAGAGTCCTCACTGCCTGTGCAGACTTGGGCCACTGGATTCGCGAAGAGTAGACTGATCCAACACAGTATTGCTGGGCCAAAACCTATTTTTATCAACACTTCCATTAAGTAGGGCCACCCCAGGATGTCAAAAGCTTTCTAAATATCGAGGTATAGGGCAGTGTGTGGTGGGTTTGCTCACAAATTTTCTTCCATAAGTCGGAAGAGGCACCTTAGGTTTAAGAATGTGTTCCTCCCTGTGACAAAGACCATGTGGTCGGCCTGGACCAACTTGAAAAGATATGGTAGTAATCTATTCGTGATAGCCTTCCCGAGCATCTTAACCCTTTCGCTGCCAGGCCTTTCCCCCTGTGCCATGCCCTTTTTTGACTATTTGGGGTAGTTTGCGCTTAGGCCCTCATAACATTTTGTCCACATAAGGTATCCTCGCCAAATTTGTGTCCCTTTCTTCCAACATCCTGCGGATTCTAAAGGTACCTGTTGAAATCTAAATGTGCATTCATTTTGCTAGTGTATTGCTTTATGTAAAGTTTGCGGCACCATTTTAAGTTGAGCCGCCATTTTGAGCAATGACCGAAACTAATTTCTGTCTCATTCGTATGTCTGCCTCAGCGAAAGCAGCTGCTGTATTATTTTTCCTTTCCCTCCTCTATATATTTCTCCAAGGTTGAACTTTGCTGAGCTAATGAATAGACTGTTTTTGTCATCGCATACCTTTCTCACTGGATAGGCCTGCTCCCACCCTTAGAATGGCAGGGTGCAGCCAGAGTAACCTTGACGCTGAGATAACATGTACCCGGTCCTGGAATTGCAACTCATCCTTCTGTATCTCCATTGTTCACCAGCTCCCAACTGGAAATTTCTAGTCTGGGCGTGTCTTTAGTGATCCTGAAAATGTACATTATACGTTGTCCTGGTGGTAGAAGTCAGTCCCTCTGCAGCAATCTAAGGAGGCTGGTCAGACCGGACTCCACTCGAGTGTACTTTCAATAAATACTTTTGGTTTGTATTCTCTACTGTCTGACCGACTCTTCATTTGTGAGGAAGGCTGAGAGGTGGTCGCGAGTGACCCGGGTGGCCCTAATCGGGTCCTTTCCATCATTTGGCACCCAAACAGGGACTCCATCAGGGTGACCCATCCTTGCCTGCGGACGGGTCAGGAGGTCGGAGCCACGTCGGGTCGGACGGGCGTACGGGGGATCCCTGCACGAGATAGTCTTGTACTCGCAGCTGCCCCGTCTGTCTGACCGGGCGGTGCTTCGTCCAGTGATCATCCCGACTGGGGTCCTGAACGGCAAAACCCTTGGATCTGACCGTTTGGTCCGAAGAGTCGGCAGTGGAGAATAAACTCGTTGACCTGTGTGCCCCAGGTGAGTTTGTTTTGGTTCTTTGTGGATATGGCACCATTTTGGTTTGTATTTGGCACGGTCTGAGGACCGTCTTTGGACGAGCGCTTGAATTTGTTTGAGTTCTTTATGAACATGGTACCATTTTTGACTTGTACTTGATGAGGTCTGAGGACCGAGTTTGAAAAAGATATTTGCAAATATCTGCTCGGCATAAATAGTGAACTTGTTTTCTTTTGAAAGATGCTGTGCCTTAGTAAGGTGTTTTGTTTGGGCTGTCGTTGTTGTTCTGCTGATGCTCGATTGGAAGAAAGTCAGCCAGCGCCTCCGGAAGGCACACCAAATTTTGACATGTACGTAAAACATGGCCTTGGCCCTATTATGTTTAGTACATTATGGCACAAATATACGAGGGACAATGCCGAGTTGCAGTGGCTGTTGACGGGCACTTTTGATGAACAGAACATTTATTTTCTACAGGAGAAATTGTTTGCGAAAAGGAGTAGGCAGTCGATGTTTGGTTCCCTTAGAACATGGCAAAAGGAGGCTAAACAGAGACGAATGAAAGCAGAGAAAGAGTCCCGGAAGGGGAGAATGCAGACATTGACTCAGAAAGCTGTAGCGCATGATAGAGAGAAAATAGAAAAAGGAATAGAGTGTGCTGATAGGAGATTTCGATTATAATGTGAAAAGTCTTATATTGCTCCGGAAGAAAATAACACATTTGTGGAGGAATTGTTAGATACTCGACCTCCACTTCCATACGCCCCGCAGAAAATATACCCTGCCATGCCACAGCCTCAATCATCCGTTCCTTCTGTCTCTGCTGTTTCTGTTTCTTCTGCTATTGATCAAGCTGTTTCGGCCTCAGCACCTCCTGCCCTTTCTTTGACTTCGCCCTCTGCGGCTACGATAACTGCTAGTCTTCCTGCTACGCCTATTGTTTCGACATCTCTTTCGCCAGCTCTCACACCTACGACGCAGCCGTCAGCGGCGTTGGTGCCTGTTACTTCTGTTGCTACTCCTCCCCTGTTCCTCCATCCCCCGACATTACTGAGCAGCAAAATGCCTGTACGTGGACTTGGGGACGGAGACTGGGCGACTGCTAGGGAGCGACTGGGGCATATATTGATACGATCTGATGTGGGAGATGAAGAGAAAAAGGTGGTAGCCAATCAGGCCGCCCAGTGGGCTCGTAACCCCATTTACAGTGTGGAAGATATGTGGAGTGTAATGAAAGATTATGAGTCTTTTGTACAGCAGCATGCTCTTAAGCACATGTGGGCAACATCGATTGGACTGTGGGAACAGTGTTTTAATGATGTAGCACCCCAAATTATTTATGATATTAGGGATCATGTGTGAGAAGTTGGCCTGGTATATGATGTCCACCAATTAAAGTGGGCACCTTGCACCAGTCCAAACAACCCTATGGTGATTTAAGAGATCAAAGATAATCTTAGAAAGCTATCCAAGTGGTAGCTGTGGAGAGCAGCCTTCAGGCTTAGTCTTGAAGGAATGTTAAGCAGCTTGTTTTACCAGAATGCAACCTTAATGTATTGGTTAAATGAAAGGAGAACCATACAGTAGGTATAAAAATATGTATTTATTATTATAACACACCTTAAATACCTCACAGTTTCTGCTACACGCAGATAAACACAAAGCACACAATACTGTAGCACAGAAACAAACGTAAGTAGCACTAATACACAGTGGGCTCCGGGGGGAGACCAAACCATATACTAAAATAGTGGTATAAGAACCACGACTCGAGTCAAGACAGTGTCTAGAGGTTGTAGAATCGCTGGGACCCCAAGGAACCACCCAAGGTGAGTAAGTAGGGACCCCACGGAGGTCGGGTGCAGTCTGAGAACACGACCACGTGCTACGTACAATTCAATGGGAGAGTTGCAGTTGCAGTTTTAGTGTTTAAGGACCCTTCCCAGTGGATTACAAAGAAACCCTTTAGAACATAGAAGGGTGGAGAGCCACCCCACTCGTGGATACTGAAGTACCAGAGTTACCTATCCCAGGGAAGCCGGGTGCATAGGGTCGAAGTGGCATCGGAAACCGCCGTCGTTCTCAATGGGAGTCTTCAAAGAAATGCCACTGCTGGAAAGAAGAAAAGTGTCCGGTGGAACCCACAGGTGGATTCATGAAGGAAGGAACCTGAAAGCAGAGGGGACAAGTCTGGGTCACTCAGGAGTGACCAGGGGCTCGGTAGACGAATGCCCACCGATGTCGGGTGCTTCAGGTGTGAAGATGGAGACCTTGACTCTGCAGCCACGGGGACCAGGAGACATCGAGGACAACCAGGAGCTGGATGCAAGCTGTCCCACAAAGGATGTCGATTGCTGAGGGGTTGGTGTCCGGTGGGAGCACCAACAAGCCTTGGCAGCGGCAACCCATGAAGAAGGTCAAGGAAGGTCACGGTCTGGCCCAGCAAGGACCAGGAGACTCACCACATCAAGGGGAGTCAGGGAAGGCCTGGAGCAACCAGGGGAGCCCAGGAGAATCAGGATTGTCCCTCAAATGGACCCACAGGCTGAAGGCACAGGAGTCGCAAGGGGACCTCTAGCAGTTTCACAAAGTCACAGCTTGCAGGGCACAGAGTGCAAGGAAGCCAGAGTCCTTTGTACGAAATGTGCACAGAGGTTGGGGCTATCGATAGCCCAATGCACTTAGTTGGGGAATGCCAACAAGCATATGCAATTGCAAAAGTACGTAGTACCCAGGGGTTCAGGTTATGCGGTCCCCACGAGGGATACTGGCCTCAAACTCAGTGAGACGGCAGCTCAACCTCAAGGAATGTAGGAACCCACCTCCTGTGTTGCTGGAGCCTTTGGAGTCTGCAGGAGCTCAGGATCAGCAGACCAGTCAGTTGCATTATGGTCCTTGCAAATGCAGGGGAGTGACTCCTTCACCCCAAGGGAGATACTTCAGATGTCCTTGATGCTCCACAGGTCCTGCACAGAGCCTGTATGGTGCATGGGCACAGATGATGCTTTGGACGGAGAGGGAGACGAAGTCGGGCCCAGTCGAAGTCCCGCGAAGTCCAGATTGTCCAGACGGTGGAAGTTCAGTGGTTTCTTGATCAGAATCTTGTCCACGTCGAATCTAGGGTCCTACAGCCAGGTAAGCCCTTTTATACCCACGGGAGAGGGTTGGACAGATTCAGGGGACCCTCCCAGGGGAGGGTCAGGACAGTCGGGAGGATACTCCCATGTCCTTTGTCCAGTTTCGCACCAGAGCAGGAGCCGTTTTAGAGCAAGAGCCAATGGCTCCCAGGACTGGTTTGAACTGGACTATGCACAGGGACACCAAGTGTGCCCCAGATGCAGACTTTCAAGCACTTTGGAAGTGCACCCACCCAGCCCCAATACACTAAATCCTGTCTGGGAGGTGGTCACACCTCCCTGTGACAGGATGCCTATTGTCCTGCCTTCCCCTGCTCGAGCTTGGCTCAGTAGCAGGAGGGCAGAAATGTGTCTCTGGTCGGCAGCAACCATTTTGTGCTGCCCGGGTCGAGAAGGCTGGTACCGGGAAGACCAGTGACACCACAAAGCTTGCTTCAGAAGGGTGGAATCATACCTCCCACTCCGGTTACCAGTGTGGAGGTATGATTCCAAGGTGTTTGATACCAAACACGACAGGGTTTGTTGCAGCCGTTTTCGAGATAGCATTTTACGCGAGCATATAATGCACCTCTACCTATATGTCTGGCTGCGTCACCGACAACCCGGGAGAATGGTCTCCGAAGGCTGCAGAGGGGTTCTGCTCATGCAGGGGCACCCTCTCACGTAAAACCCAGCACCCTGCCTTCAGGATTGTCAAAGCCTGTTAGAGGGGTGACTGATAGGTTTTAAGTGTAGTGACCTATAGATATAGTAAACCTATATCTAAAGTAAGTGGTGCAAGCACCAGCTTACACAGGCTGCAATGGCAGGCCTGTAGTTCCATTTTGCATGGCCTCTCATGGGTGGCATAATACATGCTGCAGCCCATGGGAGACCTCTGGGGTAACTATGCCCTGGGTACATGTGTACCATATACTAGGGACTGACAAGGGTACCCCAGTATCCAATCTGGAGTGTACCTAAGTACATAACACAACCAATTTACGGAGAAAGCAGATAGACTGGGGTCCTGACTAGCAGGATCCCAGTCAGACTAGTCAAAAACCAGCAAAACACCAGGCAAAAAGTGGGGGTAACCATGCAGTCAGATCCTACCTTCCTACATCATGTATATGCTACTGGCATGGCACCTGGTGAGGTTTTTAGTAATGTCGTGACACTGGTCGCTTATCGAAGCAGGCTGCTTGACAAGAGCCTGAAGACAGTATCCCAGTTTCCGATGAGGGAAGTTCACCCCATATATCACCCTGAACTACCGGAGCTACGGGATCAGCAGAATACTGTTATTAGACAGAGAGTAGAGGCCCGTTTCCAAGAACAATGGGTCTACACTCCGTGGAAAAGGAGTGAGGTTTTGTCACTTAAGAGTCAGCTACCTGACCCTAGGAAAAATCCTACTGCATATTATAAGGAATTGACTGAGGCCGTTTCATCGACACTGATGACGCTTGCAGATATTGAAAGGTTCTTTGGTTTATTGGTGCCCGTTGAAATTTGGAGGCAGGTACACACACAGTATCACGTTGTGGAATTGGGTGGTACATGGGATCAGATTAAAGCATAGGACCAGGAGAGGAAGCCTGGTGGGAAGCCCAAGGCAGAGATACTAGCTTTGCCTGGTCGAATTATTACGTATATGCACTCTCTTATTCCACCTAGAAGGGTAGATTGGGACAAGTTAACGGCATGCCGTCAGAAGAAAGATGAGAGTGTGTCTGATTTTTTCACTCGGTTTGAAGGGACATTTTTGGATTTTAGCAGACAGGATTTGTCGGTGGAGGGAGGTGTCCGATTGTTCGTTAATAGATTTGTTACGAACTTGCTTCCTGAGATCGCAACTAGGTTACAGGCCTCGGAGAGCACTTGGACTACTTCCTCCCCTTCAGTAATATTGAGTATGACGCAGTATTATGAGCATAGGGAGAATGAGGAGAAGGAGAAGGTAGAGAAAAAGCATAAGGAATTGAAGATGAAGGTGTTGTTGCAGCAGGCTTCTAGGGGGAATGGTAGAGGACGTAGTGGTTCGGACCGGCAGCTTCCGCATACCAGCCGGAATGCTACGCCTGTAGGGCCGAATCAGTGTGCGTATTGCAAGGAGGACGGACATTGGCGTAGCGAGTTTCTGGTGTTGTTGCAGAAAGTCGCGGCCCCTAGAGGACGGGGTTCTCGTGGACGGGGTCGTGGAGCTAGTGGACAGGACAGAACTCAGCATGCTGCAGCCTCACAGGATCACCCGGGTAGTAATTACTTTGACGACACTAGGGGTGGACAGTATTATCAAGATGACTATGACATGGACGAGGTGACAGGGATGTCTCACAGCTAGGACAGCCAGGGACAGGGTGAGGGACCAGTTCAGATACCTGTAGATCAGTGTGGTCCTTATGTTACTGCAGATTTGCATGGCTCAGCTAAGGAATTTTTTGTGGATACGGGTGCTATGAGTAGCTCTATTTCTCGTTCACTGGTCCCCGGGCAGCTCTGCCTGGCCACAACAATGTTTCGGTAGGATTTTCTGGTGTACCGGTTGTGAGCCCCATTTCCAAACCTCTTACACTGACTATAGGTCCTTTTACTGTGGATTCGCCATTTTTGTTGACATCTAATTGTGGAGAAAATTTAATGGGCTTGGATTTATTAAAGAAATTGCATGCTACCATTTATTGTTCCCCGGAAGGTGTTTACATGACGATGGGCCCGAATGTAGTCAGCTCTAAGTAGTGTCTGTCCAAAGATGCGCCCCTCCCTGCTGAATTTAAGGATGTGCTGCCCACGTTGTGAGCAAAGGATGACACGGACGTAGGACTATTACAGATATCCCCAGTTTCTATTAAAGTTAAAGACAATGCCATTTTGCCCCGTATTCCTCAGTACAAAATACCACAAGCAGGGGAACGAGCCTTGTTGCAAATTATACAAGACTTGATTCAGTCAGGAGTTGTTGAAGAGACGACTGCGAATGTGTGCAAGAGCCCTATTCTTCCAATTCTTAAGAGGGCACCTCTGGGCTCCTCTGATGATCATCCTGATGTTTATCGTTTTGTGATTGACTTGCGCGAAATTAATAAAATAGTGGTTCCTCAGTTCCCGGTAGTCCCTGACATTACTGCTCTTCTAACGATGATTCCTTCCTCTGCTAAATTCTTTTCTGTCATTGATCTGAAAAATGCATTCTTCAGTATCCTGATCCATCCAGACAGCAGGTACTTGTTCGGTTTTACACTAGCTTGCAGAAGCTATAGATTCTATTGCGCTCCTCAGGGCTATACTGAGAGCCCTAGCATATATAGTCAAGCCTTAAAGCCCAATTGGACTCCCTCACGCTTCCCTCAGGTAACGTATTGCTTCAATATGTAGATGACCTTCTCATCGCTTCTGACACTGAAAAGGGTTGCAAAGACAGTACGGTTAAATTGTTGCTGCATTTGGCACACCACAGACATAAAGTGTCCCTTTCCAAATTTCAATATTGTCGACAGGAGGTCACCTATTTAGGTCACCTACTGTCGAAGGAGGGTAGGAGATTGACTCCTGAGCGCATCAGTACCATTGTTAAAATGCCTATCCCTCAAACTCAAAAGGATGTGCGCGCTTTTATTGGCATTACCTCCTATTGTCACGACTGGATTCCTAACTATTCGTTACTAACAAAGCCTTTGCTAGCATTAACCACTAAAGATGTGCATAAACCCTTGTCTTGGACGCCTGAATGTCAGCAGTCTTTTGAGCAATTAAAAGTTGCGCTTTGCTCTGCGCCTGTGCTTGGTCGCCTGACTATGCGAAGCAGTTTGTGCTGTATGTACACAAGGCGGCTGGTTGTGCACTTTCTGTTTTAACACAGGCCTGTGGAGGTAAGCAACGGCTGTGCGCTTATTTTTCTGCTCTTCTTGACCCTGTCGCAAGAGCCCTCCTGAGCTGTCTAAGAGCGGTCACGGCTGTGGCCGTCTCAATATGACAATCGGCTGGGCTCATACTTGATACTGACCTCACAGTCATTGTGCCCCATGCTGTGGATACCCTTTTGAATAAAACAAAAACGCAGCATCTTACCAGTGCACATCTGACCAGTTATGAGCTAACTCTCTTTGCCCCGCATGTCACGATCAAAAGATGTGCCACTCTGAACCCAGCCACGTTGCTACCCCTCCCTTCTGAAAGTGAGGAAATTGACATACATGATTGTACCTTCCGGACAGAGGAAGAGACGAAAGGATGGTTAGACCTGACTGATGTTCCCTTATCTGACCCTCAAGGGAAACATATGTCGATGGCTCTTGTTTTAAGTTACCAGATGGCACTATAACAGCTGCATATGCAATCACGACACTGCGCACGGAAGTTGAGACATCACGAGTTCCCTATCAATCGGCTCAAGCTGCAGAGCTCGTTGCCCTTATTCGAGCCTGTGAGTTGAGTGAGGGACTGGCTGTCAATTCTATACTGACAGTCAGTATGCCTTCGGAGCCGCCCATAATTTTGGACGGCTCTGGGCAGAGAGAGGGTTTCTCACTTCCCATGGGATGAAGATCCAGCACGGCCCTCTTATACATAGGCTCTTGTCGGCTTTGACACTCCCCAAGAAATTAGCGATAGTGAAGTGCAGCGCACACAAGAAAATTACTGATAATGTAGGTAAGGGGAATGCCTCTGCAGACCAGTCAGCTAAGGAGACAGCCCGAACAAAGATGAAAAGGATGTTTGTAGCAGGTCCCGCTAGGTGGGTGCCCGAGGTCACCATTTTTGAGGATACGCTGGAAAATGTCAAGGAGATACAAAGTGAGGCAACTATTGAGGAATTAGCGATATGGCAGGAAAGCACAGCACGTTTGGATGAGGATGGGTGTTGGACTGATAAGTCAGGGAAACAGAGATGGATGCTACCAGATGCATATGTCCTTCTTGTAGTCACCATCGTGCACGGGCCAGCTCATATCAGTGCTAAAGGTATTTGTAACTTGTTAGACCCTGTATGGCAAAATGATAACATCCCGAAGACAGCCGCTCATTTGGTTAAATATTGTATGGTGTGTATGATGCACAATCCAGGAAAAGGTATACCTACACCACCTGGTAATTTTGTACCTCCCACTTTCCCTTTTGAGGTCCTTCAGATTGATTTTATAGAAAAGGACTGAGTCAACAATTTGAAATATGTGTTAGTGGTCATTTTGCATTCAGTAAATGGGTTGAGGCTTACCCCACCATAGAAAATACAGCCAAGGCAAATGCAAAAGTACTCCTGAAGGAGTTCTTTCCTCGCTTCGGCTTGCCCCGTTTGATTTGGAGGGATAAGGGAAGTCACTTCAATGCAAAAGTTATCCAGTTAGTTTGAGAGGAACTACATATCAGACAAAAATTTCGTGCTGCGAATCACCCCCAGTCTGCGGGTTTGGTTGAGAAGTACAATGGTACTCTCAAACTGAAATTAGCAAAGATTCAGGAGAGCACAGGGTTGCAGTGGCCAGAGGCTTTACCATTAGCCCTTTTGTCCACAAGAACGACAGCCCATTCTTGAACAGGGCTGTCACCCTACGAGGTCGTGTTTGGGCGCCCGGCAAATGTTTGGGGCGTTCCACGACCTCGTCGTTTTTCAGAAATTGAATATCCTCTATTGGTGGTGAGTTAACTAAAAGTCTGCGTTCTATTCACCAACAGATCCAAGAATCCCTTCCACCAGTACCCGAGGGGCCAGGCCATGACATTCGGCCTGGAGATTATGTGTTAGTCTGCAATTTCCAGAGAAAGAAGAGTCTGGAGCCGAGGTGGAAGGGGCCGGTCCAGGTGCTCCTTGCAACACGCACTGCCATCAAAGTCACCGGCTGAAAGAACTGGGGGGCATATTAGCAAGACCGGCGATAAAATTATCGCCGTTTTAGCGGCAGGAAACTGCCGCTAAAACGGCGATAATGGGCTTGCTAATATGCGTTATAGAATTCCAATAGAAGCCCAGGTTAGCTGTGCAGGACATCTAACCTGGGCTTCTATTGGAATTCCATAACGCATATTAGCAAGCCCATTATCGCCGTTTTAGCGGCAGTTTCCTGCCGCTAAAACGGCGATAATTTTAACGTGGGTCTTGCTAATATGCCCCTGGATTTATTGTCAGCATTGCCGCAGAGTGCCTCTTCCCTTGCCCTACGACCAGTGGATCAACGAGGGAATAGGGGACTCGGAGTGGGAACAAGTCCGAGGTTCTGTCCCCTTTTCGGATGCCAGGCTTACGTGGACCCAAACAGAGGCTGAGAACGATGAGGTGCTAAATCCAGCAGTGCCCCCGGAGATGAGGGCAATTCAAGAGCCTCTTTCTACTGGCCCCTCTGTGTCTGAACCCCTTTTTCCTGACCCCTCTTTGCCTGGAGTAGCTAGGTACAATTTGCGCCCTCGGCAGAGGAACAGTGCACCAAAGGAGTAGTCAGATTAGTAGGGACGGACTGCGCAAGTCAGGGTGTACCTTGTATATGGTACCAACGGTAGATTAGGTAGAGGCGAAATTGGTGCATTGTTTGGACATTGGACAGGATAGATTGAACGTGCTTCCCTGGAGGGGGGTATGGTATCCTGGACGACGTGAGATTTTCTTCAAGAGCTAGGATCGTACAGCTCCACTGCCGGTGCTCAAGAGCGCCAACGTTGATGAACAATAGGAGTCTACCAGTGAGGCTCTAACGGACACTAGGAACTCTTGCCTTTGCCATTAGTCTTATTGCATTCATTTTTTCCTCTGGTTCCACTATGTATCCATTTGGTCGGCCCATTACTGAGGAAGAACATCCATTTGCACCTCTGCGCCCAGAGCAGGGTTAGTCCACAAAAAGTAAAATAGTTTTTTCATCTATAATTGCAATTGCATTGATATTTGTGTTGGGGATATCTTGGTTTTTGGAGGAAAAGTATCCCGCACGTTCTTTGATTGGGACAACACCCGTCCCCCCTGAACACATGTTTGTTACTTTGGCCCCTCACAAAGGAGAGCATCGAAAAACTTATGCAGACAATGTATTTTTACAAATGTTGCATCAGGCCCATGATACATCCAAAGCTACTAATTGCTGGATCTGTGGATTGCTCCCCTCAGTTACACATAAGAGTGATATTTTATTATCGATGCCATTATCCTATCTCGGAAGTTGCGAGGGGTGATTTGAACTGTTTACTATGGTGCATTATCACTTTCGATTCTCTGCTATAAATATGACATCTGCTGACTCTCGCACTGTGACAGAATATATACGTTTCCATCAAGGGTTTACTCCCGCGGGGTTGGGAGAACAAAGGACCCCTGATACACTGTCTCCAACAGCTTGCATAAATGTATATGAGCAGGTAAAGAACGAAACATGGCTTCGAAATGAAATGTTAGATTTCCAGGGGTTCAAAACTACTGAATATTTACGATCTTTCCAAACATGCAATATTACAAAGGATAAAGCAATGCCAGTACCAGCAGTCAATACAACAGCTGGTTTCTGTATTCGGGGAATAGGGAAGGTGAAAGTGGGAGAGAGTAATTGCAATTACACATATACGTTGAGCACGACTAGTAGCCCGCCTTTGCTCCCACCATATAATGTCTATTTTGTTTGTGGATCCCAAGCTTATGTTTGGCTTCCTAGGGGGTGGTCAGGCATATGTTACCTCTCTTTTCTTCTTCCCCTATGGAAATATAGCACCGTCCAATTGCCACAAGGACCACCGATTGCAGCATAGGAGTGCATACCTGCCCCGAGTTAGAAGGGTTATTTATACAGAAGATATAGATCAGACAGATACCACTTTGCAACAGTTCACAGACGCCATGAAAGGTATCGTACCCTTTTGAGGCCCCATGTCCAACAGCCTTAATATTCGTCGACTCACAAGAGTTGTAGAAGGGGTCATTAATACGACAGCAGGGATTCTGACGAATATCACAGCTGAACTCCAGGCTACGAGGCGTGTTGCTTTACAAAACCGGATGGTGTTAGACGTCATCCTTGCTGACCGGGGAGGGGTCTGTCGCGTCATAGGCAGTAGCTGTTGTGTATACATCCCAGACAACGCCCCCAATGTATATGCCGCCATACAGAAGTTTCATAGGCTTTCATCCGACATACACCAAGAGAATGGTACCTGGACACTCTCTGGATGGTTCTGAGGTATATTCACGTCCTGGGGTTGGAAGATCCTTG
Organism: Calotriton arnoldi; assembly: GCA_963921515.1. Classification (NCBI taxonomy): domain Eukaryota; kingdom Metazoa; phylum Chordata; class Amphibia; order Caudata; family Salamandridae; genus Calotriton; species Calotriton arnoldi. The sequence continues at coordinate 260,940 of CAWUFW010009717.1, read as the reverse complement.
CTTTCCTAGCGGTAGTCGCCGGTATTTTCCTCACCTGTTGCCTCTGTATACAGTGTCTCCCGGCTTGTTGCACCTATTGTATTACACTCCTTACCCCAAAGCAGAAGGCGCCCATCCATGATACTAATGCTGTAATCATGACTTAGAAGGAGATAGATAGCTTCATGCAGATAGATGAGGGTATATTTGAAGACTCCTCTTCCTTTGATACTGAATACATGGAGTGCTCTGAATTTTGAAGGTTATGTGTTATATACCTGCTATGCTGCACTCTCTATTTTCTCACCTATCAATGGTTAGCTCATGCTAAAAGGAGGGTCTGTTGAAATGTAAATGTTGTGCATTCATTTTGCTAGTGTATTGCTTTATGTAAAGTTAGCATTCGCTGCACCATTTTAAGTTGAGCCGCCATTTTGAGCCATGACCGAAACTAATTTCTGTCTCATTCATATGTCTGCCTCAGCGAAAGCAGCTGCTGTATTATTTTTCTTTTTCCTCCTCTATATATTTCTCCAAGGTTGAACTTTGATGTGCTAATGAATAGACAGTTTTTGTCATCGCATACCTTTGTCACCAGATAGGCCTGCTCCCACCCTTAGAGCAGCAGGGTGCAGGCAGAGTAACCTTGATGCTGAGATAACACGTACCAGGTCCTGGGATTGCAACTCATCCTTCTGTATCTCCATTGTTCACCAGCTACCAACTGGAAATTTCCAGTCTGGGCGTGTCTTTAGTGATCCTGAAAATGTACATTATACGTTGTCCTGGTGTTAGAAGTCAGTCCCTCTGCAGCAATCTAAGGAGGCTGGTCAGAGCGGACTCCACTCGAGTGTACTTTAAATAAATACTTTTGGTTTGTATTCTCTACTGTCTGACCGACTCTTCATTTGTGAGGAAGGCTGAGAGGTGGTCGCGAGTGACCCGGGTGGCCCTAATCGGGTCACTTCCTTCAAACCAGGGGTTTGTGGATTCCCATTTGGGAAACCTACTACACTCAGACAGTTCTGAACAATTAACACCCGCGGGAGTCCAGGGATGTGTGGCTTGCATGGATCTCCCAAAGTTTTCGTTCCCAGAATCCCCTGCAAACCTCAAATTTAGCTAAAAAGTCACATTTTGCTCACATTTCTGTGTGGCAAGGTTGTGAGATCACTGCGCCAGCACAAATTTCCTACCACTCAGCGTTCCCCTCAGTCTCCCGATAAAAATGATACCTCACCTGTGTGGGTGCCCAAAGCAGAGTCAGCCTAAAAACTTATGAAAACAAATTGCCCTTTTGGACCCACTTTGGTTCCCCCTCAGTTCTTCTTTTTATACATTTTTAGGTTCTCTGCTTTGGGCACACACTCAAGTGAGGTATCATTTTATTAAGAGGCCGAGGGGAACGCTGGGTAGTGGGAAATTTGTGCCGGCCCAGTGATACCACAACTTTACCACACAGAAATTTGAGGAAAGTGGGACTTTTTAGCTAAATTTAAGGTTTGCAGGTGATTCTGGGTAATAAAACGCTGAAGGATCCACGCAATCCACACCGCCAGCCAAGCGCTATCCATGCACACCACCAGCCAAGCGCCATCCATGCACACAGCCAGCCAAGTGCCATCCATGCACACCGCCAGCCAAACGCCAGCACTACACATCGCCAGCCAAGTGACAGTCCCCGCACACCACCAGCCACGCGACAGTCCACACACACTGCCAGGCATGTGCCATCCACGCAGACTGCTAGCCAAGCGACAGCCCACACACACTGCCAGCCAAGCACTAGTCTACACACACTGCCAGCTAAGCGCAGGCCCACACACACCGCCAGCAAAATGCAGGTTCACACACAGCCAGCCAAACACCATTACACACAGACCATCAGCTGAACTCCAGTTCACACACACACAGAAACTTTCACTAGCGTCTAGTGGTTCTCACCTAAGAATATCGCTGATCTGCCCCCAAGGGGGGGGCAGAAGCAGCCAAAATGTGTTCACAAATAAAAAGGGGGGCAACCCTTGCCTAAGGGGCCGCTCCCTGACATGCCCATAAACATATCTCTGGTGCCTAGTGGGCTTACTGCCTCCCGTGGGGCATATCGGGGGTTATTGCCCCCATCTGCACCCCAGGGGGGGCAGAAAGACTGGTTCTATTTTTTTTGGGGGGGGGCATTGGCAGCCCACACCCCTCTTTTATAAAAAAAATCCCTAGTGTCTAATAGGCTTACTGCCCCCTGGGGGCAGATCGGGGGTAATAACCCCCATCTCCCCCAAGGGCGGGCAGAAAGACTGTCCCTTTTTGTTTGGGAGGGTGGCGGCATTGCATTGCCCATTTTGGGCAGCCCCCACCCCTACATATTCAAAACAAAAAATCCCTGGTGCCTAGTCGGCTTTCAGCCCCCTGGGGGCAGATCAGGGGCTAGTACCCTCATCTGCCCCCAGAGGGGGCAGAAAGACTTCTGTTTTTATAATTGTGGGTGGGGGCATGGCCTTGCCCATTGTGGGCAGTCCCCATCCCTCTTTTATAAAATGTAGCAGGCACGAGGCCTAGCCACACAAGTGAGGTACCATTTTTATTAGAAGACTTGGGGGAATTCTGGGTGGGTGGAAGTTTGTGGCTTTCTGCAGATTCCAGAACTTTCCATCACAGAAATGTGAGGACAATGTTTTTTTTTTTTTACAAAGTTTGAGGTTTGCAAGGGATTCTGGGTAACAGAACCTGGTGGGAGCTACACAAGTGACCCCATCCTGGATTCCCCTAGCTGTCTAGTTTTTAAAAATGCACAGGCTTGCTAGGTTTCCTTTGGTGCTGGCTGAACTAGAGTCGAAAATTCACTGCTAGGCACATTGTGAAAAAAGGGTCAGGTTTCACTGGAAAAATGTGATGTGCCCACATTGCATTTTGGGCCGTTTCCTGTCGCAGGTACTAGGCCTACCCACACAAGTGAGGTACCATTTTTATCGGAAGACTTGGAAGAATGCTGGGTGGGTGGAAGTTTGTGGCTTCCTGCAAATTCCAGAACTTTCCATCACAGAAATGTGAGGAAAATGTGTTTTTTTTACCCCCTCCCCCAGTGCCTTGAGACCCTCACAGGAGAGTAATGTTCTTCACAAATCCCTGATTGATTGAATGACTGATTGATTGGTTTTTACAAAGTTTGAGGTTTGCAAGGGATTCTGGATAACAGAACCTGGTGAGAGCCACACAAGTAACCCCACAATGGATTGCCCTAGGTGTCTAGTTTTCAAAAATGTACAGGTTTCCCTAGGTGCCGGCTGAGCTAGGCTTTTTATGGTATGTTTCCTCAACTTTTTCTTAGCCCTCCTGGACAGAGGGACCAGTGATGCCCCGTCACTAGTAGGCACCTCATTGGTTAGTGCTACTTCTAATATTGTTTCAGAGCGGGAGCTTGCTTCCGGTGGTGTGGATTGTGATTCGACCAGAGCGGATTGAATCATGGGGTCATGTGTAGTTATTGGATTGGACAATGAGTTTGTGGGAGAGGTGAGTGATGCCTCTTCTGCACTTGCAGGTTCTTGGGTAGCGTTGCTGTTGGCTTTCAGACTGGGGGATTCTGAGTTGCCAGTTTTTTCCTTAACTATAGTTATTGCCTCGCCGAGGACCTCAGGTAGTAGCGCCCACTTGTCAATGATGGTGTCACATGGACAGGAGTACCTCTTGTGATTCTGGGTGTCTAGGATGTTCTCTTTGATGGTTTCTACCTTAATACTTAGATTAACCAATCTCTGCGCAATGGATTCCAGGAGATCTATTTGTAGCTCCATTTTTGAAGACTGCCAGAGCAATGCTCTTGCTAGGGAATTTTGTACAGCATTAAAAGTTAAGGTGCATAGATCCTCGATGCTGTTCCTGTCTTGCGTTTCTGGAGGTGTTTCTCTGGACTCTTCCTGTGCTCTAAACAGCTTTGGAGTAAGTTCCAGTGTTCTTTCAATTTTCGTCTCGAGGCTTTGTAAAAAGGAGGCTGTTATTTTGCCCATGTCGATGTTTTCGGCGGTTGAACTGTTCACCAACGGTCTTGATCCAAGAGCTGTTGCTGGAAGGTGCGGCTTCAACTCCTCTGGGCCGGGAGAGTTGTGATGGTGAATTTGCACTTTTGTTGTCTGGACTTTTTCTGCTGTGTTCAGCTCATGCGTGCCCCTGGTGCCGGGGCCGGAGCTTGATCTAGGCTTCACATTAGCGGAGGAGACTTTTGTGCAGGTTCAGTTCTCACTCGGGTTATTCCCGTTGGATATCTCTACTGGAGACCGCGAGGCCCCTGGGTTGGGAGCAGCCTGGAAATGGTGTGTAATTAAGCCCTTGTGGAGTTCCTTAATTGTGATTTTCTGTAAGGGTGGGTCCTGGATGGTGCTTAGTGTAACCCGTGAAGTGACCGAGGGAGGCGCGACTGTCCCAATAGGTACGGGCTTGACTGAAGAATCGGAGCAGCTGCCAGGCTTCTTCTTTGGGCCCATGATGAGGAGTGATAGACTCTTATTTAAGGTTACAATGGGGTTGCAGTGAATTTTCTATCGGAGCTCTGTTGAGTCTGAGATTCCTTGGGTAGGTGTACTGGTGTTTAGAAGTATTGATCTTGTTGCTGGGCTCTCAATGCTGATCTCTCAATGCTCTCTGTGCCAGCTAGGCTCTGAAGAGCCGGGTCTCACCCAGACTTTTGAGGGCTTGAGCAGTCTTTGGGGGGACCTTGGGCTTGTATTTTGATCTCTGCCTTGTTGATTACACCAGAGCTGGCAACTGGGGGCTGGAAGGCTCTTTGGTGAGGGCCGTGGAGGTATGTGCGCTTCTCCCGAGTACTGGACTCTTGTTACTGGAAGGCATTTCTCGTGCAACTTTGTGATTTGACAGCTGTTGCTTGTGGTGTGCGGGCAATGGTCAGCTGGCAGCAGCAAGGCACGGGTGGGGGGAGCAACGGCTGGCGGCAAATAGCAAGGCTAGTGGACCCCCTGAAATGCAAGTCGCACCGGCCTAATGCCAGCCGCTTCCGCACCAATGGAGGGGATCTGTGGTGCTGGCCTTACCGTTGCCGATCACTGCCGCTGTTCCTGTTTCCATGATTCTGCTCTCTGAGCTTGCGCTGGCTGACCCTTGCTGTTGCGCGGCCCCATTGTTGCCCGGATGTTGCGCTCAGGGGGAGCGGAACGCGGTTGGGCGGCTATGCGGCAGAGGTCTCCTTTCACATGACTGCCGCAGTCCTGCCGCTCACCCCGGTCTCCTTGTCTCGGTCCTTGGTCTTTGATTTGCGCTGGGACTCTGAGACACTAAGACTGCTGCACGAAAGCATGGCCCTTCGATCCTAGAGCTTTACTGTGTGACCAAATGGGTTGCACTGTAATTGTGAACCTGAACTGAAGCCTAACTCTTCTATTCCTCAAGCTTCCTAAAAAGATCTGTGGCGGGGTACAAAGAAGGACCCATTCCCCTTCGCTCCAGGACTAGTTACTAGTTTAATGTTTTTTGTTTGTACTAGTTATTAAACAGGGGAGATGTAGAGCTTTGTGCAGCATCACATTTTTCTCTGGGCTATGAAGCTTATATCATGTAGGTTAATAGCCTCAGAATGTAGAGCTTTGGTCCCAGATTTCCCAAACAGCAGGCGGTCATTTTGAAAAATGCAACTGGCTCTTCGTGGTGCTGATATTATTGAGTTTCTAAACACCTAAGATATTGTTGTGAGCTCTTCTTAGATCTTGCAAGTGGGTCTGTGTGCCCTGTCCTAAAGGGTTGGAAGAAGTGGTTCCCAGGAGAGTACCCTACTCACTTATTTTGGGATCTGCATGTAATACTGCATTTGATCAAAGTGAGGAAGGTACAGCAAAGTAATTCCTGCATTCAGAGGAACACAACATGAGGCAAAGAGAAGTGTCTCCAGGTAAATAAGACAACAACGTCCTCGAGACAGAGATACTAAAAACCAACAATTCAGTTTTGGATGTAGCTAATACAACACACAGAAAAACAATTAGCTTCTCTTTTTTTATTAATTCCTCACACAAGAATTGCACTTCTTCACAAAACCATCTCCATTGACTACACAGAGAAATGCAATGTAACCATTTAATAACAGGGGTTCACCCATATCTGTGTAAGAACCAGTCTCGGGTATTAAAGGCTCACCCTGTTACACGATACTGTTGATAACAATAAATGATAACTCCTCAGGGAAGTAAGTAACATTGAAAAATTAAACAGGAATGACACTTTGGGCCATATTATCAAGAACGGGCGATAACATAATATAAAATTCCAATAGAAGCCCAGGTTCTGGTGTGAAGGACATCAAACCTGGGCTTCTATTTGAATTCTATAGGGCATATTATCAAGCCCCTTCCTGCCGCTAAAGCGGCGATATGTTATCGCCCGTTCTTGATAATATGGCCCTTAGTTCTTTCCAACGGGAACAAATGAGGTTATATGATCGAGTAAGTAATGGCGGCGCGCAGAAACAAGTCACCATGTCAGGAGATATTGGAAGGAATGCAAAAGTCCATCTTCCACAAAAGTGTGTGATCCTGCACCAATCAATTTGCCTCCTCGAGATACAGATCTCTTTACTGCCAAAAATCGGGAGAACCTGGAGGCCATTCAGTTTGCAGAGCGGGCACTATGAAAACACAAATCCATTCAATACTTGTGAAAATGCTTACTAAACCTTAATATCTTATGGTCGGAAACCAAAACATCTCTCTTTTTGCAAACGACTGTTCAGGCAACTTTTCGGCAAGGATATGATTCACTTTGTCATCCAAATATTCTTATTCTGTTATTAGAGTGATGTGCAATGCAGCCTCCTCTGTATGGTGAGTGACTGTTTACAAAACCTATACAAGATTCAGATTTTACCTTGAATTGCTTGTGTATATCTCCAAGTTATCACCAATCAAATGTGACCATTAGGATACTACCCCAAGCACTGTCCTCCAGTGCTTTAACTTTAAAATCAGATTTCTACATCACACCTACCTCAGCATTGCTGAAAAATGTGATTAGTGTCTATTGGACTGTGTCGGCAACAAGAGAAACATTTTAATAATTTAACATGTTTTGTTCATCTTTCAGGTGTGCCAGTTTATGCTGATCTGCTGTTTCCGGATTCTCAAATGATTATGCGGTGTTTTCCATTTCAGTCCACGTAGACTAAGATTAATTTGCATCCGTTGGCTGACAAACTAGACCTTGGACATCATCTTTTTATCCGCCCCTCACGCGGACTAACGCGCATAATATCTGCCTGAAGCTATCATGCAATTTAATGAAATATCTGTATGCAAAAGTGAAGAATGCCTTCCAGGTGCTGATCAATTCTGTCACATCGCACCCATCACCTTATTGGCAAATACATTTGGTAACTGACTTATAAATTGTGTGTATCTAAGGAATATAATGTTGCATAACGATTGTCAATTGAAGGGAGGTTTGCTTTTTCGCTGATGCACTTGGGAGCAAGCTGCACTGATGTCGAAAGACAGCTGCGTGAAGGGGCTGATCGATTTCAGAAAGCTTTTCTGATCAATATCCCCCAAGGCTTCGTGATTGAAATACGATAGAAGCGCGCATGCTCCTCTGACATCCCCTGTCTTGGAAGCCTCTCTGAGACGTTATGCTTTAGGGTGAGGTCAGTCGCAAACAGGAACCTTAAAGATTTTAAGTAAGAAGAGTCAGGCCTAAGCATGCCCTGAAGACCTCTGCTCATACAGAACAGCCTCTCCAGTTTGTAATGCAGCAGTTGTACGTCAGTCAGAGTGCTTAGGGGATAGGCACTTAATAAGGGACTCATAAATCAAGCTGTAAGACACACATTTTTAGATAATCGATTAAAAGAGATCTGTCCCCCAAAGCTGATCCATGCATACCTGTGGTGTTTGTTTCATGTCAGCTAGCCCTAGACCTGCACACATCAAGCCTCTTTCACCCACCACCAGACATTCCCTCCTCCTTTATTTCACTCTTGCAGGTTCTTTTTCATCCCTGCCTTCTCCCTTTGACACTGTTTTTCTGTCTTTAACATTCCTCCTTTCCTCGTGTTGTGTTTTTCTCTCTTTTGCTTTGGGTCGAAGTCTGCTGAGGAAAATCAGTGCTGGTCCCCAAAGAAGAGTGACATTGTGCCCCACCGGCGAAAAATGGCTCAATTTAAGCACGGCCTGCCTCTGGTGCTTTGTGACGTTTGTGACATGATTGCAAGAGTAATAGCTGCATAACCTGGTGGGACAAAATAAATCGGAAACTGACCGACACTTCAGGGACAGAATTGCCTGGAGAACCTTGTATGTATGTAATAATTTAAATAATTTATAAACTAAGGGGCAAATTTATCAACATTTGACGCAGTGCAACGCAGCAAGACAATTTGATGTGCTGCACTGTGTCTAACGGAGAGGGCAGGAATATGCCATATCTATCAAGATATGGCGCATTCTTGCTCTCTCACTGCGCTGGTGCACTGAGTGCTGCCTAGTGCCAATGCAGGCACCCTTGTGCCATGGTGCAAGAGTGTCTGCTTTACAGGAAGGGACACCTTCCTGCACAAAAAACATTCTTAGAGGTGTTTTCTCCTTTCTAAATGTTTTGCAGGCTGCAGCCTGCTTAGAAACAGGAAACAACAAGGAGAAATTAAGATATTTCTCCTTGTTGCACCTCTTTCGAGAAGGCTTACAATTTTGGTGCATCTCAGGATTACCAGTCTTGGTAAATCTGTGAATGCTCCAAAATACATGGGTAAATGTGTGGATGGGTGGAAAACAAACGCTTCTTTTTTGAAATGGAGACGTAGATTTACGGTTGTAGAACCTTGCGGCAGGTACGGGAAAATCTAGAATTTCTAATTCAGTGAAGAATTAAGGCAAAGAGTGCGATTGATTTCTAGTGGGGAAGGATGCAATGAATGATTGAGAATGAGTGCACGAAGTTAAAGTGTGAATGAGGTTCGTGGGAGCGGAAGTAATGAATGCATATGAAAGAACAGAGTGGAAGGGGGAGAGAGAAGGAGGGAACCCGAGTGTTAGAATAGGTTTTTGTAAATAGCAGTGGGTTTGAAGGTTATGTGTAAGGAGGGATGGGTGTGAAGAAGGGAGAGAATGGGGACTGATGACAACATGTGACATATTGATATCGGCAGCAAGTGAAAAGAGGGGATTGTTAGATGTGAACCAAAGTACTAGATGGATATAGTCGGACCATGTTTCATTCGTGACAATGGAGCGGTAAGTAAATGTTATGGGGGTGTTTAAACAACACTGTTGACATAGGGGCTGATTGTGGACATAGATAAACGGGTTGAAACGCAAAATGGCATTGCAATGAATTGTATATGAATTTGTGATGTTTGTTTAAGTGAGAAGTTATATTACGATTAGAAGTAATAATTGGCTATTGTTTCATTGTGATTTGTAGTGACCCCCGACGAAGGGCGCCCCAGCCCGAAATGCATTGGGTGTATTGAATAAACACTGCCTTTTTAATGAACTCTGCATCAATCATGTTCTTACGAGAGGTCCGGAGGGGCACAGTTCGAACAGAAGAAATCTGGAAAAAGGGCACAGAAAACCGCGTGTGAATCATAACATTCGTTATTTAAGTAAAGAGAGGAGTAAAAGAGTTTGATTAAATGGATCACATGGATTATCGTGGAGATAAAATTACAGCCAACATGGCGCAAGTTAGCAGTGCGATTGGTTGGGACGAGATGACGCCCCACTTCGTAATGTTGTTGTTTATCTGGGTGTTGTTTGGGCATGACACCATACCAGTCTGCACGCACTCTGGGAATAGATGGACAAGTTTGGACAGCGTGAATATATAGGTGTGCATCCTACTTTCATAATTTACATTGAACAATGATGCCCTCTTATGGGATAGCACCCGCCAGTTGAGAATGGAGAAAGAAGTATAAGCAGACAAAGTCGATGGGTCCACACGGACGGCGTAAACACCTCGGTTCATTAAAAAGACTGTGTTTATGAAAAGGAAATGAACTTCAACATCAGTCACAATTTTTTAGATGTTTATTTAATTAGAAACATTCAGCGCATTAAGCAAAACGTTCGTGATTGTATCAGTGGAGTTTTCACAAGTATAGTGCACTATGGGAGATGGAGTTTTGTTTGCATCTAATTAGCGCTAATGTCTGCAGATTGGATGGCGGGAAAAGCCAAGAAATGGGCCAATCGGGAGGCACTAGGGAGGTTCGATTTGGTTAAAAGTGGGAAGTAGTATGGGGAAAAGAAACGCTTCTTTTTTGAAATGGAGACGTAGATTTACGGTTGTAGAACCTTGCGTCAGGTACGGGAACATCTAGAATTTCTAATTCAGTGAAGAATTAAGGCAAAGAGTGCGATTGATTTCTAGTGGGGAAGGATGCAATGAATGATTGAGAATGAGTGCACGAAGTTAAAGTGTGAATGAGGTTCGTGGGAGCGGAAGTAATGAATGCATATGAAAGAACAGAGTGGAAGGGGGAGAGAGAAGGAGGGAACCTGAGTGTTAGAATAGGTTTTTGTAAATAGCTGTGGGTTTGAAGGTTATGTGTAAGGAGGGATGGGTGTGAAGAAGGGAGAGAATGGGGACTGATGAGAGCATGTGACATATTGATATCGGCAGCAAGTGAAAAGAGGGGATTGTTAGATGTGAACCAAAGTACTAGATGGATATAGTCGGATCATGTTTCATTCGTGACAATGGAGCGCTAAGTAAATGTTATGGGGTGTTTAAACAACACTGTTGACATAGGGGCTGATTGTGGACATAGATAAACGGGTTGAAACGCAAAATGGCATTGCAATGAATTGTATATGAATTTGTGATGTTTGTTTAAGTGAGAAGTTATATTACGATTAGAAGTAATAATTGGCTATTGTTTCATTGTGATTTGTAGTGACCCCTGACGAAGGGCGCCCCAGCCCGAATTGCATTGGGTGTATTGAATAAACACTGCCTTTTTAATGAACTCTGCATCAATCATGTTCTTACGAGAGGTCCGGAGGGGCACAGTTCGAACAGAAGAAATCTGGAAAAAGGGCACAGAAAACCGCGTGTGAATCATAACATTCGTTATTTAAGTAAAGAGAGGAGTAAAAGAGTTTGATTAAATGGATCACATGGATTATCGTGGAGATAAAATTACAGCCAACATGGCGCAAGTTAGCAGTGCGATTGGTTGGGACGAGATGACGCCCCACTTCGTAATGTTGTTGTTTATCTGGGTGTTGTTTGGGCATGACACCATACCAGTCTGCACGCACTCTGGGAATAGATGGACAAGTTTGGACAGCGTGAATATATAGGTGTGCATCCTACTTTCATAATTAACACCCACGCTCCACCCATGTAAAGCTGTTCCGGTGCAGAGTAACGCAAGGCAGCGTGGTAGGATAGCACTGCTTTAGATCTTAAAATACTTAAGACAGCACTCAGCACAAAACCGTGGCAGAGACTTAGGGCCGGATGTCATAGGGTGAGCACAGTGAGTGCAAACTTTAGATACAGTAGGAAACATAACAAAACATTTTTGACTGACACTATTTCATGCCCTTTGTGGGAAGTTAAGGTTGTGCTTGTTCCAAATAACTTTTATTGCCGTATAAGAAAAACAGGATTTTAGAGGTAGTACAAGAACATTAGTGTTGTTATGTTGTTTTGTGTATGTCATTGAGTTATGTTTGATTGCTTACTTTAAATATGTTAACAAACATTTTATATATCTAGTCAAAACCAGCTCATGCGGCACGTGCTGTTTTTGACTGTAAATATAGCAGCAATTGAAGTACAACAGGACACAACACAACGAAACAGAACACAAAATAACTTCACATTGACATAATGCAGCACAAAAACAAAGCAGCAAAAACAAAACACAACATACCACCAGCACACCTGAATGTCACACAACAAACATGCAAAAACGTTCTTGTCACACATTACCACCTCCAGGCGCCTGCTTTTATTATACCGTGGTAAAAAGTGTTTGCACCAAGCACTACCATAACTTATCGCCAAGGACAGAAAACAGCACCTGTCAAAAATGTTTTGTGATGTGGCCTTCTGTCTTAATTTAGCGATCCTAGTGCTCACTTTATGTTATACGGCCCCAGGCAACTCAAACTTGATTCAAAGACCACATTTTTTAGGTTGAGCCTGAGCCAGCGTGCAAGCGCTGCTCTGGCGATCTGTTGTAGGTAGAGTACGGAGGAGAAGCCCCACCCATATTTTTCATTGGCTTGTGTCTTTGTCCTTCGTAAATCCTGGCGTTTGATTCCTTAATAGGCTTGTTAGTCCCTCCTTAGTACGGCCATGTCATCATTTGTATCCTCCCATGGCTACAGGCACCTTTACTTGGTTGTTACACAGTACGTGTACTTTTTCATTATTGAGCCGGGACAATGGCAGCCGCTTGTTTGCAATGCCATAGGTCTTGAATTTTCAATGCAAGACCTATTGCATTGCAAATATTTTTTTAGCACACAGACAGTTAGGGATGAAGAATGGGGGGGAGGGCAAAGGGTGAGGGGGCGGGGGAGGGGTTTCGTCCAATGGCCTGCTCTGGTAGAACGCCTTGCAGTATGACTTCTGGTACAAAGCCAGATTGATTTTAAAAATTCAGTTTTACGGAGCTGTTTGGATGGCTAAACTCAGATACCACCGGATGAACGTAACCAAAAACGTACAACCTATTTTTTATGTGCCTCATTTCTGGGACAGGATCTCTCATGATTATCACTCCATTCAACATTCAGCCCGAGGGGGGAAGGAGGTGTGTGTGGCGGGAGGGGAGGGGGACTCAAGAGATTCAAAGGCATTTTCTATAGAATGACCTACAAGCACAATTTAGACAGGCACATGGATATCAGTTTCTGCAATAGCAATTCAAACAGCCTATTTCAAAGGGTCTTCCATATAAAACGACGCTTCACAGTTCACAGAATTACGTCGTCGCATTACAGTTTATGTGTGTACTAATGACGCACTTCGATGAAAAGATTAGCAGCTGCTTGGCGTACATTGCATGTAGCACAGAGAAAACTAGCATTGCGCCAGAGGCGTATTTGCTTCCTATCAATACATCTCGTTACCTGGGGGGGCTGGGGTCTTTCAAGGGTGTTCATTTCCTCGCTCAGGAAGCTTCAATTCTAAAAGAACGTAGCTTTTCAAAAGGCAATAGATTCCATCCCCGGCCTGCCCTGCCTCCTTTCGTATGCAAACGCGTGTCCACAATGGAAACCCCCACACCTCCAGCATCAAAGCAATTACCAACACCGTCTATTTCCTGCTCTTCACACAAGCTGCAAGATCAGCGCTGCTTCTGTTGCACTGAACTTCAGTTTGTGCAACAAACGTTTTGTGTCTGTACAGCTGTGCAGGGGCAGCTCCTTTATGTGGGCGGAGGAGCATCGCCCCACTGCTTTCTCGCAGTACGAGAAGCAGAAACATAAAATGGTATAAATATCATTTTATGTTTCTGCTTCTCGCACTGCGAGAAAGCAGAAGAAGGGTTTGGTTGGGGGCGGGTGGGTGGGCGGTCCTGCTCGAGGGCAGGGGAGGAGCGACTAGCCCAATGTTGCGGTCCCTGACTGTTTGGTCGGCCCTCTGGAGCCAACTAAACCAGTCATGCGCACTCTCTCTTTTCTCCATGTAGGCTGCATGCAGCCTACATGGAGAAAATGGCCTCCCCATAGATGCCTGTGTGGTCGGCGTCCCAACCAATCACAACGCTGCCATTGCAGCGTTGTTATTGGCTATGGGGAAGGGAGGGAGGCTGCCTGCTTCCTGTTCCTGCGGAGGCAGGAAAGCAGGAGCAGACCCCGCAGTGAAGACTCGGGACCCGGGGAAAAGGTACGTTTTATTTTTTTATTATTATTTAAATCTCCCCCTCCCAGCGCGACCCCCCCTTCCCTCATGACCACTCACCCGTACCACCCCACGCACCTCCCCACCCATGAGCCATGCCGGCCGCCACTCCAGCTGTGCCCCAAATTCCTGCATACATGCCAGCAATATAGAAAATGAAAGTGGGAGATTAAAAAAATAATAATAATTGGAATAATGTATTTACCCCATTGACCTCAATTGAAGCCGAGGCAATGTCAGGCGGGAGACAACCAAAATAAAGGTATTTTTGGGGTTCCAAAATCGGGACTCTCCTGCCAGAATCTGGTTTTATTAATGTAACTTATTTAGTATTTGATAATAAATGTGGCGATCCAATAGCGTGCCAGTAGGTGCCAAAACAATGGTGTTCAATTAGTGCACGTTGAGGCTAATGCGCTCTTAAATGATGACAGTGTGTGTTTCTCACAAGGAGAGCATTTCTTAATTAAAGTGGGTGTAACTTTAGTTTTTAGGTCGAGCATGGGCAGCACATGCCCTGCTCTGCGAGGCATGCTGTATTCAGGTAGGGACTTGAAGCTACGCCCACAGTTCCGCGCATATTTTTCATTGGAGTGTGTCATTGTCCACTGTAAACTGTGGCTGTTCGTTGGCCAATAGGCTTAGTAGTCCCTCCTTAGTACCGCCTTGTCTCATTTTGTAACTTTCCATGGCGACACCCCGTTACGTGTGTTGTTACTCAGTAAGCTTTAATTACAGCCTCTGAGCACTATTTTCTCAAATAGCTTTTGCAGGTAGGTCATGCTCTCTCCTAAAGCTTTTTTAACATTTTTATAGCACAGACGTCGAACGCATTTTTAATGCAATAGGTCTTGCATTTGCAAGAGTTTAAGCTATTGGCACTGTAAATGACAATGCGTTTTATTTATCTGTTTTAAAAACAACACATAAATAAAAGGCATTGTCATTTACAATGCCAATAGCTCAAACTCTGGTAAATGCGAGACCTATTGTATTGCAAATTCTTGTTTAATTTATGTACCTCAAATCCTTGTTGCTCCAAATACAACTATAAATTAATAAAAGTAGCATGTTGCGAATGGTAGTTCTGTATAAGGTTTTCCTCAAGCGTCACTAACGGTGTGTCAGGATGGACAAGGCTGTAGTATTGCTAGGGAAATGTGTAAAATTATTAACGAGAATGATGTACTACATTCTTTGGCATGTGCTTGACACATGACATACAGCAGTGTTCATGGTCCAAACAGTTTTCAAACGATAATGATGAAAGATTCAGCAAACATGGTTAGGAAAGGATGATGTCTCGTGACTGCAGTGAGTTCACAATAGTATGGGATGCATAAGCAGTAGATTTTGGCAGCCTCGGTGCCTTAGGATTCAATATAGGGGCGTGGGTTATTAGGCTTTTTATTTACATTTAATTATAAAAGTAATTCTTTGATCATGTTGGATAATGAGTATGTTTCTTGCTCGTGCAGGGGAAGTGACCCTTCAGTGCCAACATGGTACACGTTATTAAATGCACACTTTGCTTGTAAGGTTTTCATGAAACTGCAAGTCCGTTGGGTTAGATAGGACTCATAATGCTGGAATCAGAGTGGTAGCATAGCTGGAATGAAAATGGAGATGTGGCTGAGCGGTTCACTTGAAGAAACAAACATGCGGGGCTTATTTACAAGCCGCCGGTGCCTCACTTTTAATATTTGAAAAAGTGACGTCCCGGCGGTGCAAAGGTGTAGTGAAGTATTGTGTAATAAATGCCAGCAGTCAGGTATACTTCACGTCGTGTATTTATTAGCCACAGCTGCAGCAGTCCAGGGGTAACTGCCTAACATAGAATCACTTAACAAGAAACCCACACAGGACATTCTATATTCTAATGACATCATATTATGAGGTAATGAACCCAAGATCACCACAATATCTCCCTTCTTTACAACAAATGGAAAAAGAACAAATAGTGAATAAAATAACATTGCATCAATAAAACAAATACATAAATATGCAGTTAAATAAATAACAAAAACGAAACATCAATCACGAAACCTTAGAGGTTTGATAATATTTCTTCTGCTACTCCTACGCTCAGGTTCGAGATGAAAGGAACACCTTGGCTCAGAAACATCAATATCAGAAGAAGAAGAGGAAAATGGAACAACACGAGAATGCAAAGACGACTTGAATGAAACACAAGGATCGTGTGGAGGAACATCATGAGTATGCACCTTCACCACTCTTCCCTTATTCCACCATTCATTTCTGCTGGTTCTTACTGCATTCCTGGTCACGACCTCAATTCTGACAGGAGGTTTAAATTTCGACATTCCCTTATGAACATGATTGGGATCTTTGACACAAACCCAATCTCCTACGCACAGTTCTCTTTCTACAGGTTTTACTCTGTGAAGAGTGTCATAATGACTTTTCATTTTACCCTGAAATTCTTCAACTTTGGGTCTCACAACTTTGTCTATATTTAACATGTGATCACTTTTATGCTGACACTCTCTTAACCATGCAGGACACAACCTAGATGCAGGTGGGCGTCCTCGCAAAATTTCAAAAGGTGAAAGACGTGAAACACCGTTCGGACAACATCTATGTGACCACAACATTTCTTCAACAGATTTACAAAGATCAAACTTGTTCTGAATGGCCCACTGTATGCACTCAACTAATGTGCGATTCATTTTTTCTACCAAACCATTGGCCTGTGGATGATACCAAGCAACACACTTGTGTTTGATAGCATTGTTGTCAAGAAAACACTTCATTTCTTTAGAGACAAATTGCACACCATTGTCCGAGACAATTTCTTTAGGAAAACCTTCTCTTAAAAATAGATTTTTCAAAAACTTGATAACACTAAGAGTGTTAGGTTCATCTACAAATTTTACTTCCCACCATTTGCTGTAGTAATCAACAACTACAATAGCAAATCTTAGCTTCCGTGGAAGAGTACCAAAAGGACCTATAAAATCTATGGCAAGCTTAGACCAAACTGTGTTTGGTAATTCAACGGGTTGTAAGGGAACTGCTTCAGTTTTAAGGCCTTTATCGCTAGAGGCACAGACAACACATCCCCGAACACTGGCTATGATGGCAGAATCCATAACGGGCCACCAATAACTATCCCTGATTTTCCTTTTAGTTATGGTTTGCCCCAGATGTCCTTCGTGACCATACATAATGATCCTTTCCCTCAGTGAAACAGGTGGAACAAATTTGTCTCCCCGTACCAGCATCCCCTTCTCTTCAATTGACAATTCATCTGCTACTTTGAAATAAGGTTGTAACTCTTGGGGTAATGCTTTTTCTTTAGGCCAACCACTCATAACATACTTCCTCACACTTTCCAATTCTATATCTTTTAACGATTCTGAAAACCATTCATGTTCAGAAAAAGTTGTGTCATGACAAATATCCACACTTGCAATTAAACATTCTTCATCATTTTCTTCACAGTTTTCAGAGTAATCAGTAAAACTTAAAGGTGAACGAGATAAGTAATCTGCTCTTATGTTTTTACCACCTGGGATGTATTCAACAGTGAAGTTGTACTGTAGGAGTTTTGAACTCAACCTTGCTATTCTTGGAGTGTGGTCTTTGATAGTTGTCCCACTCAAAATACTGACTAAAGGTTTGTGGTCAGTCTTGAGCACAAATTTTCTCCCCCAAATAAAGCATTTAAATCTTTCAACTGCCCAGCAACAACTCAAAAGTTCCTTTTCAATGACAGAGAATTTTTTTTCATTAGACCTCAAGGATCTAGATGCAAAACCAATTGTCACTTCAATTTTACCTTTCATCTGTGCAATGGTAGCACCCAATCCATCATTACTTGCGTCCACAGTTATAATACATTCTTGTGAGGGATCGAACGGTGCAAGAACACCAGCTGAAAAAATTTCTTTTTTTAAACCTTCAAACTCATCTTGACAGTATTTTTCCCATGAGAATTTTTTCTCTTTCTTCAATAATTCTCTTAGCATGACAGTTTTGGCCGAGAAATTATGGATACATTTTGAATAAAATTCACAAAGTCCTAAGAACGAAGCCACGTTCTCCTTAGTTTTGGGAGTGGGTGCTTTAGTTATAGCATCAACCAAACCAGGTCTGGGTTCAACCCCTTCCTCCGAGATTACATGACCCAGATACTCTATTGTATTCTTTGCAAATTCACACTTCCCTCGATTTGCTACAACACCAAACTTTTGTAATCTTTCTAAAACTTCACACATACGTTTATCATGAATGGATTGGTTCCCTCCTGCTATTAAAATGTCATCTTGGAAGGTTACCACCCCTTCAATTCCTTCCAATACCTTCTCTAACACACGTTGAAACACGGCCGCCGCCGAAGCGAGACCAAAAGGCATCCGTTTAAATTGATAGGAACCCATGGGAGAAACGAAAGCCGTAAGGTGTCGTGAAGATTCTTCAAGCACTATCTGATGATAGGCGGATGCTAGGTCAATCTTTGAAAACAACCTTGACCAGAAAATGTACTAATAATGTCGTCAATCCTGGGTAGTGGGTGAGAGTCAACCCAAATAACCTTGTTAAGACTTCTCAAGTCCACACAGACCCTCAATTGCCCATTCTTCTTCCTCGCGATAACTAATGGACTTAACCATAAAGATGACTCGATAGGTTCAATCACACCTTCATCACACATTTTTTTAAGGGTATCTGCTAAGTCTTGACGTACACTAAAAGGCACATTCCTCAGTTTGTGTTTTACAGGTGTAACATTGTCTTGCACTTTAATCTTATGTTTGAAACCCTTAATTTTTCCTAATTTGTCACCAAATACAGTCGGAAATTTGTCAACCCATTTGGTACTGTTTTCACATTTCTCAAATGACCCCTTGTTTACCTCACCATCAGTTACTAAAGAAACTTGCACATCTCTGCCCGGTCTAAGAGTCATCCCAAAAAGGCCTTGGTGATACCATCCAAGAATATTTAGCCCTTTTTTAGCCACATATGCCTTTCCAAAAATAGTACGACCCTTGAATTTGAGTTAACATTCAAAAAATCCTGACAACTCAATCTTCCTTCCATCATATGTTACAGGATTCCTATCTGGAGGGAAAAGCACACGTTTACCCCATATTGCATCAAACAACTCATCAGTTATCATCGTCATTCTGGCACCAGAATCGATAAGGAGTCTCAGATCTTTTCCATCTACTTCGATGTGTTCATAAGGATCTACACAATCAGATTCATCATCCTGTACAACCACAATCATGTCTCTAATTCCTCTTGAACAGTTTAATTCTTCTTCTGAGCTGTCACACAGATCACCATCTGGAACAGAATTAATTTTGTCTCTAGGAGTTTGACAAACTTTAGCGAAATGCCATATCTTGTTACATAACTTACATGTCACACTTCTCGCAGGGCAAGGTCTACCATTCGGTCCGTGCTTCGAATTGCCACATCTAAAACAAATGTTTTTCTGAGAAAAAAAACTATTTTTGTACTCTTTTTTCTTTGAATTTTTTTTAAAACTATTATTTTGCTTAGAAGCTGTGCTTTCATTCACCACAGACACACCACTAGTTTCCTTACGGGTGAGTTCTCTCAGTGCTTTGCGTGAAACCTCAATCCCCTTTACTATATCAATTGTTTCAATAAGATTGGGATTTCTCAACGTGAGCAGTTTTTCCTGAACTCTTTTATCCCAACAACGTACTACTATCTGATCACGTATGAGTTGATCTGTAAAATTTTCAAATTCACATTCTGCAGCCAACATACGTAAAACAGCAACATAAGTATCTATACATTCATCTTGTAGCTGCTCTCTTGTGAAAAACTTATGTCTGTTCACAATCAAACTAGTACATCAAATTGTTTTTCTAATTTCTTTACAGCTAGTTCAAATTCATCTAAATCTTCTTGGTCATGGGGAATGACATATGGTGGGAGATGTTCATATATAGATTGACCTTCGAAACCTAAATTGTGTTCTAATAAAAACCTTTTACGCTCAGGTCGATATCTGTTCCCACTTTGTAAAAGCTCTGTACCAATTTCTCCATGGTACAGGAGGATCCCCTGCAGTTTGAAGAAAAGGAGGAGGAGCACCAACATTATGCAAAGTTGCCATGACTTTTAAATCTAGCGAAAAATTACTTGAGTATAAAATGTGCAAAACTTATGAAATGAAAGCAATTGACAATTCTAATAGTGTGTGAATACAATTGTCACTACTGATAACGTGTGCACATCACAGATGTGCATATTTCTATGGATTGTTACTTCTGACTGCGTGCAAATTGTTTGCTAAGCAAACAATTTTCCTTGTTCATTTGAAAATTTCACTGCAGAGATTCTTTTTCTTTTAACTATTATTATTTTTTTTTTTTTTTAACTGGATCCAGAGTAGTCTCTGTAAATAACGTTCTTTTTGTTTTTCTTTTTAATGCTTTGTTTGCACTACGAAATTTCTCTTGTAACTTTTGTTGGGGTTTAGGCTGTATGTTCTTTAGGCACAAAAAACAACTTCCTGTGATCTTTCCTTTAGTATGATAGTCAGCGTTCTAGTGGTTCAAGGTATTCTTTTGAAAGGAAACCACTTCCTGTAGTCCTTCTTCAGTTTACATGGAACAAGTGATGCGTGTGAGAACTGGTTAACTCCCACTCAAAGTGATTCAAAGCTTCATGTCTGATTCAAAGTGATTCAAAGCTTCACGTCTGATTACACACGTGGTTTTCTTTCCACTTGAATTTGTCCTTCGCGCTTCACTCATCAAGACCAGCAGGCTTTGTGTACTTTAATTGTATCGTCGAAAGGTAATACCTCGCGCTGCTTGTCTTCATACGCGCGCGCAATATGCTTTTAAAAGTAATTGCAGCTCCGCGCTAGACTTGACGCGCACGGCTTAGCTGCACACGCGCTCAATGGCCGTCAGTCTCGTGCTTGGCTTGACGCACACAGTTCCTTTGAAAAATTCAGTTAATGGCAGCCTTGCTCTTGGCTGATTAGGCTAACTTTACTTTTTTCTCTTCCTTGAACTCTACATCAATGTAAATGTCTGCTGGGTGCAAATGACTTCACACGCACACCGCAGTCAATACAATCACTGGCTTATACTGTATTTTCAAATACTTGGCAGAGAAGCGAAGTAAAAAAAACGCCGGATGGAGCCAGGTTTCACAAACAGGGCGGAAAGTCAAATTAGTTGCTAAAGTTAACTCCCCTATGCTCAAACGTGCTCATGGAATTCAGAAAACACAATTCCTTTTCCTTTATAGATGGAGCATAGCGCGATGAGACACGCTGGCTGTTTATTTTTAAAAGGATAAGTCTTTGATTTGGTGACACTAACAGTCCAGCGCTTAACTGCAGCATAGAAACGAAAATATACAAGCCTGTTTTTCCTTTAAGATTACGATGTATTCGTCAGTGAGGTGTCTTGTTCCCTCTTGTTTTGTAGAAAGCAGTGCTTCTCACTGCGTGGATCCTTTGCTGTGGCTAATTCGTCGCCAAATTGTAGTGAAGTCTTGTGTAATAAATGCCAGCAGTCAGGTATACTTCACGTCGTGTATTTATTAGCCACAGCTGCAGCAGTCCAGGGGTAACTGCCTAACATAGAATCACTTAACAAGAAACCCACACAGGACATTCTATATTCTAATGACATCATATTATGAGGTAATGAACCCAAGATCACCACAAAAGGGCTTCTAATAAACCCCAAAATCGGATTGGCTGCGATGTGCTGATCACGTCTCCATCAGGGACCGTTTTCTGAATGTTCTTTTGGCTAAGGACATCGGAGGGGAAGGGAAGGGGCTTGGTGTGAATGTCAAGGGAGGGCTGGGAAATGTCCTTTCTCCTCCTGTGTGATGTCATTTACAAGGAAGAAAGGTTGATTTGGTTCCCGACTTTCCCCCTGTTCTAAGGCTACCAGGCGAAAGGAAGTACAGCTCATCTCGTCCAACCACAACGTCACAGAGACCTAAAACCTGTATATAGATTGTTTGTTTAGTAAAAAAACATATGGAGAGAGAAGTTAAATCATCTGCTAAATTGCTCCCATCTCCCAAGCCTTTTCCATCTGCTCGGCAAAGTCATGGTGACTGTCTGAAAGAATATGCACGAGTTTCCAAGTGACTTTCAGCCGTCCACAGAATTGGCATGCTGCATTTCACACAAAAAAGCTTTAGTTAAGTAAAGAAAGTGACTACCTTACTAAATTAATACACGTATAAAGAAAAAAAAAGATTTCATAGGAAATAAGGAGACACTTTGGTTTTATCTATGTATTGTAGATAATTACAAATTAGAGGGGTTTCAAACTTGTGTCGCCCAGTTTGTTTACATAGTGAACAGTTGACAATTCTCTATTCTTAGGTGTACATAGTAACGGACCTTGTGCGTGGCCAGGCTCTTGATGTTGAAGTTACTGGCAAGTAATTCCATAGAATTGTTGTGGAGTTGATTTTCTGATGAGGACTGAGGGCCTCCTGTGAACAATCCATGCAGTCTGGCTCCCACACCATGATCTATGCACTTTCAATTTGATGATAAGATCTAAAGGAAAACTCCAAAATGGCCTTGCTGTCCAGGTTTCAATGATCCAGACCCATCGGAGATCTTTGGAAAGAGAACTCTTCTTCTAGAAGAAAGTGGCCTGCCTGAGAGAGGCCCTGGCAAAGATGACTGATCTTTCAGTGTTGGAGTGGTCGATAGTGCACAGGGGCAGGGGAGGTGACTTGGAGCAAAGCTTCCAAGAGGCCAAATAGATGAGCTAGGCTACTCAGGGGAATAGAGGCAGGAGAAAGGCATGTCTCTAGCTCCTGTTTAAACAGGGATATTCTCTCTAATCTGAGAGTAATGAATTTAGTATCCATGGTGAAGACCAGAAAATCTGTAGTCTGAGAAGGAGCAGAAGATGACTTCTCAAAGTTGACCAGCAAACCCAAGTTATAAACAAGGGAAACTGTCAAACCCAGAACTTGGATTGGGGTGATGGGCCTAGTGCATCAGAAGGATATCATCTTGAAATGGTTGTATGCCAGAATATTGCTAGCAAAAATATTGTCTGACAGAAATATTGTGTCCTAAATATTGTTTACAAAAATATTATCCTATTGGGTGTAGATTTGATGCTATTAACTCTAATGGGGAGATATATTTGCAAACAATATTTAGGACCCAATATTTATATAAAATATATTTTGGGTATGATATTCTGGTAACATACCTCAAGAAAGACAAAGAGGTGAATGCCTCTAGTGCGATGATGAGCCACCACAGCACTCAACTCTTGGTGAAACACCAAGTATGGAAAGGCGGATGAAAGGGTAGGTAGCAAAATTTCCACATTTGATTTTCCACTGAAAGGTCCAGTATTCCATGCATATAGTGATGGAAAACCAAGCATCATTTAGGTTTAGTTAGATCATCCAGCTTCCAGAAATGACTGTTTCTCGCAGAATGTGGATGTCTTCCTTTTTTCCGTTTTGAAGTGTTGCTAAGTCACCCAGTGCTTGAGAGACCGAATGCCTTTCCCTTCTTCCTGATGAAGAAGAGGGAGATCATTTACCCTGCTTTGAAGGGAGCGGGGATGATAGCATCTTTTTGAACATATTTTCATTCTCCTGGCCCACTATGGCAGATTCTTCATGAAAAGATCAATGGACTGCAGGCACTATAGTTGATAAACTTGATAAAGCTCAAAAATCTGTTTGGTAGGTATCAATGGTCTGCAAAACAGAATGGTTGTTTTTGAGGGAACACAACTTTGAGAGAAAAAGGGCAAGGCAGTGACCTGCTCAAAAGAAAGTGGAAAAAGAAGTAGAGATTACCTTGGGAGGAAAGAGGGTTGGAGTGTTGTTTAAAACCTCCCTAGGCAGTGCTTCTGAAAGTGGATGAAGAACTATTTCTGCGAGGAAAACATTTTTGAGTTTGAGAGCTAGAGAATGGATACCCTCCCATGGGATGAATGATAAACTTTCCACCTTGACAACTGGGCAAATTCCCCAATTGGCAGCCAGCCTTGTCAAAAAAGGTAAGGTTTACGAAACATGTGCTTGATGTTAATTTGTGTCTTCCCGGTGTAGTGAAGACGGCAACATATTTACGAAGACATTTGTTACATTTTTCACCAAAAAATGTTGGCCAATTGTGCCTTTCAGATGAAATTATGAAGAAAGCTCTGCTATCTGTAATCTAAGATGGTCCTGCGCCTCTTGACTGAGATGAAAAAATGGACATCTCCTACAAAGATCAAACCTCTCTGAGCTCAGATCTCTCCTGGAGTTAGGGTCAGCCGCCTTGAGTGTAGTAGTAGCTATTTTAAGGGTATCCTGACGGGGGAAAAAGAGGACAGGAGTTATATAGGATGTGATCTTGGGAGTGTTTTAGCGCATAGTCAGCGCCCTTGCGAGAATCCCATGTGCTGCAAAAGTAATGGCAAACTAGAGCTGATGTCTCGAGAAAGGCATATTTTGCAAGGAATAGTTGGATGAGGGCACACCAGCCAAACAGTGTGATGAACAGGGTTGTTCGAAGGTGAGGAGAACTTGCATTGCATGAACTCAGCAACATGAGGAGTGGTGATCACTCTTGAGAATGGGGTGACAGAGTTCCATGAGGATCAAGCATGGGTTCACCTTGAGGGTGCAGGATAGAATACTCAGGGGCAGCTAAAGAAGATGGGGATGCCTACGCATGGAGTGGAGGAGTGAAGAAACCAGTGAATTGTAAAGAAGGACCTGAACATCACTACCATCACCACCGTCATCACTAGAATGTGAAGTCAGTGGGATCATCCTTAGTAAAATAACAACCACAAAACAATCCCCTTGGGGGACTCCTGCATCCCTAAAAATACCTCGCCAGGAGTTAGAACGAACTTTCCTCAAGGTTGATTCCCCTTTGGCCCTGAATAAGTGCTCCCGGGGATGCTTGGATCTGAAAGAGGCCTTACAGGTTTGCTGGAGCTTTCAGAGGTATTAGGGGTCTTTGGTGGGTCTGGAGGAAAGGAAATGGCATCTGAAAGACAGGAACTCCAGGCAGTAGATAGTTTTTCAGGCACAGCAATTAATGAGGATTACAGAAGTATACTAGAGTAATTAATGGCCCACCAAAGGTCGAATGGGATTCAAAGCCTGAAGAGGGATGGAGTGAGTCGTTAGTGCTCTCTTCGGAGCTAGACATAGTTGGATGAAAGAAAAAGAATAAATAATAAAAAGGCATAAGAAAAATAAGAAGGCAGGGCTAATTGCCTCAGGTGAGGTAAAGAAGAAATCAGCGAAACTGATTGTCATGATACCAGGGGCAACAGAAAATAGTTGCCAGATTACTTTCCTTCTTTAAGAATACCTTAATGATCCTTTTCTTTTTTTTTTGCAGAGGAATGTACAAGAACCTCAACAGTTCATTTTCAATCATAGTTAAGTCTGCAGCATAGGTAACCAAGAAGCTAGCAATGACAAAAGATGCTTCAGTTTGCCTTTTTTATCTTCAATAGAGCTGCGTGCCCTGAGACTGAGTAGATGGAAGGCTGTCACAAAACACCTGAAAGGTCTCTTTGGGCATGCCCTGTGAACTAAGATGAGCAAATTTCTAAAGCAGGTTGGAAGTTAAAGGGTTTCTAAGCAACCTCAAGAGGTTTACCAGACATGGCCATGAGGTCACGAGTCAAAACATCATGACACAATTCAGGAATGCACGCAGCATGAGGGCTGAGCTGTGACATGGTGTTGAGGGCCGATAAGCCATGCGGCATACCAGCAATGACCCCTGCCATATATGAGGAGCAAGATCCACTAGTTGGGAGTACACCACCAGCTGGGGACATCACTATATGAGAGTGGACACACTAATGAAGAGCTCCTGCTGGGAGATCACCCTCATTGGGTATCATGGAAGGGAGAATTTGGGCAGCATGAGCGAAAAAGACCACAGGTGTCTGTGAGAGGAAGTGCATTAGATTAAAGGACATACTCAGAGTGTAATAAGGAGGGGTTAGAGGAGAAAAAAGATGTGATATTTAGATGTGGTAGTATGAGAAAAGTGTGATGGTACATTGGATTTAACAGACTCATTTATTACAGTGCAACAAGGAAAATATTATGCACTGTTTAGATTCAGTAGAAAAGAAAGGGAACAGCCAACTAAGTGTAAAAGAATCATCAAAAACGTCAAAAGAAAAAGCATATTATGGCAGAATCATTAATGAAAGAAGGATAAAGAGGGACATTACTTATCTGTTTGCAAGTAGGCCATACCTGGCTTATTTCTGGCTCTTATATTAATTGCAAATGTTACAATGTTACCCCCCTCATACTTGTTGCCCTCATTTCAATCCATTCTTTTGCTCTGGGAAGTGTATTTTTCTTTCCTTTGGCTCGAAACTGCCTATCCTATCTTTGTGCCTTTTTAATGCACTCTGCTGCTGCTCCATCTCTTACTCTTCTTATAGCCGACATCTCCAAGGCAACTCAATGATCGACTCCTCTGGCTGAGACCAAAAGTCCACTGTCAGGGTGTCATCCCCTCACTTGAGTATCCTCACACCTCCTTCTTCTTATAGGTCTGGATTAATTAACACTTTTCCTTTTGCCCGTCTCACAATGTTCAGGTTAGATATCTGTAGAGCTGCTAATTGTGCATTAAAGCAAGTCTAGGATTGTGTCCTCGATGTTTCTGGTATCTCACCCATAATGCTGCCCTAATGATAACTCACCCATGTCGAGCCATCCTCTTCCTTCTCTCCTTTTCTCTGCCTCTGCCAGAACTGTTTTTTTCCAGGATCTAGTTTTCCTGAGTATCTGATGCCCCCTCTGGCAATCTTTGACTTTCCCAATTCTCAAATTTGGTTCCCTTCAACCATAATGCTTCTCTGGATATCTTTGCTACCTCTCAAGGGAAAACTTGTACAAATCTGTTCATGCTTGGGTTTCTCCTTCCCTCCCTCTTTGGAACTTTACACTGAGCTGAGAAGGTCTACGTTCATATCAGTGTTTAGCTGAGGAGATGCGTTATTGGACCCTGTTTGTCCATGTTCTGGATCTCTTCCCCTCTCCTTCTAGGGACCATTGCCCCTTTTTTACAGTTCTATTGGTACAAGAGTCAATTGAAACGTGGGTCAAAGTGCTTTTGGATAAAGCCAAAGTGAACAGGAGGTGTTTCAGGTGACATGGGCCACTTAGCAGTTCTATTTTGCTTCTCTGTTAAAGGATTCTCAAGGCTTTGCTCTGGGGTGCTTGTCAACCTTCAGATCACTAGGCTGATCAACTACTTGTTAGAGCGAGCTTACCCTAGTACCCATTTGCCATCAGCTCCAATGCTAGCTGTTCAGGTTTGCAGCTCCCTGAGGCTCTTCCATTCAATACAAGTGCTGTTTGCTAGGACCTTTGCTTTGAATGGCCCGGCCAACAGCTGACCATCCATTCTTCACAGCATGGACCTCTTGTCAACAGTGGGGTAATAGATGGTTTAGGTGCATCTGGAAGCCTTTTTCAATCCTTTAGAGTTCACTGGAATACAAAACGTCCTAGCTATCATAAAGGAACGTTTTCTATTCCATTAAGGACACAGAGGCGAGGATTATGCTGTTCCTTCTTCGCTTCTTATTAACAGCAGCCATAAGGAACATTATATATCAACAAACTACCTTTCCCATGAACACCAGGGAAGGTAGAAATAAAAGAACAATCATAGATCATCCAATCACAATACAGTTCAACCAAATAAAGTCCCTTATCACTGTTTATTCCCCATCTTTCTTCATACGACGATCCATATTATCCGAGTCTTCTACTCTTGTTTAGAGGAATCATTATCTGTGTAGACAAATAGTGTATACATTGACGTACCACCCAATGTTGACATCATCAGTTAAACAGGTTAAGAACATGTCACCTAATTTTCACATTACCACTTAATCAATTATGGACATATCACCAGTTATTAAACCATCATGCAACTTTGACAACAAAGAAAATTGAAACCTTACTTACTCTGAATGAAATATCACATACTAAATTCAACCCAAAGCCAAGGGTGGGATCTGCTGGTCTCTGATCAGTGGGTGGGAATAATCCTCACCTTCGTGTCTTAATGGATTTGAAATGTTTTCTTTACGATAGCTAGTGAAGGTTTCAGTTCTAATTCAGATAGGAGGCGAGTCTTATGCTAGTTTTAAGCTTACTTACTACCAATGAAGCCATATCCAATATTGGCTTAAATTAGAAGGTCTTAAAGGTGGCATCAGAAGGCCAGTCAGCTGCATTGATAATATCCTTCAGCCAGGCACCCAGCCCAAATGCTTTAGAGGCCATGGCACCTTTTGCAGAATGTACACCAAAAAGACGGGTGTCAGAATCTGGTTCCTGCATCAACCATCTGACCCAACGGGCTATGGTTGGAGAAGTAACCGCCTTAAAAGGCATTTTTAGGTAAATAAGGAGTTGTCTCTCTCCTGGGTGTCTTAACTCATCCGACATTGCCTCATAGGCCTTAATGCATCTTGCAACACAAAGTTTCAGACTATCAGGAAAGGATGGATATGAAATTACCCTGGAATGTGTCTTTGTGTGTTTTGAAACATGAAACATAATCCCTTCTGGGGTAAAACTCTATCTGTAATTTCTAGAGCCCGAAACTCTGTGACAGGAAACCAAACAGAGTAACATAGCTACCTTATCAGAAATCTCTTCTTTAGAGGTATTTTTTACTCTGCCATGAGAGGAAAAGGGTAAGCACTCGATTAACATCCCATAAGGACAAATACCTGGGTTCTGGGGGAACAGATAGTCGAAATCACCTCAACAACTTCCACACCAGTGGATGTTCTCCCACAGGAAGACCTTCAATAGGGTTCATGACCAGCAGAGATCGCTGCCCAAAAGCAGTATACTGATCTGTAAGTCATTCTTTTACCTGCCATGTCAGAAAGAAAGTTCACCCCACACCAGAGTCCATGGGATCCAGGTCCCATTGCATACACCAACTGATCCATCTGGACCAGGCAGACTTGCCTTTGCGAGGAGGTTTTGAGTGTGTTGGGAAAGGCCCAGGACTTGCCATCATCTCCGGTAATCTGGCACGCCATTAAATGGATAGACTGATCCACTACCAGGCTGTGGTGATTCCTGAGGGGTCTTTCAGTAGAGCTGGATATCGGGGTAGATGGATTGGAGAATACCAAGAAAGTTCCATGAGACCTGGATACCAAGCTTGAGAATTCCATATGGGTGCCACCAAAACTAGGTTCCCCTTTTACCTCCGGACTTGCGCAGACAACTGTGTTATCATTGAAAATAAGAGAAAATGTATACCCCTGCTCCAGGCTCCAATCCAGCAGAAACGCATCTGTTGCCACCGCCAGCGGATCCGATCTCCAATTGCAGAACCGATCCAGTTGGTGGTCCAGATGAGATGCAAAGACATCAACCGTGAACGGGCCCCATCTGCACATGCTCGAGTCTTGGAGATATCTGGAGTTCCAGGCTGCTACTGTATTGGAAGTATCTGGAAGGTATTCTGCCATCACTGAGACCTTGTGGGCCAGGCAGTATTCCCAGAAATTTCTGGCCAGGTCCAAAAGTGCTTTGGCTCACATCCTCCCTAAACGATTGATATAATGGGCCGCGGACACATTGTCCAACTTTAGGAGGATGGAACATTGGATTCTGTCTTTGGTCCAACATCTGACCTCAAAAGAGCCCGCCAGAAGCTCCAGGCAATTGATGTGAAGGGTTCTTTCTTCAGAAGACTAACTTCTGCCTGTGGATAACTCCCCACAGCGGGAGCCCCAGCCCTTCATACTGGCATTTGACTCAACAATAAGGTCCGGACCGGAGCCGAATATGGCTCTGCCGTTCCATGATTGCATGTAGGAGAGCCACCCCTGCATCTCTTCCCTTGCTTCCGGGATGAAGGGTACTAGTTGCCCCTGGAAAGATCGCCTGGATGGAGGAAGATAAAAGGCCCACTATCCATGCCACTTTGGGCAGAGAGGTCTTGGGTTTTGCCAGAGTTTTTCGTAACATCTGCCTGATCTTTACCAATTTCCTGGAAGGAAAGCTGAGGGCAGACTCTACCGAGTTGATGACAAACCCTAGGAAGGATAGGGACTGAGTCGGAATAAGGTGTGTCTCCTCTGTATTTATGATGAAGTCCAGGGATTCGAGGAGAGATGCTGCCATTGGCAGGTGTTCGGAAAGACGTCGAAGACAGTGTTCTATCAACAGAATTTCATCCAAGTATATGATCAGAGGGATTCCCTGGGCTCGCAACTGCTCCAGCACTGGTTTGAGCACCTTGGTGAAGCACCATAGACTGAAAGGAAGGACGGTGAACTCAAACATCTAACCCCTCCACTGGAATTGGAGGAACCTGAGGTGGGCAGGAAAAATTGGAATCAAGAAGTGTGCATCCTTCAGATCGAGACGTACCATCAAAATGCCAGGACGCAACAAGTCCCTGCAGAGGTGAATCACCTCCATCTTGAAATACCAATAGATTAACTACCCATTGAATTATTTGAGATTGATAACCGGGTGCTGACCCCCATCACATTTCTCCAGAAAAAGGTTGCTTATAAATCCACGGGGTTGAAGGTGGGAGGGAGTGATGGCTTGTTTCTCTAGCCTTTGTGAACTCTCCAGATCTATGAGGGTGGAGTCTTGTTGAGAAAAAACTAAGAAGCATGGACGATGAGGA
This sequence comes from Calotriton arnoldi, assembly GCA_963921515.1. Classification (NCBI taxonomy): domain Eukaryota; kingdom Metazoa; phylum Chordata; class Amphibia; order Caudata; family Salamandridae; genus Calotriton; species Calotriton arnoldi. Next base: position 230,405 of record CAWUFW010009717.1, on the reverse strand, counting down.
TGTGAAGGTAAGCCATAAAATTATTTTTGGAAACTTTGGACGGTCTGCAGTGCCCATACATCAGAGGTAACCTCCCGGCAATTGTCCAAGAATTTGATCAGTCTCCCCCCCACCTCCACATGAGAGGGAAAACTTGGACTCATTGTTAGAACGTTCTTGGGTGGACTGCCCTTTCCGAGCACCCCTGGAACCAAGGAGGCGGGCCCGCCTCTGGACGGATAGATGCCGCTGAATCGACTGGAGTCTTGCCAATGTATCTGTTTGCCTTGGACTCTGAAAGAGAGCTGTGCTGCAGGGCGGCCGGTTGTGTGCCCCCGAGAATGACTGACCCCAATAAAAACCCTAGGGTTAAAGATGCACTTGATGGAGGCTTGTGCCTTGTCTAGGGAATTAAAGGTGGCCACAATCTTCTCTTGTTCTTTAATGAAAAGGTCTCCATACAGAACACCCCTGGGCTACTGTCCCTGCCTCGGAGGCCACCAGGTCACCCAGGTGGGCTCGGCCTTGATTAAAAAGGACCGACAGCGCTCCATAGACAGGGTGCAGTTGGCATTGCCTAATAGGATTATCGCCCTTTGGACCCAAACGGACAGCACCTCAGGAGAAATAAGAGACCCCGATGACTTGGCATCTTCCGTCATGTCGAACATTTTTGTGAGGGGCCCTGTCACGTCAAGGAGCTTCTTCTGGCAAGCCCGCCATGACCGGTTGATGCCCTTTTTGCGTCCTACATGTATTTGGGGAGGAAGCTCACCATTTTGGAATACTGCTCAGGGGTGAGCGCAACTTTGCCCTCTAGAGAGGGCTTGGAAAGATCCGCCCTTAGGCGATTCCCGGCCTCTTTGTCAAGGGGTTTTCTAAGGCGGGTCACCACATAGGATGCTGCTTTGGGAGCCGGGACCCACTCGGAGGACTGAGGGTGCCTTAGGCTGTCAGGGTCCAGCTTGTCACTGTCCGGTAAAGCAGGGGAGTTAGAGGACCGAGGAGAACCCTTGGATGAGAAGTGCCAGGGCCGGGATTGCTCACCGTCTGCGTCTGACCCTGCCTGTGAATCATCAGCGTCCGGGTCTACATAGGAAGGGGTAAATGTATCCTGGTTCCCTGCTGGGGGAGGTAGTGTCGGATTATGATGATGTGGGGCACCCTTGGCCAGGAAGGCCAGATTAAGTCTGTCAAAAGCGTTGATATCCAAATTTTTGCATTTGGCCTTGGCCTTGCCAGGCAGGGGGATGGAAAGCCCATGAGGTTGTGTGCCAGTGCGGGTGCCAAAGCCTTCCCTCTTAAAGAGGGGTAGAGGGCAGGCTGCAGTCAGCCACTGAAGTCGCCTCTTGAAGGTCTACATTGCATACAACACCGCTTTGTGGATGGATTCATCCACCGCATCGCAGAATTCGTCGTCCAATGGTAAGTATTGGACCTTTTCTTCCTCCATAAAGGAGGTCTCTTCATCCTGCACAACAGGGTGTTTGGGTGCTATAGGAAGCGCAGGCACAGTGGTGTGTGTATAGTAGTGAAAAAGGGGATCTTCCCCAGGACACCTATTCACCCTTGGGATACCTGGGCAGGGGCCTGGGTGTGTGTCCCAGGAAGCACGTAACCAAGCTGTAAATTGTACTGTTTTACTGACAGTATAACAGACGGCGTTATTAGCTTTGTGCAATAAGCACTTATGAGCACATTACGGAGCCCGCACTTGCAGGGCGTCTCCCTCCAGACCCGATGGGTTGGAGGCTCCGCAATCGGCTGCAGCAGGGCTCTCAGTGATCACTCAAATGCGCACGCTGAACGTGGAGCCGATGAGGATCGCCGCACTCTATGGTAGTTCACAGCGCCCTTTAGCAGTAGGCCTCCAGGCTGTGGGTCTGTGGAGAGTACCACTGGCTGTAGAATAACCTGATCTCAGTGCCACTCGGCGGATTCGACCCCTCAATTCAGTATCCGTCACACCTGTGTAAAATCCTGATATGCCCGGATGGAACTTTGTGCCAGATACTCCGGAATCCTTTCAGATGCAAAAAGGGGCTGGAGACTATCATAGCGGTGGCACGGATCAAGAGTTGGAGGGACTTCTGAACAGACTGATTCTGTGCCACTACCTCATGGTGGTGCGCAAGATGATGGCTGCCGGACTGAACCCTGCCCATGCTAATTCAATGTGGGGATGTGATCAGTGGGGGGGTAGCAAGTAATGCCTGCTGATTGGGTTATGTCACAGTATCCTTTTTTGTCAGTTGCAAGTAGACTCTAACTATTGCTGGCCGGGTGCTTTGGTGGGCTGTGGTCCTCTTAAGGGGATTCGAGAGCCATTGGCCTCGCCTTCCTGAAGGGATGATGGCCCTCAGCTAGATGCGTACAGTTCTGTTGAGGCTATGGCCTTTACGGGGGGATGGGGCAGTGGGGCCTCGGTGTTGGCCCATATGGTTGTGGCCGCTGTTGTTTGGACTCACTGCCTTTGGGTGGGGGCGTTTTGACTTGTTTTTGTTTAAAGTGGGTGACCTGGCTATTTGATTTTCGATCAAAGCTTGGATTTCATTGTGTGTTCGAGGAGTGGGAACAGCGTGACTGTGGGGCATGGTGAGATACACAGTGCCATGACTACTACCTGGAAGTCAATCACTTGGAATGTTTGAGGACTGGGGCAGCCTAGTAAGTGGCGCAAAGTATATTCTTACCTGAAACGCTATGGGGTTTCTGTAGCTTTTCTACAAGAGACGCACACTTGAGAAGCATGTGTTAAACAACTATGGTGTAAATGGAGGGGGTATATTTTTGCTACCTCATTCCAGTTATGCTCAGTGAACCTTGATCTGGGTTGCACCTGGAGTCCCGTTTGTAGCTAAAGGAGTAAAAGTAGACCCTGAGGGTAGATATGTCATAGTCTCCGGGGCAATGAATGAACAAGACATCTGTTTGGTGAATGTGTATGCCCCTAATATTGATGAAGCTGGATTTTTTTGATCTGTGATAAGTGCGGCCGTAGAGCATGTTCGGCCTGAGTTGATCATTGCTGGGGACCTACACTGCGTGCTAGATGGGGTCCTTCACCAGTTGCCACCACGATGGGACACCAAGCCTGCATTGACGGGCGCTCTCTGGGAGGCTACGCTGGGACTGGGGCTGCAGGATATCTGGAGAGTGCTTTTCCCCCAAAAAGGGCCTATTCGTGCTGTGCACATGCCACAGGGACTCGCAGCCACATAGATTATTATTTGCTGTTGGGTGCCCAGTTGCAAAGTGAGGCAGATGTCTCTTATTTGACACGTTATCTGTCAGGCCATTCTCCCCTGCTCGTTTCTTTCCGGGCTAATGGGGAGGCCCCTAGGGTGCCACTGTGGAGAATGTGTGTAGAGGCCCTGTTGGATCCGGTGTTTGTTGCTGTGGTAACTGAGGTCCTCGATCACTACTTTGACGAGAACTGGGGTAGTGCAACATAGAGAGCTGTTGAATGGGATGCCATAAAAGTTGTGTTGAGGGGTGAATGTTTGAAAGTTTCATATGGGGTGCTGCAGCAACTGTCCAGGACCTTGGACACCCTAGAAAGGCAACTTGCCATCCTGGAGAAAGGTGTGATTGAGAGGCCCCTGTGTTTGGCCGAATGGAAAGAGTGTAAGTAGACCTGCATGAAACCTGGGACAGGCTGGATAAATTCACTTGCTCTACCTATAGACAATGACTTCATATGGAAGGGGACAAAGCGAGCAGAATGCTGGCCACACTACTTTGGAATGAAACACAATACCCTCCCATAGTGGGAGTTTGGGATGCTCAGGGTCGGATGGTAAATACACAGCTAGGCATTACAGAGGTCTCTGCATTTCATTTAAGCAAGATTTATATGGCACCACCCAACGATGCAACGTCGGAGGGGTTCAGTTACCTTGCTGATTTACAAATGACCTCTCTAAACAGGGAGGAGAGGGATGACCTGGATGCCCCAATAAACAAGGAGGAAATAGTGGCTGTAAATATGGAATTGTGGAATGCCAAGGGCCCGGGGGTGAAGGCCTACCAGCCAAATTTTATCAGCACAGAGCAGGGAACATGGAGATCTACAATGACGCATAGGAGAAGACACTGCTCCCTGCCTCTATGAGAGAGGCGCTCATAGTCATGATCCCTAAGCCTGATAGAGATGCCATGATGGTGTCCTCAACCCACCCTTTATCAATGTTTAATGTTGACGTGAAAATTCTTAGCAAAGTATTGGCAACTAGGTTGATAGTGGACCTCCCTAAACTGGTCCAAGAAGACTAATGTGGGTTTATACCCCATAGGAACACCCAGTACACTCTGTGGAGATTGTCCTTGGTTATGCATGCTCCAAGCGTGGTGGGGGACCACTGTGAGTTGACACTCCTGGAAATAAAACAAGAGTTCGACTCCCTGTCATGGAATTTCATGTGGACGGTTCTATGGAAAATGGGCATTGGAGAGACGTACATCAGTTAGGTGTGGTTACTATACAGTGCCCCCGTTGCTAGGGTGAGGGGGGGGACCGGTGTGGCGGCACTTTTCCCTTCACAGGGGGACCAGACAGGGCTGCACCCTGTCGCCTCTGCTCTTAGCTTTAGCGATGGAGCCACTAGCATGCCACTATGCCAGATGCTGCGGGGATGGGGCCTGCGGCTAAGGGAGACTACTCATGTGGTCTCTCTATACGCAGATGAAATGTTCTTTCATTTACGCCAACCAATATACTCGGACCCAATAATGTTGTTGGTCATCGACAAATTCGTCAAAGTCTCCGGTTCACATGTTAATAGATCCAAATCAAAATTGTTCCCATTGGTTCAGCTAGTTAGTATACAGGAACAGCACCTGCCTAGATTAGATCTCCTGTGGGAAACGGAGGTGGTCAGATACCTAGGGATACGACTAGCCTATGGGGAAGCGGAATTTGAGGCCGCAACTATAGGTAGAGTGCTGGAGGGATGAAACCTGCGGTTCAATTCCGGAACACTCTTCATGTCTCCTTGATGGGAAAAATTGCATTGGTAAACTTGATAATACTGCCTCGATGCCTGTTTGTGTTTCAGGGACCCTCTGTGAGATCCGTAAACAAACCTTTGTGAAGCTGGATAAATTGTCTGTGGAGCTTTTGTGGGCTACGGGGAGGAAGAAGGTTAGTATAGCCACCCTTAGGCGTACCTGGAGTATGGAAGGTCTTGCATTGCCCAACCTAGAACTATATTACCTGACCGCACAGCTGCAGCATACGGTCCATTGACTTGATGAGCATGAGAACAGGCTACTGAAGGGTACCTGTGGCAATGTCCTCTTACCTGAACTCCTTATTTCTGGGGCGAGCGTCCCAGTCACGCCCTTATGTGGTCTGGCAGGTGTGTGGAGCGTGGGAGAGGATGGTCAGGACTAGGCTGAAATGGGCCTCCTATGCGCTGGATTTTCCCTTCTGGACACTTCATCCATTTAAACTCATTGCTCAAACTATGTCAGCGGCGAGATGGCGGATGTGAGCTCCTACGAGACCTCTACCTGGATGACAGATTCATCACCTTGCCCGATGCTACAGAAACATTCCAGCTATGAACAGGGCAGTTCCTGTAGTTTGCAAAAATTGCAGAGATGGCCCACGAGATATGGCGACCTTCCCAGAGGTCCCCAGGCCGTCACAAACCTTGGGAACATTGCTGAAGGTGGCTGGTGGCATGGTCGATCTCACACATTGATATAGGGCACTGGAGGATATGCCTCTGGGTGTGCTGCCGGTGCAGGCCAAGTGGCAGGATCCGCTGGAGGCGACCCTCTTGCCTAATGACTGGGAGAAGATCCAGAAGAGGGTAAACGTCACCTACACTAATGTCTGGTTTAAGCTACTTCAGTTCAATGTGGTGCACCAAATTTACCTCACCCCGTGCACACTTCATGCTATCTACCCGGCATGACCCCGCTCCTGTCCCCGCTGCTCTGAGCATGGGGCAGATTTCCTGCATATGTTTTGGGGGTGCCTGAAGTTTGTGGCTTATCGGGAGGCGACCCTTAAATATCTGAACGTGGCCACGGGCTGAGATCTTCTTAGGGAGGTGAGCAAATGCTTGTTAGGGCTGATCCCGATTAAGAAAAAAAGAAAGCTCAGTAGGAGGTTGCTTCTGCTGGGCTTGGTCTTAGACAAGCATAGAATCACTATATGTTGGTTGTCGCCTGTCTCCCCTGACGTGAAAGACTGGATTTTAGACATGGCTGAATGCTCGAATGCTGAAGAGAGACACTTGCGTAAAACATGCAGGGAAAATAAACTTGCAGCTGACTTGTGGGCATGGGCGGCAATGCTCACCGAGCTTCTAGAGTCCCCGGACGCCCTACCACGATAGATCTACATGTTGTTCTGAGTTGCTGAGGCTGCTTGACAACACTGATGAGAGGCGAATGGGGTGAGTGATGGGGGCCTGAGGGTGATACTACGGTTCATGACTGTCACCCGCTCATGTTGATTGGAGTTAAATATACGTAGCCAATTCAACCTGTGATGTGCTAGAACCAGGGAGAGAGGGGGGATACGATTACAAATATTTGTTTAAATGTATTATGTGTTGTGCACATGTAAGATGTAAAATGACAATAAAAAATTATGCATTAAAAAAACCTTTACCATCCAAGAAAACAATCTTGGCCCAGGTAATAATATGAAGATAGTTTTACTCACTATGTAGCAAATTACCAACTTTGCCATTAATCCCCGTAAAGCAAGTATTATATTTATGAAAGTCAGCAAGGACAGACAAAGCTGTAACTTTTATTCTTTTTATGTGAGCTGATCAAGATAAGGAATTGGAGAATAGCATTCCTCGATAAATAAATAAATCAGAACGTCTATTCTTCAATTTCATAGGAACAACTGAAATTACAACAGTCTTTCTCCAAACACTAAAATTCAGCTTTTTATGAAGATTAATCACTGATTTGTTTAATATACAGGCAACCATTTTTTCTTTCAATCCCATGATTTCAAATCTAATGAAACCAAATCTTCAGCAATCAGTAAGCAACTTAAATGACTTGCTTATCTTTGGTGAACAAGAATTAGCTTTACTGATCAATTCTGGCAAATCAGCAGTAAAGAAACGCACTAAAATTCGTGCTAACATGTAATCTTGTTTAACCCATTCCTTGTTGGGATTTCTTGGGGAGTTGCCCACAGAATGACAGGATAGTTTCACTTGGTTCCAGGTTTCACTATTTAACAGATGAACTTGGACTAGCAGACCTGGTGGTAATAATGCTTTCAGCTTGTCCCAAATAAGCAAGTGATCAACAGAGTCAAACACTGCTTTCAAATCCATGACACAGCTACAATTATTTAAACTTCTTTACTGTTCTACTTACAACTTCCCAAAGGAAAAAACACATTGATCCATCTTGGAACAATTCCGTTGGAAACCAATTTGTTCTAGTGGGATGAAGGTTTCTTTCGTTACCCAATTCTGTAACGTAATTAGGACAAACTTGGTATATATTTTTAATGCAACTTGCGTAGTAGAGAAGTAACCATGTAACAGACCTAATCGTCTATAGACCTTCTGTTAAAAAAAAAGTGGTTTAATGACTGCACCATTCCATCATTGTGGTGTTTTTCCTTTTAAAAGAATCCATTTATATAGAGGGCATAGTCATTCAGTCCACCAACAACAACTTAAACCATAAATTCTTCCAGGCAAATTGTCGGGCCCAGTACTCTTCAATTGCACATTCCAACATCAGTGGGTAGTTATTGGATCTTCCACAGACTAATTGCCAAAATTAATGATTATCTCCATGTCTTGTTATTTAAAGCCATGTATCCCAACTTTTCTCCTTAATTATCAACTTCATTCCTTTACATACGGATTTAAAATTATTCTCTGTCAATACCAAGTCACTTTCTATAGATCTTTCTTTTCTATATTTCTTTTGACTCATCCAGCATGCATATTTAGCCAAGCGATACTCATCATCAAACCAAGTTCACGTTCGACAAGAATATTCTGATGTTTTTTTTTATGGGTTTGAACACTAAACCTTGCTACTGTTAGCACATAACTATTTACACATAGTATTGATTAAATCTTGATACAACTGTTACGGATTGTGCTTTTATTTTGTGCACTTAATATTCTAGCCTGCTAATATTTCATCTTATCAATTGCTGACTTAAAATATTTAATTCACAATCTTTGTGGGTATTCAATTGAGATATCCAGGGCATATTCCACTGTATTTACCCTAAAAGAAGGGAGACAAGCTTGTAACAGTAAATGAACACTGTTCTCGCTTTGAAGTAGACTCAAGTAAAAACAATGAAAAAATACTTTGGATGAGAAAAACATATATTCAATCTGGTCAAAGCACATCCAAATGTAAATTTACTAGAGGCAGGTTTTTCACCAAAATTACCTTATAAAGTAATCAAACTGTGCTCTGTTACACCGCCTTTCACTGAAGAATCCATCAAATTCACCCAACATGAAATATACAAACCTAGGAGTGTAGAATATGCCTCCAAATTATCCTTCAAAATTATGTAAATCGCCTTCAGGTCGAATTTGAGCCTTGAGATTAAAATTACCTCCTATAATAAGATGAGCATGGGACCAATTTGCTTTGAATTGTAAGAACTCATAATTCAGCAAAGTTAACTCATGCATTAACATATTTTGACTTGGTTGCTATATATATAAATAATAAGAGCCACAGTAAACCAATACCAGAAACCCAACAATATCATACGTGCTAGACTTGTCATCTTTGACGTGGTTTGCCCTGACTTTTTGCCTCTACCCCCTGTATTTTTGATGCTATGTTGGATTTCGTTTTTGCTGGCTTAGATGCTTTGGGCACTTTGCCACTGCTGATCAGTGTCAAAGTGCAAGTGCTTACTGTGTAAATTGTTATTACAATTGGTTCTCCCTGATTGGCATATTTGATTTACTGGTAAGTCCCTAGTAAAGTGCACTGAGTGTGCCAGGGCCTGTAAGTCAAATACTACTAGTGGGCCTGTAGCACTGATTGTGCCACCCACATGAGCAGCACTGAAAAGGTATCTCAGACTTGCCACTGCAGTTATAAACTGCCATGTCGACCTGGCAAGTGCACCCACTTGCCAGGCCCTAACCTTCCCTTTTCTTACATGTAAGACACCCCTCAGGTAGGCCTAAGGTACCCCCATGGTCAGGGTGCAGTGTGTGTGAAAGGTAGGACATGTACTGGTGTGTGTGAAATGTCCTGATAGTGAAACACTGTCAATTTCATTGTCACTACTGAGAGGCTATCTGTCCCATAGAATAGAATGGGAAATACTTTGTAAGATCTTACAAGTATAACTTCCCATTGGGACAAGATAGAGAAATAAAGTTTAGGCTCTCTGAACTCAGAATTTAATAACACATCTTTTAGTAAAGATGGTCTTTAAATTGTGTGTTTGAAAATGCCACTTTTAGAGAGTAGGCATTTTCTTGTTTAATCATTCTGTGTGCCTCTGCCTGTTTGTGGATTGACTGTCTGGCTTTGGAGTGACAGGGGCTGGGGATGTGCATTCACTGTAGACAGCCACTGGGGGGTTGAGGTGTGCCTGGCTCTTCCTGGATGACTCAGAGCTGAGCTGAATGGGGCTTGGCTACATTTAGAGTAGTGGGAGGCGATTTCCTTGCACCTGAATAGGGCCTGTTTCCCTTGCACAATGCTGTCTCCACCCACTGTGGTCATACTGCACCAGTGAGGACAGAATTGGTTTAGACTGGGCTCAGAGACCCTTGCACAAAGAGAACAAAGACAAAATAGAGTATAAGTAGAAGACCTTAAACCCCAGAACTTTAGATCACTTCTGGACTCAAGAGGAACCTTTGCCAAGGAGAAGAGCTGAAGAGCTGTGAGGAGGAGTACTGCCCCTTTGCTGTGTGCTGTGTGGGGTTGGCCTGCAGTTGCTGTTTCTGCTGTTATGTTTCATATAGAGGCCCTAATATAGACGCGTTCATATATGCCGTATATGGTCATAATCGTCTATGCCCTATTATGGTCATAGTCTCCTATGCCCTAATATAGGCATGATCTTTCACCTACATTAGTTCCCTACAGTACACAACGAGCTCTGAGGGTTGAAAGTTATCTAGTCTGTGGTTAGAACACTGCAGGGTTTTTCCCGAACACAGGCCTACAATGTACTCATAAATTATGCATGAGCATTCACCAGCTACATCTCCCGCATAATATATATGTACAAAGTTCACCCCTGACGTCTTCCTCATGTCTAACAAAGACCAATACAAACCATACTGAGGGATAAGACACTTTAGGGTATAAATACACCACATCTTGCCACTGTAAGACAGAGGGAACCGAGACTTTCATGCTGACACACTGACCAGAGACGCTGAGGCTCCTGCAGGCAGTCGCTCCAGCTGACAGCGGTCTAACACAGCCCTTGCGGGGTGTCCAACTCGAGACCAGGATGGGGTCCCACACTCTCTCTATTCAGGTAATGGGGTTCGACTAAATCCTAGAAGGATTCTTGGCTCTTAGGCTTTTAGACCTACACACATGCTAGGTACACTCAGGTACATCTAGTTAGGCATCGTAGGAGTACGCGCACTTTTATAATGCATTTTATATATTCATGTATGTAACCATTATTATTGCAATATGGTAGAACTGTACTACCCTTTTACTTGCATCGTACTGCTGATAATATATCTCTGCTATTGCCTGCTGGTTGCTGCAGCACATATATTTTACACTAGAATAACAACTGTTCAATAAATACTTATTGAAACGCCCAGACTGTTTATTCTGTGTAACTCTCTGAGACAAATCGAATAAGTAAGCACGAGTGACTGAGCGAAAAGTAGTGCATTGTCTCCACGATTCTGAGGGATCAGGGTTGTCATGATCTAAGGTTGCCAGGAGCTAATCTCCCCGATAAGATGCGATTCTAGTGGCAATGTGAGCTAGCTAATGCAAATCCGGCTAACATACGCGGTGGGGTTGCACAGAGTCAGTCTACCGTCAAATCCCACAGTTTATGTTATCCAAACACGCAGGTCCTGCAGGGGTACTATAGGAACTACACGACATTGCGCCACCAACGTTGGTTGGGTACTTATTTAACAGTAGAATCTGAGTAGTTCAGTCGTGCTATTCTCAGAGAACCTACTCACAAAACCCCAGAGACGTCTGGAGTGGGTGGGCACAAAATCCGCCGCAGCTGAGTAGTACGAAAATACTATTTATTGGCTGTTGGTTAATCAAGCTTAAAGGACATTTAGTTCCTAAATTGTGCATAAAACCTTTATCTTAGTTCTCTTGGAAAAGCTTTTCTTTTCAAAATGACTCAGAGCGATGAAGAAAGAGTAGATCTGCATCTCTCAGCCGGAGAACAACCCGAAAATGCAATTGAAATTGCACCTAAATTCAGACATACGCTCACCATGAAACTATTAAAAAATGATTTACCACCAAGGGGTGGCGTACTAGCTCTCGTGATTGAGGCACACAAATCAAATAAAACAGAGGTATTCTATTCATGGGTTACATTCCCAGCAGCAGATGCCAGAACACAGACATTTCACTACTATATAGAAGGAGATGCACCAGCGGAATATTGTCCATTCGATGACATAGAGATTCCACTCACGTACCAGGAACATTTATACTGGTTTAAAGGCGCCCTACCCCACTTAAGAGCAAGAGTAAGATTAGGCCCGCTCGGAGGAGACGGGGCCACATGGCCAATACTAGCGGCTTACACACCGCACCCTGACATTGACACAATGCCACAGACAGAATTACTCATACAACACAGAGATTTAATTAAAATCTACAGAAACTTGACACAATTCGTCATGAGGACTCTCACAGTTCAACCAACAACAATTGCAACAAACGGGACCCAATACCAGGGTACAGCAACTAAAATTACTCCTCAAACATTACACGCAGTAATGGGCAAAATGCCCGCAAAACGTGAACAAATACCATTTTGGATAGCTCAGAAAATAACTCAGCTTGAGGCAGTATTTCCGAATACTACCACCTGTGATAAACACAGAATACTAACAATCTGCTTGCCCATGGGCATCACACCACAAATAGAGGATTGTACCTCTTGGGGTACAGTCTTTGCTGCCATATATACCAGAACTCATGGTATCCCATCATTAGCAGTAGTACCTGACGTATTGAGACAGATACAAAATGAGTACGGAGCAGAGCCTGCCCTTAACTTAGGGATGAAGTTACTAGGTAACTATGAACAGGTATCAGCCATAATACTAGCTAACATTAAGGGGGAAGCAGCTTCAGTGGCGATTCGCACACGCCTAAGGGAGTTCAGTCCAGTAGATCAACAACACGAACTACCCAAAATAATTGAAACTGCATATGCAGAACTAGGCAGAGACAGTCTAGGTGGGAAGGCATTAAACCCACAACTGATGGGCAGTCCTGAAAAGGACACTACAAAGCAGACACCTACTTCTTCTAAAAATAAGTGGGAAAATAAAAAACAACAAAAGTCTAAAGACAGCAGATCTCAATCCAGAGGTAGGTCTCCTCAACAGGAGCCCTCTGAAAGGAGGTATAACCTCCGGAATAGGGATAATATTAAAAAACCTGACAGGTATCAGGATACTGATACTCGTTCCTCTCGTTCCTTTCAGGGTTCATCAAAAAACTCAGAGAGGGAAGGACGGTCAGAGGAGAGTACAAAGTCCAGAGACACGCAACGCGCTGCGGACTACGCACCTAAAAAAGAAGATAAACAAAAATCAAAACCTCAGTTCAAAAAGAAGAAGGTAGCAGGTCTCAAGATCAGACATGCCTAGAATTCTGAGGACACAGCTTCTGAACGGGGAATGGGCTCTGACGATGCTAGACAGTGCGGCAGAAGTAACAATAGCTCGCCAGAACCTGAAGGAATTTCTGGTGACAGCGGAGTTGAGTGAGTATATCATGGTGGAAACACCTGATACTTGCGTAAGTGTCCCACATAAGTTACATTAGATAACACTCCGGATGGAGGGTGACAAGCCCAGGAAAATTAAAGGTCTATTTTGGAAAAATCTGTCATCTGGATATGACATCCTATTAGCAGAGCAAGACTGGCCACCAGCATTCGTCATGGAGTGCCCTAAGGGAGAAAAGGTAATTTTTCGACCTCGTTCCCATACATTTAAAACATGCATATACGCAGGAGTGGGCAGTTGCCCTAGCTCCAGCATTGTACAAAAATCATGCTGGTTGGGATGAGGATTCAACCCACCACGTGATCCCGTTAAAAGTTTCCCCAAATGCTCAAAGGCAATACCCTATAAAGCAGGAAGCTAAAAAACAAGTCAGGGCGATCCTAGATCAACTAGAATACCAAGGGGTGATAGAAAATTGCACCTCACCAATGAACAATCCTTTGTTCCCCGTTTCAAAACCTGACAACACATATTGTTTAGTTTTAGATTACAGACATTTAAACACTTGCACAAAGACATTTGCAGTTAAAAATGCACACAGTGCCGCATTAATGAATAACATTTTGCGGAAAAAATACAAAACAACACTTGATACCTCAAATGGATTTTTCTGCCAAAATATAGCGCCTGAAAGCAGGTACTTGACCGCATTCTCAGCGCTACGGTCTTAACGGCAATTTTGTCGTTTGCCCCAAGGGTATAAGAATAGCCCGGGGTTGTTTTCAGCAAGGGTAACAGAGTTACTCCAAAATTTGGATGAAGAAGCATTGTCCTATGTAGATGATATTTATCTGATGGACGATGACTTATAGAGGGACTTGACCAGGGTGAGCACCATTATTATGGGATTCGCCTCTGAGGGCTATAAATTTAATTTCAAAAATCAAAAATTGCCCATCTCAATGTCCTGTTTTGGGATATGAGCTGTCAAGTGAAGGAAAAGCCTGGCAGCTAACTTTTTAGAAAAGTGTGCGCTGCTCCAACCTCCAAAATCATTAAGGAATTTACAATCAATTCTGGGATTCCTAAATTTTGGTCGAACATACATTTTGGATTGCGCAGAAAGAGTAAAACCTTTCTACGACTTAATAAAACCTGATTTTTCAGTCAAACAATGGACACAGGAACATACCAATATCCTACGTTCACTACAGGAAGACATGATAGCTTCAAAACATTTACAGACCTGTGTAAACGTACGCAACTCAGTGATCCGAGTAATAGCGGGTCAATGCGGGTACACTTATTTAACTTTCAATGAAGGTGAAACGGTACCAATCGCATACAAATCACACCTGTACACAAACGCAGAGATGCGTTTCACTTCAACAGAAAAAATCCTGACAGCAGTGCAGACCGCTGTAGCAAGAGAACGAGCTCTGGCTCAGGGAAAGCGCATAATAGTCGTGACCCTGGTACCAGCCTTAGAGGCTGTTACAAAGGCTAGCATTCCAAATGCGAAAGCCTTACATCCCAGATGGATACAATGGGCTAATTCTCTTACTGCAACGGATGTTGAATACAGATTTGATCCAAGTTTAAAAACACAAGCATTTCTGCAATACGACCATGAATATCCTCTGCCAAATGAGATTTTGCCTCTAGATCAGTATGAATACATTATTTACACTGACGGATCTGCTCAACCGGCCATAGGGAGTAAGCAAGCTTACAGCGCAGCGTGTGCGATTGTTAAAGGTCGCATGCGCGATGGAAAGTTCCATCCAAGTTGCACTAAAACGCAATCTCTAGGAGACTGCACGGCTCAGTTAGCAGAATTAAAAGCACTAATACTGGCACTCAGTAGCGGCCCGTGGTGGGAGTGCTGCCGGGCGGTGACGCGGGGCGGGGGAGGGGCAGGGTGGGGGGTAGGAAACTCCGGAATACGGACACAAAGAGGTAAGTAAACAATCAAATAAATAAAACAAATTTCGTTGCGCGCGCTGCATCGCCAAATGCGATGCAGCGCGCGCAACAAAATTCGGTTTATTTATTTGTTTGCTTACTTACCTCTTTGCAGCTGTATTCCAGAGTTTACTACCCCCCACCCTGCCCCTCCCCCGCCCGCATCACCGTCCGGCAGCACTCCCACCACCGGCCGCTACTGCTGGCACTGGTAAATACGGAACACGAATTCCCCACTCTAATTGTGTGTTATTCCTTTTACTGTGTACAGTCGTACAATGAATATTTACATCATTGGGAACAAAACGGGTTTAAAGACGCGAAAGGTGGCACAATTAAGCATAAAATGCTATGGGAACAGGTAGTGGGGTTGAGAAACGAACTACCAAGGGCTCACGTGATACATACACTGAGTCATCAGTGTGATGGCATTCACGTTGAAGGGAATTCATTGGCTGATGAAGCCGCAAAGGGGGCTGTATGCACAGCGTCCATAGCTGCAATCACTCATTCAAAATCGAGAATAGACGGCAAGATTTTGGTAGCTGTCAATGCTTCACGCAAAGGCAGCACAGCAGTACCAAAAGAATTTCCACTCAAGTACTCCTACAAGTTAGATGCACAAAACATTCCATATGCTCAGATTCCTGGAGTGGGGGATAGAGTAATGCCAAATATGGATCGTAGGCAAGGCTCAATTCTAGCAGCACACGAGGGTTTGGGTTCTGCGCATACAGGCGTTACAGCGACTATTTCTTTACTGAAACAGCGCTACTGGTGGCCAGGGTTAACAAAGCAGACCAAAGACTATGTCTTAAAGTGCGACATCTGCCAGCAGATGAAGGGCTCCACCGTAGCACGCCCAGCGCAGACACCATTACTAAAATCAGACAAACCTCTCGCATGTGTTTATTTGGACCACTGCGGACCCCTACAATCGGATGGGTCCAAGAAATATATCATGGTTGCAGTGGATTCCTGCTCTAGATTCCTATGGGTTTGGCCTCAGCGCTGTGCTGACGCTCGAACTGTTATAAAAGATTTGCGAGTCTTTATTGGCACATACGCAGTTGGCACGTTACATTCTGACCGTGGCCCGGCGTTTAGCTCTCGGGCTTACAAAGAGGCCATGGAAGGAATGGGCGTAGCATTGCGGTACTCCTCTCCGTACCATCCTGAGGGAAATTCGGTCATGGAGAGGAAAATCCGTGACTTAAAGCAATCTTTAACAGCTAGGGTATTAGGCAAGGGCGGTAGATGGGTCGATCACTTATATGGGGTACAAAGAGCCCTAAACAATCAGCCAAGAAGCTCTCTAGGGGTGTCACTCCTTACGAGGTCCTATTTGGGACAAGAATGTGGGTACCTGATCTTTATTGTGAAGGCACAGTGGCGGATGAAAAACCATTTGATATCCATGATCGTTTGGCTGTTTTACAGGATCTAAATGAATCCAGGACACAACAAAGGAACGTCCACCTAAAACAGACCGCCACTGAGGAAGTCAAGGCAGTAACGGCAAAACCTGTCTGGATCCCAAAATTTGGGGATCTGGTCAGCAAAAAGATTGCAGACAAGAAAGAATTCGGACCATCCTACAGAACAGCTGTACCGGTCCTAGCAATCCAAGGCACAAGAACTGTACTTCTGCCACCTCTTGCTGGGAAAAAGGAGAAAAGATTTGTCTCAATCGACTTAATCAAACCACACTATGTGGCCGATACTAAACAGTAGGACTCGTGGACTCCACAGTAGCAGACGCCCTCCTCTCGCTACAATCCAAGAAGTTCAAACAGAAAGACTCATCACGTTTGAAGAGCCACCTGTACGGAATGAAGGACTAAGCAACAATGCTATGGAACTCGTTCCACTTCAACAAAAAGAAAATCAACTTAACAACCAAGTTGTAATAAGACCGACTACAGACGTCTACGTCAACATGCCTCGTAAAGAGCAAAATCCGATTTCACGAAATCCCGATGCAATTCCAACAATTGATCGAACTTCTTCTGGCTATTTCATGAACTTTGATATGTTTTCACTGGATCCAAGCGAGCCGGAAATGACACCAGCCAAAAAATCACACAAACAGAAACTCATTGACTTTTTGAACTTTTTTAGAAAGACTTACCTGGTGTCACCTTGGATAGAACTATGGTATATCACTGGGATTCTATTTTTTCTTTTCTGGCTAGGTTTAATTATAACTTTTAGTATGCTTATTAATTGACGATATCTCCAGCAGAGCTCTACAGCCCAAAGAGTCAATTAGATTTTAACTGCTTAACTGCTTCGAACGTTCCGCGCCAGTGCGGAACGTTCTATTAAGCGGGCGGGGCCGCGTCGGCCAACGGACGTGCGCAGCACTACCGAGGTAGTGCTCGCGACGGCCGTTGGCCGACAGAAGCACTTAAAGGGTTAAAGCCACACCAGTCTTCACATCGAGAACCAAGAGACTTGTCTTCAGTGAATATCACAGCAGTTCCTATACCGGACGGTATAGTATGGGACAAGATTGATTTTGATATATTCGGTCCGACTGAACTTTTAAAGCTTAAACATGTATTTAAAATCTCTTTAAGTGATATCATTACCTCCAGTACATTGTCTGATGATTGGGACACTGAAACTGTGAATAATATGATGTCTGATTTGGAAAAAACTGCAGCATTTCCGAACAATGAAATGTTAGAAGGTACTTCAGACTATGATACATTGTACTGTTACCAACATTATGGTCATCATTTCTTGCACAAATCTATAACACCTAGAAATGTATTTGAATACCACCAGTGGGAACACTGCCCAACACCTCCGAAAGGTAGTTCGCAAACTTTTGCACAGAAATTCACATACTTTTCAGGGTTTAATACATCTGACCCAAAGTCATTTTATTACAAAGTGGCAAAAACATCAGCACAGAAAATGATGTTAACTAACACCAAACAGATTTACTCTGCTTCCTTTATGGCCCAGTTGTCTACACAGGGTTTCGACCTATGGAAGGACACTATAGATTTAAAATCAATCTGGGGTTCTAAGGACTGGCAAGTTCAGGGAACAGAAGCGCTTTTTAGAGCATGCCTCATTCCACAGCAGATGATATTTCTAAATGACACTGTGCAACAGACATCCTGTCTTGGACTAGCCAAGAACAAGGAAATGAACACACCTGGGTTTCCAGCACCATCACAGATGGGTGGGGTGCAGAATTCAGCTACACAGGGGGTAGGATTAGATGACATTCTCCAGTACAACAGGTCGGATCCCAATTGGACAGACTGGCTGATTTGGCCGATTGACACAAACACATGTCAAAAGAGATTCCTAGGTATAGCCGAGGGGTTTAGTATCAGTAGGCCAGATACACGCTATGTACAGAGACAGCACCCAGGGGTAGTGACATCCTATAGTGTTGGGAAGTTGTGCCTTGATTGGCTAGAGACCTCAACACTCACAGAAGTAAAACATCACTTGACCTTACTCACACCTGATGTGTACCTTAGGGATTTCTTGTCAGGTCCAAGGAAAACACGTCAGAAATGTTTCATCTATGCTGGCATTTATGCCTATTATAATGAAAACTGGAAAATATCCCAACAGGAGGCCGCAGAAAGAATACGGGAAATAGACCGTATTAACATAGAGAAGGCATTAGCTGTAGTGGATAATGGGTTAACAACTTTGACCTCCAGGATTTACTCCTTAGGCAACATTGTGTCTTCGGCAATTGACATATTAGAACAAGATCTGGCCTTGTTACAACACGGGCAATCACATTTACGTTCTATTGTGATGTTAAGCTGGACTTTGCAATCTTTGCGTGCAGGCTATGTACCCTGGCGTTTTATAAACACCACGTCTCTGTTTTCAGAATACAATCTAACTGATAAACAGACAGAAATGGCACAAAGGGGAGCCAAATATACAATGCTGCGTATTGAGAAACTGGAAAGGTTACCATTCACTGTAGTCGAATTACCATCAACTGAATGGCTAATTCATGACCAAATCACTCTGCCGGTCACTAAGTTTCAGTTTCAATATTGCCTTGAGCAAAGGCAGGCAGGCAAATATGAAAAAATGGGTAAGGGTTACATTAAGGAAACTTGGGAGTTACCATATAGATATCGATGCCGGAATGGGGATCGAGAAGTGTTTCTGAGTGGTACAAACTGCAAGAACGCTTTAAGCGGTTCTCTCATGTGTCAGGATATTTCTCTGCACGGAGCATGTAGTGGTTCGGTAGCGAATCTATCTTGTCACATGTTAGGGACCCCAGCGGCCATGATCACGCCGGTGTTCCAGCTGCTCTCGAATGGGAGTTACTTAATGCTAAACGATCAAGGTTGCTGTGGGATGCTTCCGGGCGTCGCCTATCTGGTCACTGTTAACTCCAGGGTTACTTACTGTATGCAAGTATTGTTTCCGCCACTGAACACAGTCAGGGAGGCGCCATTATGGCCTTCGTTGAATGTTTCCTTTATACAATTTGATACTTTGAGCAGACTGAAAGCCATGCTTTTACAGAAACCCGTGCCCTTAACCTCCGCTCGAGAAATCTTTGAACTTCAAGTTCCAAGGACCTCGACTGAGATACAAGCGCTTATACGTACGAACTGCCCCTTTCATTTTGCAGAAATGGTGGGTCGTACCTTTAAGATGTCTGATACGAGCGGTATTGTACACCTATTTAAGAAATTCCGCGATCTGCGGCTTCGCGGAATATTTTGCTTATTCGCGCTTTCAAAATGCGTGTTTGCGAGATATTTCTCCCTGAGCACGCAAACAGCGTTCGCGAACAGGAAAAAAGCATCGCGAACGGGCGGAACAAGCAATTCCGCGTGTTCGCGGAACTTTTGTGTGCTCGCGGAGATTTTTTACCGTTTCGCGGAGCTTTGCGTAGCGCGACTATGCAAATTCCGCCCACCCCTACGTATTAAGCACCTTTCGGACGGTCCTCGGAGTAATCCCAAATTTTATACACTCCGTATTGGGAAGCGTGTTTGGAGGTCTCCCGCTTATCATGTTCCTAATTGCAGGAGTCCTGATTGTAATCTTACTGCTACGCAATGGACGGCTCAATTACGAGGAAATGGCGAATGTACTCATGGAGCGGAAATACCGTGAATGCATGGTGCAGCTTCTGGGTATACCTTGCCTAAGAGAACTGAACGCCTCTTGGTTTCTATCGTTTAGACCAGTCTGGGGGGACTGCATCTTACCTGTTCTTCGATGCCTGTTTTGCGGAGAAGAATGCACGTTGGATCTCTGTCTAACGTTTCCATCAGATACGCCTCCGGATATGGATGCTATGCTGGACCCCCTAAAGGCCCATGCTCTGCGTTGTCCCCAGCGTCTACCAATTCTGATGAACGCATTCCTTGAGAATCCACAGGTGCCGTTTGCTCCTGCTGGGTTAGGTGGCTCCTCCACAGGCACTCAGGTAACAACTGCCGCACAAGCTGCCGCAGCACCGACTGTTGGCAGTGCTGAATTCCATCTATGTGCGATTGACGTTCTTTGTGAGGCATTGGATTTGTCGTCTGCAGTAGCTAACACCAATAATGCTGTATCTCCAAGCCAGGACTCTTAATCTTGAATTGGCTCATCGTGTCCTGGGAAAGAATTCGGCTTCTCCACTTCCTTTCATAAATAAACTAACTAAATTTGGAACATTTCCTAAATTGACACTTTCACTTGAGAACGAATGGCCTTCTTCTGCTTGTAGTAATGCAAGTGAGACAGGATTGACTTTTTCAAGTGGCAACAAAAGAATTGCTGATTTGTAACATTTGTAATCATTTTTTAAATGACTTTTTAAAACCATGTTTTTAGCTGTTTTTAAGATTTTTTTTAAATTGTCCAGATTTTAAGTATGGTCATTGTCATCCAATTCGAAAGTGGAGTGGGTGTTATGTTTCATATAGAGGCCCTAATATAGACGCGTTCATATATGCCGTATATGGTCATAATCGTATATGCCATATTATGGTCTTATTTGTATATGCCCTATTATGATCATAATCGTCTATGCCCTATTATGGTCATAGTCTCCTATGCCCTAATATAGGCATGATCTTTCACCTATATTAGTTCCCTACAGTACACAACGAGCTCTGAGGGTTGAACGTTATCTAGTCTGTGGTTAGAACACTGCAGGGTTTTTCCCGAACACAGGCCTACAATGTACTCATAAATTATGCATGAGCATTCACCAGCTACATCTCCCGCATAATATGTATGTACAAAGTTCACCCCTGACGTCTTCCTCATGTCTAACAAAGACCAATGCAAACCATACTGAGGGACAAGACACTTTAGGGTATAAATACACCACATCTTGCCACGGTAAGACAGAGGGAACCGAGACTTCCATGCTGACACACTGACCAGAGACGCTGAGGCTCCTGCATGCAGTCGCTCCAGCTGACAGTCTAACACAGCCCTTGCGGGGTGTCCAACTCGAGACCAGGATGGGGTCCCACACTCTCTCTATTCAGGTAATGGGGTTCGACTAAATCCTAGAAGGATTCTTGGCTCTTAGGCTTTTAGACCTACACACATGCTAGGTACACTCAGGTACATCTAGTTAGGCATCGTAGGAGTACGCGCACTTTTATAATGCATTTTATATATTCATGTATGTAACCATTATTATTGCAATATGGTAGAACTGTACTACCCTTTTACTTTCATCGTACTGCTGATAATATATCTCTGCTATTGTCTGCTGGTTGCTGCAGCACATATATTTTACACTAGAATAACAACTGTTCAATAAATACTTATTGAAACGCCCAGACTGTTTATTCTGTGTAACTCTCTGAGACAAACCGAATAAGTAAGCACGAGTGACTGAGCGAAAAGTAGTACATTGTTTCCACGATTCTGAGGGATCAGGGTTGTCATGATCTAAGGTTGCCAGGAGCTAATCTCTTCCCGATAAGAGGAGATTCTAGTGGCACTGTGAGCTAGCTAATGCAAATCCGGCTAACATACGCGGTGGGGGTGCACAGAGTCAGTCTACCACCAATCCCACAGTGTATGTTATCCAAACGCACAGGTCCTGCAGGGGTACTATAGGAACTACCTGACACTGCCAAGGAAAGGACAAAGACTGGAACTTTGCTGTGAACCTGCTTGAAGAAGAATCTCAAAGGGCCTGAGTGTGCTGTCCTCCTGTTCTGAAGTCTCAGGGACACAACGACTTCACCCCCAGCTTCCCTTACCTATATTTCTGAGAGTTCTGACCTGCCAGGAGGTGCCTATTCCAGTTTTGAGCCTCTGGAGTTTGTTCCTGCTGTTGGGAGCTGCAAGGAACCTAAGAGAAGTAAGAAAACCTGTCTCTGACGCCGGCAGCGACGCCGCTATGATGCCGTGACCTGTACCGAGGCCAGGGGCACTGCTTGTGAATTGCACGACGCTCCACCCGGCCTGCACCGCAGCGCTGATGCCCTTTGACGCCTGCCAACGCCTGCATTTATCGGCATTCCCGACGCCAGCGCTCACATCCACTCCGTCACCGCCATCGCCTGCATCCTGTTAATGCGGTGACTCCACGAACTCGCCGACTTTGCATCGTCACTGGCACCGACCTCTCACCACCGACGCAACCATCTTCCCCTATCCTGGACTCGACACATCTCCTCCTCGTGGACACGAAGCCTCGCCTCCCCCGTGGCAGTCAGGGAGCCGGCCACGACCTTGGCACCGGTGCCTCACCTCCACGACGCTGTGCATCGTCATAGACTTAGTTTCCAAGGTACTGTTTGTTTGAGGGGGGTCTGTGTGACTCCGTGCTCGATGCCGTGCTCCTCACGGTCAACGCCGTACTTTGGATTTATTGCTGTCACAACGTCGCAATAGCCTGAGGTGGAGCTATTTGTTTTCTACAACCTTTATTTTTGCAATAACTGTTCTAAAGTCATATTTTATTACCTGTATGTTGCATTTTTGTCGTTTTGGTCTTGTTGAGTTTAAATAAAGATACTTTATTTTTTTAAACTGGTGTGGTGTCCATTTGTGGTGTTATCACTGTATTACTGTGTGTTTTGAGTACAAATACTTTACACATTTCCTTTGAGATAAGCCTGTGTGCTTGAGCCAAGCTTCCTAGGGGCTCAGCAGGGGTTATCTAGAGTGCGTATTCCCCTTATCCTGAATAGAAGCAAGGGTGACTACTTGGACAAAGGTACCTACCTCTGCCAACTAAAGATCCCCATTTCTAACAATACCCAAAAATAAAAGCTTAGAAGATAACTCTGTTGCAACCATAGTTAAAAGACCTGCTGGGACACTTATGAGCTAGCCTATGGAAGCAAGAAAAACCCACAAATCGAATGAGTTAATTACCCAGGTCTCTTGAAACATTATAATCAATTTATTGGATATAAAACTCTTTCCTCTAACATTTTAACAACCTAATTATCTGAGAGTTCATGTCATTTAGGCATTGATTCATCATATACAAATAAATGTTTTCACTAACGCATGATAACTCAAAATTTGCAATTTTTTATTGTTTTCTCCTAATGTTTATGCCACGATCTGGGAATAAAATTCTAGCATATTTGTTTTGTTACCTTGAAAACTGTTTACAATTCCTTGCCATTTTATATCAGAGGATAAAACTGATTTAAAATTTTGGATGTGACAAATATGTGTTACAATACTCTGACAGTCAATGGGTTTATGTTTAGCAACACATTTATCTATTACTTCGGTATTGATAAAAATCGCATGACTATTACTTTGCCTCTCTTTGTCTTTGTTACCTTACCAGCTCGGTCTTTTTTTTTTACTGGCGTATCTTTCTGGCTACCATTGAAACTCTTATTAGCCACATTACTCGTTTTTTATTGTGTTCCCCCACGAGGATTATTTAAAATTGAGCACTACACATTTAATTCATTTAGTGGGTGGTTTATTTCAAAGAAGGTGAACTAATTGATCTAAGGCTGTCTTTTCCTTGAACATGCCTTTCGCATTTGAAAGACACCTTCTCTGAAAATGAGAAAAGGGGAATTAGTAGAGTCTTAACCTGGCCACAGGAAATTCTACAGCATATCCTAATAATCTAGATGGCCAGCAAGAGATATATACATAATTAGGTTTACAGAGCTGTTCAACTTTGTTTGTATGATCCCTCAGACACTTGTACCACACACTCTCACTTGTTTCATTCTTAAGCAAGACAGGCTGGTTATTAATTGCATTTCATTCACCACAAATAGAAGATAACAAAGAGGTTTGTGCTTGCTGTTAATAACAATTCCAAAATTCTTAGGAAAAATATTCTGTAGGAGCATTATGTAATTCAACATTGAAGAAGTGGCAGTAATGTTTTTAGTTACAGATTTACCCATAATACTACTGTATGTCGGTACTGTTTCCAGTATGTTACTATTTTACATACTACCTTACAATATACTTTTATCTGCCTCTTTATCAAAGGATGAATGTTAGCCTTCCGCAAAATCATTCAAAGATACATTTTCTAGGGTAGGACATGTCAACAAGATGGGGAAGATGAAAGTCTATCAGTTGAAAATGCCAAAGTTGGAGGAATTGAGTCAAAGCGATCAGCATTACCCGGATTAAATCTTTCATTTCGATCCAAAGATGTTTCTCTATCATTCATACCTACACAGGGGATGCACAGATGGATAGGCCTAAGGAAAGATTAAAGAGAGGTTTAAAAAAATAGTGCAATCAATCTTAAAAAATAAAAAAGAGGATGTATAAATTCAGGCCCTTTGCATGTTATCATGTAGGTGATGCGCATAGCGTTCTATGCACAATGATAGGTTGCTGACGATCCACGTCAGGCAGACAGCGTTAAGTAGGCAAGCAATTTAAATGACAGATTGCCGTGGGCGGTCACAGTGGGTGGTGGGAGGTGTTCCTCTGTCTCATTCAGGCATGGGTAAAGTGCCAAGTAAAAGCCTGCAGACCCAATGTGCCCCAAAAAATTTAAAAAGAGCAATTTTTCCACAATTAAAGTGGTGTGTGCAAAGTTGAAAAGAGGCTTGGAGTCCGGGGAGTAGGGTTACATAGATGAACAACTTGACCGACAGGAAGGGGGTGGGTGCAGTGGCGTAACAATAGCCCCTGCAGCCCCAGCAGTGCGGAGGGCAGAGCTCCTGGAGCCCCTTCTGGCACTGTGCACGGGTGGTGGGCCTCTGGCACTGTGCACGGGTGGTGGGCCTCTGGCCTGAGAGCTCCTAACTGGGTCCGGAGCATGGGGGCCCCCTCCATGTACTTTGCAGGGGGTGCCCCCTCAGGTTTCGGTGCGCCACTTGCTGGGTGGTCACAGTGGTTGCAAGGAAGTGTTCCTAGACACACTGAGGCACTGCCGTGAGTGCCCAGTGAAAGCCAGCAGACTAGGCCCAGATTAAATTTCCATTACAACGATATAACCTTGTTTAATTTTGCAAAATTCCAGAAATTCTAGAAATTTCACATGCACCATTCATGCCAAAAACCTAGCGCGAGTGCATGGGAACAAAGTTAAAGACCAGAACAGGAGCAGCTGCTATTTGCGGCGCTTGCGTTTTTTGTATGAAATGTATCCTTGCGTCAAAAATGGATGCAAGGACATATTTCACACTAAAATATAGTTTGAAATGCTGATTTGTAATTTTTGTAATTATGTATAATTTCACCTGTTTTTCCCCAAATTTCATGTAATTGACATATTTAAATTCCACACATTTCGCACATCCTTACCCCAGAACCAATGAGCCAAAGACAAAGTTTAAAATCCCTCAGTATAAAAATGCCCTGTGCATTTTCCTTCCTCTTCATGTTTCTCCATTCTTGCAGTCTGCCACCTTCTGGTCTGACACAAGGGTAAAATCCTAATCTCTTCGTTCTTGTTAAGGCACTTCAGTATGGTCATTTCTGCATTTTCTGCACAGTGGCGCATTATGGTGCTCTCCAGTGGTGGAGCACACTACACCTTCTCTTCTGGCTTTTCTCCCTACTTTCATTCATGTCTAATATTGCTCTACTCCAAACAGCCATTCATTCACTTTATCCGGCCATCCTACACATGTGCTTAGATCCAGTGCCCAATCATGTTTCTCCACATTAGTTGACCATCTTCCAACATCCTGCCATTCTTTCTCTCTAGTAATCATCTCCATTTCCTCTCTATGACATTTGTCCAGGTTAGATCAATTATTATGTTTTCATGAAAATGTTTGTACACACGTATTTTATTTGTAGAGTCTGCCTCTTGGTCTTTGTCCTTTTCTCTTCATGCATGTTTTCTTTCCTCCTTCTTGGCCTCTATCTTGGAGGAGCATCCTCAATTCCAAGATCTGTGCTTACTATCTCTCATTTGTTAATTATGGCTTGCTTGTAAATTTCCTTGCCTATTGCATCTTGCTTTGCGCCTTTCAATGACATTTTTATCTTGGCTCCACTCACGCCTTCTTGTCTTATAAGTTCCCTGAGATCTACTTTTTGTGGTCTTTCGACCCAGTTTGTGCTTGCAGTGTCTTTGGCTTAGCTGTAGCTTGGCTTCCATTTTGCATGATGTTTCCCCGACTGGATACCTTTTGTCTTGTGTTCCTTAGATTGGATTCCTTTAGATGCGGTGCTCTAGTCTGGATGCTTGCTTGGTGCTGTTGGCTACTGTTTCCAGTCTCCTTTGGAAGTCTTGCCTCGGACTGCAGAATAAAGAGGATACCAGTAGGTTATTTGAAGCTGTGACTAGTTTGAGACTGTGCCTCCCTGTGACACACCTTCTTCCCTTCAATTTGACCACTTCCCATAGGCGCGAGAAGTAAAGGGTTGCGAGGGGCGGGGAGAGTGGTGTAGCACCCTCAAAATAAAAATGCTGTAGGTCAGAAGGTGAATGAACAATGAAGATGCCTTTAAAGATGCATTTGTAATGCGTTCAAAGGCAGGGGACTAATGTCAGGCTATGTCTTCTGACAAATTGCTGCTTATCCTTTTAAAAGGGATATTGGTGTTTACTTTTCTTTCTCTGGCTGCAAAGTGAGGGGAGTTTGTATAGTGAACTATGTGACAATTTTGCTAGGGTACTGGGAGGGCGAAAGGAAAGTCTGTAGGATGCCATTGTTTTCTACAGCACAACAAGATTTAAATATTTGTAAATGAACTGTTCAACTATTTAAAAATGTATCAGAAACAAGGAAAACATAAATGAGGCATATTGATAATTCTAATGTGTGATAGAAAAAGATTTTAGTAGGCTCTAAACAGATCAAGACACTTTACTTGGTGATGCTCAAATGAGAAATATTTTTTAAAACCTGTTTTCCACAAACCATTTGTGCGTTATATAGTCTCATCTTTAAAACTGCATGTCTGTGCAAATTTACTGGAAATTATCCTACCCTATATGACCGTGCGCTACCACACAATGCTTTAGAAATATATTGGTAACAGTGTGCTCCAAAATGCTTAGGCCAGACAAATACCACACACCCTTACCACTCTCCCTCTGAATGGGCGTGGCTCATCTGCTACACTTGTTCTTTGTGTGACGCTTGGATTTTTCACAATCCTATAACCTATGTGATGTAACATTGATGGCAGCGCCCCACCTCTGAAAATTGTTCCAGCACCACTGTTGCTTCCCCATCTTCTGTTCGGACTCTTCCACATGAGAACTTCCTTGTGTGTGTATACCTCCTTTGCTGGCTTGATGTTTCTTCACTTTTGATGTATGAGCCTCTCGTAGACATGCAGTGATATTATTATGTGTTGTGCACTTTCCATCGTTTATTGCTGCTCCCTTAGTATATAGGATATATTGGTGCATTCAAATTTAGGTATTGGTATCCTTTACCACTGCATTTATTTGTGGGCAAAATATTACACCTGAGTCAAATATTATGCCCATATTGTTTACATACAGTTTTGGGACTGGGATTGGTCTGAAGGTTGTTGGATATAAGAAAATAATAATCTTTTCATTTGTGCCTTTCAGTTTCATAATCTAAATGTTGACATCACCAAATGTTTTCCACCTTTTTCAATTACCGAAAAAGTACAAGCACTAAGACAATGTCAAGGCTGTGACAAAAAACAAGTTGCAAAATGCTACTGATAAAGAGCCATACATCCTGGTTTTTCTCATCTTGCCACACCAATAATGTAAGAAACAAAAACATCGTAGTTTTATAATAAATTATAGAGGTATAGTAATTACTGCAGAACTTAAATATCAGGTTTGATGTCAGATTATGGAAGGGGCCTCCATGACCATCTCATGCAAATTACAGCATTTTACTTCCCACTTTCTCTAACTGGTTGTAGTTCTTGTGCGGGATTGAGGTCGTTTAGATTACACCCACCCTTGAGATTTCTTCATTTTTTGTTTCTTCATGCTGTGGTTCTCAGATATGAATCTTGCATGGGGAAGGTGCAGCATCATCTCTCAGCCAGGTCTCTCCACTGACGTGTAGTTCTGGAATAGCAGTTCTTGCTGATGGAGCATACAGTGGTGAGTGTGAACAAGAGGGCCTGTTCAAAGGTTTGAGTATTAAGTGAAAGATGACTTCGAGACTGGTGGACATAGGCAGGAATATTGTAAGGAGAAGGCCAGGAGAGGTAAGATAGGTCGACTCAGATTCAGCCGCAAGGAGTGATAGGAGTGAATTAACAGGGCTGGGGTGTTGAAGCAAGATAGTGGGTTGCAGGCATCTCCAGAAGGGAGAACTTGAAAAGGAAGGAGGAGGGACAGATGAAGATGGAAAGGGGGTAGCATCTGAGGAAGGGGTGGTGTACTGGATTGGCATGGTTAATAGATTAGCGAATGCGATAAATCCAGAGAGGTAGAAAGAGTAGAAAGACGTGGCTAGCGAGAGCTCTCCTGAGCGAAGTGCTTATACTCGAGATGTGAGTGAGATAAGAAGAAGGAAATGTGTAATCTAGGCCCTTGATTGCAGAGACTAGTAGGCTGAGGTAGAGGAGAGCTGACAGGAATACATAGGTGGAGGGAAAGAGGAGGGTGTGAAATGTGGAGGCATTCAGATGGACTTGTGGTGATTTCCAGACTATCTTGGCCACAGCTGGTAGTTTTTATTGCCCCCCCCCCAGACAGTGAAGGTATACCATTTACCATTTGAAGCAAGGAAATGGAAAGGTCTCTCATGTACCTCTGTCAACTTACCTGTAATGAATCTATGTTAGGAACAGACAAGTCATCCAGAGACAACAGATATACTTTGCTGGGTTCCCTTTGTCCTTTCCATGGAGCCAGCAGGCAACCAAGACTTCTGGACTATGGTTATTGGAGACTTTCATTTATAGCCAAACTGGTACTGAACAGAATGATAGCAAATACTAGGAATTATCATATATAATGTCAGTTGTGGAAACCAGCAATCACATACCTACTTGCCAATCGTATGCCACTTTCAGCTCACACAATCCAATCTGTGGAAAGCTGGTTAGGGGTATCGGCCAGTGTGCCATTGGAGCCATAACTCTCTGATTGAAAGATTGCTCCATCTGTCTTAAACACATAATGGTGTTCTATATGTAGTGATTTTGCTTCAGGACCATGAAGATGGGACCTTGCACAGTGTGAAGCATCGTATGGGAATTTGTACAGTCCTATATATGTGTGTGCATCTATAAAAGAGCACAATACCACATCAGACATATGGATACATACATGAAAAACAAACTATCAAAATAAATAAAAAATAAGCAACACACAGTTAAATGTTATATCCATAATGCAAGCAAAGCAGTCAGCAATTGGGGCCTATACGCCACAGATGAATAGTGGACAGTAATACACAATAATGTGCATACACTCAAAATAGATGACAACATGTGTAAGAGGACATTTGCTGATGAAAGGTGATTAATACTGTGGGTAGACTTGTAGAAAAACACAAAAGCAGTAGTAGTAGTAGTGGGAGGTTTCATAATGGCATTGGGTGCAACTGTGTGTAGCCTATTTAGAGACAAGTGTAAGGGTTTAGGAGGAGAGCAACGCACAGTTTGGATTGAAGGCAAAGTACTGAAGAAGGGAACCTATGTAGAATGCCTGAGGCTTCTGGGTGCTGCGAGACATGGTGTTGAAAGTAGGTTACAGGAGCGCATGAGTTAAAATCATTAGAAGTGGATGGCTATGTTTGGATGCAACATATACTACAGAAAAGACCATATATGTAATAGTATTTATAGAGCACACTTTCACCGACGTATTTTGGCACTGAGAAAAGCATGATGGTGGACTGACCTTAAACAGGGAGGACTGCAGAATAAATTAAATTACTAGACTTTTGTGGCCGCCCACAGGCAGCGTAAGTGCAGCATAAGGAGACATGGCTGCCAGTTTACAGCAGAGTTAGTAAGTCTAAGATATTCAGCCAGGAGCATAGTTGTTTTGAGTAAGGGTTACATACAGACTACAGCCAATCAGCCTATAGGGTCCACCAAGGAGCAGCATAGATGTGACTTAGTGAGGTACCATTGCTAAACATAAATTGAGTTATCCAATTAATATACAACCGTTTTTTCTGAGTTTTCTTTATGTGTAGAGTTACCCAATTAGTCTCTGGGGTCCACAATGAACAGGTAGGTGAAAACAAGTAAGGTTCTTCTCCCTAAAATCATAAGCAGGTAACCCATCTAGGTGCAACAATGAAGAGTTTACTCAATCAAACCATGGTGTCCACGCAGGAGCAGCATTCTTGTGATCATGGAGGAGATGTGGCTATGGATTTAGGCTGTACAGCAAGGGCAGTTTTAAATTTAAATCCTCTACAGAATACATAGGGCATCATACCGTCTTACAACATTTAGGGACAGAAATGAGTTAAGTGTATAATGCTATTACAATCACACAATTAAATAAAAAGAAAGCAAGGGAAGAATACTTTATGGAAATAAACAGAAACATAAGCTGATTTTTAGAATTGATGTTATGCTAACTTTTTTTTTCAAGAATCTTTTTATTTCATTTTCAAACAACAGAGTTAGAACAGCAAGTACATTGCATTAAAAATGTTGTGTGCTACCTCTGGGGTGAGACCCCCTACACGTGAGGCATGTAAAGCATCATGACTTCAAAAAATTGAGTAGAGCACCCACCTTAACTGCAGTTTTTCACTGTATTAGGGGGAATCCCTCGTTGTGGTCACCGTCATCTAAGTCAGAGTTAGTTTTCAAACCTCTGTGGGAGCGCCATCCGGCCCAGACCCGCTCCCATTTGCATGGACAGTCCCTGCCCAGATAGATCGACTTTTCATTTGCCATACACCAGTTCAAATCTCGTTCCCACCCCACCACTGTTGAAGCCTCTCTAGCACACCATGGACATGCAAGTTGCGCTTGGCCACCACAAGATCCAGCGAGAGCCACAATTTGCTATATCTTGGCAGTGGATCGTCTCCTCATATGTGTAGAAGGCATATCTTTGCCATGTCCGGGGGTGCCATTCCCATGACCTCCCCCATGATCCTCTGCAACTCTGGCCAATAGGTTTTCACAGCCGGACAAGAACACAGAGTATGGAAGAAAGTGCCCCTCTCCCCACAACCCCAAAAGCAGAGATCCGTCCGGCAGCGGCCCATGGCCAGGACCGCATTTAGGGAGTAATATGAACGATGTAGGATACGTAGGTGGACCAGGCAAAACCCTGTATTAATGGCCACCTCCCGAAAGGTTCCCAGCACCTCCTCCCACTCCCTGTCCTCACATTCTCCAATGTCTCCTTCCCATTTAGTTCTAAGTGTGCTGAGAATGTTTGGTGTATTATTGAGCAATTTCTTGTAAATGAGCAAGACAGTTTTTTTGGGTAACGCCTCCGAGAGGACTCTGTCCTATAGCTGCGAGGATTCCGGGATGGAGGTGCGATTAGGGATGTGCGCTCTGAGGGCATGGCAAAGTTGCATATATCAGAAGCCCTCAGTGGGGCTAAATCATTCTGGGCCTGCATTTCCACCCAGGTAAGCATGTTTCCATCCCTCCACACATCGCCCACCGTGGATATGCCTATGAGGTTCCATTACCTGAAGCCCTGTAACCTGCGCACTTGACTAAGGGAATCGCTGCACCACAGTGGGGTCATTTCAGTGGGCCTCTCCCTCCAACCCAGGAATGACGTGGCCGTCCTCCACACCCGGGCCATGGTGAGCATCTGGGGTAGAAACTGTTAGCATCATGCGAACCATAGAGCTCCCCGGGAATCCCCAGTTCCCCATCGAAAACCTCTCCAACTTGAAGGCGGGATCATCCCAGGAGGCAAATGCCCAATCACGTGCCACCGCCAGTTGTGTCGCCCAATAATATTTCCTGATGTCAGGGATACCGATGCCCCACATCCTACACTGCCCGCATCAACTTGGGGAGGGCTATGCGTGGCGGGGCTGTATTCCACCGATTGCCGACAGAGAAAGGATTCTGTTTTGCGAGAAAAAAAATTAGGGAAGTCGTGAGGGGTGTTTTGCAGTGCATAAAGGGCAGTGTCATCATCTTGAACATCGCAGCGCAGAGTGGCAGAGCCCTCCAGTGTTGGACATCCTATGCGAAACGCTCCAGGATGGGAACCAGGTTGAGTCAATAGAAAAGGTGGGGGTCCATAGTGACAAGGATCCCTAAATATTTAAAGCTCCCAGTGGGCAAGGGGAGACGGATGTCCCTGGGCAGCACTGGCATAGGACACGTTATCAGATGCATAAGGGACTTGTCCCAATTGATGGTATACCTGGAGTGTCGGCCAAAGATCCGCAAAATGTGGGTCAGTCGGGTGAATGTCGCGGGGATTCGTTACATAGAAGAGGATGTCATCAGCGCATAGAGATATACGCTCCTCCCACGGTACCCCCAGCTAATACCCTGTACCAGCGTGTCTTGCCAGACCCACATCACCAGCGGCTCCAGGGCAAGGGGCAATATCAGTGGGGAAAGTGGGCACCCCTGTCTAGTCCCCCTGCCTAATATGAAGATGCAGGATATGTTGCCACTGACCTTGACATGGGCTACCGGGTCCCTGTACAGTAGACACAACCAACCCATGAAACTTGGACCAATCCCCATCCGTTCAAGCACCCCAAACATGTAGGTCCATTCCAAAGTGTCGAACGCCATAGAGGCATCCATAGATAGTACCATTGTGGATATATCCACGTTTCTTGAACCTGCCATGACCCCATAGAGTCTTTGAAGATTCAGACGTGTCCCTCTGTTTGGCATGAAGCCAGGCTGGTCTGGATGGACCAGGGAAGTGATCACCTGTTGGAGCCGATTGGCCAGAAGCTTGGCAAGAAGTTTTATCTCAACATTGAGGAGGGAAATGGGTTAAAGCGCTCCGGTGGTTTCCCGGTCTTATGTATTACAACTATTGTAGCAAGGCGCTGGTCCTCGGGGAGTACGCCCACCTCTCGTGCCTCCCTCCACATTTTTATTATTTGAGGTTCTAACTTGGAGGCAAGATTTTTATAGAGTTCAATAGGGAGGCCGTTAAGCCCCATTGCCTTACCCAAGCTCAATGATCTCAGTACCTGGCTAACTTCTTGCGGATCTATGCCCGCATCCAAGAAGTTTCGGTGGTCTTCTGCAAGTGTGGGAAGTTTAATGGCCCTCAAGAAGTCCCCAATGTCCGAGGGCGTGCAGTTTGTTTTGGGAGAGTAAAGGTCTTCGTATTATTTTCAAATGTGACAGCTATACCCTCAGGATCTGAGATTATGTCACCCGAGCCAGTGTTGATGTGTGAGACCCATCCCCTTGTTTGGTCCTGCTTCTACAGCCATGCCAGCAGCCTGCCCATTTTATTGCTCACTTTGTAGAGCCGCCGTGTGGGAGGCCCTTGCCCTGTCCTCAATCAAGTCCCTGTATTCCTTCTGTTTGAGGCGGAGGGCATGCAAGTTCTCCTCACTCGTCCCCTGCCACCCCAGATGCTTCAGGGCCATCATTTCATTCTCCAACACCAGGAGTTGTGCCTCCCTGTCCCTTTTCCGTCCCACTATCAGGGAGTACGCTCGGCCCCGGACGACTGCCTTATATGCCTCCCACAGAGTTAAGTAAGAATCAACCGACCCCTCATTGAGCTCGAAATATGTGGCAGTGGCTTGGACCAGGTCACTGACTAATTTGGCATCATTCAGGGGCCAGGCACTAATAGGTCATGGGCCATGTGGTGTGTTGGAATGCCCCCACACCGCCAGACACACCGGCGAGTGATCCAAAATCCCTCTGGCTAAGTGGCGGACCTCGGCCACTCACGCCAAGTGAGTGCATTGAGTAAATATGTAGTGCAGTCTGGAGGGGCTGTGGTGGATCTCCGATGGAAAGATGTATTGACGCTCTACTGGGTGTCGCATATACCAAATGTCGGCCATACCCAGTGAAGTGATGAAGTCGGCCAGCGTGGGGTCCCAGTGGGCGGCCCGAGCCCGGGAATATCTATCCAGATCGGGTGAGAGGAGGGCATTGAAGTCCCCCTCCCCCACGGAGCAAGACACCCTCTGGCAACAGGAGCAAAAGCTCACTTAGACCCGGCAGTGTAAGACAATGATGTCGGGGCGGGACATAAGCTGAACATAGGTTGATTGGGATCCCTTCCCAGGTGCCTGACTGGGCCACGTAATTGCCCTGGGGGTCATTCCATGACCTATGCGGGATATAGGGAGTTGAACTCTTGATAAGGATGCCGACCCCCGTGAGTCAGCTGTGTAGCCAGAGTGAGCCACCATGGTGTAGCACCCTCTGGACATGACTTTGCAAGTATTGCCTAGGAGGTATGCTTCCTGCAGCAGCACCACATCGGGGGAGTGTTCCCGAATGAATTGATGGACCATTCCCTGCTTGATCTTATTACCGAGGCCGTTTACATTCCACGACAGTACCGTTAAACATGCTCGGGAACTAGGGGGTCAATGACATAGTGTTTGTAGAGATTCAAGGCATGCACCCCCCACATTTGAAGGAGGCCCTAGTTGTCGACATCAAACAATTGACTGTTGCTGCTCTGTAACACAACCATAACTACCCAGTGTGAATTAAAGAACCACCCTCCCTGCTACCGTGCCCGGTGGAGACTGAACTGCTCACTCAACCCCAAATGGCAAGGCGCCTGTCACCCCTGAATAAAAGAAACATGTTAGGTAACTTACAACAGGGGGTGAAGGTGGCCGAGACGGCCCAGTGCAACCATAACCCCCAAGATGTCTCCATGTGGAGGGAGCTTTCCCCCATGCCCCGCAGGATCCATTAGAACATAGTCACAGTTTGTTGAGCCTCAGTCTTGGATATCACTGTCCCCGCAGGCTGGCCCGTCCCCCGGGAACCCAACCTTCCCCGCACATTGCAGGATACCGCAGAGGACAGTCATAGTTCATTGAGCTGTATTGACTGCTGCTAGTGAACCTGCAGGCCTGCTCGACGTGCCTCAGGGACCAGGCACCGACGCGGCCCGGTCTGACTGCTCCTCCTCATACTCCGGGCTCTCCCCGCCGTGCAGAGTTGAGTGGTCATCAGGAGGCACCCCCATCCGCCGTTACGTTTTGGCTGCTGGTTCCTTTGTTTCTTGCCACTCCCTGCAGTGCCCCAGCCCTCCAGCCCCTCCCTCACTGCCTCACGAGAGTAAAACAAAAACACTTTTTCCCCTCGGCTATTACCCTAAGCTAGGCCAGGAAAAGTATCATGTACTTGATGTCAGGGTTCCAAAGCTCTCTCTTGACATCCATGGAGCTCCTCTGCAGCTGTTGGACCCCGAGGGTAAAGTCAGGGTGGAGGCTGATCGTTGCCCCCGCGAAGTTCAGGTCTGGAGTGCGCCTTGCAACTTGCAAAATTTCATCCCTACCTCTATGATTGAATATGCGCGCAATGATAGTGGGAGGGGACATCACCGGCCTGGGGGCAGTCATTGGCACTCTGTGCGCTCTCTCAACAGAGACAAATTTTGATAGGCCCCTGGATTGAAGCACAGTAGTGATGAAGTTTTCAACAAGAAGGTCTGTGCATGGTTTCTACGCTCTCTCCAGAACCCCACCAGGCGGAAATTGTTTCGTCTGGATCTTCCTTCCATGTCCTCCAGACGTGCCTGCATGCTGCATTGTCATTAAGTAGGGAGGTGACCTGTTTCTGGAGCTGTGCAGTGGCCTCGCTGTTCTCCGTGACTGTCTGTCTCGTGTCTTGTTGGCGGTCTTTTTCTTTGTTGAGCTCTGCCCTCATCAGCGACATCTCCGCCACCACAGAATCCAGTTTTAGTTCTAGAGTGCCCTTGATGCTTTGGATGGCTGCATGATCTGCCAAAGCGAAGGCTCTTAGGCCTCTTCGTCAGGCCGTTGCTCACCCACAGTGGCCCCGCGGTCTCTGTGTATGGGTGCAGGGAGGGCATAGTGCTCCATTTTGCTTTGTTGCATTTTCTTCCCCTCTTTGCCTTCTGCCATGGTGGATGGATGTGTCTTCGAGGCCGCCTGCAAGGGCCCAAAACCACTCCACGATGCCACTCACTGCTGCCTGCCGGGCTGGGGATCCAGGGAGTGAAGAGGGAGGGCATGTGACCACGCGCCCCCACCTATGGGTCCCCCCAGCACAGACTGTCGGCGTGGCTGCTTTGTGAGTGGGCCCCCAGGCCTTCCTGCCAGTTGCTGGGCCCCACACGAATCTGTCCTGAAGGTGGAACGGTGCCAGATCCGCCTGGGATACTGGGTCTCGAGGAGTATGTAGGCCCAGCCCTGGACCTGATGTTGCAGGGAAGGGGGGGCCTGGACATCCTCACTCGCGGCCACGCCCTGCTGCCACTCCGTGCTGGATTACTGCCCCTCTGCCTCTCACCTCAGGCGGCCTCCGCACCGCTCACTCTCGATGGCGCCATTCCCACGGGGCTCCCCCAAGGCTGGCAGCTCATACTCTTCTCTGCCTGGCCGACCACGGGAGATGCCGCACTTCAGCAGAGCTGGAAAGGCGGGCAGTCCCCAGAGATGGATGCGCCTGCACCTCGCAGGATCTCCTGCCGCTCAGAATGCGGCAACCGTCCCCTTGATTTTAGGCGCAGGCCGGCACCGTCTGCCGCCCTCCATCACCGCCGCAGCCCAGGCCAATCCCAGAAGGCTGTTCAGGCATGGCAGGCCGTGTCTCCAGGCCTCCAATGCCACCCGATCCAGGTGCAGTCCGGCCAGTCGCACGGATTCACTCGTGAGCGGGCCCTCCACGTGGGCCAGCCATTCCAGCACTCAGAGATGGGTCCCCCTACCAAATGGAAAACGGATGTTTTTGGATGGCAGTGGGGGAAGGCAACGCGGGCCCGAGAGCCCTCTAAAGATGCATCCGCCATGTTTGGCTGCTGGCCACACCCCAATGTTATGCTAGCTTAAGCGAATAAGGGCCTGATTTAGAGTTTAGTCGACGGGTTACTCCACCACAAATGTCATGGAGTACCATGTCCACCTAACTGACTCTGTATGGCAGTCTTGAGTTGGACAGGCTATTATGTTTCTAACAGCAGTAAACCGATGGATGTGTCATCAGAATTCCTACACCGATGGGCCGACAAAGTTGCGGTCATCAATGAAGGTGCATCAGGTTGTCTGCCCTATCTAGAGCAGAGTGCCTGCTGTACTTTATTTTGAGTTCAGGACTGCCAGCGAAACCCAGACAGCCCAAAGTGAAAAAAAATGTAAAATAACCCCCTTACCCTGGGAGAAAACCCCCAGGGTGTCAAGGTCATTAGTTGTTTGTTTTTTAAAAACAAATTCCTGCTTTGGGAATTTGTTTTTGAAAAACAAAAAGGTTGTACTGAGCGACTGCCTAAAACATGCCGGCTGCTCAGAAAACTTTCAGTGCCTTCAGCGTAACCCCATGCTGTTAGTGCCTCTGAAAGAACAGAGTTCTCCATGGGGCTGGCAGGGAACTTAAAATATGTTGGCCGGTAGTCTATTCAGGGTGGCGAAGGTACCTGTCATCTGGTTGCATTATTTAATTATGTAATATTTTAATACCCTATTTTTATTTTTGCACTGGTTTGATAGAGTACCAGTGGTTGGCCATGTGAGGTGCTGTTCTTACTACTGTATTTTTAGTACCAACTTTTACTTTACTTGGATTTTGTGAATAAGCATAAAGTAATAAACGTACTCAAATGCGTAAATTACTCAAAAGTGTAAGTTACCTTTGTAAATCACAACTTATTCACAAACGTAACCTATACTTTTGACATTAAGTTTTAAATTCAAAATAGGGTGTTACAGTATTTCATAATTTAATAATAAATGTGTATTATTTGCCCACATTTTCAACAATGAAATTATATTTATTAATATTTTTATCTATTGTAAGTAATGTAATTTAATTGAACATTATTTCCTACAGGTTTTATTTTCCTTCCCTACCTCCCTCATTTTCTAAGGGAAGCTATTGCAGCACCAGTGGTTGGCCATGTGTGGTGCTGGACTTGCTACTGTATTTGTTTTGTTTTTAGTAGTATCTTACATTTGGATTTTGTGAATAAGAGAAAAAAATAAACTTAAAAGTGTAAATTACTCAAAAGAGTAAGTTACCTTTGTGAATCAGGCCCTTTAAGTATTTGATGTCTGGTGAAAGAAAACACTGTGGAAGAAGTCAAATGAACAGGGGCACGCTTTGCCACAGCCATAGGTAAGTAGTGCAATCGCCAACTTTTTAAAATTCCCCCAAACAAATTTGCTTGGGCATAGCAAGCCTCAGAAGACCTCTGTTGCTGGAGCTCACAGACCAACATAAATCTGAGGTTTATGGGTAAGCCCCTACTGCAGGCCTTTAATCCTAATGCAGGGTGCACTATATCCTATGTGTAGGCACTTCAGCATGAGCAGATATGCCCCTAAAATGTCCAGTCTATTCTGTGATGTTGTAAGTGACCAGGGAAGCCATAAAGAGTACATGGGCTGGATACTTGTCAACAAGAGTTTCCTAGCTCCATGATGGCTTCACTGATTTCTAAGATGTTTGGTGCCAAACATCTTGTCATAATAAATCCTCACTGATGCCAGTGATGGATGTATTAATAAATTCTCACAGGAGATCCTTTTATTGAGGGTCACCTGAAAACCTACCAAACCCTGGTGTGGTCTCTGACTTGTTTTCACCAGTCTGAAACCACCAGGCATGCTTCTTATCTTATGGGGTGAGAGCCAGTGCTCTCAGAGGACAGAGACAAAGCCTGCTCTGGGCGGAGGAACTTCACACCTCCTCCAGGACAGGATGGCTTTCCCGGGCGGGAAGCTTCAAAGGCAAAACCGCCTTTAAAATCCAACCCAGAAACATCCAGATAGTGGGTGAGGCTAAGCCCCCTATCGTGCTCCACTTTTGGTGGGAGGAAAGGCAGGAAAATTAGTTAGATTAGGAGGAGGGTCCCTCCATAACCTGCACCACCTTTATGGTGGGACAGACGAGGTGAACTCCTCTACTGAAATTCCACCGTCTTGGGATGGGGGAAAAAACAACCTGCTAGGGTAGTGCCCCTTCCCACAGAAAGTGGTCACTACAGGGTGGAAACACCCTAAATGTTGGCATCGTATTGGCTACTACCTATCTCCCCCTGTAACGCCCCTAAATTCAGTATTTAGGTGGCTCCCGAGACCTGCACATCAGATTCGATGGACAAGAGAAGACCAGGACAAGGAAGACCTGCTGCACGATAGCTAAAGCCCTGCTGCAGAAGAAAAGGGTGCCAATCACTGCCAGCAGCTCCAAGTACTAGACAGTTGCTCCTGTTGTGTCGTCCTGAAACCTGAAAGAACTCCAAGAACCCCGGAGCTCCTCCAGCCTTCAAGAAATCACAAAGAAGAAACTCCCTTGGAGTGAAGGTATCACACCCCTACAGACCATAGGCACCAATCCAGTAAAGTCTGGTTTGTCGACTGGCTGCTCTTCAATGACCTTGATGCAGCACCAAAGCAAGAAAATGTACAACAGCTCAGGAGTGTCAGATCTGCCTCACCACCAAGTTTGGAGGCACCAGGACCTACCGGAGCCATGGCGTACCAATGCCTGGGCACCAGACCCCTAACAGTAATCACTGAGAAGAGGAGTCCACTCCGGACTCCCAAAGCACCAGAAGCAAACACCCATCCAGGGACATCAAGACACCTGAAACCCACTTCTTGAATGGCCAGCTATCCCAAGAAGGCCTCTCCAAGTTGCCTGCTCCAGACCGCGAGGACCTCAAGACGCATGATGCCCTTCTGACCTGCTGACCTGTCAACTTTGCGCACAGCCCCACTGGCCCGGTTTTCACATTGAATAGTTATTTGCGCACAATGCTTTTCTCTTTGTTTTAGATGTTGTAATTTTCCAGAAGTCTTCTGTTAGTTAGTGAATAGACACTTGTTTTGTATTTGACAACGGATTGTGAGTTCTCACCGGGAGAAGAGGAGGCAACATGAAGAATGAGTCATGAAAAGAACAGTCTGGACCACAGAATATCAAAGATATAACTTTCAGGGTCTCATGTCTTGAAGTCTATTGTACCAGTATGTGAAAATTGGGGGTTTGTCTATTGCCCAGGAGTTTTCTGAAATTCTATTGGAGAACTTAGGAGACAAATGAAAATAAAGTTGCAACATAGACTATTGTGTGTTCATATTAGTGCGTGTTCCTAGTGTAGAATAGGATTCTTTTTCCAACACTCTGGCTGTAGGGTTATCTTTGAGTTTCTTATACTTCTTTATATGACAGTTTATTTAGCCTATTGCTAGATTGTCTGCTGATTTATGACTGTGAATATTTTTCAGTCTGATATGCAAAGGCTTTATTCTTGCTCATTGATTCTCTCATCAGAATTCTTTATTGGGTATCTGAACTTATACCCTTTTCTCTTAAATTTCCAGCTTAATTTAGATTGGTGAAATTCCTTTATGGAACACGCCTGCTGCATTATAACAATAACTACTATTATTCTGACTAATGTATTATTTTACCTTATATTGAAATATCAATTATTGGACCATGCTCATTTCTAATATTAATGCCTAAAATAGTAATTCTTATTGAATAAAATTGAGATACCTGAGAAATTGAAAATAAAGCTTTAAACTCACACTAATGCTCTTTATTGATTTACTGAAAGTCTTTAATGATTTATTGCCATACGACCAGTGGCAGGTGTTATTTAATTATTGCACCTGGAGATTGAGATATAGATAACACAGCTCCCTCACTACGACAAAACTCAAGTTCTTTATCTGCCTGATCCAGATATCCCAGTATCCTTCCTAACTCTCTTCTCCTCAGTTGACCACTCCAACCTCTTTTGTATATCAACTCATATGAATGCCATTCCTGGAAGTGTACTGTTTCTGAGTAATCTTGCCTTGACAGAAGAGGAAGTTGAGCCTTATCTCTCAAGCTTCTCCAGCAGGGTTAGGATCCATGTTCCTCTCATAGCTCCCTAGTCACTAGGTACCTGGGCTAAGTGCACCCTGACAATAGTCCATGAAAGTACTAGCAACCTGACCTGACTTTCTACTCAGTATTTATCTTAGTTTTGCTGACATAAATCTTAATTCAAATGGTTGTTTTCAGGCCATTAATGTTATGTGTGTATCCCATTAGACTGACCAAGCCACAGAATGTATACTCTAAAGTCAACAGGAAGGAGAGTTAGGGCTGTGAGCTCCCAGTCAATGAAATCCAAAAGTAAGGTACAAGAGAACGATAGGTTTCCTCATTCAGCTAACTCTGAACCTGTTGGGCTAAACTCTTCTGAGGAAGAATGAAGTTAGCAATGGGCAGGGACTGTCCCTATACTTCATAAGCCCTACTTCACAAAAGCCTGGTCCACTTCAAAGGATATCAGGCCCCTACAATCTACATCCCTGTCTGGCAAACCCTCTTCATCCTCCAACTTGTGTATTATACATGCACATGGGATCCAAAATCTATGCCTGCCCCACACAGTAAAACACAACAGATACACTTCACATTGACCATAATCCACACATGCAGCATGTACAGTTCATACACACTCTCTATGCATGTTTTCTACGACCCACCCAAATCTCTTTACACTTTGACTGCCTCTCATAGCCCAGTTTAAAAATAGCTTATACACTGTGAGACTCTTTCGAAATTAAAAATATGGTAGTTTTCAAGGGTTAGAAATCATTTCCCTAGTAGTCCTTTTTTCTTGGCAGTTAATGAAAAAAATGGAAATAAAATTTATATAGCATCAAAATGCTCAGAGGAGAGCTTCTAGGTGCTAAATCCAATTACCTTTGGAGTTTCCAATGTTTCTTCACTCTTTTCCATCAATTTAATGTTTATCTGTCCCTAGTGGAAAACATACTTGATGCCCACAAGGTCAGCTATTGTTTGTATGCAAACAATACCCAGGGGCATATTTATGAGCCCCATGCGCTGCTGGAGTGTCTCTTTTTGGGACGCTCCAGCTGCGGAAACTACAAAATCATATCTAGAGGTCACGTAAAGCCACTTTGCGTGGCTTTGGAGTAAGGCAAGGCAGCACAAATCACTGCGTTGCCTTACTCTGAGCTCGGTAAGCATTCCATGGATGTTGGGGTGGGTGTTCCAACTCAACACCCATGGATTTTGACGCTTCCCCAGATTCACAAGACCATGTAAACCTGGGGAAGTGCCAAAACCTTACACCTTTATTTCTCATCGTTCAGTCCTCTTTCCATGTGTGCTGCAGTCTGCATTCTGCAGCACACATAGAAAGAGGAAACGCCTCTCATGATTGTTTTTGTGCAGGAAGGAGCAAAATTATCTGCTGCTGAGTTATAGACAAGGGGCCATAGTTGGAATATCTGGGCCAAGAGCACTACACTAGCTGCTTATCAAAGAGAGCTCTCACTTTCATACAAAAGTCCGTTTGTGACTAAGAGACAGGTTATCTTACTAGACTCTTTCAACCTTCCCATTCAGTACAGTGTCAGGGATTGCAAACCTTCTGATCTCCCCATGCACAAGGCTCCTCCCTCTGGATGCCCATCCTCGGTACCTAAGAATGGAAAAATAATGTCTAAAGTTGAGACAGTGTCTAAAGGCGCATCTATTTGGATTCTCATACAACCGAACTACAGAGACTGTACACAAACGTAATATCTAGCTCCCTGTTTGACTCATTCTCATGGCCATTT
This sequence comes from Calotriton arnoldi, assembly GCA_963921515.1. Classification (NCBI taxonomy): domain Eukaryota; kingdom Metazoa; phylum Chordata; class Amphibia; order Caudata; family Salamandridae; genus Calotriton; species Calotriton arnoldi. The sequence continues at coordinate 187,471 of CAWUFW010009717.1, read as the reverse complement.
ACAACTTTTTGGTAGTCACACGTCTAAGACTGACAGATTAACACACACTTATAGGCCTTTACACTGTTAAAGAGGTTAGACTTTGATTCCTGATCCCACCACTGTATATTTCTGAAAATGTACTTTGAACTGTTTAGAATAACATTATAAATAAATAGATTATTATTATTATAACTATCATCATCAGTACTAGTAGAATAATTATTCATATGAGCTCCAATTCTGCTTATTACTGCAAAGTAACCAGCAGTTTTCATATAAAGACAGTGCAGTTATTTGTATAATACTAATTTTAACATCTGTGAATTAATGATGTTTCTCCTCTTTCTTACTCTAACAGGCATACATCTTCACATACTTTGCTAGCCTGTGTCTCAAAGGTCTCATCAATATTTAAGAAGGAATTGGGGATCACCCATTTTCGGATTCTGGTATTATTTCTTTCAGTTGTTATCTTATTTTTTGTAGTCTTTATTGTGTATTTTCCATACCAGTTTTTCTTTAAGGTCATTAGATTTTCCCTTCTTTCTAATCCAGTGTCCAACACGGTTTTCGTAGAGATGCAAGTTGCATTTTATACCTTTTATAGTGTTCCTCACTGTTATTTTCGTGTAGTGATTAATATTAACAACAAAGATCTGCAACTAGTTTTCTGGGCCGTTAGAAAGGGTGGTTGGTGATCTTCAGGGGCGGTTTCTCCATAGGCGCGAAAATGGTGTTTCATTGAACATATACGATTATCTTTGTGCAAGTCAAATTAAATAACTATTTCTTTCATATAGTATTTAGGGGCATATTAGCAAGACCCACGTTAAAATTATCGCCGTTTTAGCGGCAGGAAACTGCAGGACATCTAACCTGTGCTTCTATTGGAATTCCATAACGCATATTAGCAAGCCCATTATCGCCGTTTTAGCGGCAGTTTCCTGCCGCTAAAACGGCGATAATTTAACGTGGGTCTTGCTAATATGCCCTTAGTTCGTTCACAGAGAAAATAAAGCTCTAGGGAATTGCACTTTTAATTAGCTCCTCAGTGTCAATATTAAAATTACAAAGTACAGCGTAAAATAGTTTTGCATTACAACCACACATTTTTTATAAAACATGTTGCAATGTTATGTATTTGTCATGTGTTTTGTGGAATCAATACGCATGTTGAAATTAGCAAATGTATGAACACAACATATGTGCTAATTAAAGCAAAGTGCAGGTGTATGCGTTAATTGAAATTTCACTACAGGTACCTGATAGCCCTCGAATCCAAATACGATAAAAATATATTCATCTTGTCAGTGATTTTTGCCTTGCGTCTCTCTCCACTATTCTTCATTGCTGACGAAGCATCAAAACGTTCTCTTTCAGCTTTCAGGCGAGCATAAAGTACATCTTCTACCCACGTCAGCAAGCTCTCAAAAAAGCCAACACTAATAGTAATGAATTTATGACTTTGGCTGATGTGTGAAATTTTGAACGACCCAGCTGGAAAAAAGAGACTCATTTCTATTTCCTTTACACAGCATGTTCTCAGGGACTCGGAAGTGGGAAAGCATAAACTTGGAAAAAAACGGCGAGCGACTAAAATCCCCTGCTGAGAGGTTAGGCTCCCATAAAAGCCCCTTTGTCCGTAAAAAGAAGATGGTGGAGCGAGGGATTTTCGTGATCAGCCCTATCTTCCATCTTCCGGTAGTTGAAAGTACAGGCCAGGGTGCTATCTGCGTCACCGAACGCGTGAGAGAGAGAGAGTGAGAATGGCGCGGGATTAAGCAGCTCTTTCCCTTTTAAGGCTTTGTGCATGAGGGACAAACCCTTACACTTGTATCAATTTGTCAGCCTTTGTGAAGTAGAACACAGATAAGGGAGGGAACGTTCGACGCGAATGTGTTGAATGAAGCACTTAGCGTTGGCACGCAGATAACTGTGCGCTAAGCAGAGGGAAACCGCAGCGCTTTCCAAAAGATATGTAGAGCGCCGCTAAGGAAGTGAGCCTTGGCACTGCGCAGGCCAAATGCTGCTCATAACATTCTTTAAGGAAGCAACATGGTTCATAGGAATTTACATTCCTTACATTCCTTTAGGACAAAATGTCTCTTGTGTTTTTTTTTATCTGACCATTTCTTCCTAGAACGGTAGAGTTTCGGAAGCAGGGCACAAGTCCTATTAAAAGAAGTGGGGGACTGACCAAGTTAGACACTATGCAAGTGACATCATGATGCGTGCCATCACAGCACATGATGTCACAACGTAGCGCTATAAAAGAAATAAAAATAGTGCTATTTAAATTATTTGTGTAAATACTGGGACAGACCACCGCATCTGAGTCTTACAGTGTCTGTCTGCACTTATATACAGGGACAGAACAAAGGCAAAAGCATGCATCTCTTAAGTACCTGTGAAGAGATAGCAAGCTGTGTGCCTTTTTTTCCCTTTGTGGCATTTACATTTGTGTGAGGTTCCAGGCCTCCTCCAGTCAAGATATTCAAACAAAAGAAGGCCTGATGGCCCCTTAACTTCGGCCCGGCTGGAGGTAAAAAAAAAAACACCCCTCCCTGCCTGCAGGTTGCTGCTGGAAATGGAAAGTAGACAAGGTGCAGGAGCTGCTGAACGTGTCCCGGTGTCTTACACCAGGACAAGTTCAGCATATTTCTGTGGGGCCCAACTTCTTGGCAGGGGGGAGGGCGTCCACACTGTGAAAATAGTGGGTGGACGCCGTGTACCTGCGTGTACCCCCGACTCGTGCCCTGTTCGGAAGCAATGCATAAATGTAAAGTGAAGGATTACAGAGTTTAAAGGTGCAATGGCATCGTGGTGGTCATGGTGCAAGGCAGGATTGTTTTTGTACAGGAAGGGACATCTTCCTGCACAAAGAAACTTCTATGAGGCTTTTCTCTCTTTCAATGTGTTCTGCAGAATGCAGCACATGAAGAAAGAGTAAAAAAATTATATTGCCTTTCGTTAAGCCTCCCATAGGAAGGCAAAGCATTCTGACGCATTCCCAGGTCTACCATTCATGGTAAATCTGGGACTGTTCCAAAATCCATGGGTGAATGCGTCGGAACACCCACACTCCACCCATGGAACGTCTCCCTGGGGCAGAGTAACCCAAGGCAGCGACTTGCGCTGCCTTGCCTTATTCCAGATTTACCAAGCACCACAAGACAACGCAAGGTGGCCTTGCGTGGCTTGGTAAATATGACATAAATCTGACATTACTGTTGTGTTGCCCTTGCATTACCCGACTTGATGCAAGCGCAACACAACACTTTGATAAATCTTGCCCCTGATGTTTATGCAATAAGAGACTCTTTCTGTAGGAGTCCAGCATTTCTGGTGCCTCCTTAGGATAATTCTGTTCTACATGTCAGGGTGCATGTTTGAGTGAGTGTTGTGGAGCTCTGGGGATCCCCTCGGGTGACATGGTACTGACAGGGTACTGGCATCTGAGGCAGGTCTTGGTAAAACCTCTGGTATTTAGGGGCAAAGAAAAAGAAAAAGGTGATTTTGTGGTTGTGGCTCTTAGATTCTGGCACATAACTCTCTTATATGTGTCTAGCACTCTAATTTCTAAATGATTACCCACACCTCGATTCCAGAGCTGCCAACGTTCAAATTTGTTTTGCTGTGTGAGGAAGGGATGTGGGCATGAAGGGGCAGGGTCTGGTTGGAGAGACTTTGAGCCTATCAGCACATAGTATCTATGAAGGGAGTATGGGCGCCAAAGACAGGGTTCAGCTCACTGTCCCAGAAGACTCGCCCAAAGCAGGAGTTTGTACTTGTAAAACAAAAGACTAACAGCCGTGACACGTTCGGGTATTATTCTCTGGGTATGGGCATCATTTCTTTTATCCTGGTTGGGACTTCCAGGCTGTTTCTGACAGTCCCGAACAGAAAAAAGTACACAAAATATCCATCCAGGCACACATTCTGAGGCACTTACTCTGACAACCCCCTTGTCTGTTGGGCCATCAGTGTAATGATTTTGCTGGCGGAGCCAGCTGGGGCACCACCAGCAGAAACATGACAAGCATGCAGTCCATCCAACTCTGAACTGAGCGAGCAAACAGTTAGTTTGGCAGAGTACTCCATTATGTTTGCAGCAGTGGACCGTGTCTGTCAAACTTTAAATGAAGCTCTTGTTCCCATGGCCTTGTTAGTTCTAAGAAAAACATCTATCCCAAACTGAGGCACAATTGAGCAAGTGCAAAACTGGTGTTATATTGTTCGGTTTTCAAAGCAATGACTTGAAGTTTAGTGAAGGAGAATGCTACTTTAGTATCTCCATAAACCACAAATGATTGATTAGTTGTCCCTGGAATTTCAAATTATGTTTTTATTCTCCTTCAAGTCAGTTAGAGTTTGAGGTATTATTGAGCCCATGTACAATGGCTATATCCTTCGGATGTCTAGCAGTATCTGCATTTAACAACATTTTCATTCTAGATATCCAAATGTAAAGTTGTCAATCTCTGACTGTTTTCAAATTTGCTGAAGCAAACAGTAACAGTAAAACTGGGTGGCCTAGCCATATACATTTGGAGTTTTCAACAAATTTAGAGACATACCCACTAGTACACACCTTAATGGATCTGTGCTGTAAAGAGCGTTCATGGCTCATCTGACATTTCCACCAAATTTCATCTGCTGCAGCTTTAACCAGATGTATCCTAATCCTACACTATCAAAAGATTCTCCATATTAGTAGTCCGACGCACTTCAGATTTACTGCTTTCGGTTGAGTGAAGTGTAATGTTTCTTGTGGACTAATGATTTTTATAATAATTTTTATTGCCCAAGTTTTTGGTTAATATTTTATAGTCCATATATATCAACAGTGGTTCATAGCTGGCACATACTTGAAGATGTTTGCTCTCTTTAGATTATCACTTTGGTAACTTTAAAAGTAGATGGAAAGTATTAATGTTCTATGTTTCTTTCCATTGAAGACTTCGTTCAGTCTTTATGATAAGCTCCTATCAAAAGTTTGAGAAAACATATTGAAAAATCCATCATGACCTGGAAATTTACCAAGTACTTCAGAGTTTATAGAAGAAAGAATTTAATCTATTTGAATTTAACTGTCCATTTGTCTTTTCTACTCTAAGCCTGGGAACCGAAAGTTGGAAGAAAAGGTGGTCTGCCTTAATTTGATCAAAAAAGAGACATTAATATTTTTCTTAGTCATTGTCCTTATAGGATCTTCATCCGCATTAGGATTGATGTCCTCAATATTGTATAAAGTTCTGTTATTTTATTTCGAATATATATTTTCTCACAGTCTACGTTTCAGTGAACTTGTACTTTGTCCTATTCTATTTAGTCATAGCCTTATTTCAAAGGTCTAATGTGTAAACACAACAATATTTGGATTCTATCTTGGCATTAACTTGGAGCTGCTCACATGAAAGTGTATTAGAAAAAAGTTATAATTTGCAAGAACTAAAATCGTGGAATTTTATCATGGGATTTAGGTAATAGTTGTTCATGTGAAATCAGGTTACTCTCTACCCCTCAAATGGCGTACACATATGATCTCCTAAAATGTTTTGTAGAGTATTAGTTTCCATAGATTCCTCTTTATCTTGTAATCCTAGGAAACTTTAAAAATGTTTTAAAGTTTCACAATGTTTAGTGTGGATTTCAGATTAGTATTAGGCAGATAATTGTCTGTAGTTCTTGAGTACAGTAATGGCTTAGAAACCCCTGTGGTTCTTCTTTGGTACTGGCCATGGTCCCTTTCTTCCAGGATCAGGTATCCTTGCTTGCAAAAGTCAAGCACTTTTCTTTGTCCACATAAGCACATTATATTTGTCTTTTGTTTGAAGAACTGCTTTAGTGTGCGTAACAGCAAATTCTGAAATGTAAATGTAAAGGTAGGATGTATTGCAATCTTGATAAAATTAATGCTGAGGTCACTGCAATAGGTAGATGCTCTTTGTCACTTAATATATCTTCAGATTAATTGATTTGGTAATTGAGATTCAAAATTTGTTTATTGAATATGGGATTTTTTTCAAGTTAGATAATCCAATTGCATCTTACGGTTTTAGTCTTTGATGGGTTTAATGTGTAGCAAGATACTGCTCTGATATCCCCAGATATTTTATAAGTCCTGCTAGAAAATGGGTTCTGCCCATCAAATCCGCCCGGACTTTTTGCTTTTTGACTATCTTGTTTTTCACCTTTTTACTGTTAGTGAGCCTCATAACCGGTGACTCACCCAGGGGAAACTCATGGCAAATGGACTGCGAGTGTTTTACCACCAGTGTCTGCCTTTTAAGAGAAGGCTGCTGCGATACAGCAAGGGTAAGGGGCACTTGGCTGGTTACATGTTAACACGTGTGCACACGCATGTGCCCACATGTAAGGGCTGCGCATCGGAGAATCCTGTTGTGCGCATCCCGCTAACTGGCACAGGTTGTCTGGCACAGAGGGGACTCTGCAGGAATGGGTATTGACCTGGGGTAGGCCTCCTAATTTTAGTTTATACTAATAGGGACATTCAGTGTGGTTTAGTGTCTTGTCTGCAGTGACATTCCATTATACACCTATAGGGAGGGCTGCCTTAGAGTGCAGCTTTGCTTCCCTTTTGCCTACAGAGACCAGAGAAATATCGAATTAGAGCGTAACCTGTATGGGAAAATAAATTCTGCAAGTTCCAAAAAGATATCTGTATAGCTTATGGGTCATCCAGGAATGTCATATTTCTATGGTTCAGGTGAGGATCAGAAACCAGGCCTTTTGTCACCCTGCTGTGCTAAGTTAATCAAATTTTTCTCCAGCTGCAGGAACAAAGGCTTGCCCACACAATGGGAGCAATTAACAGTACTTGACTCAACTCCTAAGGAGGAAAGGGGTGGGGATGAAGGATCTGCATCAAAATACAATCAGCTGTCACACTGTGCCAGGGATGGGCCTGCCCAAGCCCACTAAATAAAGCTGGTCCCCTTGCACCACCTGAGGGCCAGTTGTGAGAAAGACTGGGCTTCTGCTCCAAGGAGGAGAGAGGCCCAGAGGAAACCCAGGAGAAAGGCTGGCACAGGGAGCCAGTGAAACCAGCTTCCTGCAATGTTTGTCACCTTTGAGGCCAGGAGGCTTAATGAAATGCCTCCAGGTGGCTAGGGCTTGCCACCAGGAGTAATACAAGCCCAAAAGCATGTGAAATGACCCAATGCCGTCAAGATATCAGCATGAGAAGGACTTTGACCGTTGACCCCCAGAGCAATCCCAGAGCGAGTGGAGCTCCGCTGTCCAGCTGATTTCAAGTTGAGGGGAGGGCCAGTGACCCTAGATCGCCAAAGGAAAAGTCCTCCAGTTTTTATGCTGTGAGGGGGCTTGCATGAGGCCCCCTCCCCAGAGTTCCGTGGACTCTCCCCCGGGCCAGCTTCACGATTGGGGGGCCCAGGACCCCTACTCCAGGCCCCCTATCCCTAGGCCCTGAGACAAAGAAGATGTAGGGGGAGCACTGCTGTGCTCCCCCCCACAGTAGTGGCTGGCCCTCCCCGCTCCCCGTGTCCGTGTACAGGGGCATTGGAACGCGCCGCAAGCACCAGCACCTTGCCCGCAGATGTGGGCAGAGCAGGAGGAACGTGCTGACTCCTGCAGTACAATGAAGTGAAGGAGTGATGCCCGCACGGGGACCATTGGGGGCATCTCTGGTGGCTCCCTTGTCTGCCCCCATCATAAGCAGAGTGTGGGGTGCCCGGGTGGGACCGGGCACCCCCAAAGAAAAGAAAAAGTGGTGTGGCTAGAAAGAACCAAAAAGAAACAAGGCACCGTCTCTCCACAGAGCAGCGAGAGAGCCGATCATTGATTATTCACGGCTACCGAGGAAGCGCCCCATAATGCCCTACAGGGCTTTACAAACTCAGCACGTTTGTCTCCTCTCGTGGTGACCCCAGGACGGTGGGACCACCACCAACGAAACCAAAAAGAGTGCAGGGGAGCTGCAGAGGCGTCACAGCTCCCCACATGGGCCCAAGGAAGTATTTTCAAAAGTGCTGACCCTAAGTTGAAAGGGTCACAGAAAGGGTGACTATTCCAGGATTTCTTACAACTTTTGAGAATTTCTATAATTGGAGCATAACGCTCTCTAGGAGCTAAGGCTATGTCTGCAGTTATTGTGGCCTGAAGGTGATTAATGAAAGAGTACACATTGTACAATGCCCTCTAGGGATGAAGTTTATGGTTACATGTGGTTTGTGATCAAAATGTGATGCCCTCTAGGGGCTATTTTTATAATTGCGTTTTCAATGCTGCAAATATTTTAAAAGAACACAGACCGATGAGAAATGCATATTTAATTTCTGTCAATACTTTATTGAAATAATGATGCTGACAGCAATTCATGATCAAAGTAAAGGTGCTTTATTATCATTAATAAGTGCAGTTTTGATCAAAATGTGATGCCCTCTAGGGGGCTGAATTTATAATTACGTTTTCAATGCTGCAAGTATTTCAAAAGAACACAGACCCATGAGAAATTATTTTCTGTCAGTGCATTATTTAAATAATTTGTGATCAAAGTACAGATGATTTATTAACATTAACAAGTGCATTCACACCTGGTTATAATAATTATTGCATTTACTTCTAAAATGATGATTTTTGACATGTGGTTTATTGCTGTTGGACCTTTGACCAGGCCAATTTATTTACCTGATGTGGTTGTTTGACCCCTTCAGCAATTCAAAGGTGATTACGCAATGTCCTGAAAAGGTACTTCCATCAGCCTTATGTATATTTGTGAATTACTGCATACTATTGAGTAGAATGGGCCTGATTCACAGAACTAACTTACGTCAAAAACGTAAAGTTAGTACTTTTTGGTATTCACAGAATACACTTACTCATTTTGGTATTCACAGAATGAACTTACTCATTTCGGTATTCACAGAAGTTAGGACTCCTAACTTAAGGACTCCTAAATGCCTTCTGTGAATACCGAAAGTCTTAAAGTTAGGATTTTTCTCAGTTTAGGAGTAGTAAAGTTAGGACTCCTAACTTTAGGACTCCTAAATGCCTTCTGTGAATACCGAAAGTCTTAAAGTTAGGATTTTTCTCAGTTTAGGAGTAGTAAAGTCCTAACTTTACTACTCCTAAACTGAGAAAAATCCTAACTTTAAGACTTTCGGTATTCACAGAAGGCATTTAGGAGTCCTAAAGTTAGGAGTCCTAACTTTACTACTCCTAAACTGAGAAAAATCCTAACTTTAAGACTTTCGGTATTCACAGAAGGCATTTAGGAGTCCTTAAGTTAGGACTACTAACTTCTGTGAATACCGAAATGAGTAAGTTCATTCTGTGAATACCAAAATGAGTAAGTGTATTCTGTGAATACCAAAAAGTACTAACTTTATGTTTTTTACGTAAGTTAGTTCTGTGAATCAGGCCCTGTGTGTGTAATAAATGTACTTTTTCTTCTCCAAATCAAAAGCACAGACTAGACAATCATTTATTGAGTGTTATTGTGTGCCAGTGAATGGAGATTACTAGCCCATACCACCTCTCTTGAGGAGGCCTTGGACTGCTCTGCTCCGCTACCCTAAAAGAGTCAGGTGCTAAAGTGGGGTGCTTGGTTCCCCGTGGAGGGCAAATGTGGAACCATTACTTGTTTACGCTACATAACTAATGGCCCATTTTGTTACATTTCCTAATAGATTTAGCTCAACTAGTGTTAAAATGTGTTGGTATTCATCAGACGGCAGTACATTACTCAGCTACTTATGAGTGTAGAAGTAGATTATTTGTCTGCTGACCTCAAGTCATATTACAAAAATATAATAATTCAATATAAAATAGTCTCCAATCTTCAAATGTATTTTCAGCCTTTTTAAAATTCATATAGACCATGCATGCAATTAAATCAAATCATATTTTTTAAATAGTCCACAGTTTACAGTGCCTTATATTGTAATGCAATGACCTCAATATCATTGCCATTTGAAGACAATTTAATACCATGATCAATGTGCCCCACAACTTTAAGTTTAGAGGAAAGACCCATTCCATTATTGGCGAAGAATTCTAAGAATTTCTCAACACAGACAGATGCACACACTCACACAAACACCAATCAGATGCTATCTAGAATACAGCCCTATAATAGTTCTAGTGGCATCCTGTGAAACACCTTTATGCTACAAAATGACATTACATTAATCATTCCCTCTATAGCTATGTGAAATGATGGATGGTCTGCAGTAAAGTTGTTGATCATATAATCCACAACACTTTTCAACCAAGCCAATTCAATATAGACTTCCACAACCATTGCTCTACATATTAGGATAGATGTACAAAAGTGCCATGCATTATTATTAGTCACATTTTGCTCACGGAAATCTGTTGGTGTAAAACACCTGCATGCAGAAAAAGAAACAGTGATAATTGAATTAGTGCACCTATTCTTGCAGTGACACTCTCCTTAAGAATACCAAAGCAGTGGCTCAGTTTTCGGGGAAGAGACTGGCTCAAATCAGGAGGTTCCCACCACTCCTCCCACGCGGGGGATGGCAGGAATGGCATTGCATTCCTAACTCTAATTGATAAGTTGGAATGCAATTAAGTAAACCAACATTCATGCTCTGCATCCATGATGGTGGAGTCTGTGTTTATTTAGCTTATTGAATAGTTAGTTAGATAGTAGTATCATTACCATCAACTATTCAACTAATTGGTTCATCGACCAATTAGAAGGAAAGTTGATGTATAAGGTAGGTAAGTATTTGGAATGTCATACATGAATTTTAGAAGGAAAAGAATTGAACTTATATAAATTGACCCCAGCGCATCAGGGATTTGGGTGAATGTGCATGGGCCATTGTTCTGTGATATTATTGAGTATTGATCCATGATCAGGTATTGGTTTTGCGCCGGATCAATGGTCTATGGGTATTTGCAAAGCACACAAAGACCATATTTGTCACCTATTTGCATTTCCTCCTCTCCCTCATGAGGTCAGGATTTGTGTAGATGAAGTAAAACCATCGGAGAGTTCTTAGCCTTGCTACATTTTTTGCGAGGCCTCTGTTCCTACCACACCTCCAAATTCTGGAATAATCACAGAATTTGCAACTGACCTCTCTACACATGCAAATATTTTCCATTTGTTATTGTGACATTATAAAAAGATACAGTAGCACAATATCATGGATGTAATATCTTCCAACAAAAATATTGTGACCTAAATATTGAGTGCCAAAATATCATGAGAATAGATTTTATAAGTATGTACCTCTACCAGTAAGGGGGGATTGTACTAATCATTTTTTATATAAATTTTAGCAAAAGAGCTCTAACCTTATATATATTTGAACGTACCATTGAGAAACTCTGGGCTTTTTTTAATAAACTTTTATTAAATCATTAAATTCTAATTAACCATATTACTCTTTTTTATTTTAGAATATGTTTATCACATAAGCCATTTACATATGGAAGCACACCATTGAGAACCGTGGCTTTTTTAAATATAAACATCTTTCTTAAATCACATGATTTCTAATTAAACCTATTACTCATTTATATTTTATAATGCAATTATCACAAAATAATAACTGACATACTATTTAAAGACTTATTCATTGTCTAGAGTTTAATAAAATAAGAATTACATAAATTAAACGTCTCAAGTTTAAAAGGCAATATGCCAAAGAATAAAAAGACAACTCAAGGAAAATGACAGTTCATAAACAAATAAAAAAATATTTTTGTTTCATTATTAAATAGTTTCAATGGTGGTGCCTAGTACTCAGAGATGCCTTTTCCTAGACGTTAGTGTGTATATAGTTTCTAAGAGAAATCATCCACTGCAGTTTCTCCACTTTGGTTGCTGAAGGAAATGTGCATCTATTGCTGTACTGTATGGGCTCTCCCTCATCTTGATCCTGACACCATCACATACACAAATAGATGTAATATTCCTAAAAAATAAATGTGATGGAGGTGACATAAATAATCAAATGAATAGGGCTGTGTGCTGGACATCAGCAAATATAATCTGTCTAAAATGTGAAAGAGTTATTTTTTCAATTCAATGGCCCACTTCTTTTTCCTGCACCTCCTTTACACACCAACAAATGGCATTGAAGAGGCGGCTCCAACACCTACTCCTGCACTAGGCTTTGTGGCTGATGATGCTCGAGTGAAGGTTGGTGCTATCAGACTAGCCTTTCTCATGGCCAACCATGGGGCTACTGTTGTTTGTGAAAGAGGAAGTAAGAAGATGAAAGGGTGCAAAATCACTGGATGTGCTTGTGGGATAAACTGTCGAGCAGACTTGAACAACACCCAAGGAAGTTATTGGCACAAATAATGTTTTGAAAAGTAATTTAAGGAGATCAGTCAGTCATTAGAAACTTTTGAAGAAGATCGGACCTTAATGAGTTCTATTGCTACCCAGATCACTAGTCATGTTTGAGCCATTCCAATTAAATTTTCATAGGAAAAGAAACTCTCATGGTTTCCTCCAAAGACACAGAGAAATGTCAACTTTTCATCCCAGGATTTCTGGAAGATCCTGGCTTTTTAAATTTACAGACATGTGTGTGAGAATCTACTACTCTTGCTATAGATGCCAAGCACTCTATACAGTGCCCCGCATGCTTCTGTGTTTTTTAAAGGATGTTATGTCCAGGAACTGCTGTACTCCATGCATGTATTATCTTTTAGGACTTGATCTGTTTAGTTAGCCTGTGATACCTGTGCTTTTAACAGCCTAAAGTGAAGCCAGATTTTGAATTGCGTTTTCATTACACTTTGCCAAGAGGGATTCGAGATATGTTACAAAGTCACTAACCCTGAATTTGGGCTGTCTTCAGGAATGATGAGGAGTCCTACCTATCCTTACGACGCTGAAACCCTTCCCATGAATTCTCTGTATTTGTGAATGGTTGCAGCCTCAGGAAAAGTGAGGTTGGGTTAAGGATTGGGCAATAGGATTGTGTTGCAGTACCGGATTAAACCCTATGGAGGCCCCTAGGCAGTCGAAATTTCGGGGCCCCCCTCCCAAATGATCTCCTAATACCCAATGCAGCAGATTTGTTTTTACAAACTGACAGCTGCCAGAAGAAGAGCTTTTAAGAGACAAACTGTTATGTGAACCTGATGTCTCTGGTATATGTACTTTAAGTTGTTAATGGGTACATTACATTAATACAGTATTTTCTCTATAGAGTCTTTAACCCCTTCCATGCTTATGACGAGCTGGACTCGTCATGGCACACAGTGGTCGTGTGCTCATGACGAGTCCAGCTCGTCATAAGACCCACCCACGGGGGAAGCGCTGGCGCTCCCCCCGTGGGAATCCGATCGTTGTTTTTTTTTACGGGGAAGGCAGGGGAAGCCCTTCCCCTGCCTCCCCCCGCCCCCCCATCAATGACGTCAGCGCGCAAGGCGCGCTGACATCATTGGGGGGTTTCCCTTTCTTCCCCAACGCGCTGGAAGCCATTTGCTTCCAGCACGTCGGAGAATTAAGGTGAGTTTTGGCTCCGGGGAGGTGGGGTTTAAAAAAAAAGAGGCATCGAGGGAAAGTAAAGGGTTTTCCTTTCCCCCGATGCCTCTTTTGTGCATTCCTGCTGCACGATCATGCGATCGTGCAGCAGGAATGCCCACTAGACACCAAGGATTTTTTTTTTTTTAATTTAAATTGAAAATACTGTTTGGGGGAGCGGCCCCTTGGGCAAGGGTCGCTCCCCTTTTGGGGGCCATATGTTTTGGTGCTCTGCCCCCCTGGGGGGGAAGTTTTTCATATTGCAGCCCACTAGACCACAAGGGAAAAACGGTGGGGAGTGGACCCTTGGGCAAGGGTCACTCCCCTTTGGGGGCATTGTTTGTGGCTGTCTGCCCCCATGGGGGGGGCAGATTGGCCAAATAGTGCCCACTAGATCCCCAGGTATGTATTTGTGGAGAGTGACCCCTGGGGCTAGGGTCACTCTCCTTTGGGGGCAATATTTGTGGCTGTGTCTTCCCCCCAGGAGGGCAGATCGCCATGTTTTAAAAAAAAAAATTGGGCCCACTAGACCACCAGGGATTTGTTTGAGGGAGTGGCCCCTTGGGCAGGAGTCGCTCCCCTACGGGAGCATTAATTTGGCCGTTTCTGCCTCCCTGGGTGGGCAGATCGGCTGATTTTTTGTATGGCCACTGGGCCACCAGGGATTTTTGTGGGGAGTGGCCCCTTGGGCAAGGGTCGCTCCCCTTGGGGGCATTGTTTGTGGCTGTCTGCCCCCATGGGGGGGCAGATGTCGCCATTTTTTATATTTGGCCCTCTAGACCACCAGGGATTTGTTTTTGGGGAGTGGCCCCTTGGGCACGGGTTGCTCCCCTTTGGGGAGCATTAATTTGGCCGTTTCTGCCATCCTGAGGGGCAGATCGGTTGATTTGTTTTTTTGTAGGTCCACTAGGCCACCAGGGTTTTTTATGTTGGGAGCGGCCCCTTGGGCAAGGGTCGCTCCCCTTTATGGGAGGATGATTGTGGCCATTTCTGCCCTCTTTGGGTGGCAGAATAGCAGTATGTTTTTAGGCCCATCTGCCCCCAAGGAGGGCAGAAGCCACTAGACACCAGGGTTTTTTAATTTTAGTGTTGGGGAGTGGCCAAAAGGGCAAGGGTTGCTCCCCTTTTACGGGGGTGAATATTTTATTTATACTCTTCGGCCCACCTACACCTTAGCTTGGCTGGTGGATTGTGTGTGGACTGGTGCATTATTTGCATATGTGATTGTAATGTTTTTTGCTCCTTTTTATTCTAGTGTAAAGCTTTTGATTCCTGTTTGCGGTTTCGGCAGTGGTTGTTCTGCAATTTTGCGTAATTGCATTTATTTGGTAAGAAAAATATTTTTGTTGTGTTTACTCCAAATGAGTATTATTGTCATGCATGAATGAATTTTTTTGTAAGTGGTGTCATAATGGCAGCATATTTGTTAGTGTTCAGAGCATGAAATTCTTTACGATGTGTTTTGCATGGTCTTATGTGTAATTTTTTTTTTCTTCTTTTTTAGTGGGATATTGTTGATCTTCACTGTGTCTGTGCAGAGTAGGTGGTGGTGAGTCTAGCTGCTTCTGTCACGTGAGTGGTATAGTGTTGGAGTATATAGGTCTTTGTGATAAAGCTACATTTTGTTTATTTCTTTTTTTACAAAGGGTTTGTTGTTGTTGACTTGTTTGACAAGTAACCTTTATTAGTAAGCATTATGGCTAGCCGTAGAATGACTGCTCAGCAGGTGGTTGGTTTGCTTCTTGAATCTTCCTCTGAGCAGGATTATGAGACTGACAGTGCATCTGAGGGAGGGGAGGGAGGGGAAGATTCAGGCAGTGAGTTATCTCTCCACATGGAATCATCGGATGATGAAGGTACTCTCAGTGCAGATGAAGCTACTCTCGGTGTGGATGAATCTACTCTCAGTGCGGATGAAGTGCCTGTTTTAGAGGAGGATACTACTGTGCCGATGGTGCAAGAGGCATCTGGATTGCAGCCTGGGGCTGCTAAGCTTCCTACTGGAAGTGCTGGACTCTGGGTTGATCCAAACATGGTGCAGCCGGTGTTGCCTGCCTTTAGTGGTTATGCAGGGTGTAGAGTGGATTGTGAACATTATTTGCCTATACAGTATTTTCAGTTGTTTATGGATGATGTATTTTTGGGTGAGATTGTTGAGCAGACTAATTTGTATGCTGAACAGTTTTTGAGGGACAACAGTGCCAGACTTAGGCCCCACTCTAGAGCTACCCGGTGGAGTCCCACAAATCTGGAAGAGATGAAGAAGTTTTTGGGTTTGACTTATTTGATGGGTTTGATAAGGAAGCCGTCCATGGGTTCATATTGGTCTACCAGTCCCTTGATGGAAACGGCCATATTTCCTGCAGTTATGACTCGTGATCGGTATTTACTTTTGCTTCATATGCTGCATTTTGTTGATAATGCTTTGGCGTTGCCACGAGATCACCCTGAATGTGACCGTCTTTTTAAGATTCGGCCTGTTCTTGATCACTTTGTAGATCGATTTTCAGAGGTCTATACTCCAGGGAAATAAATATCTATTGATGAGTCTTTGGTCCTGTTCAAGGGCCGTTTGGTTTTAGGCAGTACATTCCTAGCAAGAGGGCACGCTATGGAATTAAGCTGTATATGTTGTCTGAGAGTAGGACAGGATATGTTTTTAATTTCCGTGTGTACACTGGTAGGGATTCCACTATTGACCCCCTGGTTGTCCGTCCACTTTTGGAGTTTCAGAGAAAATTGTGTGGGATCTTGCTAGAGGACTGTTTAACAGAGGCCACCATTTGTACCTTGATAACTTCTACACTGCTGTGCAATTGTTTAAGGAATTGTTCAAAGTGGACACTTTTGCTTGTGGCACAATCCGCTCTAACCGTACAGGTTATCCAAAAGAGCTTGTTTGCAAAAAACTTCAGAGGGGACAGTGCAGTTCCTTGCATAGTGATGAACTACTAGCTGTGAAATTTGTGGACAGGAGGGATGTGTACATGCTGACTACCATCCATGATGAGAGTACTTCACCTGTGGCTGTTTGGGGTCAGATTGCTGAAGTGGGCAAACCTGTGTGCATTTTAGACTACAATAAGCACATGGGTGGTGTTGATAGAGTAGATCAGAGGTTGGAACCTTACACTGCTATTCATAAGGCTTACATTTGGTATAAGAAGTTGGCCATCCATCGCTTCAATTTAGCAACTTTCAATGCTTTTGTTGTGTTCAAGGAGTGTTCTCCTACGTCAAAGTTGACTTTTGTTCAGTTTCAGGAGTCTGTCATAGGCAACCTTGTTGTTGTGGAACAGGCAAGTGTTCCTAGAGTTGGAGTGGTGGAGGATGTGGCTCGATTGAAAGATCGCCACTTTCCTGATCACATTCCTCCTACACCCTCAAAAGACTTTCCCATTAGGAGATGTAGAGTCTGTTGGCGAAGAGGTACGCGGAAGGAGACTCGTATGTACTGCCCTGAGTGTCCTTCTAACCCTGGGCTGTGTGTGCCTGCTTGTTATAGAGCGTACCACAAGCAAAATAATTATTGGGAGCAACCATGAGTGGTAAAGTGAACTGCCTGGTCTGTAATGTTTAAGAATTGTTGTTCTGTTTCAAGGTTGGCATTAGTGCAATGTATTTAGTTTCTGATTTTGTGTTAGTAGATTTGTATCTATTTGCAATTTGTTTGTGTTTTCTTTTTTGTATAAAAAAATCCTAAATGTGATGGTGGTGTGTGTAGGCTGGTGCTTGGCTGGCAGTGTGTGTGGAGTGGCGCTTGGCTGGCGGTGTGCGTGGAGTGGATCTTGGCTGGCGGTGTGCGTGGAGTGGCTCTTGGCTGGCAGTGTGCATGGAGTGGCGCTTGGCTGGCGGTGTGCGTGGAGTGGCGCTTGGCTGGCAGTGTGCGTGGAGTGGCGCTTGGCTGGCGGTGTGCGTGGAGTGGCTCTTGGCTGGCGGTGTGCGTGGAGTGGCTCTTGGCTGGCGGTGTGCGTGGAGTGGCACTTGGCTGGCGGAGTGCGTGGACTGGCGCTTGGCTGGCGGTGTGCGTGGAGTGGCGATTGGCTGGCGGTGTGCGTGGAGTGGCGCTTGGCTTGTGGTGTGCGTGGAGTGGCGATTGGCTGGCGGTGTGCGTGGAGTGGCGCTTGGCTGGCGGTGTGCGTGGACTGGCGCTCGGCTGGCGGTGTGTGAGTAGTGACTTGCTGCTGGTCACTACACACACTGCTAGCCGAGCGACACTCCACGCAATCCATCAGCTTGTGTGGTTGCTGTGTTAGGAATGTGGGCGTGTGAAAGTGATGGGCCCTTGAATGGCGCTGTCTGCTGGTGTGAGTGTTGTAATGTGATGGGCCCGCAGCTGGTGGTGTGAATGGTTTTGTATGTGTCACACGTATGAAAGGTGTATGAATGGCCTGTAAAGAGGTTGGTGCCTTGTCGTGGCTTTACAGCTCACGAGCTGTGAGTCAATGGTTCAGTTTCTCGTCCTTTCAATTATTAACAGTGCATTTCATTTTTGTGAAATCACTTGTTAATACAATTGTATATACTGAACCATCACTCACCCTCGTGCCAAATCCAACCAGTATGTGTGTGTGCTTGAGGATTAGATGGCTGTGCAGTAATATATATTTTTTTGTCTTTCTCAAGCAGGGTGTACCTTGTCCCTTTTTGTGAATGTTGTAATGTGTTTGTTTCGTGCCTGATGGTGTGAATGATCTTGTGTGTATCGCGTATGAAAGGTGTGTGAATGGCCTGTAAAGCGGTTGGGGCCTTGACGTGGCTTTACAGCTCACGAGATGCGAGTCACTGGTTCAGTTTTTTGTCCTTTCAATTATTGACAGTGCATTTCATTTTTGTGAAATCTCTTGTTAATAAAATTGTATATACTGAACCATCACTTGCCCTCGTGCCAAATCCAACCAGTATTCGTGTGTGCTTGAGGAATAGATGGCTGTGCAGTAATCTTTGTCTTTTTAGTCTGTCTGCCAAGGTGTACATTCCATCTAAGAATAACCTACCAACTGTAGATATTGTCGTAAACGAAACACCCATGGGAGTACATGGTGATATCTCTCTTGTGGATCCCAACAAGTTATGTTACCCACAATGCCCTGCAAACCTCAAAATGTCTGTCACATTTTCCTTGCAATATTGTGCCAAAATTTCACGCTGCAGAAATAAACAACACATTATCTCAAAACGACCTGGTTTTGCAAGGGGAGTTACCTGGGTTTTTGGCCCGGGGCTCGGCGGCCACCTAGGGAAATCTACCAAACCCACACATTTCTGAAAAGTAGACACCCGGGGGATTCCAGGGAGGTATGGCTTGCGTGGATCCCCCAACGTTTTCTTACCCTGAATCCCCTGCAAACCCGACATTTTGCTGAAAAAAATCACTTTTTTCACACATTTTTGTGTGGTAAAGTTGTGGCATCACGGGGCAGACACAAATTTCCTACCACCCAGCGTCCCCCCAGGTCTCCCGATAAAAATAGTGCCTCACTCGGGTGGAAGGCCCAAGTACCCGCGACAGGCAAGGGCCCACAACGTATTGAGGCGACCTCAAAATGGCCTTTCACAAAACGACCTGGTTTTGCAAGGGGGGTACCATGACGTTTTGGCCTGGGGCTCGGCGGCCACCTAGGGAAACCTACCAAACCCACACATTTCTGAAAAGTAGACACCCAGGGGATTCCAGGGAGGTATGGCTTGCGTGGATCCCCCAACGTTTTCTTACCCAGAATCCCCTGCAAACCTGATATTTTGCTGAAAAAAATCACTTTTTTCACACATTTTTGTGTGGTAAAGTTGTGGCATCACGGGGCAGACACAAATTTCCTACCACCCAGCGTCCCCCAGGTCTCCCGATAAAAATGGTGCCTCACTCGGGTGGGAGGCCAAAGTACCCAGCGACAGGCAAGGGCCCACAACGTATTGAGGCGACCTCAAAATGGCCTTTCACAAAGCGACCTGGTTTTGCAAGGGGGTCCCATGACGTTTTGGCCTGGGGCTCGGCGGCCACCTAGGGAAACCTACCAAACCCACACATTTCTGGAAAGTAGACACCCAGGGGATTCCAGGGAGGTATGGCTTGCGTGGATCCCTCAATGTTTTCTTACCCAGAATCCCCTGCAAACCTGATATTTTGCTGAAAAAATCACTTTTTTCACACATTTTTGTGTGGTAAAGTTGTGGCATCACGGGGCAGACACAAATTTCCTATCACCCAGCGTCCCCCCAGGTCTCCTGATAAAAATGGTGCCCCACTCGGGTGGGAGGTCCAAGTACCCACGACAGGCAAGGACCCACAACGTATTGAGGCGACCTCAAAATGGCCTATCACAAAACGACCTGGTTTTGCAAGGGGGGTCCCATGACGTTTTGGCCTGGGGCTCGGCGGCCACCTAGGGAAACCTACCAAACCCACACATTTCTGAAAAGTAGACACCCGGGGAATCCAGGGAGGTATGGCTTGCGTGGATCCCCCAACGTTTTCTTACCCAGAATCCCCTGCAAACCTGATATTTTGCTGAAAAATCACTTTTTCACACATTTTTGTGTGGTAAAGTTGTGGCATCACGGGGCAGACACAAATTTCCTACCACCCAGCGTCCCCCAGGTCTCCCGATAAAAATGGTGCCTCACTCGGGTGGGAGGCCCAAGTACCCGCGACAGGCAAGGGCCCACAACGTATTGAGGCGACCTCAAAATGGCCTATCACAAAACGACCTGGTTTTGCAAGGGGGGTCCCATGACGTTTTGGCCTGGGGCTCGGCGGCCACCTAGGGAAACATACCAAACCCACACATTTCTGAAAAGTAGACACCCGGGGGATTCCAGGGAGGTATGGCTTGCGTGGATCCCCCAACGTTTTCTTACCCAGAATCCCCTGCAAACCTGATATTTTGCTGAAAAAAATCACTTTTTTCACACATTTTTGTGTGGTAAAGTTGTGGCATCACGGGGCAGACACAAATTTCCTACCACCCAGCGTCCCCCGAGGTCTCCCGATAAAAATGGTGCTTCACTCGGGTGGGAGGCCAAAGTACCCGCGACAGGTAAGGGCCCACAACGTATTGAGGCGACCTCAAAATGGCCTTTCACAAAACGACCTGGTTTTGCAAGGGGGGTCCCATGACGTTTTGGCCTGGGGCTCGGCGGCCACCTAGGGAAACCTACCAAACCCACACATTTCTGGAAAGTAGACACCCAGGGGATTCCAGGGAGGTATGGCTTGCGTGGATCCCCCAACGTTTTCTTACCCAGAATCCCCTGCAAACCTGATATTTTGCTGAAAAAATCACTTTTTTCACACATTTTTGTGTGGTAAAGTTGTGGCATCATGGGGCAGACACAAATTTCCTATCACCCAGCGTCCCCCCAGGTCTCCTGATAAAAATGGTGCCTCACTCGGGTGGGAGGTCCAAGTACCCACGACAGGCAAGGACCCACAACGTATTGAGGCGACCTCAAAATGGCCTATCACAAAACGACCTGGTTTTGCAAGGGGGGTCCCATGACGTTTTGGCCTGGGGCTCGGCGGCCACCTAGGGAAACCTACCAAACCCACACATTTCTGAAAAGTAGACACCCGGGGATTCCAGGGAGGTATGGCTTGTGTGGATCCCCCAACGTTTTCTTACCCAGAATCCCCTGCAAACCTGATATTTTGCTGAAAAAATCACTTTTTTCACACATTTTTGTGTGGTAAAGTTGTAGCATCACGGGGCAGACACAAATTTCCTACCACCCAGCGTCCCCCCATGTCTCCCGATAAAAATGGTGCCTCACTCGGGTGGGAGGCCCAAGTACCCGCGACAGGCAAGGGCCCACAACGTATTGAGGCGACCTCAAAATGGCCTATCACAAAACGACCTGGTTTTGCAAGGGGGTCCCATGACGTTTTGGCCTGGGGCTCGGCGGCCACCTAGGGAAACCTACCAAACCCACATATTTCTGAAAAGTAGACACCCGGGGGATTCCAGGGAGGTATGGCTTGCGTGGATCCCCCAACGTTTTCTTACCCAGAATCCCCTGCAAACCTGATATTTTGCTGAAAAAATCACTTTTTTCACACATTTTTGTGTGGTAAAGTTGTGGCATCATGGGGCAGACACAAATTTCCTACCACCCAGCGTCCCCCCAGGTCTCCCGATAAAAATGGTGGCTCACTCAGGTGGGAGGCCCAAGTACCCGCGACAGGCAAGGGCCCACAACGTATTGAGGCGACCTCAAAATGGCCTATCACAAAACGACCTGGTTTTGCAAGGGGGGTCCCATGACGTTTTGGCCTGGGGATCGGCGGCCACCTAGGGAAACCTACCAAAGCCACACATTTCTGAAAAGTAGACACCCGGGGGATTCCAGGGAGGTATAGCTTGCGTGGATCCCCCAACGTTTTCTTACCCAGACTCCCCTGCAAACATGACATTTTGCTGAAAAAATCACTTTTTTCACACATTTTTATGTGGTAAAGTTGTGGCATCGCGGGGCAGACACAAATTTCCTAACACCCAGTGTCCCCCCAGGTCTCCCAATAAAAATGGTGCCTCACTCGGGTGGGAGGCCCAAGTACCCGCGACAGGCAAGGGCCCACAAAGTATTGAGGCGCCCTCAAAATGGCCTTTCACAAAACGACCTGGTTTTGCAAGGGGGGTCCCATGACGTTTTGGCCTGGGGCTCGGCGGCCACCTAGGGAAACCTACCAAAGCCACACATTTCTGAAAAGTAGACACCCGGGGGATTCCAGGGAGGTATAGCTTGCGTGGATCCCCCAACGTTTTCTTACCCAGAATCCCCTGCAAACATGACATTTTGCTGAAAAAAATCACTTTTTCACACATTTTTGTGTGGTAAAGTTGTGGCATCACGGGGCTGACACAAATTTCCTACCACCCAGCGTCCCCCAGGTCTCCCGATAAAAATGGTGCCTCACTCGGGTGGGAGGCCCAAGTACCCGCGACAGGCAAGGGCCCACAACGTATTGAGGCGACATTAAAATTGCCTATCACAAAATGTTGTGGGCCCTTGCCTGTCGCGGGGACTTGGGCCTCCCACCCGAGTGAGGCACCATTTTTATCGGGAGACCTGGGGAACGCTGGGTGGTAGGAAATTTGTGTCAGCTCCGGCGATGTCACCACTTTACCACACAAAAATGTGTGAAAAAGTGATTTTTCAGCAAAATGTCAGGTTTGCAGGGGATTCTGGGTAAGAAAACGTTGGGGGATCCATGCAAGCCATACCTCCCTGGAATCCCCCGGGTGTCTACTTTTCAGAAATGTGTGGGTTTGGTAGGTTTTCCTAGGTGGCCGCCGAGCCCCGGGACAAAACGTCATGGGACCACCCTTGCAAAACCAGGTCGTTTTGTGATAGGCCATTTTGAGGTCGCCTCAATACGTTGTGGGCCCTTGCCTGTCACGGGTACTTGGACCTCCCACCCGAGTGAGGCACCATTTTTATTGGGAGACCTGGAGGAACGCTGGGTGGTAGGAAATTTGTGTCAGCCCGTGATGCCACAACTTACCACACAAAAAT
Organism: Calotriton arnoldi; assembly: GCA_963921515.1. Taxonomy (NCBI): domain Eukaryota; kingdom Metazoa; phylum Chordata; class Amphibia; order Caudata; family Salamandridae; genus Calotriton; species Calotriton arnoldi. The sequence goes on along the minus strand of CAWUFW010009717.1, from coordinate 164,472 downwards.
GTGTGAAAAAGTGATTTTTTCAGCAAAATGTCAGGTTTGCAGGGGATTCTGGGTAAGAAACGTTGGGAGATCCACGCAAGCCATACCTCCCTGGAATCCCCGAGTGTCTACTTTTCAGAAATGTGTGGGTTTGGTAGGTTTCCCTAGGTGGCTGCCGAGCCCGGGCCAAAACGTCATGGGACCCCCTTGCAAAACCAGGTCAGTTTTGTGATAGGCCATTTTGAGGTCGCCTCAATACGTTGTGGGCCCTTGCCTGTCGCGGGTACTTGGGCCTCCCACCTGAGTGAGGCACCATTTTTATTGGGAGACCTGGGGAACGCTGGGTGGTAGGAAATTTGTGTCAGCCCGGTGATGCCACAGCTTACCACACAAAAATGTGTGAAAAAAGTGATTTGTTCAGCAAAATGTCAGGTTTGCAGGGATTCTGGGTAAGAAAACGTTGGGGATCTACACAAGCCATACCTCCCTGGAATCCCGAGTGTCTACTTTTCAGAAAGTGTGAGTTTGGTAGGTTTCCCTAGGTGCCGGCAGAGCTAGGGTTCAAAAACAACAGCTAGGCACTCTGCAAAAAAAGGGTCATTTTTCACTGTGAAAATGTGGTGCGTCCACGTTGCGTTTTGCGCTGCTTCCTGTCGCGGGCACTAGGCCTACCCACACAAGTGAGGTACCATTTTTTTGGAAGACCTTGGGGAACGCGGGGTGGGTGGAATTTTGTGAATCCACGCAGATTCCAGAACTTTCCACCACAGAAAAGTGAGGAAAATGTGTTTTATTTGCCAATTTTTAAGGTTTGCAAGGGATTCTGGGTAACAGAACCTGGTGAGAGCCAGTCAAGTCACCCCTTCCTGGATTCCCCTGGGTGTCTACTTTTCAAAAATGTATAGGTTTGCTAGGTTTCCTAAGTGCCGGCAGAGCTAGGGTTCAAAAACTACAGCTAGGCACTTTGCAAAAAGGGTCATTTTTCACTGTGAAAATATGGTGCGTCCACGTTGTGTTTTGCGCTGCTTCCTGTCGCGGCCACTAGGCCTACCCACACAAGTGAGGTACCATTGTTTTCGGAAGACCTTGGGGAACGCGGGGTGGGTGGAATTTTGTGGATCCACGCAGATTCCAGAACTTTCCACCACAGAAAAGTGAGGAAAATGTTTTTTTTGCCAATTTCTTAGGTTTGCAAGGGATTCTGGGTAACATAACCTGGTGAGAACCAGTCAAGTCACCCCATCCTTGATTCCCCTGGGTGTCTACTTTTCAAAAATGTATAGGTTTGCTAGGTTTCCCTAAGTGCCGGCAGAGCTCGGGTTCAAAAACTACAGCTAGACACTTTGCAAAAAAGGGTCAATTTTCACTGTGAAAATGTGCGTCCACGTTGCGTTTTGCGCTGCTTCCTGTCGCGGGCACTAGGCCTACCCACACAAGTGAGGTACCATTTTTTTTGGAAGACCTTGGGGAACGCGGGGTGGGTGGAATTTTGTGGATCCACGCAGATTCCAGAACTTTCCACCACAGAAAAGTGAGGAAAATGTGTTTTATTTGCCAATTTTTAAGGTTTGCAAGGGATTCTGGGTAACAGAACCTGGTGAGAGCCAGTCAAGTCACCCCTTCCTGGATTCCCCTGGGTGTCTACTTTTCAAAAATGTATAGGTTTGCTAGGTTTCCCTAAGTGCCGGCAGAGCTATGGTTCAAAAACTACAGCTAGGCACTTTGCAAAAAAAGGGTCATTTTTCACTGTGAAAATATGGTGCGTCCACGTTGTGTTTTGCGCTGCTTCCTGTCGCGGCCACTAGGCCTACCCACACAAGTGAGGTACCATTGTTTTTGGAAGACCTTGGGGAACGCGGGGTGGGTGGAATTTTGTGGATCCACGCAGATTCCAGAACTTTCCACCACAGAAAAGTGAGGAAAATGTTTTTTTTTTGCCAATTTCTTAGGTTTGCAAGGGATTCTGGGTAACATAACCTGGTGAGAACCAGTCAAGTCACCCCATCCTTGATTCCCCTGGGTGTCTACTTTTCAAAAATGTATAGGTTTGCTAGGTTTCCCTAAGTGCCGGCAGAGCTCGGGTTCAAAAACTACAGCTAGACACTTTGCAAAAAAAGGGTCAATTTTCACTGTGAAAATGTGCGTCCACGTTGCGTTTTGCGCTGCTTCCTGTCGCGGGCACTAGGCCTACCCACACAAGTGAGGTACCATTTTTTTTGGAAGACCTTGGGGAACGCGGGGTGGGTGGAATTTTGTGGATCCACGCAGATTCCTGAACTTTCCACCACAGAAAAGTGAGGAAAATTTCTTTTTTTTGCCAATTTTTAAGGTTTGCAAGGGATTCTGGGTAACAGAACCTGGTGAGAGCCAGTCAAGTCACCCCATCCTGGATTCCCCTGGGTGTCTACTTTTCAAAAATGTATAGGTTTGCTAGGTTTCCCTAAGTGCCGGCAGAGCTAGGGTTCAAAAACTACAGCTAGGCACTTTGCAAAAAAAGGGTCATTTTTCACTGTGAAAATGTGGTGCGTCCACGTTGCGTTTTGCGCTGCTTCCTGTCGCGGGCACTAGGCCTACCCACACAAGTGAGGTACCTTTTTTTTTAAAGACCTTGGGGAACGTGGGGTGGGTGGAATTTTGTGTATGCACGCAGATTCCAAAACTTTCCACCACAGAAAAGTGAGGAAAATGGTTTTTTTTTGCCAATTTCTAAGGTTTGCAAGGGATTCTGGGTAACAGAACCTGGAGAGAGCCAGTCAAGTTACCCCATCCTGGATTCCCCTTGGTGTCTACTTTTCAAAAATGTATAGGTTTGCTAGGTTTCCCTAAGTGCCGGCAGAGCTAGGGTTCAAAAACTACAGCTAGGCACTTTGCAAAAAAAGGGTCATTTTTCACTGTGAAAATGTGGTGCGTCCACGTTGCGTTTTGCGCTGCTTCCTGTCGCGGGCACTAGGCCTACCCACACAAGTGAGGTACCATTTTTTTTGGAAGACCTTGGGGAACTCGGGGTGGGTGGAATTTTGTGGATCCACGCAGATTCCAGAACTTTCCACCACAGAAAAGTGAGGAAAATGTGTTTTTTTGCCAATTGTTTAGGTTTGCAAGGGATTCTGGGTAACAGAACCTGGTGAGAGCCAGTCAAGTCACCCCATCCTGGATTCCCCTGGGTGTCTACTTTTCAAAAATGTATAGGTTTGCTTGGTTTCCCTGAGTGCCGGCAGAGCTAGGGTTCAAAAACTACAGCTAGGCACTTTGCAAAAAAAGGGTCATTTTTCACTGTGAAAATGTGGTGCGTCCACGTTGCGTTTTGCGCTGCTTCCTGTCGCGGGCACTAGGCCTACCCACACAAGTGAGGTACCATTGTTTTCGGAAGACCTTGGGGAATGCGGGGTGGGTGGAATTTTGTGGATCCACGCAGATTCCAGAACTTTCCACCACAGAAAAGTGAGGAAAATGTGTTTTTGCCTATTTCTTAGGTTTGCAAGGAATTCTGGGTAACAGAACCTGGTGAGAGCCAGTCAAGTCACCCCATCCTGGATTCCCCTGGGTATCTACTTTTCAAAAATGTATAGGTTTTCAAGGTTTCCCTGAAAACGTTGACACAAATGGCTTTTTTTTCAACTAATTTTCAATTTTTCCTTCATTTAACTGTTAGTTTCTATAAGGAAAACTTTAAGGATCTACACAAATGACCCCTTGCTGAATTCAGAATTTTGTCTACTTTTCAGAAATGTATGGCTTTCCAGGATCCATTATTGGTTTCATACCCATTTCTACCATTAACTAGAAGGAGGTTGAAAGCACAAAAAAATAGCAAAAATAGGCTATGTCCAAGAAAAATGCCCAAACTGTGGAAAAAAAGTTGGTTTTCTGACAAAAGTCTGCTTGTCCCTGAAAGCTGGGAAGATGGTGATTTCAGCACCACAACCCCTTTTTTGATGCCATTTGTAGGGAAAAACAAGACGCTTTCATCTGTAGCCCTTTTTTCGCATATTTCCCAAAAAAAACAAAATTTAGCTGTATTTTGGCTAATTTCTGGGTCCCTTCCAAGGGAATCCACAAACCCTGGGTACCTTTACAAACCCCATGATGTTAGAAAAAAAGGACGCAAATTTGGCGTGGCCAAAAAGTTACAGGGGCCTAAGCGCGCACTACCCCAAATAGCCCAAAAAAGGCTTAGCACAGGGGGGGAAAAGGCCTAGCAGCGAAGGGGTTAATGTAAAGTTTTCGTTTCTTTAGGTTGATTCATTTTTTTCTATCTTTTGGAAACAATATTTAAGAAAGCTTGATTGTAATTTTCTACCAAGATCAAATCAATATTATTTTGATTCGTTGTTGAGGGGACCTATAAAAGGATTGGGGCCCATAGGCCGGTGCCTACTTTGCCTATTTGGTAATCAAGAACTGTGTTGCACGTCTGTAGCTTTACTAATCTTGATTCTTTTTTGTCTTTCAACGGTACTCGATGTCCTGGCCGGTTACGGATTTGTGGTAAGTAGGATCGCTGTATCTGGATGTCTGTTCAGGTAAGTCTTTGTTCAGGTCTTCACAAAAGTGGGAGCGCCGGAAGTATCACCCGCGCTTGCAGGAAGCTGTGGAACAAGCGATAGGTGCGTTCAACGGCATTTTATCTCTCTTTGTAATCTTTGTAATCTTAATATTCTCTATTGCCACAATAAATGTGATATTTGCTATTTATTACCTTTGTGTTACCTATATCCTGTACTAGCATGGCTCCTAATTAAAGACTATAATAGCACTAGTCTGTGTCTTGTGTGTTTGCTGGCTCTTAGGAATTGGCACGGGGAACCTAGAGAAAAATGTAACTTGCTGTCTCTAGCAGGCTTGTTGGCTCCTAATGTGAATCATTTCCAGATAAATCATGCAAGAGGTTCATAGGACTCCTACCTATTTTCCTTGTTCCAAATGGTAAGTTATTATACCTGCAATTCTTGTGGATATGGCAATATTTTACCATGAGCACTGATATTACTGATATGAACCTAGAATACAACTTTTATTCTAGTGTTCATTATGGAGATTGTCCCAAAGCAGTTCCCCAAAGTATGTCCATCTGTTCTGGTAATCCAGTGTTTGTCCTTGCTAAACAAGGGTTGTACCCAGAGACTGGATTAAAGGCTTGTAGGTTGTGGAAAGCCCGAAACAGCAAGGTCACACGCCGTGAGGGGAACGGCAGGCAGCAGGCGGGACTACCAGCCCCAGAGCTACACGGGGCAGCGCCGGTGACGTTCTTGGTTCGCGCCTGGAGGCGCGCTTAAAATTGGCCGCAGGCTCCCGCACAGCGGGACGCGCGCGGGCGCGCCCGGGCGAAGCCCGGTCCAAGGGCGGGCCCGTCTGAGCCCGTCAGAGACAGTTGGAGACCGGGCCGGGCCCCCCATCTGACTGCCTTTGTTTCCGGATTTTCTGTTTTTGCGGTGAGTCTTATTGCAACTTTGTCTTTTTGTCATCACGAGCACCACAAACTTTTGTCATGGGGAAACGTACTGCAATACCATGCTCCCGCAATTCAACCACCACTTCCATTGATAGCATGTTGGAAAGAGCGGTCAGCATAGTCGCCAATGAGATTGAGTTAAACGAGAGGAGGTTATCTTTGGGCCTGGTTATTCCTCCATTTGTTCCATCAGCCCCCTCTGTTCTCATCGCAGCGGGTGGTGTTTGTGGAAGTCCCCCCTTGTCCCAGAACATATCACCCACCACTCTTATGGAGTTACAGTCCCTGGAATCTCCCTGCAATATGGAGAGTGGTCAAGGTAGCAAGGTCACTGGTGCTTTCGAGGGCACGGATGGCTGTGTAGCGGAAGCTAATAACAAAGTAATTATGCCATGTATAAACGGCTCGCCAGACCCATTAATTACAGGGGCCAAAAGAAAGCGAAAACCGACAAAACCTATAAGCTCAAAGAGAAAACAACCGCCGCGAACGAAGCAACAACGCACTGCTCTGAGCTCCTGGATTCATGGCACAGCGACCATAGCTGATAACGCGATAACTAATGATAACAGCGCTATTGACTTAACACCACCTGAAACATCTACACACGCTGTCCATACCCAAACAGAGTCCACGAGAGGCCCATCAACTCTTCTTAGCCTCGGTGACACCTCAATAGACATTATTGTGGACACTATGTATGAGCGCATTAGTACCCTTGTTGATAAGAATTTTAACATTCTTTGGAAACGTTTAGATCGCTTGGAGACATTAATAAATAAATCAAGCACACACATTAATACCCCTAAACTGACAACACAACAGGGGCCGATTGCTAAACCACAATTGCCAGGTATAACGGGTCCCAAAAGTACTAAAAGTCAATTACATAACTCTGTTGTTATAAAACCTCCTGCTACCAACACCAGTAGTGTCTGCGATATCTGCTGCAGAGCTAAGGAATGTTTTACACCCAAACCTACCTCAATACAGAGTAAACAGACAACAATAAATGGTATCACAAGTTCTCAACCTTTAACCCAACAAGTTAGCCAGGTCGTTACTTCTGATCGTGTAAACAACATTAATGCAGACGGTAACAACCAGAGCGCCAAATCCCGTACTGAGAATATCTCTGACGAGTATAGTGAGGCCAGTAAAGAGGTTCTGAGCTTGCCACCTGCAGCTTCCCCATATGTCTTAGTTTTAGCAGGAGTTCCTCCTTTAAAAAAGAATCAGTCTGAGACCTGGGACCAACTGAGGAACAAAAGTGTAGACTGGCTCATTAAACACAAGGGATTTTGGGCAGCAAACATCAATAACATCATAATGGTGCATAGGGTAGGGTGGGTTGGGCAATCACCTAAGAACATTGAGGGGGACTGCATCGTCATTAATTTCCGCAACCCGGCGCTGGTGAGATCATTAATGTCGATGCAGGAACAAAGAGACACTGCACCTACCCACATTTGGTCACTACCTCTGGGCTTTTTCTACAAACCAATTTTGGGCCCAGATACATTTGCCACATCGTCTGTCATGGTGAATAATAGATTTTCTGCCCTGTCCGACATGGATAGCCTGGACTGACTGATGCCCATTGGAATATCACCTGATTCCATCCCCTCGAGTCCGTCGTATAACCCCTTAGGATATCATCCTAGAGACCCACAGAACTCAAATTTGAGTATTTTAAGTTGGAACATCGCTGGTTTATCTTCTAAAATAAGCTCTGTAGAGTGGGTTAACATAGTCAAAGATTATGATATCCTTATGTTTCAAGAAACGTGGGCAACAAGGGAATTATATCTAGAGGGTTTTGTATGCTTTAACATAATTGCATCAACCTCCAAACACGGACGCCCATCTGGTGGACTCTCAATTTGGGTTAATATCTCCTCGGGCGGTAGTGTTAAAACCCTTGCTACAAACAACGATAATTTCCAAGCGGTGATTTATACACGAGGGGTTTCACTTTGCCTGGTAAACTTCTATAATAACGACTTTGTGACTGCTCCAAATATGAATTATATTAACTTGTTTAATTTTGTCTCTGAATTACAAAGTAAAATGGGGCTTGACAAATTGGCAGGAATTTGCCTGGGTGGCGATTTTAATGCTAGGCTGCCAAAGGCAAGCGAGCCATTTAATGTTCTGTCTTCAGATGCCCAGTCTTGTAGAAAAGGGAAGGAATTGTTTGATCATTTGTTACAACAGAACTTATTAAATGTGATGGATATTGTAGACGTACATCATAATGCCAGACGTCCCATCCCAACCTTTAGAGGGCGTGGATGTGCATCGACAATAGATTTTGTTTTTATCTCTGCTTCACTAGAGGACTTTTTATTAAAAGCTGAGGTCATAGCAACTGTGTATGGGGACCATAACCCCATCTCGATTATAATGAGGTTTGCTACTAGACCCACTTTCACTAGAGAGCCTGGTGCAAGTAACTTAACGCCCTCAACTGAGAGTTTGAGAGTTATCTGGAAGGGCATCGACTATGGCTCATTATTTTCTAAGATGGTATTAGCCCACCCTTCGCTTATTGAGACATGTTTATCATCCGATGACCCTAACCCAGAGGTGATTCATGCCTTCTGCCATTTATGTGCTGGCATCAAACAACTGATCTCACGGCCCACGTTTAACAACAATCAGAACCCCAAATGGTTCAATACTGCTTGTTCAAGAGCAAACAAAGAGCTTCGAACAGCACTTGTGGCGACACCTAGGGATGCAACACTTGTTAGATCCTTGAGACAACTCTATAAACAAGAATTGAGGCTGCGTAAAGATGAGATTTTAAAAGAACGATGGGATAAGCTTGCTTGCGCCGCAAGCCTCAACAAGGGCAACGGTTTTTGGGATGTAGTCAAAGATATAAGGTCTATGAGTTTGACATTTACTTCCCTGAATTGTAATATAAGCAGCGCAGCTTGGGAAGCTCATTTTACTTCAATTTATACATCCCCTGTTGAGGGAGAGGACCTTTTTAATTCCCATGTTTGTCCCCGGATTCAGATATCTGCATCAGAAGTAGAGGATGCAATTAACCAAAGTTTGGGTAACAAGGACCCAGGCCCGGATAGGCTCCCTATCGATCTTATTAAGTATAAACAGGAATTCTGGGCCCCAGTTTTACTTAACGTTTTTAACAACCTTACAAACACTTTTTTACCTAGTACGTGGTCTACCAGCATTATAGTCCCGATTTTTAAAAAGGTGACTGATCCAACCCTAGCTGCTACAGACCAATCTCCCTGATCGACAATGCACTCAAGATACTCGGGAGGATCCTGTTTAACAAGATCAGACTCTGGGCTGAGGAGGAGCACATTCTAAACAAATGCCAATTAGGATTCAGAAGTAAACTGGGAACGGTTGAACAATGTCTAAATCTCAACCTGATTGTCGGCAAATACACCGTGGTGCGAAAGTCCCCAATTTACATGGCATTTATGGACCTCTCCTCAGCCTTTGATTTTGTAAACAGGTCACGTCTGTGGTCAGCTCTTTTAAAGTACGGGTTGGATGAGGTCTTAGTTCAGTTTTTAGCTTATCTGCATAGGGACTTGAAGGCCCGGGTGAGGATAGGTAAGGACGGGGAGGTTTCGGGAAGCATTAATATCAATAGAGGGGTCAGGCAGGGGTGCGTACTGGCCCCATTACTGTTTATTCTATATATTAATGAGATACATAATGCTCTGTCTGTACTCACCAATGACGTCCCGAAAATTAATGGTAGTGTACTCCCCGTCTTACTGTACGCGGATGACGCGGTTTTAATGGGCCTCACCCCGAATGCATTACGTATTTTAGTTGGGGGTTTTGTTGATTTTATGGTTGGATTAGACCTCTGTACTAATTTTAAGAAATCTTTTATAATGTGTTGCAGACCCAAAAAGCACTATATCAATTCAATTTCCTCAGGGTCTGAACGTCTTCAATGCACTCACACTTTTCCATATCTAGGCCGAATGGTTTCAGATAATGGCTCTTGGGCAGCTCACCTAGCGCATGGTAGGAGTAAACTCCTAAAGTCCACTAATTCAATTGTGTCTCTCCCTAAGCCAAAAAGAACAGAGGTTGTGCTATCCTTGATTAAAATCTATAAAACACAATGTATACCGACGGCGACATATGGTGCAGAAATTTGGGGTTTTACTAAATGTAGTAGCATTCAGGGCGAAGAGAATAGATTCCTCAGAAAACTCCTGGGGGCCCCCAACTCATCTTCTAATTTTATTTGCCATAGCGAACTAAGAATGCCTTTCATCGAAGATTATATTAGGTCCCGCCCTGCCATATTTTGGTTAAAAGTTTGGCAAAACCCTGCAGCAACGTTAACCAGGGATATTATTCTAGACTGCCTAAATTGCGACAAGGGCATGGATATACCGTGGATTGAAGCAGTTAACCAAAGTTTGACCAGCGTGAACCTAAATCACATCTTTACAAACTCAAGTGATGTAGAGGGTATAACTAAGAAGATTTTACAGGAGTCCCTGTACGAACGATACAGTGGCCTACGAAACAAATCCGAGGCTCAGAAAACAACAGTCTCTAGGTATATTTCCTCGGTGACCGTTAACTGCCCTTTATCACATTTGCCATCTAGGTACCTTCTAATGAGTTTAAGCCGTTGGGAGAGAAGCCTGCTCTTCCGCCTTAGGGCTGATACTTTAAAATATTTGTTGTGCTTCCCCATAGGCTTTAACAAAAACCTTGAGCAGACGATCTGTCCTTGTGGCAACCAGGGTAATCAAACGATGTTACATTTTTTATTCTTTTGTGGTTTTTATAAAAGATATACCAAACAATTTCTGATCCCGTGTTTTAGGGCATCCATCATTGTTGATTATAGGACAGCTTACAATGAAATTTTAAATTTAGCAATGACAGATTTGATTTTCAGTGTAAGCTCTTTTGTGAAGGCGGCAGTTCGCTCACGCGCCTCTATGAGTGTCTGATTAACTTATTATTTATCACTTCTAAGAACCCTGACACTGATCCACTGCTAATATTATGTTTACATGTTGGACGGTGTTGTGATATCATGCGCTGTAACTGTCCAAATTTGAGAGTAATTTGATGCACCCTGTTTTATAGAAATGTTTAGCTGAATTATGAGTTTATAACATTGTTTACATTATTTGCACTGAAACAAATCATGCTGCTATACATGTCTGCACTTGAATGCACTTTGATACACTATGCTGCTGTATGTTTAGATCCGATTGTGTGTGTATTTATTCATCAGATGCTGATTGCTAACTTGTATTTTTATTGTGTCATTTTAAATGTTGGGATTTTAACTGCACTTTTATGGATATCTCATATCCGAATAAAGATTTGTTGAATTGAATTGGGAAAGCTATTTGGATAGGATCCAAGCTGAGCTTAGTCCTCTGAATTCTGAATGCCCTTTCTTTGTGTTTCTTCCTCTTGTATTTGGATTGACTGACTGATACATGAAACCAGATATGAAATTCTGTTTGGAGAGTAATAAATGCACTAACTTACATAGGTATCCTTGTCCTTTTCCCAAAGCTTTTCAAAGGTATAGTCTTGTTTGTAAGTAGTACTTTAAATATAATGTTTTGCTTCAGTGAAGTTCTTTCTTGATCAGTAACATGTAATTTGATTTTTCTGATTGAGGTAGTCCTTTTCCCAAAGCTTTTCAAAGGTATAGTCTTGTTTGTAAGTAGTACTTTAAATATAATGTTTTGCTTCAGTGAAGTTCTTTCTTGATCAGTAACATGTAATTTGATTTTTTCTGATTGAGGTAGTCCAGTTCAACACTCTTTATTTCGGTGAAAAGATACCATAAAAGAGACATACAAATACAATTATAAAATGCATTCATATTTTTACAATAATAAATACGTAAAAACAGAAACTAAGAATTACAGAATCACACAGTTTCCTGAGATCAATACCAATGATTTAAAATCATAAAATCAGTGAATCATTATCAATTTTACACCATACAAATTCCTAATTAATCAAAATACACAATTACTCCCATTGATCAAATTTTTAGGTTCCAGTTAATATACTGATTGAAGTAGTCACTTCACCTGGTTTTAGATCTACTGGAGTGCCTTCCCGTTCTTTTGCAGTAAGCAGAAGTAGCTGAAGTAGCACAAGAGGTCTCTTCTGAGTATTATAGACTGTAATTTGAAGCTCTTTTCAGCTTCTACTATCTACTGGTTGAATGAGAGATCTTAATAAGACAGACATCTAGATGTTTCATTTCTGCACTGGTGTTGGGTCTACTCTATTCACAATTTTGAAAAACAGCCAAAAGAAAGTAAGTCGCAATTGCAGACTCTGTTGTCGGGATATTGATCTTGAACCCATCCATGGACAGATAATTCTCTTTTATGCAAAAGTAGATGTTCCTTAAGTATTCCATAATGCTGCTACAGTGCTCTGGGTTGTTCTCCAAGTACACCATTGGTCTACAAGTTAAACTGAACTTGATGCATGCCAGCGGCCAAATATGAATATTGAATATTAGGTATAACAGAGATGAACCTTGAGGGTAAAATGTGTAATGTTTTTGGTGGAGAGGTTAGTGGTTTGGATTCTGGTTTCCTGATCCATTTTAGAGATCCCCCAACAGTGTCAGCACATGTTAGGTTGTCCAATAATATTGTGTGGCCATCAATGACATATGTTGCTGATAGGTCCAGCAGGAATAATACATCTGTGTGGTCAGCATCCAGGGTTGATATGTGGTTTTGCCCCTATAAATAAGCAAATAAGCAAATGCACAGTGCTCCAAGTGATATGAGCTCAACATGATGACAGCCAAGGGTTTTATAGTTCTTCGCAAAGCTGGAAAGGTTTTGAATGACCTTGTTTCTAAGATAGAGAGTGGTAGTGAGCCAGCAGTTTTGAGTCAGTTTTGTTAAGAGTCTTAACATTTTGCATTCTGTAGGACCCTATGGTGTACTCCTTGATGGTGGGATGTAGCACTTTTAGGCTATCATGGGCTACAGTTTTATTTTTTTTTAAGTATTGCTATTGGGGATGGCTCTGCAGACAGATAGGATGGACAATTTGATTTGAGTTGTTATTGGCCTACCTAAAAAAACTGGGAACCATCTCTAGTACTTGTTACTGTAGTGCAATTTTGAAAAATGTATTTGGAGAGAAGTAATACGCCTTTACTTTTGAATATATCACTACTCAAACTGTCCCAGTAGATGCCATGTCCTGCACAAAATCACTCTTTTTATGACTACCTTTATATCTGGAATCCTATATCAGTTTATTCCAAATATGGATGTGACCACCCTAGATTCATTCAATCAAGAACAGTCTGCATGTATGGGATGAGATAAATCTCAAAATACTGAAATCTGACAAGACACATTAGTGCACTTTCTCACTTGGGGATCTCCTACACCCAAGATAACGAAGAGCACCTAAAGTTTTCCTGTGGTTACTCACGTTCCAAAGCCTATACATATTTAACTTGAAACCTTTTAGCTTGTCAGGAAAATTAATAAGTAAGATAACTTTCAAAGCAAAATCGAAGTATTTAAAAATACAAATTGTTCACTGCTAGACCTGGCATGTTTGGCCTGTTTTTCCCCTGTCTTTTTGCTTTTGTCCTCTTGTTTTGGCTGTGTGCTGCATTTCGTTTTTGCTGGTATTTGAACTCTGGGTACTTTACAACTGCTGATCAGTGCTAAAGTGCAAGTGCTCCCTGTGTAAATTGTGATTGTGATTGGCTATCCATGATTGGCATATTTGATTTCCTGGTAAGACTCTAGTAGAGTGAACTGTGTGTGCCCATGGTCTGTCATTCAAATGCTACCAGTGAGCTTGCAGCATTGATCGTGCCACCCACATGAGTAGCCCTGCGAACATGTCTCAAGTCTGCCACTACAGTGTCTGTGAGTGCAGTTTTAAACTGCCATGTAGGCCCAAATCTTCCCTTTGACTACATGTAAGGAACCCCTAAGGAAGGCCCAAGGTAGCCCTATGGGCAGGGTGCAATATATTTAAAAGGTAGGACATGTACTGGTGTGCTTTACATGTCCTGATAGTGAAATGCTGCTAATGTAGTTTTTCACTATTGCAAGGACTATCTCTCTCCCATAGGTTATCATTGGAGCTGCCTTGTAACATCTTACACATGTAGCTTCCTATTGGGAAAAGATAGAGATTTGGGGTTTAGGGTGCCTGAACTCAAAATTTAAAAATACATCTGTTAGTGAAGTTGGTTTTTAAATTTCGTATTTGAAAATGATACTTTAAGAAAGTGGGCATGTTCTTGCTTTGTCATTCTGTGTCTCTGCCTGCCTGTGGAATCCATGTCTGAGGGTGACAGTTGGACTATTTGTGCATTCACTCCAGACAGTCACACAAAGGGATCTGAGGTGTGCCCTGGATATCTTGATGGCCCATCACCAGGCTGAAGGGTTTTCCTGAGCTAGAGTGGTGGGAGGAGGTGTCACTGACACATGACTATGGCTGTGCCTGTCCTCACACAAAGCTGTCTCTACCCCCCTGTAGTGCGTCTGGAATCAGGTCAGGGAAAGGCAGGGTCTTGTGCACTATAAATACTTTCCTTTGAAGTGTGCCTACTACAAAGGCAGAAAATGGTATAAGTACTGGAGCCATGATACCATAACTTCAGAACACTTCTGGAGTATTACTTTGCTGTGTTGGCCTGCTGCTTGCTGCTTCTATCTTGAGCAGTGAAAGGACTGGACTTTGCTTTCTACATCCTGCTTGCCAAGGTTCTCTAAGGGCTTGTGTGTGCTTGCCTCCTATTAAGAAGCTTCAGGGCCATCAAAGATTTAATCTGCAGCCCATGAACTCCTCTGCTGGGAGTTCTGATCTGCCAAGTGGTGCCAATTCCAGTTCTTGACCCTTGGAGGTGGCTTTTGCTGCAAAGATGCTGGAAGATCCACGCATCGAACTCCAGGGCCTGTTTTTCCAGATACAGCACCACCATGCAGTTATAAATCAGATGCATCGCTGTGGCCGAAGAATCGATGCAGCACCTGCCGTGTGGCTGAAACATCGCCACAGCCCAAGTCCTAAGTACTGTGTCTCCAACGTCTGTGGCACTCCGATGCAGGCCCTGCTGTGCGGCTGAAGAAACCGACACATTACCTGCTTCACAGCTGGAAAACCACGCAGCACCTGTTCCGCCACCATCGCATTGACCCAGTGGGTCTTCATCGATGTAGCCCAGCAGTAAGGAACCAAGGCCGCATGTCTGGAAATCAATGCATCACCTCCCCTCGCAGCAAGGAACCGACGCATCACCTCCAGTGTCAGTAAGGAATTGACACATCCTATCCCCTGTACTGCAGTAAGAAATTGACACATCACCTCCCCTGGCAGTAAGAAATCGGCACATCACCTCCCCTGGGAGTAAGGGTTTGACACTTCGCTTTGCTTTTCCGGTACATCATCTCCCTGCTCCTGTTTTTGTCTTGGATTTTGATGCATCCCAGGTACTATGTGATAAAAGTGACGCATCCATAGTTTCCTATGGACTGAACTATTTTGAACCTTTTAAAAGTGATAACTTTACTTGGGTATGTTGGATTTTTGTCCTTTTGGTCTTGTTGTATTCAGATAAATATTGGTATTTTTCTAAACTGGTGTGGTGTCCTTTTGTAGTGTTTTCACTGTGTTACAGTACGTGTATGTACAAATGCTTTATACATTGCCTCTGAGATAAGCCTGGCTGCTCGTGACAAGCTAATAAGGGGGGTGAGAAGGGGTTATCTTGGGTGTGTAACTCCCTTAACCTGACTAGAATAAGGGTCCCTACTTGGACAGGGTGCAAACCACTGCCAACTAGAGAGCCCCATTTCTAACATTCACTCATCTTTGTTCTAACAGATTATGTAATCAAATGTGAACAATCTGCCAGGTCTTTGACAAGAAGGTCAAATCCATCAATGCCTTTCTTAGTCTTTCTCATAACAATCAGACCATTCCCATTGAGCGTCTTAAGACATAAGACAAGAGACATCTCAAAAAGCGATCAAAGACCAAACTTATTAGCATAGTTTCCAATCTCAAACCTTCTAACCACTTTGCCAGTTCATGTCAGCTATATCTTTGTCAAAGAACCTAGAGGCATATTTACCAAATGTTCCTGCATAAATCAATCCAAAGATGCATATTCCTTTTTCTATATGTGAGGCAGAATGCATGTTGCATAAAAAGAGGAAGAAACGAGGTAAAATCAGCATATTTCTCCTTATTATGCCTCTCTGTGGTAGGCTTTACAAAGGCCTTGGTCGACCAGTGGAATGCCTACCACTAACAAATGCAACTCAATGCAACACAAGCTTTTGCCTTGCATTACATTTCTTTACAAAGCCATGCAAGTTCCAAATAAGCCTTTACATTGCCCTGCATCATCTTGCACAACACAGGGACAATGCAAAAGCTTAGTAAATCTGTGCCTTAGGGCTTATCTGGCACCATTGTAGGCCATCCTAATCAACTTAGTCTTGGCATCTTTTCTGGCTGTTTGAAAGTAGACCATCTATTTTCAGTAATAACAATCTCACCAGCTTTCACTCAGTTTCTGGCATCCAATTCCTTATAGAAGTTATGCAAATGAACAGCTTAAACAGTTCATCAGGGAAAGTGACCTTTTGGATAATTTCCATTTGAGATTCTGAGCAGGCTGTAGCACGGGAGATGCTGTTTTACAAATGATAGATGATGCCTTGCACATGCTTGATGACGTTGACTCTTGGAATTCAACCCTGTAAATCATAACATCCTCATACACATGTAAATTGATTGCATTTGTATGTTGTGCATAGTCTTGACCTGGTTTGAATCTTACCCCACCATCCAGTCCAACTCATCCAAATAGGTGAATGGCAAGACCACTCACTTCATTATACTGGATTCGCCATGGGAGTTAAGAGAATCAAACTATACTCCAGACTATCTGACACTGCTCTGACCATCAGCTCACACACGCCTATGTTAGCGAAGTGGGGAGAAAGGGAATGAGATTCTTCGGAATTGGATGAGGCCTCCTTGTTTACACTTGTTTGTTTTCACTTCTCTTCTCCTATGCTTCTCACTCAGTTATTTCCAGAGATGAGTGCCTACACGTACATAAAATAGGGACTGCCAATTAGTTGGGTAAGAAATTGTAGTATTAGTTGAGGGGGAGAACCACAAAAGTCACTAAATAAATCTGTGTTTAACCCTTTAGTAGCTTGGTACCAAACAGCCAGGCTTAACTTGGAGGCAATGTGTAAAGTATGTTAGAAGCACTCAAACAGTGATAAAGTGAAAACACAACAGAAGAAAAATCCCAAACCAATTTAGAAAAGTATGGTAAATGTTAACAACAAAATGACACCACAATGACAAACATCCAATAAGTAGAACCAGAGTTCTAAGTTTAAAGTTCACAATAGCACCAAAAGCATTATCTGTTTGCGCTTGACTGGGACAAAGTTAAAACTTAAGCGTGACCACGATGGAGCGCAGGTCAGATACAAGGACCAGTTTCGTCCTGGTAAAACGTTTTACCTTTGGACTTAGTCTCTGGGATGGAAGTCAGAAATCCTCAGTGGAGCAAATCAGAAGGCTGTGGCCGCAGAGGACTCCACATCATGGAATAGCAGCTGGACAAGGACTCAGTGAGGCCATTGACTTTTTAGCAGGTTAACTCACAGCAGTTCACGCCCAGAGAAGGTCCCTCTCTGGCCAGATACTTTTAGTGCCTTTGCCCTGTGGAGATTTCTGCCTTCGGACTTAGGGTCTAAATTACAGAGTTTTGGTGTAGGGCAGCGCAGCAAGTCACCTTGCTATGCTGCCCTGCATCTAAGTGAAAGGGCAGGAATGCACCATGTTTATCCAATACAGTGCTTTCCTGTCCTTTCCCCCTGCACTGGCGCCATTTCTGCAGCCTAGCGCCAACGCAGGCACCCTTGCGCCATGATGCAAGGGTGCCTGTGTGGTAGGCAGGATTGTTTTTGTGCAGGAAGGGGCACCTTCCTTCATGAAAATAATCCATAGAGGCATTTTCCTCATACGTGTGCTGCAGAATGCAGCACATATAGAAAGAGGAAAAAACAAGGAGAAATACAGATATTTCTTCTTGTTACGCCTGCCCTGAGGAGGCATAAGATTTTGATGCATTCCCAGGTTAACAAGTCCTTGTAAATTTGGAAATGCGTCAAAACCCATGGAATGCTCATGAAATGCCTCGCATGTGCAGAGAAAGGCGGTGCTGCGATTTGCGCTGCGTTGCCTTACACAAGATTTATGAGGCCACTTAAAGCCTCGCAGTGTGGCTTTGCGCGGCTTGATAAATATCACTCAGCGCCTTGCGCCATGAATCTTCCACTTTGTGTGGTACAAACGTAATGCAAGGCTCTCATAAATATGCCCCTTAGTTACTTTTTTGGAGCTTGGACTCTTTCAGCGCGGCAAGGCTGCAGGCTGTAGCCGTAGAGCGACCCATGAGGCCGGACACCTTTTCTGTGAGTTCACGTTGGATCGGATTTGATGCTGCAGAGAAGAACGTAGCAGGAGCAACCTGAATCTGTAGGTCAGCGGCGTTGCACCTAATTTGGATTGGCTTGGCAGGTTGGTCCAAGTCCCCAATCGATTCTCAGAGCAGAAAGTTGGCAAAAAGTTTCGAAGTTACAGGTTTCAGGAAACTTCAGTAGGAATATACTTGGACACCATCCAAGGGTCTAGGACCTTTGGGATAACACTTTTGGGCGGTGCTTAATTTGAGCCAGCCACCGGCTCAAATTTTTGGGGACCAAAACTAATTTTTCCTCCTCAGGCATTTACCCGAGAACAAAAGGAAATAACAAACAAAGGGGAAGAGGGAGGGAGAAAAAGAATGAAAAACCATCACAAAGGGAAAAAACAGGAACCTGAAAGAGTGATTTAGCGGGACAGGGAGTGTCTGGTAGTGGATGGAAGAGGCATGAAGTGGATTGAAGATTACACAGCCATGGTATTCGGTGCGCTGAAATTTAATAGGGCCAGCCACAGGCTTCTGAACAGAGCTTTTGGCATAGGCAGTATTCCTTTTACAAATTAAGCGCTGCATGGGGGTCAAGACTCACTCAAGCAGAGGCCAAAAACAGGATCCAGGGCAGGTCCATTTGGAACTGGTCAACTGGGCAGTTGCATGAAAGGGCTCTGGAAGCTTGCTGTGTCCCTGTAGCTCAAACCCAAGGCCAGTCAACTGAACTTGGAGTCACTTCTGAGTTCCTGGTTTCATGGCAAGCAGGTCCAACCTTTCTTCAAGATCTTCAGGCAGAAGGGCCGTCCTTCTTTTGATTTTCACAGGCCCAGGAGTGTTCAGAGGAAGGTACTGGGGTTGTAAAATGTATGCCCAGTGCCAGCCTGTGGGTGGGGGAAACTCCTTGCCACTCCCTAACCAATGGGGGTAAAGGCCCCGGGGGTGACCATACCCACTTTTGCAGTATATCCTGCATGTTTTACTGTAAGCTATGCCACAGAACCCCTCTTTCCCTAAAACCAACATGGCAGAACCCTTCTTTCCCTGGTCACAGGTTCCTGTGCCCACAAAGAGGTGTGGGTATGGAAATGGTCAAACACACCCTTATGGTCACTCCAAAGCAAAGCTGGGGCAGCTCCTTTCCCCTCACTGGGTTTGAAGTCAAGCTGACTAGGAAGACAAAAGGAGGAAGGGATAGATGTGAGCTACATCTGCAAATGACAAAGTAGGCACTCTTTCAAGCACATCAAGGGACTGGGCAGAGCCCCAGGCCACCCTGCTCTAGGAGGAAAAACACCTGTCTACATCCAAGCCTTTTATCTAACTGTCTGGGAGCAATCCACATCTCACCACAGGGAACCCATTCAACAGTCAGGTGACTCTGGGTGCTGGCAGAAAAGCACATTTGGCTTAGGCAGGAAAATGAAAAACTTGCTAAAAGTGTCATTTTCAAAATAGCAATAAAATCTGACTTTACTGTTTAGTTGGATTTTAAATTGCTATTAAAATTGGTCCTTAAATCATAATTCTAGCTTCTCCTAAACCACAGTTCAGCATTATAAAATTGCTTAGTTTTCCTTTGGGAGTGGCAGACTTGCTACAGTGAAACATTACTTTGTAGGTTTTGTTAGAAATGGGAATCTCTAGTTGACAGTGGTATACACCCTGTCCAAGTATGGACCTTTCCTTCTAGTCAGGATAAGGGGGTTACACACCCAAGATAACCCTTGCTCACCCCCCTTGGTAGCTTGGCACGAACAGTCAAGCCTATCTCAGAGGCAATGTGTAAAGTATTTGTACATAACCCCCACAGTAACACAGTGAAAAAACTACAAATGGACAACACACCAATTTAGAAAAATAAAGTATCTTTATCTAAACCAAACAAGACCAAAACGACAAAAATACAACATACAAAACTCAAAATATGACTTTTTAAAGGGTTCAAGCAATTCTAGCCATAGAACTCAATGAATGTGGTGATTTTGCACAAGGCACCTTAGATGCGCCAAAATCCACAAAGAAAAACAGCTGTCAAAAACACAGCTATGTGTCAATTCCTGAGTCCCTGGGGAGGCGATGAGTCAGTTCTGCTGCACGCAGGAGAATCGTTAGGTTGAATCCGGACTGTAAGGGGAAGCGATGCGTGGAAATCCAAGACGGTTCTGGTCTGTGGGTGATGCGCGGGTAAACTTGGTGCACAGGTGCGATGCATGGAAATCTGGATGCGCTAGTGGTCGATATGGCAGTGGCAAACAGGCGCTGCGTCGATTTCTTCAGCCGCCGTCTCACGATGCGTCGATTCTTACAGCCACACAGCAGGGCTTGCATCGGATTAAGTGCCGGGGTCTTCGGAGACACGGTGCGCTGAACTCAGGCTGCGGCAGTTTCTTCGGCTGCGGGCAGGCGATGCATCGATTTTATTGCCGCGCGGCAGCAGTGTGTGGAAATTTCTTCCACAAGGTGGTGCTGCGCCAGAAAAACAGGCGCTGGAAGGACAATGCTTAAATTTTGAAGTCTATTGCAGATTTTTGTAGCAGGAACAACCTCTAAAGGCCCAGAACTGGAATTGGCACCACTTGGCAGGTAAGAACTCCCAGCAGTGGAGTCCAGGGAAGCTGCAGGACAAGTCTTTGATGGCCCTAAGACTTCTTAACATGAGGCAAGCACACACAAGCCCTTGGAGAAACTTCACAAGCAGGATACAAAGCAAAGTTCAGTCCTTTTCCTCTCCAAAGCAGGAGTAGCAACTGCAGGCTAACCCAGAAAAGCAATACATAGCAAAGGGGCAGTACTTCTCCTAACAGCTCTTCAGCTCTTCTCCTTGGCAGAGTCTCCTCTTGATCCAGAAGTATTCTAAAATTCTGGGGTTTTAGGTCCAATACTTATACCCCTTTTAGTCTTTGAAGAAGCATTCTTCAAAGGATTGTCTTTGTAGAGTCTTGTCCTGCCTGGTCTTGGCTCCAGTCACACTCCAGGGGGGTCGAGACAGCATTATTAGAGACCAGGCACAGCCCTATTTAGGTGTAAATGACAACTCCTCCCACCACTCTAGCTCAGGCCATCAGGATATGCAGGGCACACCTCAACTCCCTTTGTGTGACTATCTAGAGTGAATGCACAAAAAGGCCCCTGTCAGTCTAAACCGGGATTTGCTTCCACAGGGAGGCAGAGGCACAGCATGGTAAAACAAAAAATATGCCCACTTTCTAAAAATGGCATTTTCAAACATACAATTTAAAAACCATCTTTACTAAAAGATGTGTTTTTAAATTCTGAGCTCAGAGAGCCCAAACCCCAAATCTCTAGCTGTTCCCAATTGAAAGTTACACTTGTAAAACATTACAAGGCAGCTCCAATGATAGCCTATGGGAGAGATAGTCCTTGCAATAGTGAAAAACGAAATTGGAGTTATTTCACTATCAAGACATGTAAAACACACCAGTACAGACACTGCACCCTGTCCACGGGGGCCTATTTTAGGGGTGACTTACATGTAGTAAAAAGGACGTTTAGTGCCTGGCAAGTGGGTGCACTTGCCAGGTCGACATGGCAGTTTAAAACCGCACTCACAGACATTGCAGTGGCAGGCCTGAGGCAAGTTCACAGGGCTGCTCCTGTGGGTGGCACAACCAGTGCTGCAGGCCCACTAGTAACATTTGATTTGCAGTAACATTTGATTTTGGTGACAGTTGGACTATTTGTGCATTCACTCCAGACAGTCACACAAAGGGCACTCTACTAGGAACTTACCAGCAAATCAAATATTCCAATCATTGATAACCAATCAGAATTACAATTTACACAGGGAGCACTTGCACTTTAGCACTGATCAGTGGTGGTAAAGTGCCCAGAGTACATAAACCAGCAAAAACGAAGTCCAGCATAACATCACAAATAAAGGTGGTAGAGGCAAAAAGGCAGGGGAAACCATACGAAGGATGCCAGGTCTAACAGGTTTTTCTCTGCCAGAACATGTAAAACTTTAAATATACATGTCCTACTTTTAAAATACCATGCACCTTTCCCTTTGGGCATTTAGGGTGTACCGTAGGGGTGACTTATTGGGCAGGTTTAGGCCTGGCAAAAGGTTTATTTTGGCAAGCCGAAGCAGCAGTTTTAAACTGCAGACTTAGGCTGCAAGGGCAGGCCTGGAGACAAGTTTTACAGTGCTACTTTAGTGGGTGGAACAACGAGTGCCGCAGTCCACTTGTAGCATTTAATTTATAAGCCCTGGGTACAAGTAGTACCATAAACCAGGGACCTATAAGTAAACTAAATGTGCCAGTTAGGTGTAGGACAATTTTATCATGTTTAAAAGGGAAAGCAAATGCACTTTACAGCTGGTTAGCAGGTGTAAAGTGCACAGAGCCCTATGGCCAACAAAAACGGGCTCAGTTGAAGAAGGCAAAAATCCGGGAGAATACCACACAAAATATGGTAGTTTCCAATAGTTGTTGTTTTGATTCCATTGCAAAAGAAACAAGCAATTTAAAACATAAAGGTATGAAAGCTGGACTTATCATGATGCCAGTACAATTTAGCTGTTACTGCACAGTCTGGCATCTGTTATCTTTATGCACCAACCAAGAAGCTGTTACTGCATAGCCAAGAAGACGAAATAAAAGCAGTTGCCTCACAACCAAACAATCAAGCATTGCATGTTTGCCTCATCTGCTCCTTCAAACACCTTACTTCACAATGTATATCAGTTGTTTTCTGTTAGACGTTTGAATCTTTCAATGTTACTTTTCGGCCTTTGAAAATTGCAATGCTTCCGTGTGTACAAATACTTGTTCAAATATTCGTTCATCAAACCTCTTCTGTTGCAGGGTTTTTCCTGAAAAAGCAAATGCAGAAGTAACCTTCTCACTCTATGCTTTTTAAATGAGTTGCTATGGTTTTCATGATGAACATTTGTAGTCTATGAGACCGTGCGGGTCAGTGATGCGACAGGAAACAAGGTGGGCAAGAAAATACCAGATGAACTGCAACCAGGGACTTCTGAAAGCCAAGCAAGGGGGTCTGCTTGGGAGTCCCTTAGATAAAGGTGCACCCATGATGTCTGTCGCATTCTTGACATCTTACAGATGTTCAACAATGCTTCTTTACACAACCTATTCATGTGCGGAGACCAGAATGACTGTAGCTGCTCTAAATTGGACAGAGTGGTTTTACAGGCTGATAACCAAGGTTCCTTGTGTTACATGAGTTGCCAACTATACAAAGAACTGATTTGGGACCTGAGGGTTTTGGTAAGCAGGGCAGGAGGTCAACCAGGGGGCTCGGTGAAGAACCTGAAAATTTGAATGCCAAGTCTTTCTTTGAAATGACGTGACCAACATGACCGAGACACAATGACAGTGACTCTGCCATATCCAATCTCTCTTCCTCATGGTACATCATGCCTGAAATTTAAAATGCTGTCCACTTTTCACCACACCTCTAAAGACACTGTGTCAGTGAATTAAATATGCCCAGTTTACCCTGTAAGGATTCTCATCAACATTCAAATCTTTCTTCCATCCATCTATCCATCCTTTCACCTTTAATCTTCTCACCCTTCCAGTATTATATATTTCCATTCACCTACTCTTTCACCCATGCACCCATCCAAACTTTCGCTCACCATCCATCATTTTGCCATCCTCCAGATCTTTCGTCTATCCACCTATTTGCTAATCAATCCTTTGTTCCTCCATTCTTCTTTTCATCTGCGCATTGATCCACCCACCTATCTTTCATATCCATCCATCATCCATCCATTCATCAATCCATCCGTCCATCCACCCTTTCATTTGTCAACCTTTTATTCATTTTAGTATTCTTATATAGCTCACTAGACCAAGTGGTATCAGTATACTGTACATGTGAACAATATAATACAGTAACATTTTAAAAGAAGCAATTTAAAACATTGAAAAACAACACTTAACAATATAAAATTATCAAAACCAACATCATTATCATTGGGAAGTGTGACATGAGATACATCCCCAGAATGTGGGAGGCTGGCTCAAAAGTCTGGAAAATGAAGAGGAAGAGGTATAGGGGCAGAGGGTCATTTAAGTAAAGACTAGCAGTGCAACTGACATTGTTTATTCTACATGTAGTTTAAACAACAGTGTTTTCAGTTTTGCTATGAAACTGTAGTAATGATTCTGCGAATCTCAGTGGATCCATCCATCTACTGACCCTTCCATGCATTGACCATCCAGCCACCCATCTATCCCTCATCCTTCTATTCATTCATCCAGCCTTTCATGTTTCATCCACCTGCACTTCCACATATCCTTTCACATTTCCATTCATCTACCCATCGATTTTTATGTTCTTCCTTCCGACCACCATTCTGTGCCTCCACCCAGCCATTCATTCTTCCATCCACACGTCCAATAATACATTGATGTATCCAGCCATCCTTTCACCCTTAGATCCATACTTCCATCCGTACATCCTTTTTCCATACTTTCACCAGTCCATCTGTCCTTTTACCCTTTGATTTATCAAAATTTTAGCCCACCCCTTCTCCCTTCCCTCTTTCTTTGAACTCTTCCTTTGAACTTTGCTTGTTTTCTTTCACCCTTCCTTCATTTTACCCGACCTTTTGTTTCTTCTCCCATTCATTCTTTTTCATTCTATCTACTCATCTATCTTTTTCTTTTTTCCCTCCTTATTTTTCTTTCTTTCCAATTCCTCACACGCTTACTTTTTTCTGTGTGAATCTCTCTTTCTTTCTTTAGGTATACTTTTCCCCTATTTTCCTCATTTCTCTTTCTCTGTGTCCTTTGCTGTACTGGCTCATTTGGCAGCCTCAGCATCTACCACTTAATCCTGTAAAGTGTTTTTTTAATGACATTTCGTCTGCCAAATAGCAAACACAAAAGGCACAAAATGTTCAGTAAAACTCCGCAAACCTCCGCAAACCGCCGCAAAGCGGAGTTTACCGGTGCCCCGTGGAACATAGATTACTTAAACCCAGTGGCATTCGCCTCTACAGTTGCTAGAGCGGGGTGTTCAGGATGCAACTGTCCCCCAGTATAAACCTTTCACCTCTCAAGGCAGTCTTTAATGCAGCAGCCCATTTTTTTTTTCTTTGCAGTTATATATAGCACAAACTCGACCCAAGGCCATTGGAGCACTTTACATGAGCACTGGATTACATTAGACAAGGTCAGATTCATTTGTCTAGGCACGAGGCCCAGATTTACAAATACTTTTCATCTGGTTTGCGTTATTTTTATAGCAGAGACCCAAAACAAAGCATTGGATTGGTGTTTACATTCCAACAGAAATCATGATGTGCTTTGCATTGTAACCCAAAGTAAAGCAGTGCAGCACAGTGTGCTGGCCTGTGTTCCTTTGCGTCAAGGAGTCCTTTCATGAGTGGTGTGTGGGCTTTCCCATGCATCCTCCCATGGATTTTGACGCAAATCCATATCTATAAAGACTTGTAGCCATGGATTTGCTTCACAATGTTGCGCCTCCCTGAGGCTTGCGCAAACGAGAAGTAGTTTTATTTCTCCTTGTTTTTTCTTCATTGCATGCAGGGACATCTTAAGGATTTTGCGGGCCCTGGGCCAAACGTATTTTGGGGGGCCCTGTTCTGAACAGATTTGAATTTATTATCTTATTTCATCTCATTCATGCCCTCTTTGGCCCGGTCACTGACAGTGCACAAGCACACTGGTCCAAATTCTAAAGTTGTTACTTACATCTATAGTGACGTGTGTTTTAAATATTGTAACACAGCTGCAGTTCACCAATAGAACTGCAAATAATCTTTGTGACACCTTTCCATTTCTCATATGTGAGGTCCTGTTTTGATCTAAAGGAAACTTTTTTATGGCTGTTGCATGAAACATAAACGCAACATTTCTCTGCAAATGTTTGTAATAGACTATCACACATCACTTACATTAAAAATAAATTAAAGGGAAACAGTATTTAAACAATCTGTTTAAGAATTATTCAAGGGCATCTGGGCAAGACTCTGTGCACAACAGAGCTGGCTCTATCAGGGGGCCCCCTGAAAGGCTGGGGCCCTGGGCCAGAGCCCACTTTGCCCATGCCTTAAAACATCTCTGATTGCATGTGTGCTTAATTCTGCAACACACATACAAAGAGGAAATTTCAGCATAGTTTTTGTGCAGAAGGGACCCCTTCCTGCATAAAAAACTACGCAGACCACTACGCATCCACCTTTGTACTATGGCGCAAAGGTGACTGTGCTGGTGCAGAACGGCTCCATATCGTTGTAAATATGGCACAGCTTTGCTTTCTCCAGTTCAGACAACGCAGCACAGCAACTTTGCTTGCTGACTGCGCTGCGTGGACTCCTTGTAAATCTTCTCCTGACTGTACTTGTCATCCTTATTTTGACACTCACACTAAAGGGTTTGTCCATCCCACTTATCTTTTACATAGTGAAGTCAGATTTGAGTCATTATATGTTTGTAAAATTGTGGCTTAATTCTGATTCTAAACAGTGCTCTCTCCCCCGCCTGTGCTGTTTTTTCACATTCCGAAAACCTCTTAGTAGTGCCAGATGAACAGATTGCATTTCTATTCTCATTAAAGCATTTCCTTTTTAAATATTTCTGCCCAGAATAGATGCGGTTGTTGCCCATTTCCACGACACGTAGATAATGAGCTTGTATCCCTGCCACAATTCCAAAATGTGTCATGTGGTGTTAGGGGCTCCTATAAATCACACACAGCGTCTTCTATTGCAACAGTTTAAGCGGGCAGACCCAGGCTGTCGCTGTCATATATTACAAATGTTCAGCGATTACTTGATGTCAGCCCGCAGTTAATGTAGGTTTTTCATTAATTGCTAATGTGTTAAATTTCAAATTTCCCAATGTAAAAACGATCTTTATATCATTATGTGCTGCCCAAAAGAGTATTCCATCAGACTCGTGGCTGCCTTGCTAAGGTTTCATTGCCCTTTATCAGCAGCAATAATGTGTTTATTGTATCATTTGTTCTAATCTTGCCAGCTCACACAGCACCACCTCTTTTTGAGCCTCATACGTGATTTTGTTTTAGTTTTGTACAATACAATTCAAGGTGGTTATCTTTTCCCATGTCTTGCAATAATAAAAAGTTGCCTTTATGACCTGATCATAATGCCACTTCCTATCTGTGCTTCATAGCAGCAAAACCTCTCTTGGTTCACTTTTTGCCTTGTTGTGGAAATTCATACCCTGTGGCCATGCATACCTTTATATCATTGTCACCAGACTTTTGTATGTGAATGGTAAAATGTAGTATATGGTCATTTTATCTATCTTATATCTATTTGTTTCTTATTAACTGTCTCTTCAATCAACAAGATCCCCTCTGCCCTAAAAAAAAATCGAAATCCTGGTGTGTGCAATTAAAGAAGGGAATGTCTTTGTAGCTTCACCGGGCATCTTTTTGTCAAGTTGTTCTCCTGCAATACAATTTCTCAGATACCTATCCTATATATCAGCACTTTACCTAGTGTATTTTACTATTGATATTTATATAAGAGCACATAGTGACAAGGGCAAAACAGTACTTTACAGGCCTCACTAAAATGTAACAGGTTGAACAATGTAGCAGTAAACCACAGAAGTTATATGCAGTAAAACATGAATTGCATTTTGAAAATCAGCTGGTATTTTTGAAGTTGTGCCCTACTAGCCACGAAGCTAACAGCTCATCTTTTATATTGGATAAGCTACAATCTTTTATATAAAGCCTTATTTAGAGGCCCATTAACAAATCCCTTGGCACTCTCGCGTGAGACTTAATTGGGTTCACCGTAGATTTATTTACAAAAGTAATACTTAATAAGGTGGTGGATGTAGCGTTTATCCACAATAGAAACATTAATCAAAGTGAGCAATTAAGCATTAAGAGCATGATCCAAGAATATTGGACCCAACCGTAACAAAGGAATCATTGATACAATCTATTTACAAAAAGAATAATAATAATAATAGAAGTGGAGATGAATACATAAATCAAGTGCTCAAATGGTAAAAAGGGCGCACAGTGAATAAAAAAGTGACAAGTGCATACAAATGAAAAAGAAGACGTATGCCTCTTGACTCTGGAGGTACTTTACAGTACTGGGGTCATTTTAAAATAGTGTTTCAAAACGACATCTTTCCTTATCATAACCTAGCATGCTGGGTGTCATTTTCGCCCAAAATGGACTGTGCACAATCTATGTACATGACAAACAGTGACCAATGTGTAGGAAAGGCAAATTGTAATGACAATAACAGATACTTCCTCTCTGCTTCTCTTTGACTTTGTCTCTGTCTCAATAACTCTCCTTATCTCTCTATCTCTGTCTCTCCATTCCATCTCTCGCTCTGCTTCCCTTCCTCAACCACTCTATCCCTCTCTGCCTTCCTGTTTTCTGGAACGTTTTCAAGTAATCAGTCATCCAGGGATAGGCAACTAAATAAATTAAAGCTGCCTTTGTAGATTATATGTAATTGATACTATGCGACAAAACCTTTACTATTTCAGTCGAACAATGAAAAGCATAGAAGATGATCTCAAAAGTAATGTATACCTTGAACATTAAAGGATGCAACCCCCCTGAAAGCATATCAGTTCAGGTAGTGTAAGCTTACTACTCTAGGCTGCCTAAGTGTGTAGAATATTACCAGTGTTAACAATTATTCTATTGTTCACATTTGTTTTCATTGGTTGGCTGCTTTCTGGAGCAGATTGGGAAAGATTAGCAGGGCTGCAAAAACTGTGGGGCTTATTTACAAGTCCCTTGCGCTGCCGGTGCTCACTTTTTGGGACGTACCGGTGGCACATTTTGCTGCCCCATATTTACAAGGACACAAAAAGCCAGCCTGCGTGGCTTTTTCTGTCTTTGTAAATACGGCCCCTTTACATGCAGCACATTGCATGAAAGGGGCGTTCCATGGGTGTTCCTGTGGGTGTTCCCATGCAACACCCATGGAACCTGACACATTTCCAGATTTACGAGAAATCGTAAACCTGGAAATGTATCTGAATGCTACGCCTCCCCATGGGAGGCGTAGGGAGGCGCAACGAAGAGAAATGTATTCATTTCTCCTCGTTTTTTTCCCTCTTTCTATGTTTGCTGCATTCTGCAGCACACATAGAACGAGGAAATCACCTTGTATGATTGTTTATGTGCAGGAAGGTGTCCCTTCCTGCACATAAACAATCATTAAAAAAATTACGTTTTGCAAGTTCTATGTGTGCTAATGCAGCACACATAGAAGTTGAAAAACGCCATTTCAGATTGTTTATGTGCAAGAAGGTGTCCCTTCTTGCACATAAACAATCATCCCTGTGACGCAGGCATCCTTGCACCATGGGGCAAGAGTGCCTGTGTCGGTGCATGGCAGCTAATTGTGCGCCAGTGCAGGGGAGAGCAAAGGAATCCGTCATATCCTTGTAGATATGACGCATCCCTGTGCTTTGAAAGTGCCACAGCGTGGCGCAGCCAAAGGGCTTGCAGTGCTGCGCTGCCGCACTTTTTTGTAAATGAGGCCCTTTGTGTGTAGCACAATGCACAACTTGCGCCAGGTATACATAAATGCTCTGTCCATCTGAAGGTGTGTTAGGGGGTTGGGGTTCCCATAAGATGAACATTTTAATTAAACAGTGGGACAAAAATTTCATTTTTTATTTTCAGGATCTGCTACGTCACCCAGGAGTATTATTCCTCTGCTATGTTAAAACTGCATTGTAGGAACACACAGATAAACTCCTATCTTACCTATGCTCCAGGTATGTCCTGAATGCTTTTATATTTGGTTTAGAAAAAAACAGTGTGCATTGGCCTGCAGGTTGCATGGTATGCCTTTTTACCAAGACTAATCCACGTGTCCTTTCAAGTTGGCATGGTGGCATGGTCAGGAGGTGTATTTTGTAGGCTTGCACCAAGTTGGTCCGTGGTGTGAGGAGATGCATGACTCTACAACCCACTTTTATTTTAGTGGTCCCAGTCCCACAGTATTTTGATTGTGTAACATGTACCGGAGTCAGTGGCCGAGCCTAATGCTCACCTCACTGAGCAGTAAGCACACCAGGTGCTGCTTTGTTATATTTTGCAGCTAAAGAAGGGCAGTAACAGTGGAGTCATCTGGTAGCACAAAAGATACCCTTCTAGAGACATGCAAGCAGAGCCTAAGGACCTTTCACATTCCGGGAGGAAGAACTGTGTTAATGACAGGACTGAAACTATTGAAGCTAAGTCGGTCTGTGGTGAAGAGCAAATATACACTACTCCAAAAAACAAGAGAGTTACCCTTATATATAAAAAAAGGGGCAGGGTAGCGTAAAACAAGAAAAGTGAATACATTCCCTTTTTTTTCTTAAGTATATATACACTTATCAATAGGTAGGCACTATGGATGAAAGTTTGCTAAAAAATCAAATGGACATGATCTCATACATATTCTACGAACAACAGGTTAATTTTTTATATGAACCGGTTTCTCCACTTTGCCACTGGATTCAAGCTAGCCTGGCTGATGACGGCTGAATAGCCAGAAACCGGTCCAGGGAAGACATGGCTTGGCAGTTCGGGCTGGACTGTTCCCATGAGGCACAGGGTCAGACTGATTTGCATATGGCCATGTCTGAACTGGGGTGGTGGAGTGAGCTAAAGAATGATGATGGATTAAACCCAGATCAGTTGACTGGGGGTGAGTGTTTGATTTGCTCTAACGCTCCATCCATCATCCCCTTTGGTATCGCTTTGTTCGCCCTAAGTTGGCAGGGTATGCCCAGACGTGGGTCCCTTGCTCACTTTGCCACTGGATTCAAGATAGCCTGGCTGCTGAGGGTTTTGAACCCGAAACCGGTCCCAGGATGCTTGTTTCCGGTCCAGGGAAGACATGGCTTGGCAGTTCGGGCTGGACTGTTCCCATGAGGCACAGGGTCAGACTGATTTGCATATGGCCATGTCTGAACTGGGGTGGTGGAGTGAGCTAAAGAATGATGATGGATTAAACCCAGATCAGTTGACTGGGGGTGAGTGTTTGATTTGCTCTAACGCTCCATCCATCATCCCCTTTGGTATCGTCATGTCCATTAAAGCTAGATGGGTTGCAAAAGTTTGTTGTTCTAATAAGTGGGTTGTGGTTCTAAAACGTTGGTGAAGCACTACCCTAGACTACTGTATGCTCTCTTGATGCACACTGTTCACATTAACTAGGTGAAGCCATCTCTGACGGGCAGCT
This sequence comes from Calotriton arnoldi, assembly GCA_963921515.1. Classification (NCBI taxonomy): domain Eukaryota; kingdom Metazoa; phylum Chordata; class Amphibia; order Caudata; family Salamandridae; genus Calotriton; species Calotriton arnoldi. Next base: position 133,316 of record CAWUFW010009717.1, on the reverse strand, counting down.
TCTGCATTTTGAATGGCTACAGCCTGCTTTGACAGTTTGCTATTTTATCAATGGGTTAGTTTGTGGTAGGAAGCTATTGGTACATTCCACTGTGGCTCTAAAGGGGAAGGGGGACACCCATGTCATGCTCCATTTATCTTCTGATTCACAAGAAGTTACAAACTGCTCTGTTTATGTTGGAGAAACATTTCTGACATACAAAGACTCATTTGCACATTGCAACTCTGTGTTTTGCGGTTGCAAAACTGTCATTTTGCGAATTGCAGGCTTTGCGACCGTGTAGCACATTTCTATAGCAGGCGCCATATCTGTTTAATCTAGGGCTCACTGACAAAATATCGAGTACCAGAATATCGAGTTACAAAAATATCGGGACATAAATATCGTTGTCAAAAATATCTACCTCCTATCTTCATAATGGTAAGTACAAAAATATAGAGAAAAAAAATATCGTTGTTAAAAATATCAAAGTACAAAATATCGTTTTTTTATATGTATAAAAAATAATGCAAAATAGATTAAATAATACATTTAACTTAAAAAATATTTAGATTTATTTGTAAATTTTAACAATTATAAGTAATAAATTTAATTAAAAAATAAATTAAACATACATATATAACATGTAATATATATATTTTTTCTTAAAAAATAATTAAATAATATTTTTAATTAATTATAAAATGTTACAAATATATTAAAATATTAAAATATTTAATATTTTTTAAACCTACATTTTACACTACATTGAGTGCAACTGTAGGGAAACAGTTGGATAGCTTTGGGGAAAAAATTACAATTCCCACTCCAGCGAGTGCAACAGTAGGGAAAGTGTTGGACAGCAGAGAGGAATAATTTACTATTCCCACTCCAATGAGTGCAACTGTAGGGAAAGTGTTGGATAGCGGAGGGGAATAATTTACTATTCCCACTCCAATCAGTGTAACAGTAGGGAAAGTGTTGGATAGCGGAGGGGAAAAATTACTATTCCCACTCCAGCAAGTGCAAGAGTAGGGAAAGTGTTGGATAGCGGAGGGATAAAAATTACTATTCCCACTCCAGCGAGTGCAACAGTAGGGAAAGTGTTGGATAGCGTAGGGGTAAAAATTACTATTCCCACTCCAGTGAGTGCAACAGTAGGGAAAGTGTTGGATAGCAGAGGGGAATAATTTACTATTCCCACTCCAACAAGTGCAACAGTAGGGAAAGTGTTGGAAAGCGGAGGGATAAAAATTACTATTCCCACTCCAGCGAGTGCAACAGTAGGGAAAGTGTTGGATAGCGAAGGGGTAAAAATTACTATTCCCACTCCAGTGACTGCAACAGTAGGGAAAGTGTTGGATAGCAAGGAGGAATAATTTACTATTCCCACTCCAATGAGTGCAACAGTAGGGAAAGTGTTGAATAGCGGAGGGGATAAAATTACTATTCTCACTCCAGTGAGTGCAACAGTAGGGAAAGTGTTGGATAGCGGAGGGGCAAAAATTACTACTCGAACTCCAATGAGTGCAACAGTAGGGAAAGTGTTGGATAGTGGAGGGGAATAATTTACTATTCCCACTTCAATGAGTGCAACAGTAGGGAAAGTGTTGGAGAGCGGAGGGGATAAAATTACTATTCCCACTCCTGTCAGTGCAACAGTAGGGAAAGTGTTGGATAGCGGAGGGGTAAAAACTACTATTCCCACTCCAATGAGTGCAACAGTAGGGAAAGTGTTGGATAGCGGAGGGGAATAATTTACTATTCCCACTCCAATGAGTGCAACAGTAGGGAAAGTGTTGGATAGCGGAGGGGATAAAATTACTATTCCCACTCCTGTGAGTGCAACAGTAGGGAAAGTGTTGGATAGCGGAGGGGTAAAAACTACTATTCTGACTCCAGCAAATGCAACAGTAGGCAAAGTGTTGGATAGCAGAGGGGAATAATTTACTATTCCCACTCCAACAAGTGCAACAGTAGGGAAAGTGTTGGATAGTGGAGGGGATAAAATTACTATTCCCACTCCTGTGAGTGCAAAAGTGGGGAAAGTGTTGGATAGCGGAGGGGTAAAAATTACTATTTCCACTCCAGCGAATGCAACAGTAGGGAAAGTGTTGGACAGCGGAGAGGAATAAATTACTATTCGCACTCCAACAAGTGCAACAGTAGGAAAAGTGTTGGATAGGGGAGGGGATGAAATTACTATTCCCACTCCTGTGAGTGCAACAGTAGGGAAAGTGTTGGATAGCGTAGGGGTAAAAATTACTATTCCCACTCCAACAAGTGCAACAGTAGGGAAACTGTTGGATAGTGGAGGTGTAAAGATTACTATTCCCACTCCAGTGAGTGCAACAGTAGGGAAAGTGTTGGATAGTGTAGGGGTATGAATTACTATTCCCACTCCTGCGAATGCAGCAGTAGGGAAAGTGTTGGATAGCGGAGGGGTAAAAAATACTATTCCCACTAAAGAAAATTCAAATTTTAAAACAAACAAAATATCAACTACAATACAAAATATAATAAAAAAACCAAAAAACCATAAATAAAAATATAAAAATTTACAAAACATAGAAACATATTATATTGTAGAAAAAATCTAAAATTTACATAAAAAGATAAATTTTTTGAATGTAACAAATAATTAACAAACAAATACATATTTTGGAATATAAATTAATTTTAATAAAAAAATATTTATTACATAAATGTAATATTTTTTTCCTACCCTATAACACCACACAAATATTTGGACAGCAGCCAGAAAGAGAAATTAACAAAACACCTTACCGAGGGGGTCATTACGATGACAGGCGGACAAAGTCTGCCCGCCAATGTAACGGTGAATGGGACTGTCCGCCATAGGAGCGGCGGTCCCGCCGTGAGTATTAGGATGCCACCGCCACGGTGGCGGTGGCATCCCCTATTCCCAACATTGTGGCGGGCGGTGTTCACAGCACCGCCCGCCACAATGCTGGGAATGCAGGTTGGGCATTCACATGCACAAGGTGACAGGCACCGCGTGGTGCCTGCCACCTTGTCCATGCCAATGCAGGGGGGCACCATAGGTACCCCCCATGTGCACCCCTCACCCCCCAACATCCTGGGGGCCCGCTATGGGCCCCCAACAGCGAAGACCGTATGCCTTTCCATGGCGGCAACGACGCCATGGAAAGGCTGCTCTCCGCCATCATCATAATATGGACGGCGGTGTCTTGCAGACACCGCTGCGATATAATGTATGTTTTCCGCCCGGTCGACGAGTCGACCGGCGGAAAAGCGGCGGACGGTCTTTCCGTCCGCCGCGGACCCCCAGCCATCATAATATGGCGGGGGGAAATGGCATGCGGGCGGTGTGAAATGGCAGGCGGATCGCCACCGCCATACGGGCGGTGGCGATCCACCCGTCATCGTAATGACCCCCCTAATTTGGTACTCTTACCATTGCTTCATTCTTATCAATGCACCTGAAATACGTTGTCGTGCAGAATATCACAAGGATAACTTTCTCTTTTGAAAGCACCCTCCATACCACTAGAACATATATCAGTAACTGGGGTGTCAACACATTAATAATGCACACACCCAATCACCCACAAAATAGATCTACAACTACTAAAACATTCTGGGTTCAACTACATTTCAAGTTCAGTGTGCATAATATGCCCTATCCTACTCTTTCCTGTAGACCTTTGGGGAAAACTCCTTGTGTCAGAAGTGCAGTCATTACCTCCAATTCCGTAACTTTCTTGAGACAATCTACGTACTACTTTAATATTCTATTTAGCACTATTTAAACACTCACCCATGAATATTTATTCAGTTTTGTGTCTAGTGGGCCTCATCCTCTGGCGCCCCTTGAACTATATATACTGTATCACTGTTTTTCACTTTCTCCAGGAACTTCAGAGTACCTGGTACTGGTGCATCCTTACCAGCATTTGTTAACCCCTCTTTAGGTTTTACGTAATTTCTCTCATCATCTCTTATTCTACACTTATCTACTCGTAAAGTCATACCACAATCTCACAATATTTTGGAACACCACGTGCAGTCGCCCATGATGCTTTTAAAATGTCCTTCCATAAAGCAACATTGCATCCTGAAAGAACACCAACCATCTGATTCCCTGGAACAGAGACATCATATCTCTCCTGTGCACAAAAGCAGCCAAACCCAAACCCAATAGGTGGTAGAAGAAATCACCAAAATATGTAATAAATACAGTTAAATTACACACCCAGCATGCAGTTTAATGTGGTGATAGGCCGAGGAAAAATCCAATGAAGTAAATAACTTCACACTCTCAAGGCTGTGATCAGATATGACAAAGTGGGAAATGGTGTACGTGTCAGCTCTATTTAAACATCAATCTTGGTTGACACTTGGCAGACAATGACTAATGAGCGAGTTATGCAGTTACTTTAGTATGCTTGATAATACCTTATCAACAAAATCATACAAAGTGTTTGGAAAAGTCATCTTTCAGAGGTATAGTGCCCAACTTGGATGCCACAGAAATAGCTTTATCTTTCTTTTTTAGTTTGCTACAAATTCGTTCAGTAGTTCTTGGGAAGGGCTTGAAAGGGTTAAAAAGTTTGGTATATCTTGTCTATTAGTCTGCAGGTGGTCCATAAACCCGAATTTGCAGACCATCTACAGACTACATTTAATTTTTTTTAAATAATCACCTTTGATTGGATGAAAGAACTTTTTTTATTGTCGGCCATTTACAGTTAGGGAACCAAAAGTCTCTGATCGGCCGCAACTCTGTTGCGGTTGCCTTAGCTCATATTGTGGAGGGGTTGGGGGAAGGGGGGAGAAGTAGGCACAAAGGATCACTCCTTAGATTAAAATATAAATCTAACAATAAACATGCATTTTGCAACCCCTGTCTCGGGGTCTTCTTGCCTCTCATTATGCAAATACAACTCATTGTTAGTTTAATTCCTGTCATGGGCACTCACAGATAGATGCTAAAAACCCAGTTTTTTAAAAGTTTTAAACAGAGAATTTTATTTTGGAAGAAATGCAACCAAGTACAAACATTCAAATATAATATTGAGGTTAACGTCATATTTTTAGAAAAAGGATACAGAATAAAAATCAGAATGATTGCATTTGGAAAAATGGGTTACAATAACTGTCGAAGAAAGGAGGGCAAGGGAAAAAGAAAAGGAGGAAATGCAATAACAACCATATTAAATATACATTGTGAACATAGGAGAACTTAATATATGCTATAAGAATAACATTATTTTAAGAAATAATATCTGTAAAAGAACTATAATCACAACAAAGAAAGGACGGAAATTGTGTAATTAAATACATAATCAAATAAATGAATAACATATCAATAGGAACCAATCATGGCGGTTTGGGGACTTCTTCCAGTGATGGGCGATGTTGGGTAAATTTTTGTGCCGAAGTATCCAAAAAGATAGTCACAGGGGACCATATGAGCTCTCTTTTTAGTAATAAGGACATAGGTGAGACATATGCACGATCAAGTCGATGGTTATAGCAAACACTATACCACCACACCTGAACGGAGAGTTGTAAGGATTGTTTCCAGTTTTTTGTTATTTGTTGAAGGGCAATAGCGAGTAATAGATCCACAACACTCGTATTAAAGGAGGAAGATTGCCAATGATCAGATAATGTGCCTAGAAAAATGTCTTTAGGGGAAAAGGAGTAATGAGTGTGGAATATAGCATTAATTTGAGACCAAACCTTTAACCAAAATTGGTGTGTGGGAGGACAAGAAAAGAGCATGTGGTATAAATCAGCATGTGGAGTATTACAGGACCAGCAATTTGAGGAAAGAGTGGAGTTGAATTTATGTAGAGACTTTGAAGTGAATAAAAGTCGGTTATATATAAAGAAAAGTGTTTGAGTTGTGCTTGCTGATCTTGAAGTCTTACGGAGTTTTAACCATAATTTATCCCAAAGGGCAGTAGACCATGAACTGAGGAAATCACGTTCCCATTGAAGTTCTATATTAGTTTTAGTTCTGATCTCAGGAGGTGTATTGAGAAATTTGTAAATTGAAGAGGCGCTAGGTTGGGCACTCAACATGGGTAAAATATTACGTTGGGATATTAAAGAAGGTGAAATAGAAGATAACGATGAGAGAGAGGAAGATATATTTTGGATCAATAATTTGAATTTGGTATAAAACGATTTAGGTAAGTTATAAAGTGTTTGTGCTTCAGAAAAAGTAAGGAAAGAATCATTAGAGTAAAACTGATGGATCCAAAGTAGACCCTTGTCTCGCCATGTCTTCCAAAAGATGGGTTTGTTTTTAATTTTAAGAAAACGGTTGTGCCAAATAGAGGAATTAAGAAATTGATCTTTACTGGAGATGTGTGAAGTTAAAAAGGAATGGAATAACTTATGAGTAGAATTATATATAGGTGAGGATAAGAAATGTGTTTTATGAGTGAAAGTAAGAGATTCATTGAGAGAGAAAGGGGATAAAAAGAAAGTTCGAGATCTTTCCATAGTGGGTAGGAGTAGGATGTTGAAGGATTTAATGATTTAGAAAGTTAAGTAGAAAAGCTTTGTGGTATAGATGAAAGTCAGGAAAATTAACTCCACCCTGCGATTTAGGACGTTTAAGCATAACTAGAGATAAACGTGGTTTTTTCTCATTCCATAAAAAGACCGATAGGATGGAGTTAATTTTTTTGAAAAAGAATGCAGGGAAGTTAAGAGGAATAGCCGAAATCATACAGAAAATGACAGGAGCAAGCATCATTTTAATAGTATCCAGCCTGCCCCACCACGAAAAAATTAAAGGATGCCTTTTAGAGATAGATGTAGATAATGTAGATAGAACGTTAGTCATGTTTAGGGAAAGAGTTTCCTTAATCGAAGGGGCAAACCAAAGACCCAGATATTACATTTTTTGGGAATTCCATGAGAAATTAGTAGAAGTAAAATCTTGTTTAAAACATAAAATATTAAGAGGGACAACCTCACATTTATCATGATTCAATTTCTAACCACAAATTAAAGAGAAAGCATTGACTTCTGCAGAGAAACCTGGAATAGATTGTTCTGGCTTAGAGAGATATAACACAATATCATCTGCATAGACACTCATTTTAACATGAAGTTTGTCATGTTGGAAGCCAAATATGTTGGGATTTTGCTTAATTTTTGCAAGAAAGGGTTCTAACGCAAGGACAAAGAGAAGTGGAGAAAGGGGACATCCTTGACGAACACCTCTCTGCAACGTGAAGGAATTAGAAAGGGAACTATTGGCAAAAATAGAGGCTTTGGGGGAAGTATATAGTAAAGAAATATAAGAAATTAATTTGGGTCCGAAGCCAAACCAGGATAATGTATGGAAAATAAACGACCAATCCATGTGGTCAAAAGCTTTTTCTGCATCTAGAGAGATAGGTGCCAGTGAATGAGGATATTTGTTAGATTTGTGTAATATATTAAAGAAGGTCCTAGTATTGTCTGAGATATTTCGACCCTTCATTAAGCCAGATTGTTCTTTACAGATAATGGATTGCAGAAGAGGTTCAAGACGAAGAGCAAGAATTTTGGCAAATAATTTATAATCAGAATTAACTAGTGATATTGGTCTATAGTTTTTACATAAGTGAGGGTCTCTCCCTTCCTTAGGAATTAGACAAATAAGAGCGTCTTGGAAAGTACCACTGGAGGCGTTAGAAGTATTGAAGTGTGAGAATAAAGAAAGAAGAAAGGGAAGTAGAGATTTAGAGAAGTGGGAGTAGAATTCTACAGGAAATCCATCTGGACCAGGAGCCTTTCCTGTATTAAGAAGTTTTAGTGCCTGGGATATATCCTTTATAGTGATGTCCCGTTCTAGTGGTGAAAAATCAATGTCTGAGGGAAATTGTTTTTGTATTGATGCAAGGTAATTTTATATGGCGATAGAATCTGGGACGTGTTCAGGTGTATAAATGGAGGAATAATAATTTTTGAATTCATCCAAAATTTCCAAATTTTTAGTTACAGGGGAAGAGGTGGAGTTTAATACCTAATCAATATTGGTGCGGTCTTTTTTAATTTTAAGATGTGAAGCGAGGAGTTTGCCAGTTTTATTTTGGCCACCATAATAATGAGCACTGCCTCGAAGGAGATAGGCTGAAGCATTTTCCGTAGATAACTTATTATATTTAAATTTTTCCTTAATTAGATTATTCAAGTCTGATACAGAATTAGTTGTGGTGTAAAGTGATTCTAACAATTTGATAGTCTTAGGAATTTTATTTGCTTTACGGGAATTTTGATGTTTCTTTTTGGCAACATAAGAAATTATAAAGTCCCTAGATGAAGCTTTAAAAGTATAGAGAAAGATGAGACAGAAGATATGTTGCGTGACAAGAAATCCGTAATGAAGTCTTCAAAAGAGGAGGTAAAAGTTTGATCTGCTAACAAGGAAGTATTAAAGCGGCATCTACTACTATTGGTATTAATCGGGAGTAATTCCAAGTCTAACATTACAGGAGCATGGTCTGAAATCAATATAGAGCCAATATCAGCTTGTATTATAGATTGTGTTAACGCTTTAGAAACAAATAAATAATCTATACGTGATTGTGAGAGATTAGTGGGGGAGAAAAAGGTGTATTTACGAAGTTGTGGATGGCAAAATCTCCAAGAATCAACAAGAGATCTATGGGAAATAAGGTTTGTGAAGTGTTGATGCATTGAAGAAGGAGCAAAAGGAGTTTCTGATGTACGATCAATATAAGAATCAATAATTAAATTACAGTCCCCACCAAAAAAAAGATACGGTGTAGATTTAGACATCAGAAGGGTAGAAATATGCGGCCAAAAGTTATTATCTGGCTTGGTAGGGGCATATACATTAAACAAAGTAATAGGTATACCATCAACTTTAAGGTAAACAATCAACCATCGCCCTTCATCATCAGAGTCCTGGGAAAGAAATGTGATATTGAGTCTTTTATGGCAAAGAATTACAGTCCCATTTCTTTTACTAGTACCTGGAGAAGAAAAAACAGTTCCCACCCATTGTCGTTTGAGTTTAAGAACTTCTGAAGCAATTAAGTGGGATTCTTGCAGAAATACAATATCCGATTTTAGACAAGATAAATGAGAAAGGACCCTTTGTCTTTTAATAGGTGTACCCAAACCTTTAACATTCCAGGAAATAACACGTAACGTCATTAATCAACTATATATATTGGAAATAATTTTTTTAATAATATTACAGCAATGCAAGAATATATTAAATAAGAAATTTGCAACATTAGAAAAAGTGGATAATAGGTTCTCCAAAAGGAAGGAAATAGAATGAGGAAGGAGGAATAGAAGAATAGAAAAGATAAAAAGAAGAAGTAAAGGGAGAAAGAAGGGAAGAAAAAGTAGGAAAAGAGGGGGAAAAAGATGCAGAGAAGAAACAAAAAAGACATTAAAACATACCAAAGACTCAAACATTGATGGAGGGTGTTGAAGCCACAAAAGGAAGACGGACAACCAGCCACAAAACTCCGAAAAATACCACGAGGGAGGCATCTATTTCAAATAACGGACTATACAACAATGGGTAAATCAGGGGAACGGCACCTAATAGGAGAGAACAAAAGGAAAGGTAAGTAACTAATCAAACCAAACCTAACATGAAACCATTAAAACAATACAATATAGTACGGGAGAAAAAATAATCAAGCAGAAGATGATCCTGCAAAGTCCATGGAATCTTCTCCACAACTATCAAGGAACTGCTCAAGTAAAGCCGGATCTTCATACGTTGTTGTTCTGTTTTTATAAGTCACTTTTGAAGAGGCACGGATGAAGAAGACCAAATCTGGCATTCAAATTATGTAGAGCTGGACGCATGGCTAAGAAACTTTTCTGTTTATCTGCTGTGACTTTCGCATAATCTTGCGAAAAGAATAGCTGGGAACCCTGCCATGATATGCGTCGTTTGGTTTTGACTGCTTGCAGAACTTTCAACAGATCCGTGTATTCCAAAAAATACAATATTACACCTCTCGGGTTACGATGGTTAGAAGCGTTTTGAGGGAGGCGACCAGGCCTGTGAGCTCGCTGTATATTTAATGATGGAGATTCTGGAAATTCAAGAATCTGCGGTAAAAAGGATTGAAAAAAAGTGATGGGATTGGAGCCTTCCAATCCTTCGGCCAAACCATAAATGCGTAGATTATTGCGTCTACTTTGGTTTTTGAGATTATCTACTTGTTTCTGCAGTTGTAAAATTTCAGATTTCATGGAATGAATTTGTTGAGAGGAGATTTGTAACGATTCCATCTGATGTTCCATTGAATTTATCTTATTGTCATCCACAAAATAGATCTACAACCACTAAAACATTCTGGGTTCAACTACATTTCAAGTTCAGTGTGCATAATATGCCCTATCCTACTCTTTCCTGTAGACCTTTGGGGAAAACTCCTTGTGTCAGAAGTGCAGTCATTACCTCCAATTCCGTAACTTTCTTGAGACAATCTACGTACTACTTTAATATTCTATTTAGCACTATTTAAACACTCATCCATGAATATTTATTCTGTTTTGTGTCTAGTGGGCCTCACCCTCTGGTGCCCCTTGAACTATATATACTGTATCACTGTTTTTCACTTTCTCCAGGAACTTCAGAGTACCTGGTACTGGTGCATCCTTACCAGCATTTGTTAACCCCTCTTTAGGTTTTACGTAATTTCTCTCATCATCTCTTTTTCTGCACTTATCCACTCTTAAAGTCATACCACAATCTCACAATATTTTGGAACACCACGTGCAGTCGCCCATGATGCTTTTAAAATGTCCTTCCATAAAGCAACATTGCATCCTGAAAGAACACCAATCATCTGATTCCCTGGAACAGAGACATCATATCTCCCCTGTGCACAAAAGCAGCCAAACCCAAACCCAATAGGTGGTAGAAGAAATCACCAAAATATGTAATAAATACAGTTAAATTACACACCCAGCATGCAGTTTAATGTGGTGATAGGCCGAGGAAAAATCCAATGAAGTAAATAACTTCACACTCTCAAGGCTGTGATCAGATATGACAAAGTGGGAAATGGTGTACGTGTCAGCTCTATTTAAACATCAATCTTGGTTGACACTTGGCAGACAATGACTAATGAGCGAGTTATGCAGTTACTTTAGTATGCTTGATAATACCTTATCAACAAAATCATACAAAGTGTTTGGAAAAGTCATCTTTCAGAGGTATATTGCCCAACTTGGATGCCACAGACATAGCTTTATCTTTCTTTTTTAGTTTGCTACAAATCCGTTCAGTAGTTCTTGGGAAGGGCTTGAAAGGGTTAAAAAGTTTGGTATATCTTGTCTATTAGTCTGCAGGTGGTCCATAAACCCGAATTTGCAGACCATCTACAGACTACATTTAATTTTTTTTAAATAATCACCTTTGATTGGATGAAATAACTTTTTTTATTGTCGGCCATTTACAGTTAGGGAACCAAAAGTCTCTGATCGGCCGCAACTCTGTTGCGGTTGCCTTAGCTCATATTGTGGAGGGGTTGGGGGGAAGGGCTGGGGGGAGAAGTAGGCACAAAGGATCACTCCTTAGATTAAAATATAAATCTAACAATAAACATGCATTTTGCAACCCCTGTCTCGGGGTCTTCTTGCCTCTCATTATGCAAATACAACTCATTGTTAGTTTAATTCCTGTCATGGGCACTCACAGATAGATGCTAAAAACCCAGTTTTTTAAAAGTTTTAAACAGAGAATTTTATTTTGGAAGAAATGCAACCAAGTACAAACATTCAAATATAATATTGAGGTTAACGTCATATTTTTAGAAAAAGGATACAGAATAAAAATCAGAATGATTGCATGTAGAAAAATGGGTTACAATAACTGTCGAAGAAAGGAGAGCAAGGGAAAAAGAAAAGGAGGAAATGCAATAACAACCATATTAAATATAAATTGTGAACATAGGAGAACTTAATATATGCTATAAGAATAACATTATTTTAAGAAATAATATCTGTAAAAGAACTATAATCACAACAAAGAAAGGACGGAAATTGTGTAATTAAATACATAATCAAATAAATGAATAACATATCAATAGGAACCAATCATGGCGGTTTGGGGACTTCTTCCAGTGATGGGCGATGTTGGGTAAATTTTTGTGCCGAAGTATCTAAAATGATAGTCACCGGGGACCATATGAGCTCTCTTTTTAGTAATAAGGACATAGGTGAGACATATGCACGATCAAGTCGATGGTTATAGCAAACACTATACCACCACACCTGAACGGAGAGTTGTAAGGATTGTTTCCAGTTTTTTGTTATTTGTTGAAGGGCAATAGCGAGTAATAGATCCACAACACTCGTATTAAAGGAGGAAGATTGCCAATGATCAGATAATGTGCCTAGAAAAATGTCTTTAGGGGAAAAGGAGTAATGAGTGTGGAATATAGCATTAATTTGAGACCAAACCTTTAACCAAAATTGGTGTGTGGGAGGACAAGAAAAGAGCATGTGGTATAAATCAGCATGTGGAGTATTACAGGACCAGCAATTTGAGGAAAGAGTGGAGTTGAATTTATGTAGAGACATTGGAGTGAACAAAAGTCGGTTATATATAAAGAAAAGTGTTTGAGTTGTGCTTGCTGATCTTGAAGTCTTACGGAGTTTTAACCATAATTTATCCCAAAGGGCAGTAGACCATGAACTGAGGAAATCACGTTCCCATTGAAGTTCTATATTAGTTTTAGTTCTGATCTCAGGAGGTGTATTGAGAAATTTGTAAATTGAAGAGGCGCTAGGTTGGGCACTCAACATGGGTAAAATATTACGTTGGGATATTAAAGAAGGTGAAATAGATGATAACGATGAGAGAGAGGAAGATATATTTTGGATCCATAATTTGAATTTGGTATAAAACGATTTAGGTAAGTTATAAAGTGTTTGTGCTTCAGAAAAAGTAAGGAAAGAATCATTAGAGTAAAACTGATGGATCCAAAGTAGACCCTTGTCTCACCATGTCTTCCAAAAGATGGGTTTGTTTTTAATTTTAAGAAAACGGTTGTGCCAAATAGAGGAATTAAGAAATTGATCTTAACTGGAGATGTGTGAAGTTAAAAAGGAATGGAATAACTTATGAGTAGAATTATATATTGGTGAGGATAAGAAATGTGTTTTATGAGTGAAAGTAAGAGATTCATTGAGAGAGAAAGGGGATAAAAAAGAAAGTTCGAGATCTTTCCATAGTGGGGAGGAGTAGGATGCTGAAGGATTTAATGATTTAGAAAGTTGTGTAAGTAGAAAAGCTTTGTGGTATAGATGAAAGTCAGGAAAATTAACTCCACCCTGCGGTTTAGGACGTTTAAGCATAACTAGAGATAAACGTGTTTTTTTCTCATTCCATAAAAAGACCGATAGGATGGAGTTAATTTTTTTGAAAAAGAATGCAGGGTAGTTAAGAGGAATAGCCGAAAGCATACAGAAAATGACAGGAGCAAGCATCATTTTAATAGTATCCAGCCTGCCCCACCACGAAAAAAATAAAGGATGCCTTTTAGAGATAGATGTAGATAATGTAGATAGAACGTAAGTCATGTTTAGGGAAAGAGTTTCCTTAATCGAAGGGGCAAACCAAAGACCTAGATATTTAATTTTTTGGGAATTCCATGAGAAATTAGTAGAAAGAAAATCTTGTTTAAAACATAAAATATTAAGATGGAGAACCTCACATTTATCATGATTCAATTTATAACCACAAATTAAAGAGAAAGCATTGACTTCTGCAGAGAAAGCTGGAATAGATTGTTCTGGCTTAGAGAGATATAACACAATATCATCTGCATAGACACTCATTTTAACATGAAGTTTGTCATGTTGGAAGCCAAATATGTTGGGATTTTGCTTAATTTTTGCAAGAAAGGGTTCTAACGCAAGGATAAAGAGAAGTGGAGAAAGGGGACATCCTTGACGAACACCTCTCTGCAACGTGAAGGAATTAGAAAGGGAACTATTGGCAAAAATAGAGGCTTTGGGGGAAGTATATAGTAAAGAAATATAAGAAATTAATTTGGGTCCGAAGCCAAACCAGGATAATGTATGGAAAATAAACGACCAATCCATGCGGTCAAAAGCTTTTTCTGCATCTAGAGAGATAGGTGCCAGTGAATGAGGATATTTGTTAGATTTGTGTAATATATTAAAGAAGGTCCTAGTATTGTCTGAGATATTTCGACCCTTCATAAAGCCAGATTGTTCTTTACAGAAAATGGATTGCAGAAGAGGTTCAAGACGAAGAGCAAGAATTTTGGCAAATAATTTATAATCAGAATTAACTAGTGATATTGGTCTATAGTTTTTACATAAGTGAGGGTCTCTCCCTTCCTTAGGAATTAGACAAATAAGAGCGTCTTGGAAAGTACCACTGGAGGCGTTAGAAATAATGAAGTGTGAGAATAAAGAAAGAAGAAAGGGAAGTAGAGATTTAGAGAAGTGGGAGTAGAATTCTACAGGAAATCCATCTGGACCGGGAGCCTTTCCTGTATTAAGAAGTTTTAGTGCCTGGGATATATCCTTTATAGTGATGTCCCGTTCTAGTGGTGAAAAATCAATGTCTGAGGGAAATTGTTTTTGTACTGATGCAAGGTAATTTTGTATGGCGATAGAATCTGGGACGTGTTCAGGTGTATAATGGGAAGAATAATAATTTTTGAATTCATCCAAAATTTCCAAATTTTTAGTTACAGGGGAAGAGGTGGAGTTTAATACATAATCAATATTGGTGCGGTCTTTTTTAATTTTAAGATATGAAGCGAGGAGTTTGCCAGTTTTATTTTGGCCACCATAATAACGAGCACTGCCTCGAAGGAGATAGGCTGAAGCATTTTCCGTAGATAACTTATTATATTTAAATTTTTCCTTAATTAGATTATTCAAGTCTGATACAGAATTAGTTGTGGTGTAAAGTGATTCTAACAATTTGATAGTCTTAGGAATTTTATTTGCTTTACGGGAATTTTGATGTTTCTTTTTGGCAACATAAGAAATTATAAAGTCCCTAGATGAAGCTTTAAAAGTATAGAGAAAGATGAGACAGAAGATATGTTGCGTGACAAGAAATCCGTAATGAAGTCTTCAAAAGAGGAGGTAAAAGTTTGATCTGCTAACAAGGAAGTATTAAAGCGGCATCTTCTACTATTGGTATTAATCGGGAGTAATTCCTAGTCTAACATTACAGGAGCATGGTCTGAAATCAATATAGAGCCAATATCAGCTTGTATTATAGATTGTGTTAATGCTTTAGAAACAAATAAATAATCTATACGTGATTGTGAGAGATTAGTGTGGGAGAAAAAGGTGTATTTACGAAGTTGTGGATGGCAAAATCTCCAAGAATCAACAAGAGATCTATGGGAAATAAGGTTTGTGAAGTGTTGATGCATTGAAGAAGGAGAAAAAGGAGTTTCTGATGTACGATCAATATAAGGATCAATAATTAAATTACAGTCCCCACCAAAAAAAAGATACGGTGTAGATATAGACATCAGAAGGGTAGAAATATGCGGCCAAAAGTTATTATCTGGCTTGGTAGGGCCACATACATTAAACAAAGTAATAGGTATACCATCAACTTTAAGGTAAACAATCAACCATCGCCCTTCATCATCAGAGTCCTGGGAAAGAAATGTGATATTGAGTCTTTTATGGCAAAGAATTACAATCCCATTTCTTTTACTAGTACCTGGAGAAGAAAAAACAGTTCCCACCCATTGTCGTTTGAGTTTAAGAACTTCTGAAGCAATTAAGTGGGATTCTTGCAGAAATACAATATCCGATTTTAGACAAGATAAATGAGAAAGGACCCTTTGTCTTTTAATAGGTGTACCCAAACCTTTAACATTCCAGGAAATAACACGTAACGTCATTAATCAACTATATATATTGGAAATAATTTTTTTAATAATATTACAGCAATGCAAGAATATATTAAATAAGAAATTTGCAACATTAGAAAAAGTGGATAATAGGTTCTCCAAAAGGAAGGAAATAGAATGAGGAAGGAGGAATAGAAGAATAGAAAAGATAAAAAGAAGAAGTAAAGGGAGAAAGAAGGGAAGAAAAAGTAGGAAAAGAGGGGAAAAAAGAAAAAGATGCAGAGAAGAAACAAAAAAGACATTAAAACATACCAAAGACTCAAACATTGATGGAGGGTGTTGAAGCCACAAAAGGAAGACGGACGACCAGCCACGAAACTCCGAAAAATACCACGAGGGAGGCATCTATTTCAAATAACGGACTATACAACAATGGGTAAATCAGGGGAACGGCACCTAATAGGAGAGAACAAAAGGAAAGGTAAGTAACTAATCAAACCAAACCTAACATGAAACCATTAAAACAATATAATGTAGTACGGGAGAAAAATAATCAAGCAGAAGATGATCCTGCAAAGTCCATGGAATCTTCTCGACAACTATCAAGGAACTGCTCAAGTAAAGCCGGATCTTCGTACGTTGTTGTTCTGTTTTTATAAGTCACTTTGAAGAGGCACGGATGAAGAAGACCAAATCTGGCATTCAAATTATGTAGAGCTGGACGCATGGCTAAGAAACTTTTCCGTTTATCTGCTGTGACTTTCGCATAATCTTGCGAAAAGAATAGCTGGGAACCCTGCCATGATATGCGTCGTTTGGTTTTGACTGCTTGCAGAACTTTCAACAGATCCGTGTATTCCAAAAAATACAATATTACACCTCTCGGGTTACGATGGTTAGAAGCGTTTTGAGGGAGGCGACCAGGCCTGTGAGCTCGCTGTATATTTAATGATGGAGATTCTGGAAATTCAAGAATCTGCGGTAAAAAGTATTGAAAAAAGAGATGGGATTGGAGCCTTCCAATCCTTCGGCTAAACCATAAATGCGTAGATTATTGCGTCTACTTTGGTTTTCGAGATTATCTACTTGTTTCTGCAGTTGTAAAATTTCAGATTTCATGGAATGAATTTGTTGAGAGGAGATTTGTAACAATTCCATCTGATGTTCCATTGAATTTATCTTATTGTCTAGAGTAGACCATTTATCCTCTAGACCTTGTAGACAAATGTTTGTCTCCTCCATATAAGGGTTAAGTTGTCGGATTTCATCTAGAAGCAGTTTTAAGGAGACTGGCGGTGGAGATATAGTCGGTGAAGGAGGATCCTTTTTAATTCTCTTGGTGGAGGATAAAGCAGAAGATGAAGGTGTTTTAGGAACTTTTTTCCCATTTGGAGAGGAGGAATGAGGGGAAGTAGCAAACGAGGATGAAGTAGTAGTAGCAGGAATGTAATGGGGAGATGCGGCTTGGTCTGGTTCCTCCATGCCGTCTTGAAGCACTGAAAGAGGATTTGAAGTATGAAATGCATTCTGTTTAGGACGCACAGCTGGAGTAGAAGTGGATGTTGCTCCTCTACCGGATTTAATTCTCCCCATAGACATGTAGGTCACAATAAAAGACGATGTAGATATTGGCAAAAATGCAGTATGTCACATAGAGAGCGATGTATATAACTGTGTTGCAGTAGGAGAGGCGCAAATTTGTATAAAGTCAGTGGTGGTGTCACACAAAGAGCATTGTTGTCTTCCAAAACAGTAATGAAGAGAGATGAATATTATTCAAGTTGGAGAAAAAATATCTGTTCCATGTGATTATATTAATGGTGAGACTTGCAGAATAACTCCAGAAAAGGTTTCATGCAAAGTATATAAAGCATTACTCAGTGTTAAAAAAAATGTTATTGGTCGCTTCAAGAAAGGGAGAGAAAACATTTTCAGGATCACTGACAATAAGAATGAAGAAGTAATTCCATGAAAGGAATTATCTAAAATGATAACATACCTTTTTTTTTAAAAAAGGGAGTTGCAGTAGAGCCGTCAGCGCGTCAAATGCTTCGGGCACGCAAAATGGCGGCGACACTCCAGTCACGGAGACGCGCCACACATCCTGGCCAAAAAGGAGCGTTGTTTGTTGTCTACCGCAGCTGAAAAGGGCACCGCAGGATTCCTGAACTGTTCATATGCACAGTCCGTGAGCAGTGGTGTGTAACGGAGCGCTGCCACCGCCCGTTAATGGAAAAATCTTCGAGTGTTTGCTCGGAGCTGCGTTAGCCCGCCGCCATCCTACTCGGTGTCAAACCACGTCCCCCTAAAAACCCAGTTTGACTCCACCTGTTCAAGCGTCTGGACAGGCTAGGTTCTCCAGTGGCAATGTTCACACACCATATGAGGGCCGCAGTAGAAGGACGATATTCACTGCAGATACAGCATGCACACTGATCATGAAGATCCCAGTAGAAATGACAATAGTCACACTGTCTGAAAGTTCCAGCAGGATGCATAAATAGGCTAGGGCTAGCATTCTTGGCCATCAGGATGATTTCACAAAAGAATTAAGGGGCTCATTACGATGGCGGGCGGATTGGATCCGCCCGCCACCATAGCGGTGATTGGGTCCGACCGCCATGTGTGCGGCGGTCCCGCCTATGCGATTATGATGGGACCGCCACCGCTGCAGTCGGATTCCGCACCTTTAACATTGCGGCAGAGGGTGCTGACAGCAGCACCGCTGCAATGTGAAAAAGAGCTTGTTGTGCATTTCACTGCACTACGTGGCAGGCACTACACTGTGCCTGCCACTTGGTGCAGTGAAATGTAGGGGGGCCCAGTGCACCCACACCTCCCCCCAACACAAGGGGGGCCCGCAACGGGCCCCCAATGACATTCTCCGCATGCCTTTCAATGGTGGTTCAACCACCATGGAAAGGCTGGCCACCGCCGGCATCATGATCGTGCCGGCGGAGCCTGCTAGTCACCGCCGCCATTCTGAGCATGCTGACCGCTCCGCCGGGCAATCGGAACAATTGCTACCGGCGGAAAAGCGGCAGACGGACTTTCCATCCGCCGCGGTACCCACCGCCATCGTGATATGGCGGGGGTATTTCACGTTACGATAGCGGAGCGGGCGCCACCGCCGGCCCGGCAGTGGCGATCCGCCCGCCATCGTAATGAGCCCCTAAGTGCGGAGCGAACATTCTGAATGTATTTTTTCACTGCGTGTGAGCGCTCAGGGCTCCACAGTCCAGGAATCCCATAGTCTGGGGCTTTTGATGAGGCCACGCAAGATTTTGCTATCTTGGCGGCCATATTGAACATGGGAGAGCATAAAAGTTGATGGAGCAGGATTTCGAAAAAAGAAACCTGCTCGAATGAATACCTCCATAATACGTACTAACAGTAAGTAGTAATAGAAAATTAACGTACACCTTACATGAACACAATGGAAAACTGCTTTACGCATGCATGCACTAACGTGAGATAACGCATGAAAGAACTAAAACCGTATTTACAATTATGTTTTGAAAGAAACAAGAAATAATGCATAACTAGGCCACATGTGCATTTCGTAGTTTGCATGTTGCAACCTGCTTTGAAATTATAAATAATACCGTTTTGCATAAAGCTATGCTAGGAAAAAACGCTAACAGGGAATAGTGCAAAGGTGGGTGGTAAACAGTGAAAACTACATTATCATATCATTAATGAATGTTCATTTTGCATTTGCTATAGTGAGCTGGATAAGACGCCATTTTCCTTAAATTAGCCGAAAGAAGGAGGGGTTGGATAAATGAGTGAAACTGATCTGACAAAGACACGCTGAAGAGCTGAGCACAGCAGAAGAAGTGAAAGGGTTGAAGGCCAATGTGATGATCGTCTGCCAAGGGATGTGACAGACCGTGGGACAGAAGGACTCCTTCCGTGGACATTGCTTAAAATTTATATACAATTGTAACATGGATTAGAGCGTGTGAACGGAACAATTATGAGTTCATGGGAATGGGCAAAAAATAATGAATAAGTCCAAATATGAGTGAAGTCACCATTGTGTGACATACCACCCCCAAAGTCCACCAATCAACTGTTTAGTTACGTTAAATGTTACAACTGATGTGGGGCGGACATGTAGGTTATAGGGTGCCTTTAGGGGTGTGGTTAAGTTAGGCTGGTGAGGCTGAGAGAGAGGGGAGTCGGGTCACTGTTTGTCGGTTTGCATAGAGGCCTAGCTGTTCCTGTCCTGTCCTGTCCCTGAAATCTTTGTCCCCTGACTCTATTTCAGGGGACCCCCACCATCACTTAGGCCGGAGGGGTGGTTTTCTACAAATCCGTTGGGTTTGTATTATTCTGACTCGTTCTTGCATAATTTATCTGCAAATGTATTTTGTCTCTGAAACTTTTGTCTCTTCATCTATCCACTCCTTCATGCACAATGTCATTAGTTGATTGATGAGTTTGTCTCTATCTGAATTGCTGATATTTTCTCTCCCTTTGTGAGTTCATTGTTTGCACTTGTATCCGTATGCATTGAGCACTTTATCATTTAATTTGAGATAAACTTTATTAACTTCAACGAGAGTCTGTCTTTATTTAGTTAATCGAATGATTAGTCAGATAAGGAGTATCATTACCATCAACTATTCAACTAATTGGTTCATCGACCAAGTGGAAGGAAAGTTGATGTATAAATTAGCAAAGTATTTTGGAAATGCCATATATGAATTTTAGGAGGAAGAGAATTGAACTTTTATAAAAAATTGACCCCAGCGCATCAAGGATTTGGGTGAATGTGTATTGGCCATTGTTCTGTGATATTATTGAGTATTGATCCCTGATTAGGCATTGGTCTCACGCTGGATCAAAGTCACGCCCATTGATTGCACCCTTGCAATGAAATCTCTGCCTATCTCGAAGACGGTCCTTCTTCTTTTCCCACTCTTGGCTTCTGCCCAGCGGCCCATTGAAGGAGAGTGTTTCTTACCTGTCCAGCCTTGCCGAAGTGAGCTGCCACAATCCTCTGTGTCCTGACTCAGCCGCATCCCAATTTCATCTGCATCCCAATTTCTGCTTCGTCCCGATTTCCACCTCCTAATCCCAAGAGGAACCTGAAAGAAACAGACAAGCTAAGTGTAGCAACTGTGAATGCATGTGCGCGCATGGCACAAACTGACAAGGAGTTTATGCTTAAGGATTAGACTTCAGTGCTTGCGAGTGAGCTGATACATCTCTCGAAAGCTTAATGGTTACAAACAATAAGACATTTGGAACAAATGAGCATGGTGGTTACAAAGAAGACTCTCAAATACAAGGGTGATGTGAGTCTTATCACCAACCCTTGTGACAAATGTTGGGCAATCCAAGAGCAGTGAAAGGACCAGGCCCATAAGTTCTAGACCTGTTCTAGACTAACAATCCGATGGGTCTTTTTCGCAGCATGAAAGTGTAAAGGAGAGAAAAGCTGTTAGAATGCCAACCAATTGATCAATAATTTCCTGTAACACATAACAACCATGGACAACTTACTTAAGGTTAGTCAATTTATTACAAAGCCAAAAATAACTGAACATAGAGACACCTCAAAACGATGGCGTAGAAATACATTGGAATTAGCATAAAGCCAAATCCTCGTAACCAATTTAGATGCTGTAGCATAAGCAGTACAATTAGTTCAAGAAGCAAAATGCAAAAGATCAGGAAGCATGAGTCCAAGTTTCCCTGCATTGCGGGTTGGTGAATAAAAAGCATAAATCTATCCCTACTCTAACACTAAAGTGACATCCTTACATAAGCATTTCCAGGTGGAGGGTAAAAAGATGTCCGTGTGTGGAGTCTTCCTAAGAAGTCTCACCACTATATGGGTCATGTAGCATGAAGCTACCAAGACAGAGCTCGTTCTAAGATGCTCTCTGAAGGCAAAGGGAGAAGTGGCACACTTTCCCTACTCCCAACAACACATAATTCATGGGTAACATTCCCAGAATCCAGTTCGTGTCACGCCATCTGCACTGGGTATGATCCTGAAGGTGTTTTTCCACGGGCCGATGGAGTTCTTTCCTCAATACTTTTTGGCCTTGGTTCCCAGACTTTCTCCTGTGTGAAACACAACGACCTTCCTTTATCGCCTCAAGCCACATGAGTGTAACTTCTTCTCTCCTTGCCTGACTGGTAAAACAAATACATTATTCTAGCTAACAAGAGTGCTTATTTCACCTGCAACACAAACGTGAGAAAATACAAATTTCACACCACACATCAAATTCAAACAGTTAATTCTAAAGCAAGAGTTTTCCAGGGAACTGCATTTCAGGCCTACGAGATTCGGCTAACATAAGAAAGCATCATATGAGCTTTACGAATTTGCATAACATTAGGACACTTTCAATTAATGCATTTACCTACATGTAAAATGACACGATTAATAAGCACATTAAATACATGAATGATTGTCAGTTTCACAACACAAATTCTTCACATTAATGTTTTCAGCTAGTTACATTCATTTTTTACGTTGATTTGGCATGTCACTTTCAATGGCCTAAAATACATCCCGTTTCCATGTTATTACATTTCACAATTCTAACACTTCACATTAATATAACAAAATATTATATGCAGTGTGGTCTATACGTGATTATGGTGCACCCCTACAAGGAAAATACGGTTTCCACTCTATCAGTTCCCCTCTCTGATGACGTTAAGTCATCATAAACACTTCAAAATGCCTGCAGAGTAGCCTCACAGCTCATGTGAGTGAGTCTGAGTGAGTGCGTGTGACATATGAGTGAATGAGTGCAGGTTGCGAGATCTGGTAAGCAAGCAACTTGCTACTGCTAACTCCTTTCTATTCAGACATTAGATGGCAACCTCCTGACTGGCTCCATTCCACAAGCTGCTTCCTTGAGACAAAATCCAGGTTGCACATCCAGAGGGAAACCCATCCAGACCACAGAAGACCAGTAGTCTGTCTTTTGTTATTTTATCCACACCCCCATTTCCTTGGGTGCGTTTCTTGCAAGCAGTATATCTGTTCCCCTTGTAGGACACCAAGGGAAGTGGACAGACTGTCTTCAAACCATTGCTCCCACTGGGCCGGAATACCAGGTTAGGGCTTGTTTGTGTGCCCACGCTTCTAACACTTCTAAATAAACAATCAGATATGATATTTTTCTTTCCCAACATAAATTCAACCTCAAGATTATGCTCTTGTGAACTGGCTAATCATCTAGCACTGCTGGATGATGCTATACTGGAGTCTTAGCTTGTCAGTAAATGAATAAATGAACTAATGGATTGTGATCTGTGCAGGGTTTGTATGGTAACTGTAAGAAAACAGGACTTTTTATAGATGTCCCCCTACTTTTTACGCCCATTTGGACTACTAGATGCTGGCATTCGACTCTGACAGTGCACTGAAGCCTGCTAATCAGGAACTACCCCGGGGGGAGCCCGCTCTCCTCAGCCAGTTGATCAAAGGGGAGAAGCTGACCCGCAGAGAATAGGGCCTCCACCTCAAGAAGTGAGCGATTGGTCCAGACTCGTAGGTCCCCGACTGTGTAATAGCCCCTGCCTCGAGGCAAGCCGACTAGGGGCAGTATAGGAGTATAGAGCGGAGTCTTCCGGGAGAGATGATGTATCCTAGCCATACTAGCCTTCGCTATTGACACTTGTATGGAATGGGTCGGGCTGGGCTCCCGGTAAAAGCAAGATGCGAATTGCTGGTGTCGGCAAGGGCCCAGACTCAGAGGAAGCCTCCCCGAGATAGCGCCTTGGTGTCCAGCGGGACAGCCATTGGAGCTGCACTGCTAGAATTATGCCTCGAAGGATGGGGCCCCAAGACCTCTCCAGTCAACCAGCAGCTGTAGCTTGGCCAAAGCGACTCTTTGGCGTCCAGTTCCCCATATGAGTGAGCAGAGAAGTGTGTCCAATTCTTTAAAAAAGGAATGGGTGGGATAACTGTAAGATTTGCAAAGTAATATAGAAGGTGGGGCAGGATGACCATTTTCGCCAGGGTGATCTTGCCTATGGGGGCCTGGGGGAAGTGTCCTCCAAA
The DNA here is from genome assembly GCA_963921515.1 of Calotriton arnoldi. Classification (NCBI taxonomy): domain Eukaryota; kingdom Metazoa; phylum Chordata; class Amphibia; order Caudata; family Salamandridae; genus Calotriton; species Calotriton arnoldi. The sequence continues at coordinate 109,442 of CAWUFW010009717.1, read as the reverse complement.
AGCTTACCTGGGAATGTATGCCTGCCAAGGCCCTGCGATGGTTGCCCTCGTAAAGAGTGCAGGGAGTATGATATAGGTGGACTCCCAGGTAGCGAGGCGCCTGTGCATGCCAGGCAAGACAGGAGTCGCCAATGTGCACCTCTCATGGTGGGAGGTTCAGGCTTAGTGGGTAAATGGCAGACTTCATCCAGTTGACTCGCAGTCCAGCCGCGGCGACAAAGTCCGCTAGCGTGGCACTTAGGGGGGGTTGAGATCAGCCTTTATGTCCCTATGTAAATGGGTAGGTCATCTGCGTCCATCATCTCCTTGTGTTTGCTCTGTTCGCCCTAAGTTGGCAGGGTATGCCCAGATGTGGGTCCCTTGCTCACTTTGCCACTGGATTCAAGCTATGCTGGCTGATGAGGGGTGAAACCCCAAAACCAGTCCTAGGATGCTTTTTTCTGGTCCAGGAAAGACCTGGCTTGGCAGTTCGGACTGGACTGTTCCCATAAGGAACAGGGTTAAGACTGATTTGCATATGGCGGGGTCTGAACTAGGGTGGCGAAGTGAGCTAAAGAACAATGATGGATTAAACCCAGATCTGTGACTGGGGTTGAGAGTCTGAAAAGTTTCAGCACTCCATCCATCATCTCCTTGTGTTTGCTCTGTTTGCCCTAAGTTGGCAGGGTATGCCCAGACGTGGGTCTCTTGCTTACTTTGCCACTGGAGTCAAGCTATCCTGGCTGATGAGTGGTGAAAACCCGAAACCGGTCCTAGGATACTTGCTTCCTGTCCAGGAAAGACCTGGCTTGGCAGTTCGGGCTGGACCGTTCCCATAAAGAACAGGGTCAAGACTGATTTGCATATGGCTGGGTCTGAACTGGGGTGGCGAAGTGAGCTAAAGAACGATGATGGATTCAACCCAGATCTGTGACTGGGGGTGAGTATCTGAAAAGCGTCAGCACTCCATCCATCATCTCCTTGTGTTTGCTCTGTTCGCCCTAAGTTGGCAGGGAATGCCCAGACGTGGGTCTCTTGCTTACTTTGCCGCTGGATTCAAGCTATCCTGACTGATGAGGGGTGAAACCCCGAAACCGGTCCTAGTATGCTTGTTTGTGGTCCAGGAAAGACCTGGCTTGGCAGTTCGGGCTGGACTGTTCCCATAAGGAACAGGGTCAAGACTGATTTGCATATGGCTGGGACTGAACTGGGGTGGCTAAGTGAGCTAAAGAACGATGATGGATTAAACCCAGATCTGTGACTGGGGGTGAGTGTCTGAAAAGTTTCAGCACTCCGTCCATCATCTCCTTGTGTTTACATCTGCGTACAGGGACACTCTGTGTGTCTCGCCCGCCAGAGGGATACTCTATTCTAGTCCCCCTTCTGGAGGTGTGTGACTAAGGGCTCCATAGCCAGTGCCAATAAAAGGGGGAGAGCGGGCATCCCTGATGCGTTCCTGGCCTATCGGGAAAGGAGCCAAGATGTGACAGCCAAATGAATTCAGGAGGTGGGGTTCGAGTACAGTAGCTTTGTGTGCTAAAAGTTTAGGTCCCATCCCCATACAGGTGAGTACCGCAAATAGATAAGGCCAGGTCAGGGTGTCGAATGCCTTCTCAGAATCAAGGACAATGCAGGTGGTGTGGGGAAACTGACCCCTCACCTGATCCTGGACATGGAAGTTGCGAATGATATTTTGGGAGGTGCTTCGGCCAGGAACAAAGCTGTTCTGGTCTGGATGCACGAGCTCCGGGAGGACTTGGGCATATTGGTAAGCTAGTATTTTGTTTAGAATTTTGTAGTCTGCCCCTAGTATAGCAATTGGCCTATAGGAGGCTAACTGGGTGGGATATCTGTCTGGTTTTTGGATTGAGATCAAAAGGGACTGTAGAAGGGAGTGGGGAAGCTCACTAGCTTTCAGGGCCGCTTTGTGCATTGCCGCCAGCCGAGGCGACAGGAGGGCTGAAATAGTGTTGTAGTATTCTAGAGGCAAGCCGTCCAGACCCTGGGTTTTGTTTTGGGCCAGGTCAAGAATTGCCTGCTTCATATCAGTTGGTGTGATCTCTGCATCTAGGGAACTCCTCCGGAGAATGGGGATGTGGGGTAAGGTTGAGGTCGGCTAGGAATTTGTCTGTTGATTCCATCTGATTATTCAGCGGCGCCCGATATATGACAGAGTAATAAGTGTAGAAGGCTTGTAAAATGTCAGTTTGGGTACGGACCCTGACGCCAGTGAAGGAGATCACTTCTGTAAAAGGGAAGGACATCGAGTCCTGGTGGAGGAGCCATGCCAAGACCTGTCTAGGGATAGGTCAAGTACGCAATTGTAGTCCCCCCTAGTATGCATGGTGGCGCTGTATAGTGGGGCAATGTGCCAGAGAGGGATTGCCAGAATTTACCCTCGTCGGTCTTAGGTGCATAGATATTGCCTAGGAGTACCGATCGTCTGTGTCAACGACCCTGCGAATTTCCAGGGAAGGGATCCCAGGGCGAATTCACATAGCTCCTTGCACGTACACCAAGTAGGTAGTGGTGTAGAAAATGCCTCTCCAGCGCTTACGCAGGCGGCCCAGCTCTCCTGTGGTAAGGTGTGTCTCCTGCAGAAAAATTATCTGCATCTGCTGGCACTTGATGTATCGTACCTCATAGATATGACACATTCCTGTCCTCTTGCCCAGCGCTGGTGCACAATTGTCTGCCATGCGCCAACACAGGCACCCTTGCACCTTGGTGCAAGGGTTTGTGCGTTGTTGGAATGATTGTTTTTGTGCAGGAAAGGACACCTTCCTCTACAAAAGCAATAAATGGAGGAGATTTCCTCCTTCTATGTGTGCTACTGATTGCAGCACACGTAGAAAAAGGAAAAACAAGGAGAAAGAAAGGTATTTCTTCTTGTTGCGCCTCCTCTACTTTTGCCGCATGCCCAGGTTTACAGAATGCTATAAGTCTGAGAATGTGTCAAATGCTATGGGTGTTATGTGGGTACACCCACCGTAACGCCCATGGCACGCCTCCCCATCGCAGTGTACCCTGCAACGCAGCGACTTGCACTGCATTGCCTCACAGCATATCTACAAGGCCATGAAGAGCCACGCAGGGTGGCTTTACGTAGCCTTGTAGATATGGCACTGCACTGTGCGCCACCAGGACATCAATAATACGTTCTGGTGGAGCGAAGGGGCTTGTAAATAAGGCCCTTAATTTTCTCATTGTGATTAGTTTTCCCCCAATGTTGGGCAGTGGATGTCTGTCTACCCACATAGAATGATTAAGGTCTCAGAGGTCAGTGCACATTTTCACAGGTTTGTGCACTATAACTATACCATTCAGATAATTCAGGGGCATATTTACAGGACCCAGTGCATCGCTCTTGCACCGCGCAATGTGGTGCAAGAGCGATGCAACTCTAAAAAGAGATTTATGACGCCATGCAAGACCACCATGAGTGGCCATGTGTGGCTACATAAATCTCGAGTAATGTAATTCAGCGCAATGCACCGTGTTGCATTACTCTGCGCCAGGGAGGTGTCTCCATGGGTGTTGCGTGGGTGTTCACATGCAACGTCCATGGATTTTGATGCCTTCCAAGATTTAAACCTGGGAATGCGCTAAAAAGATACGCCTCCCCAGGAGAGCCACAACGAGGAGAAATATCTTTATTTCTCCTTGTTTTTTCCACAGCAGGATTGCTGAGAAGGGTTCAGAGGCCACACCCCATTTCTCCACCACTCTGCAAACGTGCCTCCTGGTGCACTACTAGTTGGAGGATAAAGTCCCCTTGGCTCCAGAGGGACCTTTGGGACCAAGAAGCCCTCATGGTACGGAAATCCTGAGAGCTGGTCGGAGGGCCAGCCCCCTTTCTCCACCACTCTGCAAACGTGCCTGCTAGTTAAAAAACCTTAGAAATTCACTAAAAAAAACAAAGGTTACAGGGATGTTATAGTTAGGAATTAGCATTTAAAAAACCTTAGAATTTCACTGAAAAACCAAAGGTTACAAGTACATTATAGTAAGCAAATAGAATTTTAAAAAACCTTAGAAATTCACTAAAAAAAACAAAGGTTACAGGGACTCTATAGTTAGGGTCAGATTTTACTCATACAAGACCATAGAAATTCAGCTGTTATAGTTAGCTGAGTTAACTATAACTTGCACCTCCGCAATGCACTGCTTATGACCTCACATATTACATCACTCATGACATGGTCATTGACATCACTGATGGCATCTCAAGTGTGAATATATATATATATATATATATATATATATATTTTTTTTTTATGTAAAGGGAGGGGGGCCAGGCGGCCCCCCTACCTGGCCATTTTCAGCTCGAGGACCTCATCCCCAGGGGAATGCCACCTTGTGTAAAGGCAAAGTGTTCTCCGCTTTGAGCAAGTGAGACCAAATGCTCTCACTTGCTCAAAGTGGAGCACTTGTAGGAGCATGCCATAGCAAACTGCAATGTCCTGGGAGTGGGCACCCCGGGACATTGCTGGAGATGGCCCTGGGGGGGTGGTGGTGCCCAGGGCCATGGAGTGCACCTAAAAGGGGGCTGTGCGGCCCCCATCCTTTATTCAAATTTGCCCCGGGGAGGTGGTGATGCCATGGGCTGTGTAGGGGGGGGCAGAGCCCCCACCACGCTTTGGTGTTTATTTTAGCCCTGGGGAGGTGAAGGTCCCCGGGGCAGGTTATGCCCAGATGTGGGTCATTTGCTCACTTTGCCACTGGATTCAAGCTATGCTGGCTGATGAGGGGTGAAAACCCGAAACCGGTCCTAGGATACTTGCTTCCTGTCCAGGAAAGACCTGGCTTGGCAGTTCGGGCTGGACTGGTCCCATAAAGAACAGGGTCAAGACTGATTTGCATATGGCTGGGTCTGAACTGGGGTGGTGAAGTGAGCTAAAGAACGATGATGGATTCAACCCAGATCTGTGACTGGGGGTGAGTATCTGAAAAGCGTCAGCACTCCGTCCATCATCTCCTTGTGTTTGCTCTGTTCGCCCTAAGTTGGCAGGGAATGCCCAGACGTGGGTCTCTTGCTTACTTTGCCGCTGGATTCAAGCTATCCTGACTGATGAGGGGTGAAACCACGAAACCGGTCCTAGGATGCTTGTTTGCGGTCCAGGAAAGACCTGGCTTGGCAGTTCGGGCTGGACTGTTCCCATAAGGAACAGGGTCAAGACTGATTTGCATATGGCTGGGACTGAACTGGGGTGGATAAGTGAGCTAAAGAACGATGATGGATTAAACCCAGATCTGTGACTGGGGGTGAGTGTCTGAAAAGTTTCAACACTCCGTCCATCATCTCCTTGTGTTTACATCTGCGTACAGGGACACACTGTGTGTCTCGCCCGCCAGAGGGATACTCTATTCTAGTCCCCCTTCTGGAGGTGTGTGACTAAGGGCTCCATAGCCAGTGCCAATAAAAGGGGGAGAGCGGGCATCCCTGATGCGTTCCTGGCCTATCGGGAAAGGAGCCAAGATGTGACAGCCAAATGAATTCAGGAGGTGGGGTTCGAGTACAGTAGCTTTGTGTGCTAAAAGTTTAGGTCCCATCCCCATACAGGTGAGTACCGCAAATAGATAAGGCCAGGTCAGGGTGTCGAATGCCTTCTCAGAATCAAGGACAATGCAGGTGGTGTGGGGAAACTGACCCCTCACCTGATCCTGGACGTGGAAGTGGCGAATGATATTTTGGGAGGTGCTTCGGCCAGGAACAAAGCTGTTCTGGTCTGGATGCACGAGCTCCGGGAGGACTTGGGCATATTGGTCAGCTAGTATTTGTTTAGAATTTTGTAGTCTGCCCCTAGTATAGCAATTGGCCTATAGGAGGCTAACTGGGTGGGATATCTGTCTGGTTTTTGGATTGAGATCAAAAGGGACTGTAGAAGGGAGTGGGGAAGCTCGCTAGCTTTCAGGGCTGCTTTGTGCATTGCCGCCAGCCGAGGCGACAGGAGGGCTGAAATAGTGTTGTAGTATTCTAGAGGCAAGCCGTCCAGACCCTGGGTTTTGTTTTGGGCCAGGTCAAGAATTGCCTGCTTCATATCAGTTGGTGTGATCTCTGCATCTAGGGAACTCCTCCCGAGAATGGGGATGTGGGGTTAGGGTGAGGTCGGCTAGGAATTTGTCTGTTGATTCCGTCTGATTATTCAGCGGCGCCCGATATATGACAGAGTAATAATTGTAGAAGGCTTGTAAAATGTCAGTTTGGGTACGGACCCTGACGCCAGTGAAGACGATCACTTCTGTAATGGGGCAGGACATTGAGTCCTGGTGGAGGAGCCATGCCAAGACCTGTCTAGGGATAGGTCAAGTACGTAATTGTAGTCCCCCCTAGTATGCATGGTGGCGCTGTATAGTGGGCCAATGTGCCAGAGAGGGATTGCCAGAATTTACCCTCGTCGGTCTTAGGTGCATAGATATTTGCTAGGAGTACCGATCGTCTGTGTCAACGACCCTGCGAATTTCCAGGGAAGGGATCCCAGGACGAATTCACATCATACTCCTTGCACGTACACCAAGTAGGTAGTGGTGTAGAAAATGCCTCTCCAGCGCTTACGCAGGCGGCCCAGCTCTCCTGTGGTAAGGTGTGTCTCCTGCAGAAAAATTATCTGCATCTGCTGGCACTTGATGTGTCGTACCTCATAGATATGACGCATTCCTGTCCTCTTGCCCAGCGCTGGTTCACAATTGTCTGCCATGCGCCAACACAGGCACCCTTGCACCTTGGTGCAAGGGTTTGTGCATTGTTGGAATGATTGTTTTTGTGCAGGAAAGGACACCTTCCTGTACAAAAGCAATAAATGGAGGAGATTTCCTCCTTCTATGTGTGCTACTGATTGCAGCACACGTAGAAAAAGGAAAAAACAAGGAGAAAGAAAGGTATTTCTTCTTGTTGCGCCTCCTCTACTTTTGCCGCATGCCCAGGTTTACAGAATGCTATAAGTCTGGGAATGTGTCAAATGCTATGGGTGTTATGTGGGTACACCCACCATAACGCCCATGGCATGCCTCCCCATCGCAGTGTACCCTGCAACGCAGCGACTTGTACTGCATTGCCTCACAGCATATCTACAAGGCCATGAAGAGCCACGCAGGGTGGCTTTACGTAGCCTTGTAGATATGGCACTGCACTGTGCGCCACCAGGACATCAATAATACGTTCTGGTGGAGCGAAGGGGCTTGTAAATAAGGCCCTTAATTTTCTCATTGTGATTAGTTTTCCCCCAATGTTGGGCAGTGGATGTCTGTCTACCCACATAGAATGATTAAGGTCTCAGAGGTCAGTGCACATTTTCACAGGTTTGTGCACTATAACTATACCATTCAGATAATTCAGGGGCATATTTACAGGACCCAGTGCATCGCTCTTGCACCGCGCAATGTGGTGCAAGAGCGATGCAACTCCTAAAAGAGATTTATGACGCCATGCAAGACCAACATGAGTGGCCATGTGTGGCTACATAAATCTCGAGTAATGTAATTCAGCGCAATGCGCCGTGTTGCATTACTCTGCGCCAGGGAGGTGTCTCCATGGGTGTTGCGTGGGTGTTCACATGCAACGTCCATGGATTTTGATGCCTTCCAAGATTTAAACCTGGGAATGCGCTAAAAAGATACGCCTCCCCAGGGGAGCCACAACGAGGAGAAATATCTTTATTTCTCCTTGTTTTTTCCACAGCAGGATTTCTGAGAAGGGTTCAGAGGCCACACCCCATTTCTCCACCACTCTGCAAACGTGCCTCCTGGTGCACTACTAGCTGGAGGATAAAGTCCCCTTGGCTCCAGAGGGACCTTTGGGACCAAGAAGCCCTCATGGTACGGAAATCCTGAGAGCTGGTCGGAGGGCCAGCCCCCTTTCTCCACCACTCTGCAAACGTGACTGCTAGTTAAAAAACCTTAGAAATTCACAAAAAAAAACAAAGGTTACAGGGACGTTATAGTTAGGAATTAGCATTTAAAAAACCTTAGAAATTCACTGAAAAACCAAAGGTTACAAGTACATTATAGTAAGCAAATAGAATTAAAAAAAACTTAGAAATTCACTAAAAAAAACAAAGGTTATAGGGACTCTATAGTTAGGGTCAGATTTTACTCATACAAAACCATAGAAATTCAGCTGTTATAGTTAGCTGAGTTAACTATAACTTGCACCTCCGCAATGCACTGCTTATGACCTCACATATTACATCACTCATGACATGGTCATTGACATCACTGATGGCATCTCAAGTGTGAATATATATATATATATATATATATATATATATATTATGTAAAGGGAGGGGGCCAGGCGGCCCCCTCCCTAGCCATTTTCAGCTCGAGGACCTCATCCCCAGGGGAATGCCACCTTGTGTAAAGGCAAAGTGTTCTCCGCTTTGAGCAAGTGAGAGCAAAATGCTCTCACTTGCTCAAAGTGGAGCACTTGTTTGCTATGGCATGGCAGGAGCATGCCATAGCAAACTGCAATGTCCTGGGAGTGGGCACCCTGGGACATTGCTGGAGATGGCCCTGGGGGGTGGTGGTGCCCAGGGCCATGGAGTGCACCTAAAAGGGGGCTGTGCGGCCCCCATCCTTTATTCAAATTTGCCCCGGGGAGGTGGTGATGCCATGGGCTGTGTAGGGGGGGCAGAGCCCCCACCACGCTTTGGTGTTTATTTTAGCCCTGGGGAGGTGACGGTCCCCGGGGCAGGTTATGCCCAGATGTGGGTCATTTGCTCACTTTGCCACTGGATTCAAGCTATGCTGGCTGATGAGGGGTGAAAACCCGAAACCGGTCCTAGGATACTTGCTTCCTGTCCAGGAAAGACCTGGCTTGGCAGTTCGGGCTGGTTAGTATATGTGTTACAAGTATAGGTTATTTTTTTAATGTATGCTTGAATTTTTTATAAGTAATTAATTTTATGTTAAATTTTTTTTAATATTTTCGTTCCGTAGCGGGTTGTGGGTTTATAGGGGAATAGGGTGGGAAGTAATTTAATTGAAATTAATTAATTAATACATTTATTAATTAATATTAATGTATTTAATAATTTATAATGTTAATTGTGTTAATTAATTGGTCATTAATAAAATTTTAATTGATTATTAATTAATAACAATTAATAGGTAAATATGGTAAATGTATAATTTTTTAGGTGTGGGTTGTGGTTTTATAGGAGAGTAGGGTGGGAAGTAATTTAATTATAATTAATTAATTAATAATTTCATTAATTGATATTTATGTAATGAATATTTTATATTGGTAAATGTGTTAAAAAATTATTAATTAGTTATTAATTAGATATTAATTATTAATAATTAATTGGTAAATATGTTAATTGTGTCATTTTTTTAGGTGTGGGTTGTGGGTTGATAGGGGAGTAGGGTGGGAAGTAATTTAATTGTAATACATTTTTTAATATTTTTATATATAATATTTATTTAAAGTTATTTTAAAGTGTTAATTGTGTGATCTAATTTATTTTTGATGGTTTTTAATTTGCTTGTTAATTGTTATTAATTAATTAATTAATTGATATTTAATTATGTTAATTGTGTAATATTTTATGTGTTGTTTATAGGGGAATATGGTGGGAGGTTAATTATTTTCGAGAAATTAATTATTTGTTAATTATGTTAATTAATGGCAATTATTTTGCAGGAGTGGGAATACTAAATTATTCCCCTCCGCTATCCAACACTTTCCCTACTGTTGCATTTGCTGGAGTGGGAGTAGTAAATTATTCCCCTACGCTATCCAACATTTACCCTACTGTTACACTTGGTGGAGTGGGAATAGTAAATTATTCCCACTCACTATCCAACACTTTCCCTACTGTTGCACTCACTGGAGTGGGAATTGTAATTTTTACCCCCCGCTATCCAACAGTTTCCCTAATGTTGCACTCGCTGGAGTGGGAATAGTAGTTTTTACATACCCGCTATCCAACACTTTCCCTAGCGTTGCACTCATTGGAGTGGGAATAGTAATTTTTACCCACCCGCTATCCAACACTTTCCCTACTGTTGCACTCACTGGAGTAGGAATAGTAATTTTTAGTACTCCAGTATTCAACACTTTCCCTACTGTTACACTCGTTGGAGTGGGAATAGTAATTTTTACCTTCCCGCTATCCAACACTTTCCCTACTGTTGCACTATGGGGCCGATTCCGATCTCGGCCGGTAGGGCTCCGAACCGGATTCGGCTTAACCGGATCCGATTCGGAGCCCTATTTCCCGACCGATTCGTACGCGCGTCCGGGTGAGCGAGTACGTTGCGAAATCGCCGACCGACTCATACGGGCGTCCCGACCGCTCCGACCGACTCGTTCCCGGGTCTAACCGCACCGACCGACTCGCTCGGACTCGACTCGCACCGCGCAATGGAGACGTTCCCCGGCCGGGTAAGTACGATGCGCGCCACGAGCAGTCCGACCGAGCCGCGCACTCCGGCTCGAAAGAGCAGTCAGAGCCGTACTTTGGGGGTCCGTGTCGGACCCCCCTGTACGCGTAGCCACGCGAGTCACACACAGGGGGGACCCATGGGTCCCCCCTACCTGTGCGTGTGCGGCGCGAACCGCATCGACGCGAACCCGCTGTAGGGGGCGCCCTCGTTCACCTCGCACCCATTGAGGCAATGGGAGCCCGCGTACGTGTTGTACGACCGGCTCCCATTGACTTCAATGGGAGTCCGACCGACTCAAGTCCGATGGCATACGTGCGCATCGTACTCGTTCGGTCGGGCTGCACGGGTCCGAATCGGTCGGAAATCTCTCTGGGTCCGGCTCGGTCGGAGAGATTTCCGGTCCGAATCGGAATCGGCCCCTAAGTGTAGTGGGAATAGTAATTTTTATCCACCCGCTATCCAACACTTTGCCTACTGTTGCACTCGCTAGAGTAAGAATAGTACATTTTACCACTTCGCTATCCAACACTTTCCCAACTGTTACACTCGTTGGAGTGGGAATATTTATTTTTACCCACCCGCTATCCAACACTTACCCTACTGTTGCATTTGCTGGAGTGGGAGTAGTAATTTTTACCCTACGGTATCCAACACTTTCCCTACTGTTGCAATAACTGGAGTGGGAATAGTAATTTTGACCCCTCCGCTATCCAACACTTTCCCTACTTTGTGGAGTGGGAATAGTAAATTATTCCCTTCCGTTATCCAACACTTTCCCTACTGTTGCACTTGCTGGAGTGGGAATAGTAAATTATTCCCCTCCGCTATCCAAAACTTTAACCTACTGTTGCAGTTTTTGGAGTGGGAATAGTAATTTTATTCCCTACGCTATCCAACATTTTCCTATTGTTATAGTTAATGTAGTGTAAAATATTTTTTAGAAATAAATATACATTTTTATATTTTAATTAATTATATATATCATTTATTTTATATTTATATTACAGCTTTAGGTATATATATATATATTTATATTTTTTATTATGTTTCTGACATTTTATAATTAAATAAAATAACTATTTATTAATATTTTTAAGTTAATATATATATATTTTTTTTTAAATATGTATGTTTTATTTTTTTATATATTACATTTATTGTTTATCATTTTTAACTATTTTAAATAATTGTAACTATGTTTTTATTAATTATATTTATTTTTGAATTAATTTCACATTATTTTTAAGACATTTAAAAAAAACGATATTTTATACAACGATATTTTATACAACGATATTTTGGTTTCGATATTTTTGTACTTACCTTTGTAGAGATAGGATGTCGATATTCTGTCCATCGATATTCTGGACTCGATATTGTTGTAGGTCGATATTCGGGCCGTCGATATTATGTCAGTGATCCTGCTATTTCTATAGTGAAACACTGTGGTGAGTGTTAGCGAAGGAGTGTCAAGATGATTGTGTTACTTTAGAAACTGTTATGGAAGCAGAGTTCAAGGCATATTATAATTTATTAGCAAAAATATTAAAATAGACTAGTTGAGGGTGTGGTATTTTTCAGGAGAAAGGAGTAACAAGTTACAGGTGCACTAGAGATAAATATGTGATTATGGGTGGAAAATGTAGTAAAGATTAGACAATATAGTGATGTATCACTGTTATGAATTATTGATCAGTATGTAACTTTTATCTTTTTTGGTACTTTGTCTTTTTTAGAAGGACAATTGAAACTTGTCTCTGATGAAATAACTTTCTGCATACATAAGCAGCAAATAAGAGCCTTGTTAACGCAAGCAGGAATATTGTGCTGTCCAGCAATAACTACCTCTTGAAGCACAGTGTTTCAGATTGAAGGGATGTGGAAGTGACTGAACAGTTGTGCAGTTCAGCAGCATGAGCTAACTCTGCATGAGCTAGGCTTTGTGAACTGTAATTTATACATATGGGGGCCGATTCCGATTCGGGCCGGAAAACGTACCGACCGACTTGGAGCCGGAATTCATTCCGACCGACACGTACCGGTGCAGCCCGACCCGCAAAGTACGATGAGAAGCGTGCAAAATCCGACCGACTCGTACGGAACACAAGCCGAACGACCGAACCGCGCGGAAAACAGCTATCCGGCCGGAAAACCACGCGAATCGAACCGACCGACACGCACCAGGAAGAATCCCGAACGAAATGTACCCGCGAACTCCGACCCGCCAAGTACGATGCAACGCGTGGAAAACACGACCGAGTCGCACGGAGCCCAAGCCGTACGACCGACACGCATACAAAACTGCAAGCCGAAGCAACCCAATACACCTTGACCGACGCGTGCGCAGCACAGAAAACAGAACAAACACAGCGTGAACGAATCTGAGAAGCTCGCACAAGACAACTGCAGGGTCCGACTCGGTCAGAAGAACGTCTCCTACATGCACAAAAAGTACTAAGGAAAAAACACAAAAAAAAAGGCCAAACAAGCAATTACAAAGCCAATCAATACTGGGTGGGGAAACAGGGAACACAGACACACCCACAACTCCACCCATATAAAGGACACAAATCCCTACCATGATACTTTGCAAATTCAAATTACAGCAACCACACACACACTCACAGCTCATCCATCACACAAGCCACACACCAGCAGCACCTCAACAAATAGCACCCTCACATACACCCAGCAAAACACACACTCACACACCCTCACTTGCACACCAACACACACATCACTCACCATCACCACCCATCACCATGCCCCCAAAGAAGAATCAAACGTTCCTAGATAGTGAATTGCAAGTCCTGGTAGATGAGATCCTCAGGGTAGAGCCACAGCTGTTTGGTACACTGGTCCAACAGACACCCATGTCGCAGAAAACCAAGATGTGGGAGAGGATTGTCGACAGGGTGAACGCACAATCACCATGTTTGCGCACAAAGGGAGACATCCAGAACAGGTGGTATGACGTGCACAGGAGGGTCAGGGAGCTGTTGAAGAAGGACTACCTCTTGAGCCAACACACCGGCAGTGGCCCTCCTGCCAAACCAGTATACCTCAGGCCCTGGGAGGAGAAGGTGCGGGCCATCCTACCACCAGTCAGCGTCTATGGACTAGAAAACATCCCAGAGCCTGGTGAGTACACAACAAATGTACACAATATTGTGCGACAATACACACACATCACTGTCAAGGGGAGAGTCAAACCATGCACCCTTAGCAAATCCACTGCAACCAAAACAGAATCATCCCAAAATGTGTATGTCAGTCAGATAAACACAACACATGCCATCTCATAGTGATTTGTAACTGTGTCATCACATGTACAAACACAACTACAACTACAGCTAGGCAGTGGCACAAATATAACTAACAAACACATCCAGACATGTAGCCACCACTACAACACCACCTCACAGTGAAGCCCACTGAAAGGAAGGAATCCTGTGTATGCTGGGCAAGTCAGTGTAGCCAATAGCATCATGGGAGTCGCAGTCACAGATATTGCCCACCCTCACAATGCGCACATCAACACCACCATGAACCATGCTCACATCACAGGGAGTGGAAAACAACTGACAAGATGGCTGACACTGGGTACTGCTGTGGGGAGCACAAGGTCCTGCTGGGAACTGTGCACCAACCAACAGCAGGACACCACTGACTGACATCCTGAAAGACAACTTGCACTCCCTGCAACGGAAGCACGTTCCATGGTGGAAAATCTGGCTGGGTGGGAAGGAGGACTGACAGCACTGACCATAGTTACCAGCAGCTCCACTCACACACACCCCTAACACAAACTCCACACAACTCACCTGGGAGAATGCATTGCCTCACACTCTAATCAAATATCCCACAAAGAACCACAACCCTGGGTCATGCTGTGTGAAGCACAGGGACACACATGGGACTTGTAGCAAAACTAACCCCAGGATAACACTGTCAGCCATCTTGTCAGCACAGGCACACAACCCCACAGGGAAGCAGAGTCAAAAGGAAGGAAGCATGGGCATGCTGGGAAGGGGGTGGAGGCAATAGCATGATGGGAGTGGTAGTCACAGCCCAACATCCCCCACCCACATGGCCCAGCAAGATCACACCCAAGCATGCACACCTCACAGGGAGTCAAAAGCCACATCAAAGATGTCTGACACTGGTGCTCAGTCGTGGGGAGCACAAGGCCCTGCTGGGAACTGGGCACCAACCAACAGCAGGACACCACTGTCAGCCATCTTGCCATTGCTGTCACACTCACACACAGTGAAGTACACTCAAAAGGAAGGAAGTATGGGCATGCTGGGAAGGGCGGTGGAGGCAATAGCATGATGGGAGTGGTAGTCACAGCTCAACATCCCCCACCCGCATGGCCCAGCAAGCTCACACTAAAGCATGCACACCTACCAGGTAGTGAAAAGCCACATCAAAGATGTCTGACACTGGTGCTATGTTGTGGGGAGCAGAAGGCCCTGCTGGAAACTGGGCACCAACCAACAGCAGGACACCACTGTCAGCCATCTTGCCATTGCTGTCACACTCACACACAGTGAAGTACACTCAAAATGAAGGAAGTATGGGCATGCTGGGAAGGGCGGTGGAGGCAATAGCATGATGGGAGTGGTAGTCTCAGCTCAACATCCCCCACCCGCATGGCCCAGCAAGCTCACACTAAAGCATGCACACCTACCAGGTAGTGAAAAGCCACATCAAAGATGTCTGACACTGGTGCTATGTTGTGGGGAGCACAAGGCCCTGCTGGGAACTGGGCACCAACCAACAGCAGGACACCACTGTCAGCCATCTTGCCATTGCTGTCACACTCACACACAGTGAAGTACACTCAAAATGAAGGAAGTATGGGCATGCTGGGAAGGGCGGTGGAGGCAATAGCATGATGGGAGTGGTAGTCACAGCTCAACATCCCCCACCCGCATGGCCCAGCAAGCTCACACTAAAGCATGCACACCTACCAGGTAGTGAAAAGCCACATCAAAGATGTCTGACACTGGTGCTATGTTGTGGGGAGCACAAGGCCCTGCTGGGAACTGGGCACCAACCAACAGCAGGACACCACTGTCAGCCATCTTGCCATTGCTGTCACACTCACACACAGTGAAGTACACTCAAAATGAAGGAAGTATGGGCATGCTGGGAAGGGGGGTGGAGGCAATAGCATGATGGGAGTGGTAGTCACAGATATTGTTCACCCTCACAACTGTCCCATCAACACCACCCTGAACCATGCGCACATCACAGGGAGTGGCAAAGAACTGACAAGATGGCTGACACTGGGTACTGCTGTGGGGAGCACAAGGCCCTGCTGGGAACTGTGCACCAACCAACAGCAGGACACCACTGACTGACATCCTGAAAGACAACTTGCACTCCCTGCAATGGAAGCACGTTCCATGGTGGGATATCTGGCTGGGTGGGAAGGAGGACTGACAGCACTGACCATAGTTACCAGCAGCTCCACTCACACACACCCCTAACACAAACTCCACACAACTCACCTGGGAGAATGCATTGCCTCACACTCTAATCAAATATCCCACAAAGAACCACAACCCTGGGTCATGTTTTGTGAAGCACAGGGACACACATGGGACTTGTAGCAAAACTAACCCCAGGATAACACTGTCAGCCATCTTGTCTGCACAGGCACACAACCCCACAGGGAAGCAGAGTCAAAAGTAAGGAAGCATGGGCATGCTGGGAAGGGGGGTGGAGGCAATAGCATGATGGGAGTGGCAGTCACAGATATTGGTCACCCCCACAACTGTCCCATCAACAGCACCCTGAACCATGCGCACATCACAGGGAGTGGAAAAGAACTGACAAGATGGCTGACACTGGGTACTGCTGTGGGGAGCACAAGGCCCTGCTGGGAACTGGGCACCACCAACAGCCGGACACCACTCACTGACATCCTGAGAGTCAACCTGAACCCACTGCAAGGGTGGCATGCTTCATGGTGGGATAACTGGGCTGGGGGAGAAGGAGGGCCGGATGTCAACCAAATACAACCAATGCAGACCATGTACACACCCCAACATTCAAATTGAAATGCTCAAAGTATGCAGGACAATGTGCTACACCAATATCAACCTCTGACTGTGACAATTTAGGACAATGCAATGTACAGGCCCGCATCCAGAGGTACAGTCACAACTGTCAGGTGTGTCAACCATTGATGCCTGCAGAAACATAACATACATTGTGTTTGTCTCCCAAAAACAGGTGATGATGGGGACACAGCAGCAGACGCTGAGGAGTCCCTGTCCCAGGATCCAGGGAAAACGGAGCTCACTGGTGTGGAACACCACTGCCCTCCTCGGATGACAAAGACCTACCTGGCACCTCCGGAGCGAGTCATCATACAGCACCAGCAGGACCACCAGCTGCACCCCCTGCACCCACCCCTCCAACGACTGACAACACACAAACCACCCCTGCCGACACGGACAGACCAAGGACCACCACCACCACACGGACCCTTGCCCAACGTGGGGCTATGGACACCAACACCACCAACAACCCCCAAGGGGGCCCAGGGTCACCTGTGCGTGCCACCTCAGGTACTGCATGTGTCGCCAGGGGTGGTGGGAGGGGTGGTAGACATAGGTCGCTGCTCGCAGAGGGGTCTGGACTGCATGATGACCCACAACTGGTACGCATAGCCGATGCGTACCAGACCAGCACCGGAGAGCTCAGCCAGGTAGTGGGGATCCTCAGGGACATACGACAGCAGCAGGCTGCCCATCATGCCCGCTTGGACTCACACATGTCCCGCGTGGAGTCCAAGTGGGACACACTGCAAGAGATGACGGCGGTGCATAGGGACATATTACAATGCCTCCGCCAGATGAGCAGCAACATGTCAACACCTCCCTGTGTGCCCACAACATCTGGTGCTGAAACAACTGCAACTGCCACAGGGAGGGAGGATGACTCTGGCGGAGAGTCCCCTGCATCGCAGCAGCCTGCACTTGAGGGTCCCCCCCCCAAAGAAGAGGGGTCATCCGAGGAAGGGCAACTGAGAGGCCGATGGCCATGCGCAACCCCCAGGAAGCCAAAACCTGTTCTGGATAATCACCTTTGTGCGCAAATTGTTCACCCTGTTGAATGCAACACAACTCCCCCACATGACATGGGGAGTACAAGTTGGACCAATGTATCAGATGACTGTGGACTTTACTCAGGACATTTCTGCTACCAGGACTTCCAAATCATCTAGGAACTTTGGATTACAATCACAATGTACAGCACCCACCATCCTGTGCACTATACTCACACATGTATGACAATAAACACACTAATACACCATACCTGCCTCTGTTGTGATTCCAACGTGGTTTCTGTCATGGAGATGATGACCTGCGAAATTACACTGTGCATGCTAACTGCTACAGCAAGTACAACACAGGCATGTGAGTCATGGCAACGTGACACATATGAGGGAGACACACCACCAGGGCTACACAACATATACACACCAAGGCCACCTGACTCATCGCCTACACTGATGTTGCCAGGAAATACGGTGCAATGCACAGGCACAACACCTATTCACAGTCTTTGTCAACTAGCCCACTGGTGCAGTAAGCAAATGTCAGTCAGATGTGTGACCACAGACAACGCACATCACAAAGTGAAGCACAGGTTTATTACACATTTGCAACATGTTGTAACCACTACAGATGCAAGGTAATCCCACCTGGCAGTGGGCACACAGTCAACAAGTGTAGAAGGAAGGAAGTCCATGGGTGTGGCGCACATCACCTGTAGGGACACGACAACTACCACCCTGGAAGTTTAATCACGGTGTTGGGGGATCACAGTTGACCAAACAACTCTGAAAGTACCCTGTGAAGGACAGAAATGACACACAGTCAAAAGCACTGAAGAACAGGACAGAACTGCAATACTCATGCCCAATACATGTCACAAGATACCCACCCAGAACCAAGTTAGCATGTCAACACTGTTGGGGAGTACAGACTACCTGTAAGGACACATCGCTACACGCATACAGTCATGTAGCACATGGCCACACTCAAACAGCACCAGAGCACCACCAACACATATCATGCATACTCATATCATTGACATGACATCTCCGGATACTCACATTCAGCTGAAGAAGTTGGTGATGAGCTGTGTGCGGACATCACCATCATCATCATCATCACTGGCATTGTGGTCCAGGCCAGGATCCTCCACAGGTGGCGGATGTTGATCATCGTCATCCAGGATGAGAGGCAACTCCTTCCGCACAGCCAGGTTGTGTAGCATGCAGCAGACGATGACAATCTTGCACACATTTGCTGGGGCATATGGGAGGGCCCCTCCTGTCTTGCCCAGGCAGCGGAAGCGGCTCTTCAGGAGACCAAATGTCTGCTCAATCACTCTCCTGGTCTGACCATGTGCCTCATTGTAGCGCATCTGGGCTGGTGTCACAGGGTTCCTGAGGGGCGTCAGCAACCACAGCATGTTGGGGTATCCGGAGTCACCTACATATGGACAATTGCACATTAGCTGATTTGGAAAAGAGGGTGGAATACTACATCGCAGAACACACACAATGGTACAAAGTCAGTACACACCGACAAGCCAGGCACGCTGGTTCCGCATCTGTGACATCATCCTCGGGATGCGACTACTCCTCATCACGTAGGCATTGTGTGCAGAACCGGGGAAACGGGCACACACGTGTGAGATGCTCATATCAGCAAGACATACCACCAGTGCATTGACCGAATGGTAATGTTTGCGGTTCCTGTATGCCTGCTCATGTGCCTGTGGTGGTATCAAAGCCACATGTGTCCCATCAATGGAGCCAATGACATGCAGCATCCTCCCCAGGGCATAGAAGTCACTCTTCACGTCAGTGAGTTGTTGAGGTCTAGGGAAATAGATGTACTGGTTCAGGTATCTCAACATAGCCTCCAAAACATCGCAGAGCACACGGCTGAACATGGTCTGTGACATCCCACCAGCAGACGCCACAGTGTGTTGAAAGGTACCGGTGGCAAAGAAGTGTAGGGCTGCCATCACCTTCACCTTGGGGGTCAGCGCTGTGGGGTATGTCCGGCCAGGTTGCAAATGTGGGGCCAAGCGCACCGTCAATTCCTCAATCAGCAGCCTGGTGAAGCGGTACCGTCGGATGCAGTCCCGTTCCACCATGGATGCAAGGTCAGGGAATGGTCTATGGACAGCTGGTGCCCTGCAGTGCATAGGTGAAGAAAGAAAGAATGTCAGTCACCCCACATATGTGGCATTGACCATACACAATATCACATGATACATCATTATGAGACACAAGTACATGATGTGTGCAGTTCCGTAAGGACATGTATGGCACCTACATGGCCAACATCTAACATCACAGTTCAACAAGTGGCATCAACAAGTCCCATGTTGTGCCATGGGATATCATGAGGCCGTGTCACAGTTCCCATCTACTGCTGCCACGTTCCAAACACACCCCACAGTGACATGTGTGGACAGATGTGCCCCAGGCATCACAGCTCATCGACAGGTAGATTCCCAGGGACCCTGTATTGCCACATGGACATTGGCATGACATGGTGCATCATGAATACACCACAGCAAAACAACCATGACCCCCACAGGTAGTGGTCCCTGTTGCCTCGTCAGGACAGACATGGATGTCTGTGACACACACACATGCACAACATCAAAGTTCATGCACAAACAACGTGGATGTGGAGACTGTCTCCCATTGTGCACATGGAATCAGAGACATTGTAAACACAACATGCACACAGACTGTGGAGGACCATCACTATTGTGCCAATGGGTCACCCTGGGACGTACATACCGTCCCACATGGGACTCAGGGGGTATGTGACATGACATACACATACACCACCGTGAAATGTGACCATGCCACATGCTCAGGAATGAACAGTTGCACATCACAGTGGTCATGTGCACGACACACCAAGGATCCTGTCCCCATGAACACGTGCCCAGCCTGGGAGTGGCTGCCCCGAAGTGACACCCACAGAACAACATGTTCACCCCCATACACGGAATAGGTAATGCAGCCCTACATGCCTTAGGATACAGTGTGGACAGGCTGTGGTGTTGTAGGTGTGCCCCTCACTCCCATGGAAGTATATGTGGCTGGCATATGTTCACCTGTGACAGGCATGGTGACATATGCCAGTGACTTGTCCAGGGACGCGTTGAACAGCAATGGACCGATCGGTGCGCACACATTGGCCATTGCATACAATGTGAGCGGGTACGCGTTGTATTCGCAATACGCGCTGTACAGCAATGGACCGATCGGTGCGCCCACATTGGCCATTGCATACAATGTGAGCGGGTACGCGTTGTATTTGCAATACGCGTTGTACAGCAATGGACCGATCGGTGCGCACACATTGGCCATTGCATCGTATGTGAGCGGGTACGCGTTGTACAGCAATGGACAGATCGGTTTGCCCGGCCGGCCCATTGCATTGTATGTGAGCGGGTACGCGTTGTACACCAATGGACCGATCGGTGTGCCCGGCCGGCCCATTTCATTGTATGTGAGCGGGTACGCGTTGTACAGCAATGGACCGATCGGTGTGCCCGGCCGGCCCATTGCATCGTATGTGAGCGGGTACGCGTTGTACAGCAATGGACCGATCGGTGTGCCCGGCCGGCCCATTGCATCATATGTGAGCGGGTATGCATTGTATGCCTGGTACGCGTTGTACAGCAATGGACCGATCGGTGTGCCCGGCCGGCCCATTGCATTGTACGTGAGCGGGTACGCGTTGTACAGCAATGGACCGATCGGTGTGCCCGGCCGGCCCATTGCATCGTATGTGAGCGGGTACGCGTTGTATGCCTGGTACGCGTTGAACAGCAATGGACTGATCGTTGTGCCCGGCCGGCCCATTGCATTGTATGTGAGCGGGTACGCGTTGTACAGCAATGGACCGATCGGTGTGCCCGGCCGGCCCATTGCATCGTATGTGAGCGGGTATGCGTTGTATGCCTGGTACGCGTTGAACAGCAATGGACCGATCGGTGTGCCGGCCGGCCCATTGCATTCAATGTGAGCGGGTACGCGTTGTATGCCTGGTACGCGTTGCACAGCAATGGACCGATCGGTGTGCCCGGCCGGCCCATTGCATCGTATGTGAGCGGGTACGCGTTGTATGCCTGGTACGCGTTGCACAGCAATGGACCGATCGGTGTGCCCGGCCGGCCCATTGCATTCAATGTGAGCGGGTACGCGTTGTATCGTGGGTACGCGTTGTACAGCAATGGACCGATCGGTGCGCACACATTGGCTGGGGCCTGGCATGGCAACGGACGCGTTTCGAAGCTCCAACGAGTCTGATGCAGTGAATTCAGTTGGCCAGCCACAACAATGTTGCAAAATCATGGGTGTCATGAAGTTGAAGATTTGAAGGATGCTGTGGGCGTGTATTAGTGCTGCTATACCATGGATTGGTCAGATTTAGAAGATGCAAACGACTTGGACCTATCACTTTGGACACATGGGACAGTATCTGCCTCTGCAGCACACATATAATGCTGGCTGTTCCCCTGAGAGCTCACTTGCCTGCACTACATGCTCCAGGACGACATCTGCCACCAACACTGCTGCTGTTTATGCATCCTCTGGCTCCTGCAATGGCACGTACTGTGGAGAGAGCCCCAGCCTTCAGCCTTGAGGAGAACCAGGCCCTGCTGGACAGCCTCCTTCCACAGTACAGCAAGCTGTATGGGAAACCAGGGGAGCAGGTGAGTGTGCTGTCCACTGCATCACTAATTGTGCATGTTGTCTGACTAGCAGGACTTTCACTGTGCACACCAATGGCTAGCATGCCCACTGAGTAGTTGTCACACCCCAAAGTGTGTAGTTACATGCACTGAACTGGTACAGTGCAGTAACAGTGCATTCCAACTAGGTTTACTTCCCATGCAATGATACCATGTAGTGACTGCTGGCAAACTGTTCATAGCCATTGTTGCACTGCCTGTGTACATCATATGCCCCTGTAATTGAGACATGTATATCCAACTGTGTGATGCACGGATATGTTGCATGTGTAGTAATGGCCTTTTCACTTTGTCATCCTCACAGGTTGATGCCCACCAGAAGCAGGAAATCTGGCTGACCATCGCCCGGAAAGTAAGATCCGTGGGGGTCAACAGGCGCAGGATCCACAACTGCCAAAAGAGGTGGCAGGACCTTCGTGGCTGGACCTGGAGGATCGCAAGGGTCCAGCTGAAGCTGTCGCCTCCTCGCAGGAGGGGCGGACACCGGACCCTGACCCCCACATGCTCCGGATCCTGGCGGTGGTCTTCCCTGACCTGGATGGGCAGCTGAGGGACAGACAGCAGCAAGGAGGGGGTGAGTCCATGACTGCAGTGTGCACTTTGTCTGACATGCTATGTGCCCTCCTCTGGCCTGGTTAAACTTCCACAGTACATCAGTCATGTGGTCCAGGACCCATGTCCCTCATTTGTTACATGCCCACTTCTCCTCTGATACGCATATGTGTGGCCCTTATAGTCAGGAAACTGTGTCATTTGGGGACTGTGTCATTGCATTTTGCTTTGCTCAAGGTGGGGGACAGCATTTGTTCCCGTGACTATGTTGTGCGATTCATGGGTGGGTCAATTGCCTACACAGTGCCTAAGTTCTGACATGTGATCTGCGTGTAACTTTGATATGTGGTCCGCTTGCTGCTCTGACTCACCACATGTCCCTGGGGAATGTGGCACACACCCATGCTGCTGGTGGGAACAATATTTGGGCCTCAGGAGTATGTGTATCCAGTGTGTCACACATGCTTAGCCACCTGCCTACTGTCCAGGACTCATCCCTCTTACAGGTGGAGCTGGACAGTCATGCCTACTCCAGTGCATGCAATACACTCTGTACTCCCACTCCCGTGAATCATCTGGCATGTTGTGATCAGTGAAATGTACCCTCAGGTGTCTGCCTCTGTCTCATTGTGCTGTGTCTTCGTTGTCAGGACTACTGGTATGTTCATCGTTTGGGGCTCAGCATGCCATCTGAGATGTGACCATGATAGACGATACTTCTGTGACTTATAGGTGTCTGATCACTTGACTGTGCACACAGGTGTTTGCGACTGTGACTTTCAGGAAGCTGTATTTTCATTCACAGCACACTGTGAGGTGCTCATGTTCAGGGAGTTGTGTTTCATGTCCCCCATATGTCCAGTTGGTATGACGTGGTCAAATAGTAGTACAGATGATGTGGTTTCTGGGGGATGGACATGTGCACTTGTCAGTCACATAACTTGCATTCCCCATGCCCTCGGATTGTGACACAGTGCAGACTGTTGTTGTCTGGCTGCCATGGCCATGTGACTTGAGACAGTAATGTATGACTTTGCACGCATTCCTGTGTCATGGCATTCTACTTCCTGGGACTGATCCTGCAGGGGAGGTACATGTGCAACATGCACCCCATTGTGGCATTGACTATCCGGACATGGGTGCATCATGGTGTCTGGTGCTTGTATGCATCACATGCATTTCTAATTAGAATCTGGCCATCCCTTTATCCGGACACCTGCACTGACTCAGTAGCAAGAGATGTGATGTGTGCATGTTCACATGCTTCACCGTGTTCCCTGCAATGTCCAACAACTGTGTAGGTGGTGCATGTGTCCACACTGGGGTCTTACCATCAGACAGGCACCAGACAGATGGGTGCAAGGGCAGGAGGGGTGTGAGTCCCATGGTTGACCATCAGACTGACAATTGGCTTCCCCGAATCTGTGTGAGGACTTTAGGCAATGTTCAACTAAGGATGCCAGGGCTTGCTCTGTAATGTGCTGTACTTACTGTGGTGTGTGCGGTCAGTGCAGGTGACTGATGTTTGTCTGTTTCCCTAATTGTTTGCAGATACATCCACGGCCACAGGAGGGGACAGCTCCACGGACCACGAGGAGCAGCGGAGCCAGACTGGGTCAGCATCGGACAAGTGGTCAGAGGGACCCAGTGGCACCGAGGACGAGGGGAGCCACACCGAGGAGTCCTCAGCACCATCCACCTCAGCTGGGGACCACAGCAGTTCGGAGGATGACTCCCTTGTGGAGGCGGGTCTCGGCAGCCACCAAAGGCCAGCTAGTCTGTCTGGCCCCGCCACCACCACCGCCCTCCCATCGGCTCCCATTCCTGAGGTCCGTGGAGGCTCCCATGCTCGTGGGGCGTGTCTCCTTCGTGCCAGGCACCGCAGCCCCTGCCCCTGTGTCCCATGCTGCCCTGAGTGAGGAGTCTGTGCACCTCCTTCGGCAGCTCCATGTAGGGCAGACAGCAATGCTGAGTGTCCTCCATGCACACACCACTCTGTTGACACAGCTGGTGTCGTTCATGGAGGGCATCTCGACGGGTATGTCTGCCCTACAGAGGAGCAATAGGTCCATGGACTCCTCCCTGACGGCAGCAGTGTCCCTCCTCCAACAGTCCCTCACCCCTCCCACCTCTGCCCCATCCACACTTCCTGCCCCCTACCTGTCCAAAGCACATGCACACCTGCACAGTCATCCATACACACAGACACAAGCAGCACAGACACACCCAAGAGTAAGGCAAGGCGTGCACACAAGCATCCTCAGGGGACTGATACCACAGACACAGGTGATGGGGAACACACACACACACAGGCATCCACATTCACTCCGCAGTCCTCCAAATCCTCTCCCTCCAAGACCCCTTCCCTTGCCTCGCCTGCTACCACACATACACAGCAGGTCTTCCTGTGTGACCTCGGCCTCTTCCCCACCATTCCTGCTGACCCAGCACACCAGGGGAAGAGGAAGTCCACCCACACAGAGAGGAGTGCCCCTCGCCCCCGGACACCCTCCCCCAGGCGCAGGCAGACACAGGAGCCCATTCGGAAGTCCCCCGGAGCAGGAAGAGCAAGACCCCACCACCACCACCACGCAGCTCCAGCGCCCAGTCTGTCTCCTCCATCCCCCAGGCCACCACTGCACAGGTTCCCCCGCCACACCCTGCCCCAGGTTCCCCCACACACCGATACCGCATCCCCAGACTGCTTAGGCCCTCCCCCCTGCCACTTGCTCTTCCACCCCCAACCCAGATGCTCTGCCTGTTAGTGGCACTGTTGTTGTGACCGGGTCCCCCCTCTGTCCTGCCCACCTCATCTGCCCACCCTTCCACTTCCTTGGAGTCATGCACTGCAGTGGAGTCCACAACCACCACGTCTGACTCGGGCACTGCAGTGGGTACCCAGTCCACTACATCAGTCAAGCCCACTGCAGTGGTTGCGGCACCCACACCAACTGACTTGTGTACCACGGTGGTGCCGGCCCCCTGAGTCAGACACCTCCACTGCAGTTGCCGGTGACACTCCTGCACCCACCACCCCTTCACTGCCTCACTCTGCCATCCCCTGATCCTGTCCCTGCGGTGCCTGGCCTGCCCCTTGTGTGCCCCTCCAAGGGGATGTCCCCCAACCGTACCAGTGCAGGCAAGCAATGTGTGACCAGTTGTCACTTCTCACCCCGTTGGTACTGTTATTTTGGACTGGCCATTGGCCTTAGTTTCTTTTGGACTTCCGTTTTTACCCTGACATTTGCTGAATAAAGCCTCTTTTTGTTTACTTTTGGGTTTTCTTTGCGATGTACATGATGTGGATGAGTAGCATCCTGCATTTGCAGTTGTAATAGTGTTCACATCAGGACGATGAAGTGTTGCAGTGATGGACTCCATGTGGTCCATGGAACATGTGTCCTGTTGTATTCTGGATCTATGGCATCCTTTGCTACAGTCTGAGGGTGTAATGTTCAGCATTTGACACAGGGATGTCCTTTTTGCATTTGTAAATGAACATCTTTGTCTTACACTGATGCACATCTGGTGGGCTTAGCACTGTTCAATGTTCCTATTTCCCTGACTGTGTGCCCAGCTCCACTGGACATGCAGTTTTGCACATCAATGTCGAAGGACTCATCTGTGCATACAGTGCAACTTGCTTGACACGTGTTTGGTGTGTGTGCAGATGACTGACGTGACACCCCCGTACCCAGGCTGATGTGAGCAGAGCCTTCTGTGTGTTGTGGTTGTTGACTCACTGACGGAGTGTTCTGCTGACATGTTTGGGTCGTGCACAGACAAGGTTTGGCACAGCGGACCTTCCACAGGAGTGTTGTGCCCTCATGGCAGTGTGTAATCTGGTGACATTGCGTGGGCCTGTGTTGTGTAAGCATGTCTGTGCGTGTTCCCTTCCCTTTTCCTACACAGGCTGTGTCCCTAGGGATGTTCCTGTTAGTGATGCTTGCTGAGTTGTTCTGTGTTCATCCAGCATCTTGGACCTGGTTTCTCTGTGATGTGGGTGCATGGCAAACTAATGTTCATGAGGTTGTCATCCCAGGTTGTCTTTGTTGTCAGTGCTGGGGATGTGGGCAAACGCAGATGGGACACATTCAGGATTCCCCTTGGCACTTGTTGTTTACACGAGTAATGTGATTTACAGTTTGTGTTAGCTTACAGTGATTGTGACATGTTGTGTGTGTGACTGCTGCCACTCCTCAGGGTCAGAGCTGCAATGTTGGTAGTTGTGTACGTGTGTTCTTCGTGTGTCACCTTGGCTTCTTCATTGGTGTGTGACTATGGCCAGGATCCCATTGATTGTGGTGGATTTCACATCATGCCCATGTACAGCATACTGTGCTGTGTGCCAGACATTGACAAGTCTTGTTGACTGGCCATGTGTGATGGGTTTCTGCACCTTGGTTCCCACCACCACCCCTGGTATTGTCATGGGTGCATGTGCAATGTCACCAGTCCATGTGAGCTTCACTGCTGCACATTGGTGGAGATCAGGGTGTGTGGTGTTGAGTGTGTGCAAAAGTGAGTTGTTGCACGGCCAGACCCCTACCTCCATATTGGCCTTGGCTGGCAGGCCGTGCTGATTGGTTGGAGCTTGTGTAGGTGTGATGGTAGTTAGTTGCTCAGGACACGTGGCTGGGTTTCACAGTGTGAACGACATCTGACATTGTCATCACAGTGGGATTATCATGCAGGCTAGTGTTAGCACAATATGGGGTCCCTGGGGGTAGTGCTGTGGTGGGTCTGTCTCTTGCTGTGTTAGTTGCAGTTCCTACATGCTTGTGTGACATGTGTAATTTGTGCTCCCTCTCATCTAACAATGCCTGATTGCCCACATAGGGGATTTGGATCCATGAGTTACTTTTGTGTGGCACTGTATGTGCATCTGTGTAATTGGTATTCAGGCCTCATCATGTGTTGTGTGGTTGCCTGGGGACACTGGCACCCCCCTCACCTGTTGTGTTTGTTGTGCAGTGTGGGTCTGCCTGTTTGTGCATCTGCACCACTGCATTGGCATATCTTTAGTGTGCTATTGCCTGTATGTTGTTTGGTGGGTTTGACCTGCTGTCCCTGGGACTCCTAGGTCATCAGTCAGCACAATGATCATTGTTTGTGTGTCCCATTGCTGCCATGGTATGTTATTTGTTCACCTCACATCTACAGTCTCCACAGGGTATCTACATTTGTGTGCCCATTGGTGCGAATATGTGGGTCTGCATTATGATGGTCACTTCTGTCATTGTGTCATTGATGGATGTTGACAGTGTCAGCCCCCATGGGTGATGTTTGTCTGCACATGGCCAAAGGTATGTCTTATTTGCACTGCACTGTTTGCCTCACCCAATCTATGTTGCTATGGGACACAGGCACTACTTTGCCACTGATGTGTTTGTTGTTCTGTGACCAGGAATCATCCATGCAGTTTGGCAGTTGCAGCTTTTTCTATGTCAACACTTACCTTTTGGTCACTGTGATGATGGGGGCTTAGACCCCATTGCCACAATGTTCAAAAGGTGCTTCAGCTATGGACCCCACACTTCCCTTTTGGTCACTGTGATGATGGGGGCTTAGACCCCATTGCCACAATGTGCAAAATGTGCTTCAGCTATGGACCCCACACTTACCTTTTGGTCACTGTGATGATGGGGGCTTAGACCCCATTGCCACAATGTGCAAAATGTGCTTCAGCTATGGACCCCACACTTACCTTTTGGTCACTGTGATGATGGGGGCTTAGACCCCATTGCCACAGTGGTCATGGTCTGCTTGCATTGTGGGGGCCACACACATTTATGTGTGACACATGTGATAGGGGGTCACATTGTATGTTCAAAGTCATGTTCAGTGTTGTAGGCATTTGACACAGTCTACACACGCTTGTCATGGTGTTGGGGGGGATGTCTTTTTGTTGCATTCCTTATGTTGGTGTGTGCTTGTTGTGTCATGCATTAGCCATCCTGTGAGTGGGGGTGTTGTTGTTGGTAGGCATCCTGCCCCCCTTGGGTAGAGGTGGTAGTAGTGGTAGGCATCTGGCACCCCCTGAGTAGGGATGGTAGTGGTGGTGGGCATCCAGCCCCCCAGGGGTAGAGGTGGTAGTAGTGACAGGCATCTGGCACCCCCTGAGTAGGGGTGGTAGTGGTGGTGGGCATCCAGCCCCCCATGGGTAGAGGTGGTAGTAGTGACAGGCATCTGGCACCCCCTGAGTAGGGGTGGTAGTGGTGGTGGGCATCCAGCCCCCAGGGGTAGAGGTGGTAGTAGTGGTAGGCATCTGGCACCCCTGAGTGGGGGTGGTAGTGGTGGTGGGCATCCAGCCCCCATGGGTAGAGGTGGTAGTAGTGACAGGCATCCAGCCCCCATGGGTAGAGGTGGTAGTAGTGGTAGGCATCTGGCACCCCTGAGTAGGGGTGGTAGTGGTGGTGGGCATCCAGCCCCCAGGGGTAGAGGTGGTAGTAGTGACAGGCATCCAGCCCCCCATGGGTAGAGGTGGTAGTAGTGGTAGGCATCTGGCACCCCTGAGTGGGGGTGGTAGTGGTGGTGGGCATCCAGCCCCCATGGGTAGAGGTGGTAGTAGTGACAGGCATCCAGCCCCCATGGGTAGAGGTGGTAGTAGTGGTAGGCATCTGGCACCCCCTGAGTAGGGGTGGTAGTGGTGGTGGGCATCCAGCCCCCCAGGGGTAGAGGTGGTAGTAGTGACAGGCATCCAGCCCCCCATGGGTAGAGGTGGTAGTAGTGGTAGGCATCTGGCACCCCCTGAGTGGGGGTGGGCATCCAGCCCCCATGGGTAGAGGTGGTAGTAGTGACAGGCATCCAGCCCCCATGGGTAGAGGCGGTAGTAGTGGTAGGCATCTGGCACCCCTTGAGTAGGGGTGGTAGTGGTGGTGGGCATCCAGCCCCCCAGGGGTAGAGGTGGTAGTAGTGACAGGCATCTGGCACCCCCTGAGTAGGGGTGGTAGTGGTGGTGGGCATCCAGCCCCCCATGGGTAGAGGTGGTAGTAGTGACAGGCATCTGGCACCCCCTGAGTAGGGGTGGTAGTGGTGGTGGGCATCCAGCCCCCCATGGGTAGACGTGGTAGTAGTGGTAGGCATCTGGCACCCCCTGAGTAGGGGTGGTAGTGGTGGTGGGCATCCAGCCCCCCATGGGTAGAGGTGGTAGTGGTGACAGGCATCTGGCACCCCCTGAGTAGGGGTGGTAGTGGTGGTGGGCATCCAGCCCCCCATGGGTAGAGGTGGTAGTAGTGACAGGCATCTGGCACCCCCTGAGTAGGGGTGGTAGTGGTGGTGGGCATCCAGCCCCCCAGGGGTAGAGGTGGTAGTAGTGACAGGCATCTGGCACCCCCTGAGTAGGGGTGGTAGTGGTGGTGGGCATCCAGCCCCCCATGGGTAGAGGTGGTAGTAGTGGTAGGCATCTGGCACCCCCTGAGTGGGGGTGGTAGTGGTGGTGGGCATCCAGCCCCCATGGGTAGAGGTGGTAGTAGTGACAGGCATCCAGCCCCCCATGGGTAGAGGTGGTAGTAGTGGTAGGCATCTGGCACCCCTGAGTAGGGGTGGTAGTGGTGGTGGGCATCCAGCCCCCAGGGGTAGAGGTGGTAGTAGTGACAGGCATCCAGCCCCCATAGGTAGAGGTGGTAGTAGTGGTAGGCATCTGGCACCCCTGAGTGGGGGTGGTAGTGGTGGTGGGCATCCAGCCCCCATGGGTAGAGGTGGTAGTAGTGACAGGCATCCAGCCCCCATGGGTAGAGGTGGTAGTAGTGGTAGGCATCTGGCAGCCCCTGAGTAGGGGTGGTAGTGGTGGTGGGCATCCAGCCCCCCAGGGGTAGAGGAGGTGGTGGTAGTGACAGGCATCCAGCCCCCCATGGGTAGAGGTGGTAGTAGTGGTAGGCATCTGGCACCCCCTGAGTGGGGGTGGTAGTGGTGGTGGGCATCCAGCCCCCCATGGGTAGAGGTGGTAGTAGTGACAGGCATCCAGCCCCCCATGGGTAGAGGCGGTAGTAGTGGTAGGCATCTGGCACCCCCTGAGTAGGGGTGGTAGTGGTGGTGGGCATCCAGCCCCCAGGGGTAGAGGTGGTAGTAGTGACAGGCATCTGGCACCCCTGAGTAGGGGTGGTAGTGGTGGTGGGCATCCAGCCCCCCATGGGTAGAGGTGGTAGTAGTGACAGGCATCTGGCACCCCTGAGTAGGGATGGTAGTGGTGGTGGGCATCCAGCCCCCATGGGTAGAGGTGGTAGTAGTGGTAGGCATCTGGCACCCCCTGAGAAGGGGTGGTAGTGGTGGTGGGCATCCAGCCCCCCATGGGTAGAGGTGGTAGTGGTGACAGGCATCTGGCACCCCTGAGTAGGGGTGGTAGTGGTGGTGGGCATCCAGCCCCCAGGGGTAGAGGTGGTAGTAGTGGTAGGCATCTGGTACCCCTGAGTGGGGGTGGTAGCGGTGGTGGGCATCCAGCCCCCATGGGTAGAGGTGGTAGTAGTGACAGGCATCCAGCCCCCCATGGGTAGAGGTGGTAGTAGTGGTAGGCATCTGGCACCCCTGAGTAGGGGTGGTAGTGGTGGTGGGCATCCAGCCCCCATGGGTAGAGGTGGTAGTAGTGACAGGCATCTGGCACCCCCTGAGTAGGGGTGGTAGTGGTGGTGGGCATCCAGCCCCCCATGGGTAGAGGTGGTAGTAGTGACAGGCATCTGGCACCCCCTGAGTAGGGGTGGTAGTGGTGGTGGGCATCCAGCCCCCCATGGGTAGAGGTGGTAGTAGTGACAGGCATCCAGCCCCCATGGGTAGAGGTGGTAGTAGTGGTTGGCATCTGGCACCCCTGAGTAGGGGTGGTAGTGGTGGTGGGCATCCAGCCCCCATGGGTAGAGGTGGTAGTAGTGGTAGGCATCTGGCACCCCTGAGTGGGGGTGGTAGTGGTGGTGGGCATCCAGCCCCCCATGGGTAGAGGTGGTAGTAGTGACAGGCATCCAGCCCCCATGGGTAGAGGTGGTAGTAGTGGTAGGCATCTGGCACCCCTGACTAGGGGTGGTAGTGGTGGTGGGCATCCAGCCCCCAGGGGTAGAGGTGGTAGTAGTGACAGGCATCTGGCACCCCTGAGTAGGGGTGGTAGTGGTGGTGGGCATCCAGCCCCCATGGGTAGAGGTGGTAGTAGTGACAGGCATCTGGCACCCCTGAGTAGGGGTGGTAGTGGTGGTGGGCATCCAGCCCCCATGGGTAGAGGTGGTAGTAGCGGTAGGCATCTGGCACCCCCTGAGTAGGGGTGGTAGTGGTGGTGGGCATCCAGCCCCCATGGGTAGAGGTGGTAGTAGTGACAGGCATCTGGCACCCCTGAGTAGGGGTGGTAGTGGTGGTGGGCATCCAGCCCCCATGGGTAGAGGTGGTAGTAGTGACAGGCATCCAGCCCCCCATGGGTAGAGGTGGTAGTAGTGGTAGGCATCTGGCACCCCTGAGTAGGGGTGGTAGTGGTGGTGGGCATCCAGGCCCCTATGTGTATATGTGGCATTGGTGATGGCCATCCCGCCCCTATGGTGCTGCTGTTGCTGGTGTAAGTAATTTCTGCATCCCTCTGTGTGTGTGTGATATGTCGGGTACGTGTAGTTTGTTTTTGTGGTTGGTGTCTGACTTACCTTCTGCGCCGTACGCGTCCGTGCCTGTTCCGGTAATAGATGTAGAATATTGGTAGGATCGGCACGATGGGATTCATGGTTGGTTCGTCTCGTTCGTCTTTCTCTTTGCTTCGCCTCGTCCTCGTCGCTGGCGTGTTCGTCTCGTAGCCGTGGATCGTCTTGTGGCGCGAATCGGAGCTTATGTGCGCCTCTCCCGGATGCTTTGACGTGCCGTGCGTAGCGACGGGTTCGGCGCGTACGGAAAGCGCATCGTACTTGTCCGGCCGGCCGGGGGCTGCATTTTGGCTTCCGTGCGACTCGATTCTGCGTTTCCGGATCCGCCTCGGTCGGAGAACAGGACCTGTATTGGGTGAGTACGACTGGGTCGGGATTTGGGCAGTTGTGCGCATCGTACTTGCTCGTTCGGACGTATGTGCGAATCGGTCGGGAAACAGGCATTCGCCTGGCTTTTTTCCCGGCCGAATGGTATTAGGTGCGCCTCCGACCGGGATCGGAATCGACCCCATGGTGTTTTTCTGAACCTTTCTTGCCATCTACCCTGCTAATATATTCCAGGACACTGAAGACTCTTTGGCAGGCTAAGATGACTAAAAGAGAGGTGAGCATGTGCCCACAATCAAATATGGACAGCAGATGTGCAAGACACAGTTTTCAACAGAGGGAATACTCCATGTTATACACTTCCATGGATAGTCATCATTATGAAGAGCTGTCTGCACACAGAGAATATTCTCTACCCACAGTCTACTTTGCAGATATGTTACTCTGGGATGATGTCTCAGCTGATTGGGCAGTGTGTTTCCATGCCATAGTCTCTATAGTTGTTTTAGAAGACAGACATCTCAGCATAGAGGTAATTTCATCCCTACACCTTACTTGTACATCTGCCATCTTTGGGAGAGTTGTGACCAGAGAGGTAAGCCCCTTTTCACACCCTAATTTGCACACCCATCATCCAAGATACAGGTCACGTGAGAGGGGCCAGTCTCTTTTTACAATCTACTACACAGACTTATCATGCAAGAGAGATCTGTCAGCAAACTGTGCAGTTCCTCTCAACAGCCTAGTATGCATACCTAACAGCAGGAGAAGAGGTATGAGCAGAGAGATAAATTTTTCTGAAACCCTACTACAGACATCTCTCACTCTGTAAGATGTGCTAGCGGACAGGTCACTCTCTTCCCAGACACCACTGCGTATCCCTGTGGGTCTAGGTAGAGGTGTCAGCGGAGAGTCCACTCCTTGCCAACACTGTACTGCACATCCATTCTGTCTTGGAGATAGGTGTTAGTGGAGAGGAGAATATTTCCCTACACACCACTTTATATGTCTGTCATCCTGGGGAGAGCTGTGACAGGGCAGTGAAATCCATTCCCAGACCCTGTTATATATGGTTATTTTCCTGGGGAGAGGTCTCAGTGGAGTGGCCAGTACTTGTTATACTTACTATGGAATAATATGATCTTACATGTGAGGTGTGTACCTTCGCCACCCTACTATGCATACTTCTGAGCCTTGGAAAATGTTTGAGTGGAGAGGCAGTGTCTTTTTACACCCTACTCTACACACTGGTTACCTTCATGAAAGGTCTCACTGGAGAGGCTAATCTCTCCCCATAGTATATTTTACACAGTTGTTAGGCTGTGGAAAGGTGTCAGTGAGAAACAAGTGTCCCCTTACACCCTACTGTGCGCTGCTGTTATACTGTGAAAAAGTTTCATTTGATAGTCTACTATCTTCCCCTATGCCTACTAATGAGGACTATAGGGCATAAGTACTGTAATAAAGGAAAGTGCAAATTCTTCCTCTAAAAAAAAGTTTATGATCTTGCGAGACTCTCGCAGGATCAAAAAAAAGTAGCGATTGAACTTTTTCTAATATTAATAAATGGACTTAAAGAAAATAAATTAGTATCAATGCGTGCTATGTACCAATGTTTGCCTTGTTCATATAAAAGAGGTTTTTTTTTCATAAATGTAAGTGATTTATTGTTCTCCACAATCATATAATGGATTGCATTTCATTAAACTAAACACACTGTTACTATTCTGGTGTATATAAATTATACACCATATACCAGCTGCATCCAAAACATTCACAGTCCCCAAATGTAACAGAGTGTCTTGTGGTGGAAGGAGCTTTGTCTATTCCACTTGTAAACTTTTGAGTAAACTTTTATGGCAGCTTAAAAACCAGCACATTCTGATTCACTTTAGGAAACAACTCAGAACCTGGCTTTTTTCACCTCCATATTAATTCTTTTGTTATCTTAATTCTTGCAGCGTCTGGTGCCAAGATGCCTTCGGATATTTATGCGCTTAATAAATACTATCAATATCAATATATCAACATACATACTATATCAGGATATATTCAGTGTAAATGAAAAGTCCATTATAAAAAGTAAAATTTCGCGAGAAGCGCTAGAGAGCAAACCAGGAATCACTGCCCCCTCGGACTGTACATGAGTGATTGCCTACCTGGCTCTCACGAGCTCTTGCAAACTCTTGTGAGAGAGTCATGAGAGCCGCCGGTTATGGTGTACTTTTCTGCTTCTCGCAAGACTGTTTAAGAAAGGGAAAAAAGGGAAACAGAACAAACAACATAGATCATGAAAGTAGAGGGTAGCTTTGCAAAGGGCCGTTTTTGCTAACAGTTTTGAACAACTATAAAAAAAAATTGTGTTTTTAAACATTTGTACCGTTTTCTGTATTTTTACAAGACTGATTTGCATATGGCTGGGTCCAAACTGGAATGGCCCGATGAGCAAAAAATGATGGATTTAACCCAGATCTGCGACTGGGGATGAATGTTTGATTTGTTCAGCATCCGTTCTTCTTCTGTTCTTCTTGCATTTGTCGCCCTAAGTGGGAAGGGTATGCCCAGACATGGGCCTTGTGCTCTCTATGCCACTGGATCCAAGCTAGCCTAGCTAATATGGGGTGATACTCCAAAACCGGTCCCAGGATGCTTGTTTTTGGTCCATGGAGGACCTGGCATGGCAGTTCGGGCTAGGCTGTTCCCATGGGGAGCAGGGTCAAGACTGATTTGCATATGGCTAGGTCCAAACTGGAAGGGCATGGCGAGCAAAAAAAAATGGATCTAACCCAAATCTGTGACTTGGGGTGAATGTTTGATTTATTCAGCATGCCGTCCATCATCTGTTCTTTTTGACTTCTAGAAAGCTGGCATTTTCTGCCTTAGCCTGCACCTGGGTCACATGACTCGGTGTAGCTGACTGTTGGGCTTTGTGTATTCCTCCTAGACAGCCACACACAGTAGAGAGCTTAGGTGTGCCTTCATGGGCCATCACAGGCAGGATGGGAGGGCGGAGCTGGGCACAGCCCTACTTACACTTGAATAGGCTGCATCCTGCCTTCACACAAAGGGCTGCATTTCCCCTGTAGGTTGTCTGGAGCTAGGACAAGGGAGCCT
The DNA here is from genome assembly GCA_963921515.1 of Calotriton arnoldi. Classification (NCBI taxonomy): domain Eukaryota; kingdom Metazoa; phylum Chordata; class Amphibia; order Caudata; family Salamandridae; genus Calotriton; species Calotriton arnoldi. Next base: position 73,662 of record CAWUFW010009717.1, on the reverse strand, counting down.
GTGCACCTCAAGGGGAAACCTCAAGAAGCTTCTCCCACTTCAAAGGCACGCCCAGGTATAAACATTGGACTCAGACACCAAGTCCTCAGTATACTTCTGGACCTGTGAATACTATGCCATGAAGAAGGAATGCTATGCTGCCTGAAAGGACTGCCACACTTCTGGACTGCTGCTTTGAATGACTGCTGCCCTTCTGTGCTTTCCAGCTGCCCCCTTGCCTGGGTGAGAAGGACTGGACCTGCATCTGTTGAACTCAGGACCCCAGAGTGACTCCAAGGGCTAGTTGACTGGCCTCCTGATAAGCTCAAGGGACAGAAGGCTCCAACAACCTTTAACCCAGCACCTGGATTCTACCATCTGTGAGTCATACCCTGCCAAGTGGTGCCAACCTAGTCCTGGACTCTTGGAAGTGGGCCTAAAAGTGCTCTTCTAGCCCATTTGTGGACCCAGCAGAACTGAAGCATCTCCTTTGCTGTTTGGCACAATCCTGGGCAGAACCAACATATTGCAGCTGCTGCAAGAGTTCTCTCAGTGCAAGAACTGCACATCGACCTTACAGTCCGCATCAGAACTGCCGCTACTGCAAAACTTTCCCGACACAGGCCTTGCATTGCAAATCTCTTGTCAACGGTGGTCTCGACGAAGCAGGTTTTCTTATTGCAGCCTCAGAGTTCCTCAGAACTGCTGCATTGCCTCGAATGCGTGACGCATCATTGAGGCCGGATTTCGCAATGCTCCTGTTAGAAATGGGATCTCTGGTTGGCTCAGGCTTGCGCCAAAGCCAGGCAGAGACCACCACTCTAGTCAGGGCGAGGGAGTTACACGCCGACGATAACCCCTGCTCACCCCCTTGGTAGCTTGGCACGAGCAGTCAGGCTTATCCCGGAGGCAATGTGTAAAGCGTTTGCGCAGCACACTCACACAGCAGCAACACACTAGGCACACCACAAAAGGAACTCCACACAAGGTTATATAAAAAATAGCCTTTGTATTATCATAAATACCTTAGAAACATAATCACATAATATACAGTGCGCCAACTGGCACTAGGCAATATTCACAGGGGAATTATATACAGGACCAGGCCAATCGGGCCACGGTCAGAACCATCAGATCAGGTAAGTAGATGCAAATAATACATGTAGCGCACAACCAGTAATTACTGGTACAGGTAGGAACTTAGCACGAGATCCTGTAACCTACAAGATGGGACACCTACATCACATTAGGCATAAATCACATGAGGCAATAGGCCTCGTAAGCCTAAACACAGTGTGCCCCAATCGGGGGCACAACGCACTGACACTGGCCCCAGGCCAACTGGCCTCTCACCGGGGCTCAAATGCCCACTGTCCAGAATGTCCGGGCTGGCTGCACAGGCAGCAAAAGCAAAGTGCGCAATTGCACAAGCCTAAACGTGGCAGCTGCCGCTAATTGCCGTGCAGCTGTGGAAGATCGCTGTGGGCACAAATTGAAAAGGGGCACTGGCACCTCTGTGCCCTCTGGACCCCACTGGGGCCCTGCAAACAATGTGCCCCCAAACGTTGCAGCTGCCTGCGCTCTCGCAGGGCAGCTGGGATTAGCAGTGAAAACACGGGCACCACGGTGCCTCTGGACCCCACTGGGGCCCTAAGAATAAATTATGGCCAACGTGGTAGTTGCCCGCTACGGCGGCGCAACTGAGGTAAATAACCCAGAACTGGCACCACTGTGCCGCCTGAGCCCCTCTTCTGGGACTCAGTTACAACTTGCCCAAGTCGTTGCAGTTGCCTGCTAAGCAACTGAGAAGATCACTGGTAGGCACTGGCACCTGCGGTGCCTCTGGGGCTCCTAACAACAATTGTCCCCCAACGTTGGAGCGGCCCGCTCTCCTGCGGGTCCGCTCGGGAAAACAGGCACCGGCCAGGTGCAACACCGAGTCCCCCCACTCACCGGACTCTCTGGGGAAGCTCGCCTCTCTCTTGGCTCCTCCGGGCTCTCCTCCCTCGCTGGGGAGGCGTCGTCTGTCTCCGCCCAGTCCACCTTCCCAGGACTTCAACGCGGAGCCAGCGAGGTGCTTCTTCTTCTTGCCAGTGCGGGGTGGGCTCCCGCCTGGTTTCCTTCGCCGCACTGGACCTCGCCGCACTTCACCCGGGCCCCCTCCTGGGACCCGGGACTTCTCAGCGGAGCCTGCGAGGCTCCGGACTTCCGTTCTCGGGCCGCGCTACGATTGGGCGGCCTTGGCAACTTCCTGTCCTTGGCCCGCCCACCACCAGGCAATGGTGCCTGTCTTCCGGGTCGCACTTGCAGCGGCCCGGCGGCACCCTCCTCTCGTGGCGGCACAATGCGGGGTGGGCACCCGCCAAATCAGCACTCAAGCGGGGTAGGCTCCTGCTAGTCAGCGCGAAATGCGGGGTGGGCACCCGCCATTATAAAAAAGGCAAACGCGGGGTAGGCTCCCGGAGGAAGGTAGCAATGCGGGGGAATCCCTACGTCGGGATTCCCTCGAAGTTGATCGCAGTTCAGTGCTGCAGTGCGGGGTGGGCACCCGCCTCCAGAATACCATAAGCGGGGTGGGCTCCCGCCTCTCTTCTGAGCACGGGGAATCCCCACGATGTGCAGCACAGTGCTGCGGAGCACGCACACTCCTCTTCTTCTGGGAAACAACAAAGTAAAGCGCTCACGAGGCGCTAGGAGCCCCAGCTCCAGCAGCAAAGTTCTTAGGGGCACCAGGCTGGGCCCAGGCAGGCCAGCTCACAGGGCCCTCCAGCAGGGAGGCAGTCCCTTGTGGCGGTTCCTCCTGGAGCCCAGGAGCAGCAGCCCCCAGCACAGGAACAAGCACAACAGAACAGAACCGAACATGAACTATCAGGTCATATTACTAGGCAAAAAGTTTAGGGGTGAACCTGCCAAAAGGGCCAAGTCCAACACAACCCCCTTCCAGCCAAAACGCAGGGCAGACCAATCACCACCGTGATGGGCTTCCCTGCTTGGGGCGATAGAACACGGACGCGGGCCCGCAACTGCAGGGACACCCTCCTGTTCTACACCACGGTGAACCCATGTGGTTCCTTCTGAAAAAGCTGTCCGGAGCAACTGGGCTACCCCACTGGTACTCCCTAGCTGTCCGCGGCCAGGACCAGGCCCTAGGCCATCCAGATGCCACTGGTCCTTGCCCATCCACAGAGTGGGGGTAGTAACCCCTGGCACATAGTAGCCATTCTCCACTCTTCCCCTCATCAGGGCAGGTCTAGACTGCCACTGATCCTCCAGCCCAGGGTCTGCACCCTCAGGCGGACCAGAAGTCACGGGTGAGGCTCTCCTCCCCTACCTCTCCTTCTAGGGCTCCGCACTCTCTTCCTTGGAGAGGCACCCTCAGAACACAACTCTCCCACCAGTTCAGGACCTCTCTCCAAGAACTGGTCTCCCAACCTAGGGTTTAACCCCTCAGGTTGCCCCGGGGTCAGAGGCGAGGACTCCCTCCCTCTGCACCCCCTTCCAGAGTCCTGCACCCTCCCAACTGGAGCGGTACCCCTGGAAGATGAACCGGTCAGGACACTGATTACAGATGTCCCTTCCTCCAGATCAGGCGGATCCTGAACCTGGCCTCCCAACCTTGGGGCTGAACCCCACGGCTGAGCATTTGCCTGGCACACCAGGACTTCTGGGGGCGCACACAGCAGCCCCCGAGGGTAACACATGACTCATGTGTTGCGTGACAGTCTGCGTGGCGCAGACCTCCCGACCCCTGTCCATCTGACAGTGCGCAGAGATCCCCCACGACAGAAGTGGTGTCACCATGGTCACTTCTAGGAGACTCAGCCCTTCTGGCTGGCCCCTGACCCACTGGTTCTTCCACTGGGGAACACATCCCCCTCTCACCCCTCAATCCGGACTTCTGTACCCTCCCAACTGGAGCGGCACTGCCAGACACCAGAACCACTGGAGCTCTATTTACAGACGCTCCAGGTTCTCCAGACACTAGGAGATCCTCCTCAAATGGACTAACAGGACAGCCTAGGCTCCCAACCTGGTGTTCCCTGAAGAAACCATCCAGGTTCTGAGACTGGGTTTCGGGCACCTGGGGACACTCAGTCCCACTCTCACTCCTACTCCACTGAGACAGGACGTGAGCCCCTACACCCTCCCACTACACTGGGACCTAGCTGGGCTACACTGAACCTCTTCCCCAATACAGGACTGGAAGATACCTGAACCATTATTTTCGGAATCACTCCCCAATGCCTCATCAGAACCTTGGGCCTCCACCCAGAGGTCTGCCTCTCGTGTAAACTCCCATAGATCAGAAAACCCACCCTCCAACAGGTGTTGGCGCAACCCGGCAAACAACAACTGAGCAGGTGCTCTCTGATAACCAGATCGAACAGTCCTTCAAAATCCTGTTCCGTGTTAACCGTTACCCAATCAGCCAGTGCATCATTACATTCATCCGAAAAATCCGCCCAAGACTGGTGAGACAGTTTCCTACTGCCCCTGAACTTCAACCTGTACTCCTCTTCTCGGGAACAAGGTACCATACTTTGGGAACTGGGAATGGGACTTCCTGCACTGGACTCTATATTGCTGCCACCACTGGACTCCACCCTCACTGGGGAATCCAGAAAACTACAACTGCACTCAGGGGATAATCTACCCTCCCGAGCTAATTTCTCCCTGGCGAAGGCCCTCTCAGCCTCCGCCATCCTCTCCTGCGCTAAGACCCTCTCGGTCTCTAGCTTTGTCTCCTCCATACTCAGCTGCGCTATTTCCTGGTATGCTCTAACCTGAGCTTCTCCAAAGCCAGCTGATTCTCCCTTTCTTCCCTCCTATCCACCCACTCCTCTGGGGACAGGAAAAGGGATGGGGCACTGCCCCCGACACTGGACCCAGCAAGGGACTCCCTATCTATGGGGTCCTCACTATCTACTGGCGTCCCTGTCCTGTCACTTTCTTCCTCCTCTTCAGACTCCTCAGGGCCCCCTCAGACCCACCACCCTCTTGGAGTGCGGCCAGGGCCCTCTTCTCCTCATTGCGCTCACAGTCCCATTCATCCTTTTGCCATTGGATCAGGTTGTCCCTCAGTTTTGACTGGGTGTCTGACCCACTCACTGCTATGTCTCTTTCCTCACAGAACTCCACCAACTCCCCCATACTGTATCTAAAGAGACCACAAAAATCAAAAGCAGACTCCATTTTGGCAGGACGCTCAGGGACACGTGCAACACAGGAGACCTAGGTTTCTGAGCTGAAGCAAGAGTATACAATTTACAAATGACACTTTTAGGAGAAGAATTAAAACAAAACTCAGAACAATAATCCCCACACACGTGATTATCTAAATGTAGAGTTTGTAGTGCAACCAGTTGTCGCTGTGGTACTGCGCAAACGCAAGTCCAAATCCCCACCGCTGACAACCAATGTTAGAAATGGGATCTCTGGTTGGCTCAGGCTTGCGCCAAAGCCAGGCAGAGACCACCACTCTAGTCAGGGCGAGGGAGTTACACGCCGACGATAACCCCTGCTCACCCCCTTGGTAGCTTGGCACGAGCAGTCAGGCTTATCCCGGAGGCAATGTGTAAAGCGTTTGCGCAGCACACTCACACAGCAGCAACACACTAGGCACACCACAAAAGGAACTCCACACAAGGTTATATAAAAAATAGCCTTTGTATTATCATAAATACCTTAGAAACATAATCACATAATATACAGTGCGCCAACTGGCACTAGGCAATATTCACAGGGGAATTATATACAGGACCAGGCCAATCGGGCCACGGTCAGAACCATCAGATCAGGTAAGTAGATGCAAATAATACATGTAGCGCACAACCAGTAATTACTGGTACAGGTAGGAACTTAGCACGAGATCCTGTAACCTACAAGATGGGACACCTACATCACATTAGGCATAAATCACATGAGGCAATAGGCCTCGTAAGCCTAAACACAGTGTGCCCCAATCGGGGCACAACGCACTGACACTGGCCCCAGGCCAACTGGCCTCTCACCGGGGCTCAAATGCCCACTGTCCAGAATGTCCGGGCTGGCTGCACAGGCAGCAAAAGCAAAGTGCGCAATTGCACAAGCCTAAACGTGGCAGCTGCCGCTAATTGCCGTGCAGCTGTGAAGATCGCTGTGGGCACAAATTGAAAAGGGGCACTGGCACCTCTGTGCCCTCTGGACCCCCACTGGGGCCCTGCAAACAATGTGCCCCCAAACGTTGCAGCTGCCTGCGCTCTCGCAGGGCAGCTGGGATTAGCAGTGAAAACACGGGCACCACGGTGCCTCTGGACCCCCACTGGGGCCCTAAGAATAAATTATGGCCAACGTGGTAGTTGCCCGCTACGGCGGCGCAACTGAGGTAAATAACCCAGAACTGGCACCACTGTGCCGCCTGAGCCCCTCTTCTGGGACTCAGTTACAACTTGCCCAAGTCGTTGCAGTTGCCTGCTAAGCAACTGAGAAGATCACTGGTAGGCACTGGCACCTGCGGTGCCTCTGGGGCTCCTAACAACAATTGTCCCCCAACGTTGGAGCGGCCCGCTCTCCTGCGGGTCCGCTCGGGAAAACAGGCACCGGCCAGGTGCAACACCGAGTCCCCCACTCACCGGACTCTCTGGGGAAGCTCGCCTCTCTCTTGGCTCCTCCGGGCTCTCCTCCCTCGCTGGGGAGGCGTCGTCTGTCTCCGCCCAGTCCACCTTCCCAGGACTTCAACGCGGAGCCAGCGAGGTGCTTCTTCTTCTTGCCAGTGCGGGGTGGGCTCCCGCCTGGTTTCCTTCGCCGCACTGGACCTCGCCGCACTTCACCCGGGCCCCCTCCTGGGACCCGGGACTTCTCAGCGGAGCCTGCGAGGCTCCGGACTTCCGTTCTCGGGCCGCGCTACGATTGGGCGGCCTTGGCAACTTCCTGTCCTTGGCCCGCCCACCACCAGGCAATGGTGCCTGTCTTCCGGGTCGCACTTGCAGCGGCCCGGCGGCACCCTCCTCTCGTGGCGGCACAATGCGGGGTGGGCACCCGCCAAATCAGCACTCAAGCGGGGTAGGCTCCTGCTAGTCAGCGCGAAATGCGGGTGGGCACCCGCCATTATAAAAAAGGCAAACGCGGGGTAGGCTCCCGGAGGAAGGTAGCAATGCGGGGAATCCCTACGTCGGGATTCCCTCGAAATTGATCGCAGTTCAGTGCTGCAGTGCGGGGTGGGCACCCGCCTCCAGAATACCATAAGCGGGGTGGGCTCCCGCCTCTCTTCTGAGCACGGGGAATCCCCACGATGTGCAGCACAGTGCTGCGGAGCACGCACACTCCTCTTCTTCTGGGAAACAACAAAGTAAAGCGCTCACGAGGCGCTAGGAGCCCCAGCTCCAGCAGCAAAGTTCTTAGGGGCACCAGGCTGGGCCCAGGCAGGCCAGCTCACAGGGCCCTCCAGCAGGGAGGCAGTCCCTTGTGGCGGTTCCTCCTGGAGCCCAGGAGCAGCAGCCCCCAGCACAGGAACAAGCACAACAGAACAGAACCGAACATGAACTATCAGGTCATATTACTAGGCAAAAAGTTTAGGGGTGAACCTGCCAAAAGGGCCAAGTCCAACAGCTCCTCAAACAGGATTTAAGGTAGTCTTGTTCAGCGGGCCTAAGTGGGTCCCTGTAGTCGGCCCGAGCTCTATCACGGTTGGCCTGAACTAGTCCCTTTTTCCTGGTCTGGTGACACCAGTTATCCACAGTTGATACTTTGTGCTTTTTAGAGCTATTTTCACTGAAATATTTAAACCTGCATTGCTTCGGTTCTACTAATTGGAATTTTGTCATTTTTGTCTTGTTTTATTTATTGAAATAAACTCCATATTTCTAATCAAGTGTGGAATCCTTTTTCTGGCGTGTTTGCATTCTATTACTGTTTGAAGTGTTTCACAGATATGTTACATACTGCCTCCGAGTTAATCCTGATTGCTCTGTGCAAAGCTACCCACGGGTTGAGCACAGTTTAATTTAGGGTTGTTCGTGACTTCACCCTGACAAGGAGTGTGGTTCCTGCTTGAGTAAGGTTTCACCCCCTCAACCAGTAACCCAATTTCTTACAGCAACATAAATGTGCATGAGTAAAAGGCTTCATTGACTGTAAGAAGACCTTTTCTAATTATCTGGCACAGCCTCACTCAATAAAGAATCAAGCTATTTGTGCATGTAAGCATACGTGCACATGCATAAGGCTCTGAGGATCAGGACCAGTGCCTGTGGGGACAGTAACCAAAAGGCACACTTTCTGTGGCACAATAATTGGTTGCCAGTTAATTGTTACCACAGTAATTGTTAGGCAGGCTTGTTAACCATAGAGCCAATGATAGCCCAAGATATGAAGATATTAAAAAAGATCTGAAACAACTAATAATCCAATCTTATGTCAAACAAACTACATTTTTGTCCTTGACGAAAAATGAGTTTATAAAACTGTCATCATCTCTTGTAAGCTTGAATCCTTGCTTTTCTCTTCTTGAATTTATTAATCATATAAGGTCCACCGCATATATCACTTGTTAGGTATCCTAAAGATGATGTTATTTTACAAACATACTCTCTTTTAAACAAGGTTATTCTGCATTTAAAAGTTTAATATATTTATCTTATGTGAAGCTCTCTGAAACCCTTGCGTCTGATACTTTATAAAACTGTACAACCAGCTAGATAAATAAAAATATAACCTTGATTGCATCCAACTCGCAGTCACCCTAGAGTGCATAGGATGCTTGACAAGGTATCTTCATGATAGATAAAACAGAATGTGAGATGTCATTTTTGGACACCCTCTGGATAACAGGAGATGCCTGATGATGGTTAGACGTCTTTAGGGATGTAATAAGAAAGACTCTGGTTAATTGGGAATGAAGTTTGCAGACGCTCTGAATTGTCAATTCTCCCTTACCCTTCACTACTATCTTTGAACATTTAAGATCAGATGTACAACTGTTTTTAGCGGTAGCAAAAAGAAAATTGGGCCGTTGGTGACCGCTAAATATGTTTGTAGCATGTACAAACCCTATTTTGCGAGTCGGTAACCTACTACAGACTCGCAAAATAGGGTTTGCAAGTCGCTATAGGAAGGTGAGTGGCAAGGGCGTCCCTTCCTAATAGCAAATCGCTTGTGGATGCACAATTGTTTTGTGACCGCAAATGCGGTTGTAAAACATTTGCAGTTACCGCCAATTTCAAATTGGTGGTAAGCCAGTCGCAAACAGGAAGGGGTTTCCAGGGGACCCCTTTCCCTTTGTGTTTGACAGCGAAAACATTTTTTAAGAGGAGACAGTGGTCCCATGGACCACTGCCTGCCCTTAAAAAATGAAAAGAACAATTTTTTTTTTTTCTTTTAAACGCATCCCATTTTCCTTTAAGGAAAACGGGCTGCATTAAAAAAAAGTTGCTTTATTTAAAAAGCAATCACAGACATGGTGGTCTGCTGTCCCCAGCAGATCACCATCCAGTGATTATAGCCCATTCCCAATGGGTCGCAATTTGCAACCTGACTCATGAATATTGATGAGGCAGGACATTTGCGACCCCAATGGGAATCGCTAAATGTGTCTGAGACACATTAGTGCATTCCATTTTGCAAGTCGCAAATTGTGAGTCACATAAAATCGCAATTTGCAAACTGCAAAACGGAATGGTCGTACATCTGGCCCATAGACATTTTTCTGCCTGTGCCGCTCAGAGGCTTAGGCATCGGTAGCTTGGGCAGGGTACAAATTAATCGTTGGGGACTGGGGCACCATAAAAACCTACGAAAAGTGAAGTTCTGTGCATAAAAAAGGCAGGAACAATAGTTCCCACAACTGAGATAAGGCAATGAGTCAGAATTCTGTGTTCTATGATGCTGAAATTAGTAAATAAATTGAAGGAATCCGCTATTAACCAAAAAACCTAAATCACACCGTATATGCATGATTGTGGCTTAATACCTAATACTTTACCACAGTTGCTGCTGTGGTTTTTAGTTTCGCCTATCTTCATAATGCCTATGGCCCAACAGTGCCTAGCCCTCAATTGACGTATGTTGTAGATAGAGAAAAGCATTTACACACAACACATAGGAGCACCTTGTATATTAAAGAAGGACGAGGCTGTAGCCTATTTACAGCAGTGGCAGAGCCTATTGTGGTTTTACTTGAGACATATTTTGAATTTTGACTCAGATTGATATTTGGGGTAGCCACTTGTTTTTTCATATTTTTTTACTTTCTAATAGTATTATTTAAAATGTTTAACTTTAATTGTGTTAAAACATGTTTAGTCTTTACTTCGTTTTTGTGCACATTTTTTATGTTTTTGTACTTCCCCTTTTCTTTTTCCTTTTTGGGTAGCCCCCATAACCATTTCTTCCTTTTGTCATCCCATCTTTCTTCTCTTTACATTTTTTTACTCTTTCTCCCCCTCACTCTTTTTGCTATTTTCCCCTCCTATTTTCTTTTTCCTCATCCTTTCCCACACTATTTTTCCCATTGTTCATATTTGCAATGTGTCTAACTTTTAACTACTTTGATTTTTTGGGATGGAAGCTACACTTTTGAAATAATAATTTGGAAAATAAAAATTTGTAATTTTCAATGTATTACTCTTCTGAGCAAGTCCGAATGTTCAACAGCTAACATGCATAATTGTGTCAGGTGAGGCATGGCATTCCATTTTGTCCTTTTTTCTATAACTAGCTTTTCTACTCAAGGAGTTGTTAGATACATCACTGTTTCTGTGTGCATTTTTTTATAATTCAATTTACATCCCGGCGGAATTCTTCCACTTTCTTCAATACTGTCTGTATCATATCTCAACAGGATATGCTCCACGTTCATGGCTTGTTAGCCTGTAAATTGAATACTGCAATGTTTATAAATGTTGATTGTATTGTTTTATAGTATTAATGTAGCACTTACTCCTCCTATAGGGTTTTGCTAACATCACGGTGTATGAATATTTATAATTTAAATGCACATTCAAATGTGAGAAATTACGTTTTTTACAGTATATTTTTATGCCTGTGCCCATTAATAGGAATTAACAATAAATTAAGATCGCTTAGCTACTAAAAATATGTCTTTCCACAAAAGAGGCAACACTTCAGTAGGTTTTATGGTCGAGCTGATTTGCTGCTTAAGGTATGAGGGCCTGATCAATTGCTAAATAATGCATCTAATGTAAGTGCAGAGATTAGTAAGAAAAGCAAACACATAGGAAAAGGTACATTAACTGCAAGTCAGCCTTTTCAGTTCCTGCCTATTCCCAGTTTTTAGCTGTCTACTGTCAAAGCCTTGTGGTGGACAATACCAATAAGTAACTAAAGTATTATTGTTTAGTTAATTAAAACTATAGCAATTTTACCTCATAAACCAATTATGAGAAAAAGCGGAGATTAAAAATTGTTTAGCAAAAATTATAATAAAAATCGTATACTGTTGCACCTGGTTTACGCAGAGTATTTTTTTGTGGACTGTAAAATTTCATCAAGTCCTATACATCAAAATTGAATTGACCCACACTAGTTTAAAAACATCAATTGTCAGATAATTAATGTTGTGAAAGTCCCATGGTGTAATGCCTGATTTACATAGAGCAATTTTTTGACTGAGATGTGTCAACTTGTCCTACACAACAAGATTCAGTTAAGACACAAAAGTTTAAAACCATCAATTGGCAGGTAATAAGCTAATTTGTTGCCTTTCCGCCCAGGAATGATTTTTCTGTTTTAGTTAAGTTCGTAAGTCTCTGAGTCCAATAGCAACCACTTGACCAATCAGTGACCCTGTGGTAATTCACGCATATTTGCTACCTGGTAGATGTATCATTGGAGTATGAACTCTCCTTTTTCAGATTGACGCCGGCATTCAACCCTCAATAAGTAAAACCTCTTAATGGACCTTAGATTTCACAGCCTGTTCATGTATTCGTAGGAACTTTATCAATTTGCAATTCATTTGGGGGTCGGATGGATCTAGCCCCTTCATTATGGCAGATCTGCAAGTCCGTATTCCTCTGTTCAGAAAGGCTTTCCTTAATAAAGTAACTCGAGCTGGTTGTAGTTTTTGACAAATGCATAACACGTGGAAGAGATCTTTGTAGCTCTTGCAGAGGCGACACGCTTTCGAGGCAGTACTTTTCCAGGTTGCAGCGTCTGAGGGTGTGGGATACATTCCAAATCGCAATGCCATTAGTTTTTTTTTTTTAAATGGACCGAGAATGTTCGGTCTAGATAAGCCGCCGGTTTTAAAACTTTGTAGTTGTTGATTACCGTCCAAGCATGGGATCTCAGACTAAAAATGCTTTTATCCAGTATTAATTAATGGAATTTAGCGGCTTGGTTTATGGCTAGCTTAAATGTTGGAAAAGGCATGTTTTTATTCCAAAGATCAATGGTGTAAGTCAATTTTAGTGCGTTGTACAGATATTGGTGGAACAGGGATTTTTTGTCTTTCTCCAGTTCGGACCATAATGCTTCATTGAGGCCGCAATTCTCAGTATTTTGTTTTATACGATACCAAACCTTTATAGATGTATACAATCTGCCCAATGCTTTGTTCATTAGTCCAAATTCTAGACACACTTGCGCCTGCGAAGCAGACCGGGGAAGTTGAAAGACCTTTATGAAAATGCTTGTTGTTAGGTTGTTAAGGAGGGCTGAATCTTTTCCACATAAGGCGACACTAGCCTAGGTTAAAGTTGGGAGCGTTTTAGCTGGTATTACCGACAGCAGTGGTCTAAACGATGGACCCTCCAATTTTTTTGCCAGTGACCTATACGCAAAGGTTAGAGCACCTGCATGCCGAACCATATAATATTTCTGCTCCCGGTGAGTTAGTTTACTATATATATAAAATCCCAGATATTTGTAACTGGATACTTTCTCCAGGGAGTTGCCTTCTAGACAGATGTTATGATGTAGAGCTGCCCGTTTACTAATAAGCATTGTTTTTGATATGTTAATTTCTAATTTATTGGCTGTTAAAAATTCTGTCATTTCGGTTAGTAATCTGGTAAGGCCTACCTTGGTTAAACTTGGTAAGACAACATCGTCTGCATAAGTAAGATGTGAAAGGGCTAGCGGACCCAGGGTTTTAGGTCATTCTGTTGCTTAACACTGGCTGGATTTTTTGTCAACCTCATTTGCTTGCTTCCTGCTTGATCGCTTTCCTACCACTTCTTGTGTTTATCCCTGCCTTGGAGCATAGCTTTTTTCATCCTTTTCTTGGATGACTTGTATTCTTCTACTGCTTACATTCAGAGAACTGCTTTTTTCTTTCAGCACCACATGAGAGCACATTTGATTTCTTCCTCATATTCTGTTTCTTCACTGAAATGCCCTGCCCCCATGCTGTCTTTGTGGCTCCCTTCTCTCCAGCTTATTGTTGTTCTCCCACCCCCTTTTTTTTTGCTTGACTTTCTAGCCTTTTAATTTAAATTTATTTATTCAATATAGTGCATCCATATCTCTGCTGCTCTCTCTGTCCCACTCTTCTTCCCTCATCTCAGTGTTTTTGAAAAAACAACAAAGAAATCTTTTGGAGTACCAGCAGGTACAATTTGCCACACAGCGAGTGCTATAGTGCACTTTTTATGATTTGTTTTTCCAAGCTGGAGCTGTGCATAAAAGCAAAACCAAAATGGCTGCGCCATCATGAACATGCTTGTGTATGCATGGTGACATTATTGCGCTTTTCAGCATCAGCAACAAACATAATTTGAAATTTTGCAATGATGAACTGCAATGGCAAATAAGCACTGGCAAGTCAATAGGTCTGCATTAGCAAAGCCAAAAGGTGAGACCTCTTGGTTTTGTAAATGCTTATTTTTAAATTTTTGTATTTCCTTTTCATATAGGTCAATTCTACAATGAATGTTGCTCCCACAAAAAATGCAAACATCTCCAAGTTTCTATTTACTAGTGCACTAGGTGGTGGACAAAAACACGTCATTATGCAGGCAGCAGAGGGCCATTTCCTTCACAGACCCTGTGACTAAATACTTCCATGTCTGAATTTCCAAAAATTTAGTCAAACCACATAGTTTATTCATGCATATTTTATGGCCACAAAAATGAATGAATTTATGCTCGCAAAAAGGGACCTGAACGCCTTCTGTGAAACATTTTGCAAAGCTGTTCAGCCTCCAGTCATTCAATCACACACATGACTGCAGTGAGCGCTTCCCAAATAGACCTGGTAAGAACGTACAAACGCGTTCACAACAAAACGCAGCTGCGGGCGGCGTGGTTAGCCTTTCTGACATTTTCGCAGCTGCAGCTTTGAGTGGTCTCATTGTACTAAAACAACACGTGAGTCTAATAAATGCCCTTATTTCATAACAAGCCAGCAGATGAAAGTGGTGACAAAAGAAAGAGAGCCTTCTGGTTTTGTGTAACATGTAAAATGAGATTCGAAAAAAACACGCCAGATTGTATAGTTCATATAGTCTGCAATAAATAAAAATAAAAATATATGTCTGTTTTTGTATGTGTACATTTTCATTGCACTTATACTTTCATATTGTATCCAATAATTTAATCAAAGTCTAAATTATTTGGTGATATGGATATGATTTTATCGGCATTTAGATTGATTTGGTGAGGAATTGATGCTATAACTTGCACAATGTTATACTCCCCTAAATTTTAGATTAGGGTTTTCAATGTAAGTTCAGGAGGGCCACACCCATGTCAGGTACTGAGGATACAAACTCATCATCTGAATTTGTCTGTTTGGCTTCATTGTATGGAAATGTATCTAATATGGATATCAGTGCTTCATTTGTTTAAAAAAAAAAAGACTGCAGGTGCCTAAAATATTTTAGAAGGCCGCCACCCACTTCCCCAAGCTGGCACACCCACTTCTAGCATTGGTACCGCCCACTGCCTACATAGTGAATGAAGAAGCTAGCTTGCAGTGAGCAAGTGGAGCGAGTGACAAAACTTTCCACAAGGAGGGTTTAATATTGGGTTCTCCACCGTAGAAAAAGTTTCCCTTGGCACTTTATTTCTAAAGCTGTGTTATTCCTTCACAAGCTTTCCCATAGAATCATAATTACAACTGGCACATATGTAATCATTGTTCTTTGTGCTCTGCAGAGAGTCCAAGGAAGGATGAGCGGTGAGCATGTAGGAAGAATACCTGTAAGATGCACTAACCCGCACTGTCAGAAGCTCTCACTTTCAGCCTCAACTCGAGAGCTGTCAGTCGTGCCTCATGAATACCCATTCACTCACTGAACTCACCCCAACATCTAGACTTATATGTTACATGAAAAACAAATCTGCAGAAACACCACCTCTGGGAAAAGAAAACACTTTTAAGAAATAGGTTTATGTGTTCCATGCAACATAAGGTAAAGCACATGAAATTCAACAGTGAATGCATCACTAACTTTGATTGCAATAGATGTTACAATGCTGAGAAAGAAACCATTGTATTTGCTTATAGAGTTAAGTGCTTGAAATACAGGGCCTGGTAGGGGCCCATTTCAAAGTCAATTTAGAAATACTGCTGGTGCTGAGCATCCACACTGCACAAAGCCCTTACTTTTATACATTGACAGTCACCTATGTGCTCTCTATGTCTCATAAACACACACACACGCACACAGATGCACACACACAGCGCTGTAAGTCTTTTTGCTGCACTGCCCTACACCAATGTGAAAGGGCAGGAATATACAGTAATTTTTCCTGTCCTTTCCCCCAGTGCTGATGCACAATTTGCTGCGTAGCGCCAACGTAGGCACCCTTGCACCATGGTGCAAGGGTGCCTCTTTTGCAGACAGGATTGTTTTTGTGCAGGAAGGGGCACCTTCCTGCACAAAAACAATCCAGAGAGGCGTTTTCCTCCTTCTATGTGGGCTGCATAATGCAGCACACATGGAAAGAGGAATAAACGAGGAGAAAAAAAATATTTCTCCTCATTAAGCCTGCTCTGGGAGGCGTAAGGTTTTGGCGCTGCCCAAGGTTTACGTGATTAAGTAAATCTGGGGTAGGGTCAAAATCCATGGGTGCTGCGTAAGAAAACCCTCTGCAAAGCCCATGGAACGCCTCCTTGACGCAGAGTAAGGCAAAGCAGCAACTTGCGCTGCTTTGTCTTACTCCATATCTATGAGGCCATGCAAAGCCACGCAGAGTGGCTTTGTGTCGCCTCATAGATTTTAATTGAGAGGCTTGCACTGCCAGAGTGTCAAAAAAAGTGATGCTCTTGTGGCGTAAGTCTCTGCAAATAAGCCCCCTGGTACTGATCCAGCCCTCTTGGACTATAGTTGTCTACCCCTGCTCTAGGCAAAACTGGAAGATGACCAAGTGGTCCTGTTGGGTCTAGCTATCGCATTTCAGGCTGTTGACCATGAGATAGTCATACATATGCTCAGGAATTGCACGGGCTATCATTTAAAAGTCCTCAATTTATTGTCCTACTTTCTCGCTCTAGCTGTGGACATAAAGATGCCAGAATTGAGAGCTCTGGTCTTTCTGGTTTGTGGAGTGTACCAGGATTAAGCGTCTTCTAACACGCACAAACTCAACAGACACGGACAGGAAAACCAACTCACAGGTTGGGTTTACCAACAGCTGAATCCACACATATTTCCTAACCTACACATTGCAAATTCACTGTTTTGCTAGAGGGGTAGAATTATTATTTTTGACTTATTGACTTACATCATCGAAGTTAATTGTTACCCACTGCTAAGCACCCATGACCACACTGTAATTGGATGTAAAATAGGAATAGTAGAGGGGTTCATCCCAGCAATGCAGGGCATGAACACTTCGACTTTTACAGGGGGAATTCCTCGACAGTTCTCGGGGGTGTCTGGCTGACGGTGGGCTATGGCGCCTCCCGCTAGCGCGTAGCCCCAGGTGATGCTCCTCCCTCCTCCTATGATGGCGTCCTCAATGTTTGGTGAAGCGGGAACGGACGCTAAAGACTGCCGCGGCTGCTGAATTCCGCCGCGTATACACCCTCGGATACGGCGGCTGCATTCCCGGCTGCATTTTTGGCGGCTTTTCGGCTCCGCGGTTCTCCCGTAATTAAATTGGAGAACTGCTCCCGTTGACTGGATGCTGGCGGCTGGAAACTGAGTTATGGGGGTCTGAGTTCATCTGCTCAGCCGTTCAGCTGAGAGTGGAGGAAAGTGGAGGATCCGGCCACATTTTACCCGACGCAGCAGTTGTTGCTTAGAGACTCTCCATGGGGTTAAAAGCTCAGCATTCAGAAAAGTTGAGAACCGGAGTGGCATTGGTTTTTAACTAATAGACAAACAGACGCCTTACTAAAGGAACAGATAAAACGCGAGATAGTGATTTTTGAAGCCTAAGAATTCTGGAAAGCTTAAAAATTCTTGAAAGTCAGTTAATTGGAGAGAGAGGCCGTGACTGAGTCTGGGACTGATGCTGGAGGAGGACGGCAGGAGGGTGAGTCTTGATGTATTTATAAATTACCTGGCGAGAGGCTTGGGCGGTTTGGCATTGGTGTTTTAAGCTGGGGTGTCTCGACAAGAACTATATAATAAAGAAACAGTTGAGACTTGCCGCGGCTGCAGCGAAAGTGGATGCTGCAATTATAGCAAAGGCTAAAACACGCACAGCCAAAGTGAAGCTGAATTTGACTGCAACTAAAGTGGGAGGTAAAATGCGTCATGCGGAGTCCTCATTCAGTTCACAAAGCTCCGAAACCGAAGATCTGTCTCTAAGGGAGATAAGTTTAACAGAGGCTTCAGGAATTAAGCCAAGGGATAATAACTTAGCTAGCTCACTAGGAGGTGGCGCACTTTTTAAAAATCAAGAGCAAAAAAATGCCAGAGACTTTCCTCTCTTTGCTAAAAAGATGTTACCTCCGGTTACCTCTCCATGCTCAGATAAGCTCAGCCAAACTTTTTCAGCGCAGAATACTCAAGACATATTAGAAGATACGATAACGTCAGCTGCAACACTAGAGCCAGTAATAGCTCTAGGTCCAGTATCCTCCTCTCCTCCAGGGGTCTCTTCTCCAGACGTTCAAAGAGCACAGGCACAAGTTGAAGATCCGCTGATGGCTTCATTTGATTTGGAACAGCTTAAAAATACTGCGTCAACTCTGGCAAAGGCTGTTGCGACTCCGCTTCCTCAGTCCCCGCCTTCTCTTCTCTCTTCTCGTGAAAAGACCATCCAAATTCAATCCAATGAAATTATGACAGTTCGACAAGAGCAGCAAGGGCAGCAAGATCGGCAAGGCCAGCCAGTAGCCTCGGCCTTAGCTTTAAGAAAGACTAAATCAGTGGGTCCTTCGATGTTCGAACATAACAACGAGACTCAATCTGGAATTAAAGAATGCGATCTGGTTTTTGAGGATGAGAATGAGAAGGCTATGTCATATCAGCTGGATGTTAAAAATATGTTAAATATGATTCTTGAAGAAATTCGCGATATGAAAAAAACACAACAAATGGAAATCGCAATGATACAGCTGCGCTTGGAGAAGATAGAGGAAGCAGTCGCCAGCCTCCCAACTCGAATCCAGGAGGCTGAAGCAAGAATTTCTCTGGTTGAGGACCAAATGAATGGTATTCTGCAGCAAGTACATTTAGCCTCACGTGAGAAAATAAGAATGGAAAATAAGATCGAAGAACTTGAAAATTTCTCATGCCGCTCAAATCTGCGTATAGTTGGCGTTCCGGAGCGGATTGAAGGCACGGATACACTTAACTGGGTTGATTCCTTTCTGAAGAAGGTTGTGATTCCAGAGTTCACGGGCGATCTGACTGTAACTAGAGCTCATCGGGTCCCAGCGCATCTTCCTCCTAATCTGAAGTTCCCCCGCACTATACTTGTTAATTTTGCAGCCTTTCGTATAAAGGAAAAAATGTTGTCCAAGACAATTTTGTCTAGACAGTTTGAGTTCGAGAATGGCGCAAAATGCAGAATTTTTTCCGACATGTCTGCGGAAGCGGCAAGAAGACGCAAAGAGTTTGTTATGTTATTGTATCTTTTCAAAGCCCAAGGGGCAGAAGCCTCTATTGCTCAACAATCCAAGCTCAAAGTCCTTGTGCAGGGGAAGTTTCACTTATTTACACGCATTGAAGATGCGCAGGAACTTCTTAAAGCTATTTCAGCTGGAAAATAACTTGGGTTTGTTTGTCTTTAGTAATGTCCTTTCTTGTTTGAAGAAGGAGAGTACTATCTAGATCCTGCTACTTCTCTGTACATTTTTGGTTTTTCACGGTTGTTTTTATGTTCCCTATTTTCTTTGGAGGCTTTGGGATTTTTTTTTTCCTGTTTTGGAGGAGGGGGTAGGTCACCCTAGGTGCAACTTCAGGGCACCAATATTAGTATTTTGGGGGGTAGGGAGAAGGTGGGCAGCGGGGCTAGCCGCTTTCTCAAAGGGGAGGGTGTGGGTCACCAGGGTGGTAAAGGCTGCATAGCCAGAAAACGAAGTCCATTTTTTCTAACCTTTATTTTTATACATCCATTTTTTAGATCGATGCTTTGTCAATTAGTACGTGGGGTGCCGTTTAACCCTGGGCGTAGTACGC
Source organism: Calotriton arnoldi (assembly GCA_963921515.1). NCBI lineage: Eukaryota > Metazoa > Chordata > Amphibia > Caudata > Salamandridae > Calotriton > Calotriton arnoldi. The sequence goes on along the minus strand of CAWUFW010009717.1, from coordinate 54,163 downwards.
GAAGTAGCGCTACGCGAAGCAACGCGAAGTGCACTTCACACTACGCGAGCTACGCGTAGCACTACGCGAACTGCGTAGTGCGCTGTTCGCGATGATTGCACAGTGCCGGATGCTTGTCCGCACTGTGCAATCATTGAAAACGGCATCTTGCACAGTGCGAGCTGTCTTTTACTGCCGCTCGAGTAGATGTTTATCGAGCGGCAGCTTTCTCAACGCGGACTGGTAGTTTCTCATCGCGAGCGGTCGCGAGCATACGCGACCACTCGCAATGAGAAACCTGACCTCCCCGCGTTGAGAATCTCGCCGGGAGGTTTATTTTCCACGCTCGCGATCGACAACTTGATGTTGCTGATCGCGAACGAGGAAAAAGTCTCGCCGGGATGTCATTTTGCTTGCTCGCGGTCGCCAACTTGACGTTGAGGACCGCGAGCAAGCAAAAAATGACCGCTGCACTACGTTACGCTACGCGTGTTTGCACTGTGCTACGTGCAATTCGCGTAGTGCGAAGTAGCGCACACTTCGCAAACTACGCGAGCGTAGCGTAGTGCTTTGCCCAGGGTTAGTGCTGTTTAGGTGGTTAAATTTGTTTCTTATTTATTATGGCTAGTAAGGAGATTCTGAAAGTGGTCTCCTTTAACGTCAATGGTCTCAATAATAGAAAGAAAATGCGGGCAATTGAAATGTGGATCAAAACAGAAAATCCAGCGGTGATTTTATTACAAGAAACCCACATACCAGCTGTGAAGTTGTTAGACTTTTCCATGTTTAGGTCTTGGGCTGCATATAGGGGATTTTCCTCATCCTCAGCCTCCCTTCGAGGGACGGCAATATTTCTAAGTAAAAGATTTCAGGCGGAAGTCGTCAGCTTTGATAAAGATCAGCATGGTCGTTGGTGTTGGGTTACTTGTATTGCTGGACAGAGACCGATAACCTTTGCCAGTATATATGCCCCTGTAGACGATAACCCAAAGATATATGAGGAATTCTTTCAATCTCTAATTCAAACACCCGGGGAACTGATTTTGGGGGGAGATTTTAATGTTTTAATGAACCCTAGAATCAATTCCTCAGCGCTGGCTAAAAAACAATTGAAACCCAAAACTTTAAGAATTATACAACATTATGGGGTAACTTTTGACCTACTGGATCCATGGCGGAGGGCTTTCCCAACTAAAATTGCTTATACTTGTCTGTCAGGTAGATTCCACACCTCATCATGTATTGATTTTTTTTTGGTTTCTCGGAGTTTAAGTTTTAGCCAGCAGAGATTCCTGCAGAATGGATTCTCTGACCACGCTATGCTGGTACTTGACTTACAACTTGGGGAACGTGCCAGGACCCCTAAAAGATGGATCCTAAATAGGCAATATTTATTAGAGGAGGACTGGGTGGGTTTTATTGAGACTGAGATTAGGGAATTCCTTTTACGAAATCATGATTCTGCTCCCTTAAATGTGATATGGGATACACTTAAGGCCTTTATCCGGGGGCTAATTATCGGAAAAGATGCTGAAAATTTAAAGAAAGTTAAGGTAGAAAAGCGAGTCCTGGAGCAGAAGGTACAAAGGTCTTATTCTGTATTTCTTAATAATCCTACTGTTCTTAACCAGCGCCAATTGGATCAGGCTAAACGTGATCTTAGCGCAAGATATTACACTCAAAGTGAATCTTTTTTCCAACATCATAGACAAAAAATATATGAAGAAAGCAACTTTACTGGTAGGTTCTTGGCCTGGCAGGCAAGGGAGCAGGTTGCCTCTAATCAGATCAACGCATTAAAATGCCCCTTAACTGCCTCCCGCACGGATGATCCAGTGAAAATTAGTGAAATAATGCTACAGCATTATGGGTCTATATACGGTCAACAACAGACTGTCGATATTACATCTCTGAGAGGCTTTCTTCAGAAAAATGGATCTCCGACACTTTCAGATATTGAGAAATCAACTATGCCAAGACCTTTTACTAAAGATGAGCTGGACGGGGTGATTAAGAACCTACCAAGTGGTAAGGCCTGCGGTCCGGATGGCTTTCCGGCGGAATTTTTAGAAGTTTTTTATAATTCCGTGGCGGATTTCTTTTTACGGTTGGTAAACTCAATGTTAGAAGGTGGGGTAATATCAGAGTCTTTTAGACAAGGTAATATAGTCAGTTTTTAAAAAAAGGGAAAAGATAGTGAAGATCCGAACTCTTATCGTCCTATAACGTTATTAAATTCGGATTACAAAATTGTTACTAAACTTTTAGCTAATCGGTTTAATCAATATGCCTCACATTTGATTCACCCGGACCAAAATGGTTTTATCGCTGGCAGGCAGCTTGGTACAAATACACATTATTTAACGGAGGCATTGGATTATTTTGAGACCCAGAAGATACCCGCATTAGTCCTTCTTTTAGATGCCGAGAAGGCATTTGACCTTGTTGTCTGGGAGACCCTGTTTATTATTTTGCGAAACTTTGGTATATCTTCCAAGATCACGGGGCTGGTCCAAAATCTATATCTTAATGCTGAAGCCAATGTAATTATTAACACTTCGGTGGCCGGCCAGGTTAAGGTAAAATGGGGGACCAGACAGGGGTGTCCTCTATCGCCAGTTTTATTTGCTTTTTTTTATTGAGCCATTGGCGATTGCAATCAGGAACAGCGCTGATATCCGTCCTCCAATTCCAACTATGGCAAAATTGAAATTATACGCTGACGATATTATACTTATTATTAAGCCCGAGATAGAGGTTCAGGTAAAAACCTTTAAGATTTTTGAGGAATTTGAAGTTCTAGGTGGGTATAGAATTAATAAAAAGAAAACTGAAATTATACAGTGCGGTGGAGTGGGCTTGAATTTGCACCCTGATATTCTCTCCTGCTTAAACACCAAACCCAAGAGATATCTGGGTGTTTATTTCTCAGAACGCATAATCGACTTATATTATTTAAATGTTGTCCCGCTTCTACGAAAAATTCAGGATCTGTTCTCACGTTGGAACTCTCTTCCATTATCTATTTTGGGCAGGGTCGCACTGATTAAAATGTCTGTTCTTCCACTTTTTAACTTTCTTTTTACGGCCATCCCATGTATTTTATTAGGTTCTTTTTTTACCCGAATAGAGTCTATCTTTACAACTTTTCTTTGGGCAAAAAAAACCCCGCGAATTGCACTTAGCACTTTATACGAAGAGTTGGAACAGGGAGGTTTAGCTCTTCCGAATCTCAGGGACTACTATTTTGCGTATTTTGCACAATATATATCCAGATTTAAGCCTCAACAACAATCAAATCTTTTTATCAATAGTTTTATGAATTTAATGTGTAAGGAAAGCCAGATCCACTCCCCATTATCAATTTTTAAATCTCCTAAATTGGTGCGGTATAAGTGCCTACAATGGTTTTTTAAAAAGCGTCAGGCTCTCTATAAAGATATTCCATCCCTGCAATTAACTCCTCAACTTTGTTATCTGGCCCTATGTTATTGTCAGGGATTAGAGAATCCTCAGAACTCACACTAAAGTGGGCCAATGCTGGATTCCGTAAAGTCTCAGATTTTTTGAGGAATGGTAGATGGTTGAGCATGGCGGAAATGTCACAATTGATTATTAACGATTATCTTCTTTTACGGTCATATAGCATTTTCAGTAAATTCCTTAGTGAATTAGACTTAACCCAAATTTGCGATCAACATCATGTTGTCCATGAACTTTTAGAGGATACGGCTGTTAAAAAACCTGGGGAATGGAAAAAACGCCTCGCCTTAGTTAAGGGCCCCGATCTTGGGCAGAAGGCAATTGCAAAATGGATGAAACATGAAGGATTAGAAATCTCAGCCAGTATGTGGTCAGTAATTAATAATCTTAATTTCAGCACGTTAAGAGGAGCGAATTGGCGAAGGATGTTGTTCTTCAGTAAATGGCAACTTTATCGAACTCCTCTTTTCCTTTCTAAAATTTATACCAATCAATCGGCACAGTGCTTCCGCTGTATCAACCATCCCACAGCCAACTGGTCACATATTATTTTGCAATGTCCTAGGATTCAGAGGTTTTGGAATGACATTTTTTGTTATTTGGAATGTGAATGCAGTATTGTATTAGGATTGAATAATTGGTTAATAATTTTAGGTTTTGACCCAGATCTTCTTCTGCCTAATAAGCTTGTTAAATTTTTATACTTTGCAAAGGCGGTAGCCAGATCACTTTTGTTGCAAAAATGGCGTACAGATCTCATACCCTCTGTCTATGAATGGGCCCGAAGGATGAAATTAGTTAAAAAGAGTGAACGAACTTATGCTTTACGAGTAGGGGGGCTCAAGAAGTTTGAAAAAATCTGGGCAACCTATTTTGATTAAGACTTTTTGTATCATCTTCTGTGCTATTTAGAGTGGACAATAATTTTTGAGATTTGAATTGATGCGGTGGCTACGCCCACGCTTGGGAGTGGATACTGCTCTATGCTTGCTGCACAGAGGCTTAATTCGAGGTTGTTTTTTTTTTTTTCATTGTTCATGACTTCTCTGTATATTTGTGCTATTTATCGATCTTGTATTTTTAATATCTTACCTAAACGGAATTTTTTTTTTTTATGGATGTATTTATGGGTTTTAAAGTGTTTGCAATCTGGACTTCAATAAAAAATTTAAAAAAGAAAAAAAAAAGACTTTTACAGGGGGAACTTTTGTGTTTAGAATCCCTCAATCCAAAAACATTGAAATAAAAGGCACCCAAAAATTTGAAAATAAATTGGTAACAGTCAATGCTACCCGGTGAGTCAATTGGCAGTGTTTCAATTGAGCGTGATAGAAGAGATCAGAGGGAGAGGAAAGTTGACGGGTTCTCACACGGCCGGACTGGGAACAGCAACTAGCCTTGGCAGATTACTGCTCAACCAGCCCCATGAGCGGGGGGAGGGGTGTTGGAGGGGGGTGCTAGTGAGAAGCACTGCTCCCGCTTTTGTTACAGGGGGCCGATATTGCAGCACTGCTGCAAAACCGGCCCCTAGTAACAAAACCGGCCCCCACAGGTACAAAACCGTCCCCCACCCCTCTGGCCCATGGGGGAAATGCCCGGTGCCAGCAACGGCCAGTCCGGTCCTGGGCTCTCGTTGCCATGATGAGCGAAGGGACGTGTGACCGCGGCACCTTTACACGTCACAGTGAAGTTCTTGCTCTTTCTTTCTGAAAAATCCTAATGTTGAATTCGTAACATCCATAGTGATTCCAAGTCAGCAATCATGGTCCATGTTTTAGTTTGTGAAGAAATACCTGTTTCAGCGAGTAAATGGATGGATACATCACTGTTAATATGTACATTCTTTCATGCATCTATACACGTCCCCTGCTGAATTCTTCCGCAACCATCTATACATTCTGTATCATTTTGACACAATGTAAGCTATACCTTCATGTACAAATTAGTCTCTGAAAGGAAATGCCAGTTTTATGTAATTGTTTAGAAACATTGCAAGGTACGGATATTTAAAAATGCGCATTGAGTTTTAGGGAAGGACGCATTTTCCATTATACTTTTCTGTCCTTTAGAAAGATCAAAGAACTAAACTCGTATCTGCTAGTTATGTAAAATAAGTATAATGCGTTCCACAAAAGAGCTAATACTTTATTAGGCAAAAGGGTGAAGCAGAACTGCTGCATAAGGCACTATTGTCTAGTTAATGGCTGCATAATGGGGATTATATTAGTGTCCAGTGATTAGCAGTGAAAGCAAAGAACATTAGCTGCATTTCGCCCTTTTTATGTTGTCGCTTCCTCTAATTGTACATTCTACAATGTATGTTGCTTCCACAAAAATGTAAATAAATAGGACCTTCTGCTTATTTGTACATTGGGTGGTTTGGCTCATTTAATGTATAGATATGTAGATTTGTAAGTAATGTGCAGGCCGTGGAGAGTCGTCTGATGTCCAGGACCTCCAATCAAGTACTTTCACTTGGAATTTTCTTGCAATCATTCAGACCTCAAAGTGCAGCCGCTGAGCTTTGGTTCACAAACTTGATTGCAGTGAATGTTCTTCAAACTGCCCGGGTAACATTGTACAAGTGCTTTCACCGTAAAAACATAAAGGCAGTCCTATTAGACTTTCTGGCTTCTTCCTGGCAGCAGCTTTAAATTATGTCACTGTACAAAAGTGACTAAAATGCAGTAGATCATAGTCATAATATTCTTTATTCGCCCAATTCGAAAAGTCATACACGTACATAATAAAACAGTTAAAATACAGTTTAAAACAAAAAACACTCTTCACCATATTAAAATAATGATCATCCCTGTACTGCCTCCAAGAGAGTTAGAAAGCGTATTTTTTCCTTAATTTAATAGCCCCAACAAAATAGCTCAGAACAGCAGTGCAATTCTCAAATGAAGCCAGACATTGCATATATACTAATCCCTCTTTATACGAAGTAAAGTGCTTGTGCATTAGAGTAGGCCGTTAAAAACGCAATCTAAAAGAATTAAAAAGGGAACAGAAGAGTAAAAATTGTGCAGTCAATTGGGCAGATGTACCACCGCAGGGCCAACACGGGAGAGATTTAAACCATGTGCCAACTAAAGGAAAAGCTACTAAAAAATGAATCGTATTCAGTCTTAACCTAGTCAAGTAGAATCTATGCTCTGGGTTAACAACCCAGGACTAATAGGGTTCCACACCTATAGCTGTAACAATTTCCAAATACCTAGTGACTGAACTCATGTCAAGTGTTCTTCTTAGTCTTGTGTCCTCTCTATGTTATTCGAAACTCCGTTTAACTATTTCTTTAGACTTAGGAGTAATACTTTCCGGTGTATCGAACATATGACTAAGACCCAAGGTATAAAAGATAACTTTGACATAAGTTAACCATGGGATGGCAAATGTGTTTTCTAGTCTGAGGCAGTCCATTAGCACCTGTCTGGAGAATTCTGTCCTAGGATTGTGTCATAGCTTTAAACACAATAATAGTGGAACAATTTTAATTTGGTTCTCCACAAAGCCTATGCCCAGTTCTAAATGAGAAATAAGACTTGATATAGATTTTGGGATTGCTAGGAGCCTACGTAAAAAAATATTTTCAGCTACCTGTAGCTTCCCAGGGGCAGCATAGCTCCCGAATCCAGCTCCATATATGCCCACTGATAAGACATTTGCTTTTCTACAGTTGGATCATCTCCTTAATGGGCCTGTGGCCCAATCTTTTAGCAAATCTTAAAACTGAATCATGTCACTCCCATTTTCTGCACTCTCTGTGTTATTAATCTATCCCATGAACCGTTTGCCTCAAGCAAAATCCCAAGATAATTAAAAACAGGTACCTTTTCAATTGAGGACCCCCCTATAAAAACTTTTAGATTTTGTATTTTTTGGCCCACATGTCATAACAAATGATTTTTGTTGATTCACTTTTAGATTCAGATTGGTCATAAAATCGTGAAATCCATTTAGTAAATTTTGAAAACCATTTGCGGTTAAGGCTAACCGCATTATAGGCGTAAAGCAGAGCAGTAACCGGTTGTGACAATTCTGGGGATATCCTTGCTGTATGCGCTTAAAACTTCACCCAAAGAGTTGATATAAAATAGAAATAATAAAGAGGCTAAATTGCCTGAACCCTCTTGCAACTTTAATAGGGGCTGTGCAATCCCCATTCTTCAAAAATGAACTCTTCTAGTAGTGTCCCAGTGTAAACGTTTTACGAGATTTAAAGGGGGGCGACAATACCTGTTTTGCCCACCAAGTACCACAGCAAATCCCTATCAACCAGGTCAAAAGCACAGGAGAGGTCCATGAAAGCCATGTGTAAAGCACCTCTCCTGGCTTAGACATATTTGCCTGTGATAAGAGTGAGATATAGGGGCCGATTCCGATTCGGGCCGGAAAACATACCGACCGACTCGGTACGGGAATTTAGTCTGACCGACTCGGACCGGCGCCGTACGACCCGGGTAGTACGATGAAATGCATGTGAAATCCGACAGACTCGGACGGAATACAAAACGACCGACCGAGTCGGACGGAAACAAGCCATCCGGCCGGGAAATCACGCGAAACAAACCGACCGACACGCACTCGGATTGAACCTGAACGAAACGTACCCGCGAACTCCGACCCGCGTAGTACGATGCTGTGCGTGCAAAACACGACCGACTCGCCCGGAGCACAAGCTGTACGACCGACACGCATACAAAACCCAGCCGAAGCAACCCAATACTACGCGATCGACTCGTACGCCGCATATGAAACCTAGCTGACACACAGCGGGAACGAGTCGGACAAGATCGCACCAGACAACTGCAGCATCCTACTCGGACACAAGAACGACTCCTACATGCACCAAAAACACCAAGGAAAAATTAGAAAAAAAAGGGCCAAACAAGCAACCACAAAGCCAATAAATACAGGGAGGAAAAAAATGGAACAAGGACACACCTCCAACTCCACCTACATAAAGGCCACAAATCCCTACCATGATTTATTTATTTATTTAATTTATTTATTTATATAGCGCTACATTCATCCCAACGCGATATCACGGCGCTAAGGAGGTGGGGTCTGATACTGAGAAGAAGGGCAGGAGGAAGTAAAAGTCTACTTAAGTAGGGAATAAATGTGTTTTTAGTTTTTTCCTGAAGGTATTATAATCATTGATAAGTCGAAGCTCGACTGGCAGCCCATTCCAATGTAAGGCCGCGAGGTGCGAAAAGGTGAGTCCCCCGGTCTTAACCTTTTTGATCCTTTTTGATTCTGCAAGCGCAAGATGCTGTGACCGTAAGCATCTAGAAGGGATGTAGAATCGGATTTTATCTTGGAGAATTTTAGGGCCAATGCAGTGTAGTGCCTTAAAGGTATGCCCCAAGAGCTTAAATCGTGCTCTTTGGCGCACCGGCAGCCAATGAAGTTGCTTCAGGCATTCAGTAGCTGAGCTTAGTCTGCCCTTATTGCAGATCAGTTTAGCTGCAGCGTTTTGTACCACCTGGAGACGTTTGAACAGGTAGTCCGGCATGCCCACAAACAGGGCATTACCGTAGTCCAATCTGCTAACAAGCAGAGCCTGAGTAACTGTCCTCCTGTCATCCAAAGGGATCCAAGGAAAGAGCCTTTTTAGAAGTTTTAACAAAGCAAAACTTTTCCCGCAGAGGGTCCGTACGTGATCCTGCATGGATAGTTTGTCATCCATAAGGACACCCAAATTCTTGGCACACCTCTTGGGCTCTGGAGCTTGTCCTAGAGAATGGGGCCACCATGAAGCGTCCCAAATGTGGTGGGCTCCACCGAAAAGCAGGATCTCAGATTTGTCTGCATTGAGCTTGAGACAGTGATCGGACATCCAGGCTGCCATTTCAGTAAGGCAGTCATTAAGCTTAGTCCTTGTGCTCACATGGTCATTGCCAATGGCTATTGTTAATTGCGTGTCATCCGCATATGAGCAAATATCAAAGCCCCATTTAGAGCCAATTTTTGCCAGTGGTGAAACATAAGCATTGAAAAGGGTGGGGCTAAGAGAAGCTCCCTGTGGGACACCACAGCTCAAAGTTTTTGGTTTAGAAGAATAAGCACCCAGTTGTACTGTTTGTTTCCTATTGCTGAGGAATGAATTGAGCCATTGGAGTGCTTTGGCGTGTATTCCTTTTCCATAGAGGTTGCGAATTAAAAGCTGATGGGAGACCGTGTCGAATGCTGCCGATAGGTCCAATAGGATCAGGGCTACAACCTTGCCCTGATCCAGAAGTGCTCTTATATTGTCAAACACGGCCAACAAGGTTGTCTCTGTGCTATTTGTGGCCCTGAAGCCTGTTTGAGATGGGTCCAGTAGGCCATTAGATTCCAGATAGACAGACAGCTGTCTGTTAATCACTTTCTCCATTACTTTAGAGAGAAATGGGAGAAGAGATATTGGCCTATAATTTGCTGGAATTGTCACATCTGCACCTGCTTTTTTAAGCAGGGGGTGACTATTGCATGTTTCCAGGCCTCCGGGAATACTGCTGTCTCAAGTGATCTATTAAAAAGATCCGTAACATAGGGGCAGAGAGTAGGAATAATTTGTGAAAAGATAAAATGTGGGCAGGGGTCGAGGGGAGAGCCAGACTTAATTTCACCCATAGTTTTGGCTACTTCCTCTTGAGAGAAAGGGACGAAACTGCCCAACTGTGCTGTGGTGTTAGGACAAGGATCCGTGTTTACCCAGCTGTTAAAATCAGTTGGGTCATTTGTATTAAAAGATGAATAAATAGAATTTATTTTATCTATAAAAAAATCACTGATCATTTCACAGCAGTCTGGAGAAGGAGGTAAAGTTTGTGACATGCATGCGGGTTTGCATAAGTCATGTATAATTTTATACAATTCTTTCGCTGAGTTCTTGCTTTCAGTTATTCTGTGTGCGAAATAGGTACGTTTCGCTCCTTTAATGGCATTATGGTAGTTCTTGAGCATGGATTTAAATAAGAGTTTGTCCGTCTCAGATCTGGACATTCTCCAATTATGCTCCAATGTTTTACATTGCCTTTTAAAAGCTTTAAGTTCCGTCGAATACCATTTTTCTGATACACGTCTTTCCGTAGGCTTTGACCTGCGCTTGGGGGCGCAGTGATCTAAGGAATTGTAAATTTCTTTTTCGAGACATGCTGCTCCCACATCCGTGGGGAGCAAATCTAACGCCTCCAAGCTATTAGAGGAAAAATGGAGTTGGAAAAGGTCGGGCGTGATGGATTTCCAAACGCGATAAAATTCATGTGTTGATACATAAGTTGTGATAGAGGCTGCAGGTTCAGTGAAAGAAAAAATAATGAGCGAATGATCAGTCCAAGTGACGGCTTTAATCTCTTCAATAGTGATAGATGCTATATTGGAAAATAAGAGATCCAGAGTGTGGCCAGCAGAATGGGTAGGTCCCTCAATCCATTGTCTGAGTTGGAGGATCTGCATGTCGTTATGTAGATGTTTAACCTCCGTATGGTCTAATTTTTCGAAGTGCAGATTAAAATCTCCCACCGTTAAAAAATTTCTATATTTTAGACAGGCGGGGAAAAGTTGTGTAAGTGGCTTCGCACTTAATTCAGCATGATAGCCCGGGGGATTGTAGATTACAGCTCCTCCCAGTATGATGTGGTTTCCTCTAGATACTTGAAAAGGGAGTATTTCATGCTCCCCTAGCTGTGCTACAGAGAACTGTGAACAGGTTAGATGGTCTTTGAATAAAATAGCAAGTCCCCCACCCTTTCTCCCCTGTCTATCTTGTCTCAGGATTTTATACTCTGGGGGTAGGGAGTGGGCAATGTCGGGGAAGTTATTATCTCCCAGCCAGGTTTCAGTGATAAAAACCATGTCGGGGTGAGACTCATTAATAGTGTCCCAAATTTCAAAAGAATGTTTGGGCACTGATCTAGCATTCATGTATAAGCATTTGAGCTTAACATGGTCCCCTATATCAATATGTGGCATCTCAGTCTTAGGTAGGCTACACCACTTACAGTTAAGGCAGGAAAATGGTTCTTCGGCAAGTTCTGGAGACATCTTTACGCAGGCACTGAGCATTGGAGGGGAAAGATTAGCAACGGCCAACATTGCATCTCTGGAGTAGGACCGTATATTCACCGGCACTGGGTTAATTGGAGCAGGGGTCCTGGCCCCTGGACTCGGCCGGACTCGGCCGGGCGCAGACGGGCTTGCCTTAGGCGCGCCTTCGGCTCGCCAGCGGCGCGCCCGCTGCGCGCGTCCGCTGCGCACGTCCGCTGCGCGCACGCTGGCACATAGCGCTAAATAGGAGCCCGCCGGGAGAGTAACCCCGCCCTCTCACAGGCGGAAGTGCTCTGCCGGCAGGACCAAGATCTACACGTGACGCCCTCCACTCAATCAGCAACAAGCTGCGGTGGACCGGGGCGGGAGTAGCTAGAAGCACTGAAGTGAGACTCAAAACACGGTAAGACAAAGCGCATTCAATTTAAAAAGTTAAAAGATCGTGTCAGTTTCAACTTTAAAATTTCTAAATCACAGGTCACAGTCAATCGGCAATTCGAACTAAACTCAGATAAAAAAATAAAAGATCGTGATCGTAATACAACGTGCAAAATAGCAATTAGCAGCAACAGCTCACCACCAACCTTGCAAATTCCACTGACCTGCCAGACAGAACACCATCACACAGCAACCACAGACACACTCACAGCTCATACATCACACAAGCCACACACCATTACCACACCTACAAATAGCACCCTCACACACACCCAGCTAAACCTACACTCACACCCCCCACTTGCACACACACACACATCAATCACCACCACCACCCATCACCATGCCCCCAAAGAAGAACCATAAGTTCCTAGATTGTGAATTGGAAGTCCTGGTAGACGAGATCCTCAGGGTAGAGCCACAGTTGTTTGGTACATTGGTACAACAGACCCCCATGTCGCAGAAAACCAAGATGTGGGCGAGGATTGTCGACAGGGTCAACGCACAATCACCATGTTTGCGCACAAAGGAAGACATCCAGAACAGGTGGTATGATGTGCGCAGGAGGGTCAGGGACCTACTCAAAAAGGACTACCTCCTCAGCCAGCACACCGGCAGTGGCCCTCTTGCAAAACCAGTATACCTCAGGCCCTGGGAGGAGAAGGTGCGGGCCATCCTACCACCAGTGAGCGCATACGGACTAACAGACATCCCAGAGCCTGGTGAGTACACAACTAATATACACAATATGGTGTGACAACACACACACATCACAGTCAAGGGGATAGGCAAACCATGCACACTTAGCAAATTCACAGCAACCAAAAGATATCCATCCCAAGATGTGAATGCTAGTCAGACAAACACAATACCTGCCATCTCATAGTGATATGTAACTGTGTCATGACATCTACAAACCTAACAACAAATACAGCAAGGCAGTGGCACAAATAGAACCAACAAACACTCCCAGATATTTACCCATCACTAGAACACCACCTCACAGGGAAGCTCACTGAAAGGAAGGAATTCTGTGTATGCTGGTCAAGTCAGTGTAGCCAATAGCATGATGGGAGTGGTAGTCACAGATATTGGTCACACCCACAATTGGCCCATCAACACTACTATGAACCATGCTCACATCACAGGGAGTGGAAAACAACTGACAAGATGGCTGACACTGGCTACTGCTGTGGGGAGCACAAGGCCCTGCTGGGAACTGGGCACCAACAAACAACAGGACCACACTGTCAGCCATCTTGCCATTGCTGTCACACTCACACACACTGAAGTCCACTCAAAAGGAAGGAAGGATGGGCATGCTGGGAAGGGGGTGTAGGCAATAGCATGATGGGAGTGGTAGTCACAGATCAACATCTCACACCCACATGGCCCAGCAAGTTAGCACTGAAGCATGCACACCTCAAAGGGAGTCAAAAGCCACTTCAAAGATGTCTGACACTGGCCACAGCTGTGGGGAGCACAAGGCCCTGCTGGGAACTGGGCACCAACAAACAACAGGACCACACTGTCAGCCATCTTGACATTGCTGTCACACTCACACACAGTGAAGTCCACTCAAAAGGAAGGAAGTATGGGCATGCTGGGAAGGGGGGTGTAGGCAATAGCATGATGGGAGTTGTAGGCACAGATATTGGTCACACCCACAATTGGCCCATCAACACCACTCTGAACCATGCTCACATCACAGGGAGTGGAAAACAACTGACAAGATGGCTGACACTGGGTACTGCTGTGGGGAGCACAAGGCCCTGCTGGGAACTGTGCAACAACCAACAGCAGGACACCACTGACTGACATCCTGAAAGACAACTTGCACTCCCTGCAATGGAAGCACGTTCCATGGTGGGATATCTGGCTGGGTGGGAAGGAGGACTCACAGCATTGACCATAGTTACAAGCACCTCCCCTCACACACCCCCTCAACACTAACTCCACATAACCCACCTGGGAGAATGCAATGCCTCACATCCTAACTGAAGATCCCACAAAGAACCACCACCCTGAGTTGTGCTGTGTGAAGCACAGGGACACTCTTGGGACTTGTAGCCAAACAACTGCCAGGACAACACTCCCAGCCATCCTGTCAGCACAGGCACCCCACCCCACAGGGAAGCAGAGTCAAAAGGAAGGAAGGATGGGCATGCTGGGAAGGGGTGGAGGCAATAGCATGATGGGAGTTGTAGGCACAGATATTGCTCACCCTCACAATTGGCCCATCAACACCACTCTGAACCATGCTCACATCACAGGGAGTGGAAAAGGACTCACAAGATGGCTGACACTGGGTACTGCTGGGGGAGCACAAGGCCCTGCTGGGAACTGTGCAACAACCAACAGCAGGACACCACTGACTGACATCCTGAAAGACAACTTGCACTCCCTGCAATGGAAGCACGTTCCAAGGTGGGATATCTGGCTGGGTGGGAAGGAGGACTCACAGCACTGACCATAGTTACAAGCACCTCCCCTCACACACCCCCTCAACACTAACTCCACATAACCCACCTGGGAGAATGCAATGCCTCACATCCTAACTGAAGATCCCACAAAGAACCACCACCCTGGGTTATGCTGTGTGAAGCACAGGGACACTCTTGGGACTTGTAGCCAAACAACTGCCAGGACAACACTCCCAGCCATCCTGTCAGCACAGGCACCCCACCCCATAGGGAAGCAGAGTCAAAAGGAAGGAAGGATGGGCATGCTGGGAAGGGGGTGGAGGCAATAGCATGATGGGAGTTGTAGGCACAGATATTGCTCACCCTCACAATTGGCCCATCAACACCACTCTCAACCATGCTCACATCACAGGGAGTGGAAAAGGACTCACAAGATGGCTGACACTGGGTACTGCTGGGGGAGCACAAGGCCCTGCTGGGAACTGTGCAACAACCAACAGCAGGACACCACTGACTGACATCATGAAAGACAACTTGCACTCCCTGCAATGGAAGCACGCTTCATGGTGGGATAACTGGGCTGGGGGGAGAAGGAGGCCTGGATGGCAACCAAATATCACCAATGCTGGTCATGCACACACCTCAACATTCACATTGACATGCCATAGGTTGGCAGGACAATGTGCTACACCAATATCACTCTCTGACTGTCACAATTTAGGAGAATGCAATGTCCTGGCCCACATCCAGAGGTACAGTCACAACTGTCAGGTGTTTGAACAATTGATGCCAGTAGAAACATAACATACAATCTGTGTCTCTCCCCAAAACAGGTGATGATGGGGACACAGCAGCAGACAAGGAGGAGTCCCTGTCCCAGGCTCCGGGGAACACTGAGCTCACTGGTGTGGATCAGCCTCTGCACTCCTCGGATGGCGAAGAACCAGCTGGACCCTCCGGTGTGAGTCATCATGCAGCACCAGCAGGACCAACATCTGCACCCCCTGCACCCACCCACCCCCCCTCCAACAACTGCCAACACACAGGCCACCCCTGCCAACACGGACAGACCAAGGACCACAGATGACAACAGCGCAGGGACCCAGGCCCAAACTGGAGCTGGTGACAGCGAGCCCAGGAACAACACCCAAGTGGGCCCACGGTCACCTGTGTGTGCCACCGCAGGTCCTGTACGTGTCGCCAGGGGTGGTGGGAGGGGTGGTACACATAGGTCGCTCTTTGCAGAGGGGTCTGGACTGCATGATGACCCACAACTGGCACGCATCGCGGATGCGTACCAGACTAGCACCGGAGAGGCCAGCCAGGTAGTGGGGATCCTCAAGGACATACAACAGCAGCAGGCTGCCCATCATGCCCACTTGGACTCCCACATGTCCCCTGTCGACACACACATGTCACATGTCGAGACACACATGTCACGTGTCGAGACACACATGTCTGGCATGGAGTCCAAGTGGGACACATTGGAACAACTGACAGCGGTGCATAGGGACATACTGACATGCCTCCGCCAGATCAGCACCAACATGGCTTCACCTCCCTGTGTGCCCACAACAACTGCTGCTGAAACAACTGCAAATGCCACAGGGAGGGAGGAGGACTCTGGCAGAGAGTCTCCTGCACCGCCGCAGCCTGCACCTGAGGGTCCCCCCCCCAAGAAGAGGGGTCGTCCGAGGAGGCCAAACTGAGAGGCCGATGGCCATCTACATCCCCCAGGAAGCCAACACCTGTTCTGGAACTTTTCCTCTGTGTGCAAACTGCACGCCCTGTCGAAGCCAACCCAACTCTCCCACATGACATGGGGAGCTCTAGTTGGCCAAATTTATCAGATGACTGTGGACTTTACTCTGGACATTTCAGCTACCAAGACTTCCAATTCACATGGGAACTTTGGATTCCAATTTCTATGTACAGCCCCCACCATCCTGTGCACCATCCTCACACCTGTATGTAAATAAACTCACCAATACACCATATCTGCCTCTGTTGTGATTCCAACGTGGTTTTTGTCATGTAGATGGTGATCTGCTAAATGACACTGTGCATGCTAACTGCTACAGCAAGTCCAACACCGTCATGTCAGTCATGGCGACGTGACACATATGAGGGAGACACACCACTAGGGCCACACAACACATACACACCAGGGCCATCAGACTCATCACCTATACTGATGTTGCAACGAAATACAGTGGAATGCACAGACACGCCACCTATTCACAGTCACTGTCAACTAGACTACAGGTGCAGTAAGCAAATGTCAGTCAGATGTGTGACTACAGACAACGCACATCCCAAAGTGAAGCACAGGTTTATTACACATTTGCAACATGTTGTTTCCACTACAAATGCAATCTAATCCAACCTGGCTGTGGCCACAAAGTCAAAAAGTGCAGAAGATAGAAAGTCCAGGGGTGTGTGGCACATCACCTGTAGGGAAACGACTGCTTCCACCTTGGAAGTTGAATCATGGATTCGGGGGATCCAAGTTGATCAGACAACTCCGGCAGGACCCTGTGAAGGACAGACATGACACACAGTCAAAACCACTGAAGAACAGCACAGAACGGCAATACTCATGTCTAATACATGTCACGAGATAACTACACAAAACCAAGTTAGCATGTCAACACTGTTGGGCAGTACAGACCACCTGCAAGGACACATCGCTGCACGCATCCAGTCAAGTAGCACATGGCCACACTCAAACAGCACCAGAGCACCACACACACATATCATGCAAACTCAAATCATTGACATTACAACCCTCTGGAGACTCACATTCAGCTGAAGAAGTTGGTGATGAGCTGTGTGCGGACATCACCATCATCATCATCATTATCTTCACTGGCATCGTGACCCAGGCCAGGATCTTCCACAGGTGGGGGACGTTGGTCATCATCATCCAGGATGAGAGGCAACTCTTTCCGCACTGCCAGGTTGTGTAGCATGCAGCAGACGATGACAATCTTGCACACCTTTGCTGGGGCATATGGGAGGGCCCCTCCTGTCTTGTCCAGGCAGCGGAAGCGGCTCTTCAGGAGACCAAAGGTCCGCTCAATCACCCTCCTCGTCCGACATGTGCCTCATTGTAGCGCATCTGGGCTGGTGTCACAGGGTTCCTGAGGGGTGTCAGCAACCACGGCATGTTGGGGTATCCCGAGTCACCTACAGACAGACAATTGCACATTAGCCGATTGAAAATGTGTGCGGAAAACAACATAGCAGAACACACACAATGGTACAAAGTGGGTACACACCAACAAGCCAGGCACGCTGGTTCTGCATCTGTGACATCATCCTCGGGATGCGACTACTCCTCATCACGTAGGCATCGTGTGCCGAACCGGGGAAACGGGCACACACATGTGAGATGGTCATATCTGCAAGACATACCACCAGAGCATTGATCGAATGGTAATGTTTACGGTTCCGGTATGCCTGCTCATGTGCCTGTGGTGGTATCAAAGCCACATGTGTCCCATCAATGGAGCCAATTACATGTGGCATCCTCCCCAGGGCATAGAAGTCACTCTTGATGTCAGTGAGTCGTTGACGTGTTGGGAAATAGATGTACTGGTTCAGGTATCTCAACATTGCCCCCAAAACATCGCGTAGCACACGGCTGAACATAGTCTGTGACATCCCACCGGTAGTTGCCACAGTGTGTTGAAAGGTACCGGTGGCAAAGAAGTGTAGGGCTGCCATCACCTTCACCTTGGGGGTCAGCGCTGTAGGATACAGCCGGCCAGGCTGCAAATGTGGGTCCAACCGCACTGCCAAATCCTCAATCAGCTGCCTGGTGAAGCGGTACCGTCGGATGCTGTCACGTTCCACCATCGTTGCCAGGACTGGGAATGGTCGATGGACAGCAGGAGCCCTGCAGTGCATAGGTGAAGAAAGCAAGATTGTCAGTCACCCCACCTATGTGCCGTTCACCATACTCAATTTCACATGATACATCATTAACAAACACAAGTACTTGATGTGTGTGTCGTTCCGTTTGGACATATATGGCACCTACATGGACATCATCTAACATCTCTGTTCAACAAGTGTTGACAACAGGTTCCAGGGTGTGCTATGGGACACCATTAGGCTGTGTCACAGTACCCATTAACTGCTCTCACGTTCCACACACATACCACAGTGACATGTCTGGACAGATGCTCCACAGGCATCACAGCTCATTGACAGGTAGATTCCCAGGGACCCTGTCTTGCCACATGGACACTGGCATGACATGGCGTATCATGTACACGTCAGAAAAACAAACATGACACCCACAGGTAGTGGCCCCTGTAGCCTCTGCAGGACAGACATGGACGTCTGTGACACACACACACACACCATCAAAGTTCATGCACAAACCACGTGGATGTGGAGACTGTCTCCCATTGTGCACATGGAGTCAGAGACATGTGATACACAACATGCACACAGACTGTGGAGGGACATCACTATTGTTGGAATGGGCCACCCTGTGACGTACATGCCTTCCCACATGTGAGCCTGGGGGTATGTGACATGTCATACACATACACAACCTGGAAATGTGACCATGACACATGCTCCGAAATGAAAAGTTGCACACCACAGTGGTCAGGTGCACAACACACAAAGGCCCCTGTCCCCATGAACACGTGCACAGCCTGGGTGTGTCTGCCCCAAGTGCCACCCCAAAATCCACAGGTTCACCCCCATACACAGATAAGGTTATGCTGCCACACATGCCTTATATACAGTGTGGACTGGGTGTGGTGTTGTAGGTGTGCCCCTGAGTCCCTGGAAAGTAATTTGGCTGGCATAGGTTCACCAGTGACCAGCATGGTGACATATGCGTGTGACCTGTCCAGGGACGCAGCAGAGCAATGGACCGATCGGTGT
Organism: Calotriton arnoldi; assembly: GCA_963921515.1. Lineage (NCBI taxonomy): Eukaryota > Metazoa > Chordata > Amphibia > Caudata > Salamandridae > Calotriton > Calotriton arnoldi. Next base: position 34,892 of record CAWUFW010009717.1, on the reverse strand, counting down.
GCCCGGCCGGCCCATTGCATTGTATGTGAGCGGATACGCGTTGTATGCCTGGTAGGCGTTGTAGAGCAATGGACCAATCGGTGTGCCCGGTCGGCCCATTGCATTGTATGTGAGCGGGTACGCGTTGTATGCCTGGTACGCGCAGTACAGCAATGGACCGATCGGTGTGCCCGGCCGGCCCATTGCATTGTATGTGAGCGGGTACGCGTTGTACGCCTGGTACTGCGTTGTACAGCAATGGACCGATCGGTGTGCCCGGCCGGCCCATTGCATTGTATGTGAGCGGGTACGTTGTAGAGCAATGGACTGATCGGTGTGCCCGGCCGGCCCATTGCATTGTATGTGAGCGGGTACGCGTTGTATGCCTGGTACGCTAGCAGAGCAATGGACCGATCGGTGTCCCGGCCGGCCCATTGCATTGTATGTGAGCGGGTACGTTGGTAGAGCAATGGACCGATCGGTGTGCCCGGCCGGCCCATTGCATTGTATGTGAGCGGGTACGCGTTGTATGCCTGGTACGCGTTGCAGAGCAATAGACCGATCGGTGTGCCCGGCCGGCCCATTGCATTGTATGTGAGCGGGTACGCGTTGTATGCCCGGTACGCGTTGTAGAGCAATGGACCGATCGGTGTGCCCGGCCGGCCCATTGCATTATATGTGAGCGGGTACGCGTTGTATGCCTGGTACGCGTTGTACAGCAATGGACCGATCGGTGTGCCCGGCCAGCCCATTGCATTGTATGTGAGCGGGTACGCGTAGTAGAGCAATGGACCGATCGGTGTGCCCGGCCGGCCCATTGCATTGTATGTGAGCAGGTACGCGTTGTATGCCTGGTACGCGCTGAAGCAGCAATGGACCGATCGGTGTGCCCGGCCGGCCCATTGCATTGTATGTGAGCGGGTACGCGTTGTATGCCTGGTACGCGTAGTACAGCAATGGACCGATCGGTGTGCCCGGCCGGCCCATTGCATTGTATGTGAGCGGGTATAGCAGCAGAGCAATGGACCGATCGGTGTGCCCGGCCGGCCCATTGCATTGTATGTGAGCGGGTACGCGTTGTATGCCTGGTACGCATTGTAGAGCAATGGACCGATCGGTGTGCCCGGCCGGCCCATTGCATTGTATGTAAGCGGGTACGTGCTAGCAGAGCAATGGACCGATCGGTGTGCCCGGCCGGCCCATTGCATTGTATGTGAGCGGGTACGCGTTGTATGCCTGGTACGCAGCAGAGCAATGGACCGATCGGTGTGCCCGGCCGGCCCATTGCATTGTATGTGAGCGGGTAAGCGTTGTATGCCTGGTACGCGTTGTAGAGCAATGGACCGATCGGTGTGCCCGGCCGGCCCATTGCACTGTATGTGAGCGGGTACGCGTTGTATGCCTGGTACGCGTTGTACAGCAATGGACCGATCGGTGTGCCCGGCCAGCCCATTGCATTGTATGTGAGCGGGAACGCGTTGTAGAGCAATGGACCGATCGGTGTGCCCGGCCGGCCCATTGCATTGTATGTGAGCGGGTACGCGTTGTATGCCTGGTACGCGTTGTACAGCAATGGACAGAACGGTGCGCACACATTGGCTGGGGCATGGCATGGCAACGGATGCGTTTCGAAGCTCCAACGAGTCTGATGCAGTGAATTCAGTTGGCCAGCCACAACAATGTTGCAAAATCATGGGTGTCATGAAGTTGAAGATTTGAAGGATGCTGTGGGCGTGTATTAGTGTTGCTATTCCATGGATTGGTCAAATTCAGAAGATGCAAACGACTTGGACCTATCACTTTGGACACATGGGACAGTATCTGCCTCTGCAGCACACATATAATGCTGGCTGTTCCCCTGAGAGCTCACTTGCCTGCACTACATGCTCCAGGACGACATCTGCCACCAACACTGCTGCTGTTTATGCATCCTCTGGCTCCTGCAATGGCACGTACTGTGGAGAGAGCCCCAGCTTTCAGCCTTGAGGAGAACCAGGCCCTGCTGGACAGCCTCCTTCCACAGTACAGCAAGCTGTATGGGAAACCAGGGGAGCAGGTGAGTGTGCTGTCCACTGCCTCACTAATTGTGCATGTTGTCTGACTAGCAGGGCTTTCAGTGTGCACACCACTGGCTAGCATGCCCACTGAGTAGTTGTCACACCCCAAAGTGTGTAGTTACATGCACTGAACTGGTACAGTGCAGTAACAGTGCATTCCAACTAGGTTTACTTCCCATGCAATGATACCATGTAGTGACTGCTGGCAAACTGTTCATAGCCATTGTTGCACTGCCTGTGTACATCATATGCCCCTGTGATTGAGACATGTATATCCAACTGTGTGATGCACGTATATGTTGCATGTGTAGTAATGGCCTTTTCACTTTGTCATCCTCACAGGTTGATGCCCACCAGAAGCAGGAAATTAGGCTGACCATCACCCGGAAAGTAAGATCCGTGGGGGTCTACAGGCGCACAATCCGCAACTGCCAGAAGAGGTGGCAGGATCTTTGTGCCTGGACCCGGAGGATCGCAAGGGTCCAGCTGAAGCTGTCACCTCCCCGCAGGAGGGGCGGACACCGGACCCTGACCCCCCACATGCTCCGGATCCTGGCGGTGGTCTTCCCTGACCTGGATGGGCAGCTGAAGGACAGACAGCAGCAAGGAGGGGGTGAGTCCATGACTGCACTGTGCACTTTGTCTGACATGCTATGTGCCCTCCTCTGGCCTGATTAAACTTCCACAGTACATCAGTCTTGTGGTCCAGGACCCATGTCCCTCATTTGTGACATGCCCACTTCTCCTCTGATACGCATATGTGTGGCCCTTATAGTCGGGAAATTGTGTCATTTGGGGACTGTGTCATTGCATTTTGCTTTGCTCAAGGTGGGGGACAGCATTTGTTCCCGTGACTATATTGTGCGATTAATGGGTGGCTCAGTTGCTTACACAATGCCTAAGTTCTGACATGTGATCTGGGTGTAACTTTGATATGTGGTCCGCTTGCTGCTCTGACTCACCACATGTCTCTGGGGAATTTGGCACACACCCATGCTGCTGGTGGGAACAATGTTTGGGCCTCAGGAGTATGTGTATCCAGTGTGTCACACATGCTTAGCCACCTGCCTACTGTCCAGGACTCATCCCTCTTACAGGTGGAGCTTGACAGTCATGCCTACTCCAGGGCATGCAATACACTCTGTACTCCCACTCCGGTGTATCATCTGGCATGTTGTGATCAGTGAAATGTACCCTCAGGTGTCTGCCTCTGTCTCATTGTGCTGTGTCTTCGTTGTCAGGACTACTGGTATGTTTATGGGTTAGGGCTCAGCATGCCATCTGAGATGTCACCATGATAGACGATACTTCTGTGACTTATAGGTGTCTGATCACTTGACTGTGCACACAGGTGTTTGTGACTGTGACTTTCAGGCAGCTGTGTTGTCATTCACAGCACACTGTGAGGTGCTCATGTTCAGAGAGTTGTGTTTCATGTCCCCCATATGTCCAGTTGGTATGACGTGGACAAATAGTAGTACAGATGATGTGGTATTTGGGGGATGGACATGTGCACTTGTCAGTCACATAACTTGCATTCCCCATGCCCTCGGATTGTGACACAGTGCAGACTGTTGTTGGCTGGCTGCCATGGCCATGTGACTTGAGACAGTAATGTATGACTTTGCACGCATTCCTGTGTCATGGCATTAAACTTCCTGAGACTGATCCTGCAGGGGAGTGACATGTGCAACATGCACCCCATTGTGGCATTGACTATCCGGACATGGGTGCATCAAGGTGTCTGGTGCTGGTATGCATCACATGCATTTCTATTTAGACTCTGGCCATCCCTTTATCCGGACACCTGCACTGACTCAGTGGCAAGAGATGTGATGTGTGCATGTTCACATACTTCACCGTGTTCCCTGCAATATCCAACAACTGTGTAGGTGGTGCATGTGTCCGCACTGGGGTCTTACCATCAGACAGGCACCAGACAGATGGGTGCAAGGGCAGGAGGGGTGTGAGTCCCATGGTTGACCATCAGACTGACAATTGGCTTCCCGAATCTGTGTGGGGACTTTAGGCAATGTTCAACTAAGGATGCCAGGGCTTGCTCTGTAATGTGCTGTACTTACTGTGGTGTGTGCGGTCAGTGCAGGTGACTGATGTTTGTCTGTTTCCCTAATTGTTTGCAGATACATCCACGGCCACAGGAGGGGACAGCTCCATGGACCAGGAGGAGCAGCGGAGCCAGACTGGGTCAGCATCGGACGAGTGGTCAGAGGGACCCAGTGGCACGGAGGGCGAGGGGAGCCACACCGAGGAGTCCTCAGCACCATCCACCTCAGCTGAGGACCACAGCAGCTCGGAGGATGACTCCCTTGTGGAGGCGGGTCTCAGCAGCCACCAAAGGCCAGCTAGTCTGTCTGGCCCCGCCACCACCACCACCACCACCGCCCTCCCATTGGCTCCCATTCCTGAGGTCCGTGGAGGCTCCCGTACTCGGGAGCGTGTCTCCTTCGTGCCAGGCACCGCACCCCCTGCCCCTGTGTCCCCTGCTGCCCTGAGTGAGGAGTCTGTGTACCTCCTTCGGCAGCTCCATGTAGGGCAGACAGCAATGCTGAGTGTCCTCCATGCACACACCACTCTGTTGACACAGCTGGTGTCGTTCATGGAGGGCATCTCGATGGGTATGTCTGCCCTACAGAGGAGCAATAAGTCCATGGACTCCTCCCTGACGGCAGCAGTGTCCCTCCTCCAACAGTCCCTCACCCCTCCCACCTCTGCCCCATCCACACTTCCTGCCCCCCTACCTGTCCAAAGCACATGCACACCTGCACAGTCACCCAAACACACAGACACGAGCAGCACAGACACACCCAATAGAGAGAGGCAAGACGTGCACACAAGCATCCTCAGGGGACTGATACCACAGACACAGGGGATGGGGAACACACACACACACAGGCAACCACAGTCACTCCGCAATCCTCAAGATCCTCTCCCTCCAAGACCCCTTCCCTTGCCTCACCTACAACCCCACCTGATCAGCAGCTCTTCCTCAGTGACCTCGGCCTCTTCCCCTCCAATCCCGCTGATCCAGCATACCGGGGAAGAGGAAGTCCACCCACACAGAGGGGAGTGCCCCTCGCCCCCGGACACCCTCCCCAGGCGCAGGCAGAGTGAGCCCCCCACCCGCAAGTCCCCCGGTCCCGGAAGAGCAAGACCCCGCCACCTCCCTGCAAGTCAACCACCCAGTCTCTCACCTCCATCCCCCAGGCCACCACTCCACAGGTTCCACCCGCCACACCCTGCCCCAGGTTCCCCCACACACCGATACCGCATCCCCAAACTGCTTAGGCCCTCCCCCTGCCACTTGCTCTTCCACCCCCAAACCAGATGCTCTGCCTGTTTGTGCCACTGGTGTGGAGACTGTGTCCCCCCTCTGTCCTGCCCAGCTCTTCTGCCCCCCCCTTCCACTACCTTGGAGTCATGCACTGCTGTGGAGTCCACAACCACCCCGTCTGACTTGGGCACTGCATTGGGGACCCAGTCCACTCCATCTGACCAGCCCACTGCAGTGGTTGCAGCACCAACACCATCTGACTTGAGCCCTGCGGTGGTGCCAGCCCCCCCTGAGTCAGACACCTCCACTGCAGTTGCCGGTGACACTCCTGCACCCACCTCCCCTTCACTGCCTCCTTCTGGCATCCCCTGATCCTGTCCCTGCGGTGCCTGGCCTGCCCCTCGTATGCCCCTCCAAGGGGGATGTCCCCTGTCAGTACCTGTGCAGGCAAGTAATTGTTGACAAGTTGTCACACATCACCCTGTTGGGACTGTATATTTGGACTGGCCATTGGCCTTAGTTTATTTTGGACTTTTGATTTGAGTTGCACACTTGCTGAATAAAGCCTCTTTTTGTTTACTTGTGGTTAATCTTTGGAGGTACATGATGTAGATGTGTGGAATCATGCATTTGCTGTTGTAATAGTGTTCAGATCAGGTAAATGAAGTGTGATGGGCTCCATGTGGTCCATGGGATATGTGTCCTAATCCAGTCTGGATCTATAGCATCCTTTGCTGCAGTCTGAGGGTGTAATGTTCAGCATTTGACACAGGGATGTACGTTTAGCATTTGTAGATTACCATCTTTGTCCTACACTGATGCACATCTGGTGGGCTTACCACTGTCTAATGTTCCTAGTAACCTGACTGTGTGCCCGTCTCCAATGGACATGCAGTTTAGCACATCAAATTTGGAGGACTCATCTGTGTACACAGTGCAAGTTGCTTGACACGTGTCTTGGGTGTATGCAGATGACTGACGTGACACTCCCGTGCCCAGGCTGATATGAGCAGAGCCTTCAGTGTGTTGTAGTTGTTGACTCACTGACCGAGTGTTCTGCTGACATGTTTGAGTCGTGCACAGACAAGGTTTGGCACAGCTGACCTTCCACAGGAGTATAGTGCCCGCATGGCAGTGCGTGATTCCATGATATAGGCTGTGCCCGTGTTGTGTGTTGTGTAGGCATGTCTGTGCGTGTACCCTTCTCCTTTTCCTACACAGGCTGTGTCCCTACGGATGTTCCTGTTTGTGATGCTTGCTGAGTTGTTCTGTGTTCATCCAGCATCTTGGACCTGGTTTCTCCGGGATGTGGGTGCATGGCAAACTAATGTTAATGAGGTTGTCATCCCTAGTTGTCTTTGTTGTCAGGGCTGGGGATATGGGCAAACGCAGATGGGACAAAGTCAAGATTCCTCTTGGCACTTGTTGGTTACACGAGTAATGTGATTTTCTGTTTGTGTATGCTTTCAGTGATTGTGACACGTTGTGTGTGTGACTGCTGCCACTCCTCAGGGTCAGAGCTGCAATGTTGGAAGTTGTCTATGTGTGTCCTTTGTGGGTCAGCTTGGCTTCTTCATTGGTGTGTGACTATGGCCAGGATCCCATTGTTTGGGGTGGATTTCACGTCATGCCCATGTACGGCATACTGTGCAGTGTGTCAGACATTCACAAGTATTGTTGACTGGCCATGTGTGGTGGGTTTCTGCACCTTATTTCCCCCACCACCCCTGGGATTTTCATGGGTGCATGTGCAATGTCAGCAGTCCATGTGAGCTTCACTGCTGCACATTGGTGGAGTTCAAGGTGTGTGGCGTTGAGTGTGTGCAAATGTGAGTTGTTGCACGGCTGGGGCACTACCTCCATGTTGTCCTTGGCTGGCAGGCCATGCTGAGTGCTTTGTGCTTGTATAGGTGTGATGGTAGTTTGTTGCTCAGGACACATGGCTGTGGTTCACAGTGTGGATGACATCTACCTTTGCCATCACAGTGTGATTGTCATGCAGGCTAGTGTCACCACAATGTGGGGTCCCTGGGGGAGTGCTGTGGTGGTTCTGTCTCTTGCTGTGTTTGTTGCTGTTCCTACAAGCTTGTGTGACATGTGTAATTTGGGCTCCCTCTCATCTCACAATGCCTGTTTGCCCACATAGGGGATTCCAATCCCTGAGTTAGTTTTGTATGTGACTGTGTTGACATCTGTGTATTAGTGAATCTGGCATTCTCATGTGTTGTGTGTTTGCCTGGGGACACTGGCACACAACCCCCCTCACCTGTTGTGTATGATATGCAGTGTGAGTCTGCCTGTTTGTGTTTGTGCATTTGCACCACTGCATTGGCATATCTTTAGTTTGCCATTGGCTGTATGTTGTTTGTTGGCTTTCCCCTGCTGGCCCTGGGACTGCTAGGTCATCAGTCAGCACATTGATCATAGTTAGTATGTCCCATTGCTGCCATGGTATGGTATTTGTTCACATGACATCTACAGTCTCCACAGGATATCTACATTTGTGTGTCCATTGCTGCAGATTTGTGGGTCTGCATTATGATGCTCACTTCTGACATTGTGTTATTTGTGAATGTAGACAATGTGGGCCCCCATGGCTGATGTTTGTGTGCACATGGCTAGAACGATGTGTCATTGGCACTGCACTGCTTGCCTCACACAATCTATGTTGCTATGGGACACAAGCACTACAATGCCACTGTAGTGTTTGGTGTTGTGTGGCCAGGAATAATCCCTGCATTTTTGGTTTAGCAGTTTTTACCAGGACTACACTTACCTTTGGGCACTGTGGTGATGGGGCTTAGCGCCCCATTGCCACACTGTTCAAAATGTGCTTCAGCTATGGAGCACACACTTACCTTTGGGCACTGTGGTGATGGGGCTTAGGGCCCCATTGCCACACTGTTCAAAATGTGCTTCAGCTATGGAGCACACACTTACCTTTGGGCACTGTGGTGATGGGGCTTAGGGCCCCATTGCCACACTGTTCAAAATGTGCTTCAGCTATGGAGCACACACTTGCCTTTTGGGCACTGTGGTGATGGGGCTTTGGGCCCCATTGCCACACTGTACAAAATGTGCTTCAGCTATGGAGCACACACTTACCTTTTGGGCACTGTGGTGATGGGGCTTTGGGCCACATTGCCACAGTGGTCATGGTCTGCTTGCATTGTGTAGGCCACACACACAATTATGTGTGACACATGTGTTAGGGGGTCACATTGTATGTTCAATGTCATGTTCAGTGTTGTATGCATTTGACACAGACCACACACGCTTGTCATGGTGTTGGGGGTGGGATGTAATTTACAGACAGTCCTTATGTGGGAGTATGCTAGTTGTGTCATGCATTACCCGTCCTATGAGTAGGGGTGGTTGTAGTGACAGGCATCCTGCCCCCCATGAGTGGGGATGGTAGTAGTGGTAGGCATCCAGCCCCCATGAGTGGGGATGGTAGTAGTGGTAGGCATCCAGCCCCCCATGAGTGGGGATGGTAGTAGTGGTAGGCATCCAGCCCCTATGGGTGGGGGTGGCAGTAGTGGCAGGCATCCAGCCCCCCATGAGTGGGGATGGTAGTAGTGGTAGGCATACAGCCCCCTATGGGTGGGGATGGCAGTAGTGGCAGTCATCCATCCCCCAATGAGTGGGGATGGCAGTAGTGACAGGCATCCAGCCCCCCATGAGTGGGGGTGGTGTTAGTGGTAGGCATCCATCCCCCTATGGGTGGGGATGGCAGTAGTGGTAGGCATCCAGCCCCCCATGAGTGGGGATGGTAGTAGTGGCAGCCATCCATCCCCCCATGAGTGGGGATGTCAGTAGTGACAGGCATCCAGCCCCCCATGAGTGGGGGGGGGTGGTGGCAGGCATCTAGCCACCCATGAGTGGGGATGGTAGTAGTGGTAGGCATCCAGCCCCCCATGAGTGGGGATGGTAGTAGTGGTAGGCATCCAGCCCCCTATGGGTGGGGATGGCAGTAGTGGTAGGCATCAAGCCCCCATGAAGGGGGGGGGGTGGTGGCAGGCATTTAGCCACCCATGAGTAGGGGTAGTTGTAGGGTGGTGTTGGTGGTAGGCATCCATCCCCCTATGGGTGTGTATGGCATTGGTGTTGGCCATCCCACCCCTATGGTTCTGCTGTTGCTTGTGTACATCATTTGTGCATCCCTATGTGTGTGTGACATATTTCGGGTACGTGTCGTTTGTTTGTGTTGTGGGTGTTTGACTTACCGTCTGCGCCGTATGCGTCCGTGCCGGTCCCGGTAATAGATGTAGAGTATTGGTAGGACCTGCGCGATGGGATTCATGGTTGGTCTCGCCTCGCTCGGGTTTCTCGTGTCTTCCACTCGTACTCGCCGCTGGCTTGTTCGCCTCGCCGCCATGGATCGCCTTGTAGGCGCGAATCGGAGCTTATGTGCAGCTCTCCCGGATGCTCAAACGTGCCGTACGTAGCGACGAGTTCGGGCGCGTACGGGAGACGCATCGTACTAGTCTGGCCGGAAGGTGCTGTGTATTTGGTTCCGTGGCGACTCGATTCGGCGTTTACGGATCCGGCTCAGGCGGGGAACAGGAGCTGGAATGGGTGAGTACGGCTCGCCGGAATCTGGGCTGTTATACGCATCGTACTTGTTCGTTCGGTAGAGTGTTCGAGTCGGTCGGAAAACACGCGCTCGGCTCGTATTTTTTCCGGACGAATACTGTTAGGTGCGCTTCCGGCCGACATCGGAATCGACCCCTTAATGTTTGTTTCACCGCTACTAGGCTGGATCAAAAACCATATTGTTTGGTGAAAAAAATTAGTTTGTCTCTGCCCAATTTTCCAATTTGTTCAATATTACATGGCCCAAGATCTTAACTGTGGAGTCGAGCAATGAGATCGGATGGTAACATGATGGTAAGTGTTGATCTCCCTTTTTATAAATAGCCACTATGATGGCTTCTCTCCAGATATCAATCACCTCTCCCTTCACTGCTGCCCTCAATACATTAGTAACAAGAGGTGCCCAAAACTCCACATTGTGTTTGAATAGATCAATGGGTACCCCGTCCGGACCTGGGGCTTTCCCACTCGCGGCACTCTTAATTGCTTTGGTGACAGACTTAAGATCTATACAATTTGTTACCCAGTTCTCTTGAGGGGCAGGAATGTCAGCCCTATTAGCCAATTGCCCCCCTCCTTCCACATTGCCTCGATTAAAAATAAGGGAAAATTGGCTAATCCATTCTTGTTCGGTGATAAGGCACTCAATGCTGCCAGACGAGCTTCCCGAAAAAAGGGGCGATTTATTATATCCCCAAAGCAGCTGTTATCTTTCTGTAGAGCAGCTTTATTTAAATCCTCCCATGCCCTCCTTCGGATCTCCTGTTTCCTGTTCTCAATGGCCCGCTTGTAAATGTTTTTTACTTCCCTGACATCAGCTATGTCATGGGATGTTTTATTAGTGGCCAACTTTAGGGCTTTTAGGGCTTTGGTGCATTCAGGGCTAAACCATACCTGGGGGCTTGCTCTTTTGGTAATTTGCTTAAAAATAGGCACCTAGATATGACCTCACAAATCCCCACAAAAATTGTCAAGGGTTTCAGAATGCTCTGCCTTTAAGGAAAGGCAGCGAAAAATATCACTGGAGGCTTTCTTAACCAGTTCAATTAAAAGTTTGACGGGTCAATAGTGGCCCAATTTAAAAGTACTCCTTGTCTACTGAGTAACTGATCTTAGACTCAATCCGGCAGGAAATCCTCGAGAAATGGGTATAGAAAAACTCAGTGTTATGGGGTTGTGATCCCTGTGAGGAAGTGGGCACACCTCATAACTTATCAGGTTCTGAGCAGGATCCCTTGATAAGAGAATAACATCTATTATACTACCCTTGCCTCTTCCTATAAAAGTGGGCACATTTAATGTACTATTTTCCTGCAAATCTGAGGCAAATGTAAGGTTGTGCGTAGTACCAGCTGGTTTAGAGCTTGACCCTAAAGTGAGTGTAGAAAACGAGTCGTATCATCCCCTTGATTATTGGAGAATCCACATATGCGGTTCCCACTATGTGGACATTTACTAATCACCTGCCCATTCTATCGAAGTCTTCCTCTGGGAAGATGCAAAGTCTGAAACTAATTTTCCTATGTCATGGATTATGCCAATTGGGTGTGCTGAAAAGTAATAAAAATAAAAATGTATTAAAAGAATATTGAGTTCCTTAGGCAATTTAAAATGTATAACTTGATAACATGTCCTTGATGCCAGTATTTTCACGCTCAAATTCTTAATGGAACATGCCACAAACATGGCTACCCCCCTTTCCATTTCCTGCTGCTGACGGAGTTGCGTCTCAGCAATAAGATTTAAAACCATTTAAGCAATGGGATTCAGAGCCCATGTTTCCTGGCAACACACAATGTCAAAGTTAGCTAAACAAGTCAACCAGTCCTCATTGTTAAGTTTCTGGCAGATTCCCGCAATATTCTATGACATAAACTGCATACCTCAACAATCAGAGAAATTTGGATTGTTAGATTTTGCTCAGGGGCTAAGTTGACTAAGACACCTGTATTCCTCGCTGTACACAGTCCATTTCGCATTTGGGTGGAACCGTGGGGCCCATTAGGTTTCACTATAACTGGGACTAGATGTTTGTAAAATAAACCCAATGGCAGTATCCTTATAGAGCTTGAACTAGTTAGCCCTAAGTTTGCTTGGTTCAAGATGACCCCTGCCACCTTAGGTTTCCAAAAATTAATAATGATTTTATCCCCTGAATAGCTCCTCTCTGGGGGCCCAATGCCACCCACATGCCGCACAAATAAAATCTCATGACCAAGGTCCCAATAGCAGTTTACCAAATTCTAAAGCCAATGAAGAACCTTATTTTTAAGGGCCTCTGTTGATTCACCAACACCTGGTGCCAAACGCTGCACATTGGACAATATGATGACGTAAGGACAGGAGGCTGGGGGCAGATCGATCATTGGAAGTGGGGATAAATTGGTGGAAGCCCCACTTTGCTGATTTCTGGAATGTGTCTGTGCTGCTCGAGGCCCATCATTGTGAGGAAACAAATTTAAGGCAGATACTGCAATTCTACCACCCCCATGGCTATCCCTCTTAGGCACATTACATGTAACAGGCTGTACAGCAGGTTGCAAAGAAGGGAGTGAAGGAGCAGTCAGATTTGTAGGATCATGGGGTAGGGTTGAAACATCAGTACATTGTGACTGAACACTCTTTGTGTTTGTGACACGGCTAGCCTCTATAGACTTAAGCCGATCATTGATGGGTCGAGGTTTAGCATCTAACAGGTCACTGATACACCGAGTTATAGAGTCCCAGGAGATACCGGCAGGAGAAACCAGGGATAATAACTCTCTTTGCACACCTGAGTCTGCAGCTTTTTTAGGAATGGACAATTTTTGTTTAACGGCTTTTCTCCTCGCTTGACCAGTGGACCCGGGTCTGGTGAACTGGCAGGAATAATCAGGCTGTATTTAGGATTGGGTACTTCTGTCGTACTGCAAATAGGAGCGCCGTTATGAGAGCCCCTCATGATTGCCCTTGTGGAGACCACTGGGGTTATTGGATAAGCATGAGGACTAGTTTCATCACACTCCAAAATATTAACACTACATGAGGGGGTGAAAGGTAAATTAGGAGGAGCATGGCCTTCCGTTGTTAAAGAAAGACATTGCTCTGCCAGTTTAATCTCATTGGAGACTAAGTCCACAGCCCTCACCAAGAAGCTGTCTATGGTTATACATGGCGGGGGTTGTGAATTCGTGTTAAGTGGTGGGTAACCTTCCTCTTTCCCATTTCTGCCTACACAAGTACCTTAAGATACGGGAACAGATGATAGACAGGACCTCCACCATGGATCCTCTGTCAAACGATGAAGCGGATCCTGAATTCCAGAGCCAATAGAGGGTTTCCGTCCCGGCCTCTGTCAGGCTATGACGGGCTAAGACGGGCACCCTCTTGGCCAGGGCTTCACCCCGGCACGTCCGGAGCTGGGGGGAACCTTCTGCACTTTTCAGCACGGCAGCCAGCAGTTTCCTCCTCCTCCACGCAGCACGGCCCCCTGGGGGATGAACTCCAGCCCCAGGAAGCCTCTCTGCAACAATGTTACCAATGGACGGCGCATCCAGCCGGTAGATCGAAGTGGTCACAATTGAAATTGAGTATTTTTGTACAGAATATGGAGGTGCAATCAGAATATAAAAAACATGCCTCATAAAAGTGTGATAAATCTTTGCAATGGAAATGGCAATGTGCATCATCTTACATGTATTAGTGCTTGAGTGTTTTAATTTTCATTGACTCTTGTACTTGTTAATTATATCTACCAATTCACTCAAAGACCGAATTAGTAAGGGAGGGAAGTTTGCATTTATAATGAGTGGACTATTTGTGAAGTTTTCACAACCATTTTGAGAGGCACTGTGGGAATATATAGCACAATCTTTGGCAATATGTTTTTGTGACTGTGCTTATGGGTTGGTGTCATCTCCTAGATTTTAGACAACACTGTATCGTATACTATTGACTATGAGACCTCCCTTATTATTTACATGAATATGCATGGTTTACGTTTAAAAGGCCTCAAACTATTTTCTCCATACTCATTATAATGATGAGCGCAAAAGGAAGTGAGAGTCTTCCTGATGACGGGTGGAGTGACCCGGGTTTATTGCATCCTAACTGCTTTGCAGTCTGTTTGTGAAACTGTTCATACTGTTGTACATCTCCTAGAAACGGCTCGACACTGATATAAAAACACAACAGACCTGCAGGTTTAGTTTAAAACCACCTGAAATAGGACATAGATTTTCTCACCAATACATTATAATTTGAATTCTTGATGGATGGGCAGAATTTTTTTTTTTTTTCATATTTGATTACACTGTAGAAAAAGTGCAAACCATGATCACATTGTGATGGAGGCATAAGACCAGAATATCAGGGACACCCGCATCAATCAATATTGGCTAGCAACTTATGGTAAGGCCCTTTAATTTTTCAAGCATATATAGTGGCGTCCTCAGGCCAAAACCATAGGAATACACACCAAACTTACAGATAAGGGTATAACCGGGCACACCTCACCTCTGAACACTTGTGGCTACCAGAAGCTTCAACTGCTAAAGACTCCTTGTTGGTAGCAAATACATGGGGGTGTTCCTTCTAACTGTGTTGATCTCTCTAGGGATGGTGGATGTATTTTCGTCTTCTTTGTCACACTACAGATCAAAAAATGCACATGCCCATTCACAAAAGCATTTATGGGTACTGGAAGTAGTAATAGAGAAGTACTCTTATTTGTACTTCTACTTCCCTTTAAGAATCCACTGAAAAATGTAAAGCTCCTTATTAGTACAATTGCAAAGAGGGCTGAAGCATTACTATTTGCACTAATTGTACATGAATATTCACTGAATATTTTCATTTTATTCCTATTTTAGATATTTTGGGGCCAATTCACGAAGGTATGTAAGAGCATATAAAACAGTACCATAAGAGTACTATTTTATGCATATTAAAATGTTTTTTTGTGAATAGGCTCCAAACTGATGCCAAGGGCTCCTATGAGTCCAAGGTGAATGTTGTGGTCAGGTAAGCATGCTTAATTCCATGATGGCAGCATTCTGGTAACCTGGCATTGGCCATTTATGTTAGAAAAGCACAGATGCGAAGAATTGCCTTTCTTATCAGTGCACCATCCATAAAATCCTCCTAAATTAATTAATTAATTAATTTTATTGATATTGCTAAGATTGAGGCATAATTGCAGCTAGGTGCAGGCCATAAAAATGGAGCAGTGGCAAAAACCATGAGACTGAATTCATAAGACTGAATTACCAACCAACTTGAATGATGGCACAGAGTAGATGCAATGAATATGAAAGGTACAGCATTCCATTGCATTGGACTTTGTGAGAGGTACAACTAATAAAAACGTATCCTTTGATGAATGGTTCACAGCATCAGTTCGTCTAGTACTCAAGAACATGAAGCTCAGGAAGACGTTCCCTGTGTAATTCATGTCACCATTAGCAGCTGTTATGATCTCCTATAGGATACATCCAATTGTACTTTGATAGTAAATGATGGCCTTCCTTCCATGCCAATCCGTAATCGCTAAATTCCTATGCCAGCATGGGTGTGCCACAATTGTGTAACAGTACACTTGTTACCATAAACTTGAATACCTTCATAAAATGTAATCCAACATAAAGCTCTTTGAATCGCACTACAAATGTTGATAAAGTCAGACACTGTGCTAAACAGGCTACCATCATGAACGCGTGATCAAAACCTGACGACACCTGGAAGCCTCAATTATCTAAACACATCTTTTGACAGGGGCGGCTGCTCTATTAAGGTGGAGGAGTGTCACCCCACTAACTAAATTGCCCCAGAGGTGAAAAATAAAATGGTAATAAAGTTAATTTATCATAATTTTATTTTTTATTTTTCAAAACCCTGTCCCGAGCCGTGCGTCAGGATAGGGGTGGAACTGCTGCTTACTGGCAGCAGCAGCGAGCAGTGATGGGGAGGGCACAGCCAGCCAGATATGTGCATTTTAAACCTCTCTAATTCAGCTGTCTGACATCTGGGTTAGAGAAAGCATAGGGCTCCAGTGTCCTCGGGAGCATCGAAGGAGGTTCTGGTGCTTCTCTCATGCTGCATGAGAGCAGCGCCAGGATTGGTTAGTGCAGTTTCCTGGGCCCCGCATTGGAGCCTGCCTGCCTGGAGAAGACCCAAGCGAGAAGGACTTCATGGCAGGAAGGTCAGTGTAGTTATTTTTTTACTTTTATTTTTGCCCCGCCGGTACATACCTGCCACCACTGCCTTTTGAACAGCAATTTTAAAAAGGGTGACTTCCCAGCACTCTCAAGTGGCAGACGTTAATGAAGACGGTTTGAAAAAATATGTTACCACAACTATGAATAAGGCTGCTGACTTGCAGTTCGAATCCCGCCCCTCCTCTAAATGTTTTGGCAATTTAGCTCATAGGAAATCAGCTTGAGGGGTTGGTGAAACCAGTAATTGTTCTGTTTCTACAGCCAGAGAATTGACAAAGGCTCTCGTTTTCCTGGCTCAAAATTATTTTCCCAACCTCAACTTGTGATTTCAAGTTAGTTCTCAGTTTACATGGTAGGAGCATCCAAACTCTCAAATTCTCAGTTCCTTATCAATAAAACCATCCACTAGATCATGAATGTTAGGCACTGCCAATCTCTTATCCTGACCAAGTTTGTTACTGTAAAGAGCATCTTTTTTAGTCCCAATTGTCCTGATTTTCTCCAATATCATTCCCTAAAGCTGAATAAAAGTATAGAAGTACTTTCCCTAATTTTACCAATTTTCAGCTTAAGTGTAAAGCTCTCCTTTATCCCATTGGTAAATGTCATTAACTACATAAGCACCAATGTGCATACAAAAGGGCTGCCTCAAACCAACGATGATGTTCATGATAAAGTTGTGGCTTTTTTAAAATTTATTGCTACTGAACAACGCTAGCCATATTCAGAAGTAGGTTAGGGAAGTATCATTGGTTATTCCTTTATTTCAGGAGACCGTGGCATTATCCCCTCTGTTCATCCAGGGATATGCTAAATTTAGTATACAAAAAAACAGTTTGTAAGTGGGGTCACCCCACAGGGGCCCTTCTATTTATATTTGTGTTGCACTTAATTGTCAGTCAGTAATAATGGCAAACAATTTAACTGGTCCTTAGTTTCTCTGTATCAATTTTTTATATGCACAAGCTCTTAATTATTGCATTGTACAATGGGGAACTAATGCCAAGAGTGATACTATTAAATAATTCATTAAAATATAAGAGGGGTCATGTAGTGGAAACATCTGGTGATTTCCACACTTCATTTGGGCCATAAGTCCATTATGGTGCTCTAATGAGTGATGATGAAGCATTGGTTATTTTCTGCAAGGAAATTGCAAACCGAAAATACTTCACTTCTTTCATTTGCAAATTCACCAGTTTGAATCTTTAACAAAGACTGATTGTGTGTAACAGGCAAACAACCTTAGATCTCTGCTTACATACTATCTATAAAGAGGTGAATTAGGGTCCCCTAATACATTATGATACAGCACATTTTGAATTCTGGCATCTGGGTATTGACAGGGCCATAGTGGAGTCATCTAAGAGTGATCTTGACCCATGACTTATTACCCTTTATCTTCTGAATGTATGCAGCCTCATGAAAGGGTTTTGAAACTGCCAGTGCCTAAAACTTTCACTCTAACTAACAATCTATGAACATTGAAAGGGGTTCACATTGATCCATCCAACACCCTTCCCTCTAGTTATGGTGCCATAAATTGTTTACTTGAATCAGCTTTTAATTTGAATATTAATCTAACTGAATTTATCAATATGGCTGAAAGTATTGGACCATTTATCACTAGAAGTTGCAATCTGAATGCAAAACCCTGACCTCCTATTTATCCCTGGCATACTGAGACTGTAAGTTGGCCAAGCCTAACCTTTTGAATGCATTCAAGAAATAAAAACAGAAAAAAGTCAAACAAAAGAAAGAGCACTGGGAATGATCCCAGTGAATTGATATGAATGGAGAAGCAATATCCGAAGACTCACATTCTCTTTAGAAAAATATAGCTCAAGGTAGTAAAATCTCTGTAGCCAAACCAGATGTTTCAATTCCTGAAAAGAGTGGGTACAGTATTTTTTTGGTCTCTATCCTTGTGGAGCTGATATGTCACTATTATCTCCTGTCTCCATGTATATTTCCTATTTTTCAAACAGAAAGTCCAAAAGTGGTATTACATTCTCAACTGCCAGAGAAGTGAGAGTGTCCACAGTCATGAGGAAATCTATTTGGACCTCTGTGTTATTGATCTTGTCATTTAGGGCCTTTTTCAGTTTTTTCTCTTTAATTCAGTCTTGAGGAGCATTTCTATTGGTCACTTTTGATTGGGCACCAATGGACACCAATATTATCACAGTTCATAACATTGTTTCTTTGATTGATCATGCTAAACTCCCTTCCCCAGCTCTATTTTTACTGCACATTAATCATGTTGCTTCCCATCTACCCAACTGTGTCAATGACCTTTTGATTCTCTATGGACCCAATATTTAAACTTTATTGTTTGTAATAGCACCTTCTTAATTTCTTGCCCCCAAAATTTGTTACTACTGTCTCTGTTTCGTTAGAGAGCTCACAATCAACAATAGAGTAGCAAAGGCTACCATTATGACTGCCCTCTGTTCCCTTAGAAGGCTCACAATCAACAATAGGGTAACAAAGGTTTTTGCCAAAAACCTGTCTAAGTTTTTTTAGATCTAAGATACTTATTTAAGATATGAAATTGATTAAGGTGTCACATCTGGATTAACTGGCGCCAAAGGTACTGCAAGAACTAAAGGGAGCAAACACATTGATAAAAGCAGCGATCTGTTATCTCATTGTGCAAAATCACATTAACATTGAGCTATAAATACAGAGGCAGAGTAACATTGCCAGCTATAGCGATGTGTAAATGATCAGGTCGCCCGAGAGGGTAAACCTCGGCTTACTTATAGCCCTGGACAACTTTTTAATCAAGCCCCATACGAAATTGTTTGCCTATGGCCCTAGAGCCCTCGGTCTTAACGGATGATGTCTGCTCACAGTGTTGTTTTCACACTAATTTCATGCTCCTATGCAAAAAATTTATTTCGTTGCCTAGATCTGAGAGTAATATGATTGCTGGTTTCTCAGCAGCCTTGATTAATGCTCAGCCCCTGCCTAAACATGCATATTACATTTGCGATCTCTTATGTGAGGAAAATCCGGATGTACTATTATTAACTGAAACCTTGTTAACTGAATCCTCTGGCCCTGCAATCTTTTCGGCAATTCCAAAGGGCTATAAAATATGCAAAGAGAATCACTTGAGTGGTAGTGGAGAGGGAGTTGCTATGATTTTTTGGGACAATTTTGATTGTACATTATTCCTATAGTGGGTTTGGAAGGGGCGGAGGCACTTGGTTTCTGCCTCACCCTCTCCTAATCAATCCTTGCCGGGATTATTAGTTTACAGACCTCCGGGCCCGGCCGGTCCTTTCCTCAATTCCTTGTGTAGGGCCTTGACACCTTTGGCCTTGAGATACATTCACTTTATTCTTTTGGGAGGCTTTAATCTACATATGGATATTACTGAGGAGAAGGAGGTAGTCTTCCTCCAGGAGAGCATTTCTTCTTTTGCCTTGTCCCAATTTGTTTTCCAGACTACGCATCGAGCTGGTCATGTTCTAGATCAAATATTTTCTAATGTAACATTGGAAGGGGATACTCCCACCCGGTTAGTATGGTCGGACCACTATCTGATTAAATGTAGGTGGACTGGTGTGGGGAGAACTCAACCACAAGGTGGGTCAGTGTCTCGGGTGTCGAGAGCTTTTCACAAGATTCAGTCAGAGGTCTTTTGCAGGGCATTGGAGGAGAGAACGTCTGCTCTCTCAGGTGATGTGGTTACTGATGCTGGCCTCTTGGATAATTGGATTGGCTCCACTACCCGTGAACTGGCGCTTGAACTTATGTGGCGGCTGTGCTGAGCTAAGTCTTCTGTACACAGACTCCCTCAAAGAGGTTAAGAGTGAGTGTAAACATCTTGAAAGACAGTGGAGGTTATCATATAACCTGTCTGCCAAAGCTATGTATAAAGCCGCTTTAAAAAAATATCATTAGGAGACCAAAATTGCAAAGGAATCCAATTTTGATGACAGAATTATAAAAGCTGGCTATCCTAATCTGCAAGATTGTTACCTTGCTCCAAATGGTTTCCTGTTTATCTAAGTATGTCTCAACTCTTTTTCTTATCACCTCCTTTTATCTATGAGGGATTACATTGTTACACTATATTAAGGTTATAGTAATTTCTCCTTTTATCTCACAGGTATTCTGAGTTGTGCTTGAATATATGATCCCATGTGAATACAATGGTTTGATGGGTAAAAATACCTAAATAAAATAAATAACTACTACTACTACTACTACTACTACTACTACTACTACTACTACTACTACTACTACTACTACCACTACTGCTACTACTACTACTACTGATAATAATATTAATAATAATAATTCTTATGATTAGTATCCAAATAAAAAGGCCTACAAAAGGAAGGTCTTCAATTATAAAAGACCACCAAGAAAACAAGGAATGAATGTAAATACACCTTTCCATGTAATGTAAAGATAGTAGTCCATCAGAATTCCAGAAGAATGCAGCAGGGTAACTTCATAGGCTACTAGTCTTGGAAATGGCACACAGTCTCATTGTACAAATGCTACTTATGTTCTAGCTAGCAACAATCAGATGCACTTGTTTCTTAAGTGAGAAGAAGCTCTTAATTTTAAATGGGAAACCATCAAGAGCTCACATCAAGAGCACTTTTTCAGTGTTTTTTTAGGCGTTAGTTCTCATTGCAGTTCAATACCTAACTATAACATAACTTTAACCCTTATTTTGTCACTGAATTTGTGACTTTTTTTTAGCGAAAGCTAAGATCTTATTAACTTACTTAAATATAACATCAAATTAAGTTTGCTTTTTCAGTGAATATATATGTATAATATTATATAATATTTCTATCTATATCTATATATATTTATATTCACTGAAAAAAACCATAGGTTTCAGACATGTTATAGTTAGGAATTAGCATTTAAAAAACCTTTGAAATTCACTGAAAAAACCATAGGTTTCAGGCACGTTATAGTTAGAAATTAGCATTTAAAAACCTTACAAATTCACTGAAAAACCATAGGTTTTAGGGACAGTTATAGTTAGTTGGACATTGCACTCGTACAAAACCCGTGAAATTCCCCCGTTATAGTTAGTTCAGGTAACTATAACACGCGCCCCCACAATGCACTGCTGATGACGTCACATATTACATCACTCATGACATGGTCAGTGACATCACTGATGACATCACTGATGACATCTCAAATGACATCACTGATGACATCATCCAGTGACTGTGTGTTTCTGTAAAGTTTAAATATGTTTAATATATATAGGGAAAGGCGTATTGACGAATGAGTGGGTGTATAAGTGTCTGAATGGATGATTTAGTAGGTGCGTGACTAACTCTATAAGTGAGTGATTAAACGTATCTTACTGAATGCATGGGTTAGTGACTAAACTGGGTGAATGTCTGTATCCGTCTGTCTGTTGCTGTGTAAGTGGCTGCATGGGTTTGTGAATAGCTACATCAGTGTCTATATGAGTTATTGATTGGTTGTCTGAGTATCTGTATGGGTGCCTGAGTGTTTGTGTGGGTGGGGTGTGTGCGACTCTGTGCATAGATGTGTGAGTGGGTGATTCACTGGGTGGATGATTTCAAGAGTGCATCTGTGATAGACTGTATGGGTGGGTAAGTGTGTGTAAGATTGTGTTAGTGAGTGAATGTATGTCCCAGTGGTACATGTGTGAGTAACTACATATGTGAAAGGCAGTATATATGTGTGTTGGAGTATATAAATAGCTATAAGCGAGAGTGTGTGATTGTGAGAGTGACTGTATGGATGAGTGTGTGCTTGTATCAGAGATTGTATAAGAGCGTAAGAATGTGCTAGTATTTGTATGAGTAAGTGAGCTGGTGTGTGTATAACTGTATAGGTGAGTAAATGGGTGTGTGCTTAATTTTTGCATGACTGACTAGGTGTGTGAGTACCTCTCTGGATGAGTGGCAGTGTGTGAGTGTTTATATAGGTGTATGAGTGTATATAATAGTCCTGTACTGAGTGACTATAAGTATGAGTGACTGTACGGGTGAGTGAGTAGATGTGTGTGTGTAGACCTAAGAATCAGTGAGTGTGTATATAGTAATTGGTGTTGGAGTGTCTATGGTTTTGACAATGGCAGTCTGTAATTTACAGTGGGTGTATCAAAAGTTATATTAGGGTTTGAGAAGATGCATCAAATTATCACATGGATGATGTCATCAGTGATGTCATCAGTGATGTCATCAGTGATGTCATCAGTGATGTCACTGACCATGTCATGAGTGATGTAATATGTGACGTCATCAGCAGTGCATTACGGAGGCGCGAGTTATAGTTACCTGAACTAACTATAACGGGGGAATTTCACGGGATTTGTACGAGTGCAATGTCCAACTAACTATAACTGTCCCTAAAACCTATGGTTTTTTCAGTGAATTTGTAAGGTTTTTTAAATGCTAATTTCTAACTATAACGTGCCTGAAACCTATGGTTTTTTCAGTGAATTTCAAAGGTTTTTTAAATGCTAATTCCTAACTATAACATGTCTGAAACCTATGGTTTTTTTCAGTGAATTTCAAAGGTTTTGTAAATGACAATTTTTAAATGTATTAATTGTTATATTTATTTTTTTGATACTGATTTACTACATTTTTTTAAACTATTTATTTTTAGATATTTTATTTTTTAAATTACATTGTAATTACATTATACATTACATTACAAAATATACTTTCTCAGAATGAATTACTTTAGTTTAAATACTTTGCAAATAGGCAATAGACTTTTAAGTACAGTAGTTACAGTTGTTGCAATGGGCAACACAATTTCAAACACAATGCAACATTGAGCTCAATGTGAATTTCTAGTTAAATGCAATTAGTTACTTTATGGATTACTTTTCTAACCACAGGACTGGATCCTAGATTCAGTCCAGCGACATCTCCTGTAAACAGTTGAGTAAAAGCGTTTTGGTTACAGTAGTGATTTTTAAGGAATATTATTGTATTTTAAAAGTTGACACTTAGAAACTTTTTCACATAGAATCACCAATGTTATCCTATGGGAGGAAATTCACTTAGCAGGTAAGTAGTGTTATCGTTACTTTTTCTTACTCAGTGGTGGATCCTGGATCCAGCACTGGTGCATCTCCTGTAAACAGTTGAAAGAATGCGTTTAAGTCATACAGGCGATTTTTAAGGAATATTTGTAGTTTGTGAAAATCGACACTTTGAAACTTTTCTGCTGAAAACCAGACAACGGATTCCTATGGAAGGAAATACAAGTTACTGGTAAATACGGTTAGAATTACTTTTGAGGGTCAGTGCTGGGCTAAAAGATGCAGCACTGGGTTCTCTCCTGATAACAGGTGAGTAAATCGGAATTCGTAGTTCGGCTGATTTTAGAGGAATATTATAAAGTTCCAAAACTCCACACTTAGAAGAATTTCCAAGTGAAACCAGTCAATGTTAGCCTATGGAAGGAAATTCAAGTTACTGGTAAGTACGGTTAAAATTACTTTTCAGGATCAGTACTGGGCTTAAAGATGCAGCACTGAGGTCTCTCCTGATAACAGGTGAGTAAATCGGAATTCGTAGTTCGGCTGATTTTAGAGGAATATTACAAAGTTCCAAAACTCCACGGCTTTGAAGAATTTCCAAGTGAAACCAGTCAATGTTAGCCTATGGAAGGAAATTCAAGTTACTGGTAAGTACGGTTAGAATTACTTTTCAGGATCAGTACTGGGCTCAAAGATGCAGCACTGAGGTCTCTCCTGATAACAGGTGAGTAAATCGGAATTCGTAGTTCTGCTGATTTTAGAGGAATATTTGTATGTTTCAAAAATCGACACTTAGAAACTTTTTCAGCAAAAAGCAGGCAATGATATCCTATGGAAGGAAATTCAAGTTACTGGCAAGTACAGTTAAAATTACTTTTCAGGATCAGTACTGGGCTCAAAGATGCAGCACTGAGGTCTCTCCTGATAACAGGTGAGTAAATCGGAATTCGTAGTTCGGCTGATTTTAGAGGAATATTTGCACAGTGGTGAAGGGAGGGTTCGGGGCTTCAGGTGACATGTCTGCAAACAGGCCCCGTGGCGCGTTTTAAGATGGGGAATTAAGTCCTCCTCAATCCCGAGGGTACCTAGGGGCCAAGTAGCCCACCAGATACCTCCAGTATGCGCCAGAGAGCTGCGTTGCAGAGAGGTGTTCAGAGGCCAAGCCCCTTTTTGCACCTCTCTGCAACGCAGCTCTGTGGCGCTTTCTGGACGTACCTGGTGGGCTAGTTGGCCCCCAGGGACCCTCAGGATTGAAGGGGATTTAATTCCCCATCTTAAAACGCGCAATGGGGCCTGTTTGCACACATGTCACCTGAAGCCCCGCCCCCTCCCTTCACCACTGTGCAAACGCGCCCCGTGGCGCGTTTTAATTTGGGGAATTAAGTCCCCTTGAATCCTGAGGGTCCCTGGAGTCCAACTAGCCCACCATGTACCTCCAAAAGCGCCACAGAGCTGCATTGCAGAGAGGTGTAAAAGGGGCGTGGCCTCTGTACACCTCTCTGCAATGCAGCCTCTGGCGCATACTGGAAGTTCCTGGTGGGCTAGTTGGTCCCCAGGGACCCCCAGTATTCAAGGGGAATTCGTTCCCCCTCTGCAAATGCGCCAGGGGGCGCGTTTGCAGAGTGGTAAAGGAAGGGGGCGGGGCCTGCGGCACGATCGTTTTAACATTTTTATTTTTTTTATTTTTTTTAAATGCTTTTTTCTGCCCAGGGGGTCCTTGTGGGACCCCCTGAGCAGACCTAGGGGGTCAGGGTCTTTCTACCCTGCCCCCTTTGTGCGTTTTGCGCACTTGTTTCTGTGCCTCGGTTCTACTGAGGGACAAAATGGCTGCCAACACTTCCTGATTTGGAGTGTTGACAGCCAATTAGCATGCAGCTCGTGATCGGGAGGGTACGCGGACCCTACTCGGCCCTAGATATATATGTGACTTTACTTTTGATTTTCTCAGGAACTACTGAACGGATTTACACCATTTAACAAAAAGGGTTCTTTCTGAACCAAGAACTACCTCTTTGCCAAATTTGGTGTAATTCCGTTCAGCAGTTCGGGCTGTAGCCGTGGCTAAAGTTTCCTATGGGAAAATGAATGGGGAAAACACGTTTTGGGACCCCCCTTTTTTCTCTGCCCCCGCTTGACGAATCACCCCGAAACTTTCAGGGTAGGAGCGGACCGGAGCGGGCCATAAAGTTTGAAAAGTTTGCGAAGATTCGTCAACCGACGCAAGAGTTATTTCAAATAGAATGTTGCTGATTTCCTATGGAAAATAGGTCCTAACTATAACTATCTACTGGCGACCGCCAGTAGATAATATATATATATGTGTGTGTATATATATAAATATATGTTATATGTAATATGTTATTGGTTTGAAGGGAACTAGTCTCTACTCTCTACTGTTGCACAGACTGGAGTGGGAATAGTAAATTTTACCCCTCCTGACTCCAACACTTCCTCTACTGTTGCACAGAATGGACTGGGAATAGTAAATTTCACACCTCCGCAATCCAATGCTTTCCCTACTGTTGCACCGACTGGAACGGTAATAGTAAATTTTACCCTTCCTGAGTCTGTTTTCCCTACTGTTGCATAGACTGGAGTGGGAATAGTAATTTATACCCTTCCTGAGTTCAATGCTTTCCCTACTGTTGCACAGACTGGAGTGAGAATATTTAATTTTACCCCTCCTGAGTCCAGCGTTTTCCCTAATGTTGCACAGACTGGAGTGGGAATAGTAAATTTGACCCCTCCAGAGTCCAATGCTTTCCTTACTGTTGCACCGACTGGAGTGGGAATAGTAAATTTTTCCTCTCCTGAGTTTAACGCGTTCTCTGCTGTTGTATACATTGGAGTGGCAATAGTATATTTATTATTTACATTTTTTTTATATTGCTTAAATATCTATTATTATTATTATGTGTTTGTGTATTTAATTATATATTTTTTATATACATAAATGTATGTAACTTTTAAGATATTTGTAGTAAAACTTATTTTTATATATTGTTTACTTTTTATGTACAATTAAATTGGAAATATTTTAAAATTATTTGCAGTTTCTTTGTTGTACTTTTTATTTTTGTAGGTGTATGTAACTTAATTAAACTATATATATATATATAATATATATATAGTAAAAATGATATTTTTTGTATATATTTGTCGATATTAGTGTAAAACGATATTTTTTTCGATATTTTTGTACTTACAATTATATGTATAGAAAAACGATATTTTTGTGATCGATATTTTTGACACGATATTTTGGTATCACAATATTTATTGTTTTGATATTGTGTCAGTGATCCCCCCATGCTCCACCCATGTAACGCTTCCCTGAAGCAAGGTAATGCAAGACAGCGTAATGCGCTGCCATGCGTTACTTTTTTTCAAATCAAGCTTTGAGTGCCTTAGTATATACCAAAATATATTTTGCGGTGCGGCTGAGTCAAAAAATAGACACCGCCCGATGCAAATTCTTAGTAAGTCTAGGCCTAGATCATTATCAAAAACATCCTACTATCCAGATTAAGGGCCTGATTTAGAGTTTGGCAGACGGGTTATTCCGTGACAAACATGATGGATATCCTGTCTGCCCCATTACAAGTGTATTATATCCAATGGCACTTGCAATATGGCAGATGGTATATCTGTCATTTTTGTGACAGAGTAACCCATCCACCAAATTCCAAATAAGGCCCTAAGTGAAGCAAATTATTCATGTTCATTGATCTAAGGTCAGCATATCACTACATTGCGTTATCTGAAGAGTCTAGGGGACTGATGTACAAAGCATTTGTGTGGTCACTGTGAGGATTTGGGTGTATTATATGGCATGGCTGTGCAGCCTTACCGTGGAATACTCTTGCAAAAACTGTCTTGGGTCCAATCAGGCTCATTTGCACAACCTTAAGGTCAACCCTGGGTAGCTATGGCTATGAGGATCAAGGCTTGAACAAAGGAACTAGTGTAAAGCCTTTAACAGTACCAAACTAATAAGAAAGCCATGCAACATGAAAGAAACACAGCACCAGTTTATAAAAATAGATTATATGTTTATGAATTTTTAGAGTCCTTGATGAGCAAAATCCACCAGAGGGTTCTAGAGACACAGATGTTTAAAGGTTTTATCACTTTTTGGATCAACCACATACAAGCATTGGTCAATTTAAAGTTTGCAAACTCTGGGGGGGGGGGGGCAGTGGGGTAGATTTGGACAGTTACCTGACCACCAAAGCATTTTCTAGTCCAGCTCCACACTTTATAGCATGACCGCCATAGATATCAAAGGAGTGGTCCTGATGCTGAGGATACAGGAGATGAAGATGCTCCGGGTGCTGTGCGATTGACAGGGGTGCCTTAGAAGTTATTCCTCTGGCCACAGGTCAGGTGGGCGTGACTTTGGCTACAGAGGTTGGGGTTCCTCAAAGTCCTCTGTGAGGCTGTTGAAACCAGGTGTAGCTGGGCTACCGGTTTCCGTGTACAGCGGACCCTGCAAAATCCTTTGATGGGCCTGGTGTCTCTCTTGTGTGACAACTCTGGACTCTGATGACCGGCAGACTCGGGTGCAACTTTTGGGCATGGGGGATCAGTCTCTTGGGATGCCCACCTGCAGCTAACAGCAAATCTTCTGTGGTGGCCAGCAACTTGCCAGTGTGGGCTACTTGGACTGTGCTGACCTTGGTGCGTGTTCCAAGGGGTCAGTCCACAGTTACTTTGAGTCACTCCATTAGTCTGGGGCTGGGGTACAACTTTTCCATGAGCCAGAAGCTACAGGCACAGTCCTCTCTTCACTAGCCAAAGGTGCAGCAGGTGCAGTCCAGCAGACGCTGCAGCCTCTCTGTGCGCAGTCCAGGGGGCAGTAGGGCAGTCCTTCTTCAGTCCTTGTTCCAGTTCCGGTGTGATCTGAGGTAGCTGGTGCCACGGATGCCATATTTATTCCCAGCTAGTGCCCTGGGGAGACGCTGCAGTCATTAGCCAATGGGTTACCAGCTCATCTCTGTCTTGGTGATGACTTTCTGCCTATGTGTGACATTTAGAAATCCCAGAGTGCACTATTCTGTCCCCTCCCAAGATGTCGGGACCCTTCCTTGGATGTCAGGAGCTTGGTAGCCCACCTTAGAGGTGTGGCTACCGGAGGCTACACGGCCATGGGAAAACCGGTTTAGGCAATGGGTGTCGCTCTCTGTCCCTATCTCCAGCCTGTCTACCTGAACAAAGGGCAGTCCCTCAGCAGTATGAACGCCATCTGCCCACCAAAGGTGGCTTCGTGGCTAACACCCTGAGTGGCTTCTTGCAAAGGGGAGGGGGACCTCACCCTGTAGCAGACTGCTGTTGTCCCTAAGCCTGGGAGCCGCTCACTCGACTCCCCAGTAGGGCAGAATGCTGTCTTTTGGTCAGTGCCCGTGTGAGGCTACTAGACAACTGTGTCACAGAGTGGCAACTTTCTAACAGTTGCATTTCTTAATGATATATGCAGCTCCCTGCCATGGCGCTCTATAGGCCTTCCTAAGGTGAGGCTTACACATATTGTTCAGGGAAGTGGGGCTTAGGCATTAGTTTAAATGGCAAAGTCGAATTGGCAGTGTTTCACTGTTCTTCAGGTCTGCAGTGGCAGGCTGGGATCCATTTTGTACATTATCGCACACAGGGTGGCTCAAGCAGTGCTGCTGTGATGCAAACCAGGGTGGACACTCTGCCTTACATGCCCTAGGTACCCTGAGTACCATACACTAGGAACTTATAAGGAAGCCTGTCCTTGCCAATTGGGGATAGCCGATTCAACATATACTTTGCAATGGGTTGTAGCACTAGCACTGAGGTCTGATGAGCAGGCCTCAGTGCACTCTCAGAGTTGATAAACCAGCAGCATCAGTCCAAAATTGTGGGGGTGAACATGCAAAAAGAGGCATTTCGTTATATGGTAAACTTATGAAATTATGCCCCAGATTTACTAAAGGTTTGTGCTGGCATGTGCATGACGCAAAGTGTTCCAGTGCAGCACAAACAGCAGCGATGGACAAACTTTCCTGCACATAAGATATTTTTCACTTAAAGTTGACTTTTGCACGGCGCCCCAACCCTTTGGACCATCCCCCTGTTAATGTACACAAAGGGGTATGATTGGGGCGGGCAAGTGCAAATACCTTAGGTTTTAGTTTCTATGACCTCTTTCTGTTTTCGTTCTCTGTTGGTTGTTGCGGGTGGAAAGTTGTTGTGATGCGAGTATTAAAAAAATGAGTACCCGTATTCTATTTTAATCGCTTTCTATGTCTCCTCCATCTGTGCGAGACACCAACACTTATATGTTTCGAGGTACTGCAGTATTCTGCGATTCTAGGGGTGGCAGTTGCTGGCTCCTTGAGTGATGGAGCGCTTTACTACCCAGTTTATACTGCCGGTCCGCTTTAATAAATATCTTCTGTTATCCCTGCTTTTCACTAAACCTTCTGCGTTAAAAACATTTTATATGCTGCTCAACGCTGGCATGCAAACTTCAGACTTCTGCAGACATTACGCTTTACTTGGGCAGCACAGCCCGATTCGCACTGTTTATGTTTTTTACTTACAAAAATCTGGCTACATGTTTTACAAGCAGCAGAATCCCTTCCAAAAACAAAACGGTAACCAAGAGGAAACGCCTCCTGAAAATCTCCATTCATTGGCTAGAAAAATGGATTTATGTGCCGTCCAAAATCGGAAAATAATTTTGTTTTTGGTGATAATGGTGGTTAATTACTTTTTTATCTCTCGCCCTAGAACCGTGGGTGTTGTTAATGTAATGTGAATCGACTTATAAGTTAATGTATTCCCTAAATATAATCAGTAATAAAAATAAAACAAACACTGGCAGTGCCAATCGGTCTCGCATGATGTAAAGCAAAAGAGAGGTTTGCCCACAACATCTTACATGCAGGAATTTTTGAGTCAATACTCCTAATCGGAAAAGTAGTAAACTACAAGTCCAGGAATGCAAAGTCTCCTTGGCAGGACATGCTGACCATCTGGTTAAAATAAATTATTAAACAAATAATACAGTTGACAATTTGGACCCACTTTAGTGATCGTGTAATCTCATTCAAAACCTCAAAGTAGAAAGTTGTATAACATGAAAAATAGATAATAAATGCAAGAGAAATATAAACCGATTAAGATACTGTAACATTTGCAATAATGAAACAAACAAAGAGTACCATTGAGTTGAGTAACAATAAACACCTGTTATTCAGCACCAAGCTGCCCCAAAGGGTAAACTTGTGCGTTACAAACACAAGTGTTAATTTATGTAACAGTAAAATGACACTGCTTTCTGAAATTGGAATACCCACTTGCAGGGCGGGACTGGGAACTGAAACCAGCCCTGGCAAACAGCTTGTCTGGCCTGGGGGTGGGGTGGGGGGATTGAGGGGGGTGGTAGTGGAAAGCACCACTCCCCTCTCACCGCTGCCGCTTTTGTTACCAGGGGACGATTTTGCCGGCCCCCGGTAACAAAAACGAACCCCCAGGGGTCCAAAACCGGCCGCCACCCTGGCGGCCCACCAGGGAAACGCCCAGTGCCCGCTATGGCCAGTCCGGCCCTGCCCACTTGTGCTTATAAACTTGCCTGTTGTAAATCAGTGAGTCAAACAAACAGGCCACGGGGTTGGAGGGTCAGTCACACTCCACTGAGGAGCACAAAACAGACAGGACAAGGGAATGGGAGGCCCTTTTTGCTAACAAGGAGGCAAGAGCTGTAGATAACGTTCAGCCCACGCTCAAACTACTGTCAGCCTTGTGTTAAAACACCACTCCAATGCCATACGTGGGGCAACAAATGGAAATGTCACACATATGCATACAGAAATGTTTCCAACTACCTATCAGTTGCAATTTAGAGTATCCATGGGCTAAATATCAAGGCAAGTAACAAACTAAGGTCATGCTGAATGTCACATCATGCACACCTTCATGTTGGTCCAAATTTACTACCGAACATGCACACTATGAGTTTTCTTTAGTCTACAGGTAAACATTAATTTGAGGGTCCAACTTTCGTTTGACCTTGGAAAATAAACCAGTTTCCTGCTCTGCCCTCTTTAAAATGATCCAACTTTCAACACAACAATGAAGCTGGATCACCATGTCAAAGCCAAAACTCCCGCAGTGTGACTCACAACTGGATAACCATGAGCTCAGCACCACATGCACCACTCACATACTGTGATATGACATGAGCTCGTTTTCCATGGCTGACCAAGAGTGGGCAGATGCTGTTCTGATGTCTGCTTACCCTAAGGGCACACTGTTTCTATTTGCACCACAGCGCATCTTTAATAGGATGCAAACAGGGGCAGTGCACCCTATAACTGACAATGCGCTATCTGCAGGGCAGTCAGAAGCACATGCAGCACTGGAGGCAGCACTAGTCACAGAGAGTGACTGCACCCACCTGCAGGGAGATGTTTATAGGATCCATTTGCCCCCTCCAGAGGGGCGACTTTTTCGCCACTTGACTGTGACGGCCTCTTTGCCTCTGCACCAGAGTCCATAAATAGGGAATGGGCAGAAAGGCAAAGTGTTTCTCTCCTTTGCAAATGGCCACGCCCACATGCAAATGAGGGAAGACCCCTTTAGGATAGTGTCTGCATTACATGTACATCAGTGTTATCTGCAGCCCCTTCTGTAACACCTTAGTGCACCAGGGCACAAAAAGCATACGCTCACATCCATTGCACCCCCAGGGCGCTTTACATAATATGACCCAAGGGCCGCAACACTAAGAATGGAACACAGAATAGAGTGCGTACAGTAAACTGGGCCAGCATATTGCTGAATGTTTGAACAAGCAACTGCAGTAGAACTGGGTGATGAAGTGAGACTCACAGCTGAATAAACCATCACATTTGGATAGGAGCAGAGAGTCAGGCTGATATATTCACTTAAAGTCTGCAACAGATGTGAGATAAAGTGCAAGCTCCTCTTTTCTATAACGTGATGGACCTGGCTTCCTGCAGAAATTGAACGCAAAGGCCAAGCAGCAAAATAGAACAGTGATTTGGCAGAAATTAGATTATGCTTATCTGATTGTTCCCTTTCAAGTGTTAGGCAAAGCTACCCATTTAACAATTAAAGTTGCAGCTGTGGTCCCTGAAAAGAAGGCGGGACAAATAGCATGGATTAGGGCAGGCTACCTCCAAGAGCTTTAAACACACCTGAAATGGCTACACCATTGATACTGCCATTTGTATCTGTGACTCTTGATCTAGTAGTCAAAAATCTCATTCGACTTTGTCACACAGTCCATCTGTGATGCCTTGTTGCCAAGGGAAACAGGGACTGTGACAATTTTGTCCAACTCAGACATTCTTCTCGGCTATATGTTGCAGTTATATGGAGGGTAAAGATTGTTTTAATTTGTTTTCATGCTCTGCAGGGAGACTGGAAAGTGAGCCAACATGACCACTGGACCGTATGGATCAATGCTGCAAAGTGGCTCCGAGTTGTGTGACAACTTTTGGCAGTCTTAGAGAGGGAGGCAGAGTACTGGAAGGGAAATACAGATACCGAGCGGGGAGAGGTGGAGGGAAACAAGTTGAGGTAAGCAAGGTGAGGGAAGCTAAGATGGATGCGAGACCGCAGTGAGACAAGGTGCTGTTATGAGTGATGACAGGGGCGAGACCTGAGAAGAGGGATAGGCATGATCCAGGAAAGCTAATACACAAAGGAGAGTAGCACACTGGGGGAAAGTGGGAGGACTGCGTGCCCCAATCCACTGCTAAAATTCAATTGCTATAGAAAATTGCAAAAGAACAAAAAATAATACCTCAACTCTTCTCAAGACAGCAGCGGAAGTATACAACTCATCCTTTTAGATGAGCATCAGACCAAAATGTTCCTGGGTGGGACAAACAGAAGAAGAGAGAGGAAAGCCATGTACTCAAAAGCAGACACAAGAGATAGACGACAAAACCATCCATTCACAGACACGGGGCGGGCCCAATGCCCACTCTATGTATATGATATGCTTTGGAAAGTGTAGGTAAGCCAACGACAGCCAATGCGAATGCACATCTGTTAAGAAACTTACAGCTTTATGGCACACATATGTGTACAGGTCGCTATGTCCCAAACTCTTGATACTACCATACACACAACAATGAGAAGAAGGCAGGGATTGCCACCTTTACCCCTGACTTTTCCTTTCTTACCATGACCTATACCCTTTCTACCTCTGGTAGCAGGGGTTACAAATTCAAAAGGATCAGGAAATAACCAAAACTCTTAGGGCCAGATGTACGACCATTCCATTTTGCGGGTCCCAAATTGCGATGTTTGCTACTTGCAATTTGCAACTTGCAAAACGGAATGTACTAATGTGTCTCAGACACGTTTAGCTATTCCCAATGGGGTCGCAAATAACCTGCTTCATCAATATTCATGAAGCAAGTCGCAATTTGCGACCCATTGGGAATGGGCTACAATCACAGGGATGGTGGTCTGCTGGGGACAGCAGACCACCAGGTCTGTGTTTGCTTTTTAAATAAAGCAACATTTTTTTTTCCAAATGCAGCCTATTTCCTTAACCGCTTAACCGCGGCGGCAATTCCGCCGCGATGCGGCGGTTTAGCGGAGTGGGCGGCGCCGCGTCGGCCAACGGACGTGCACAGCACTACAGAGGTAGTGCTCACGACGGCCGTTGGCCGACAGAAGCACGCAACGGGTTAAAGGAAAGCAGGATGTGTTTAAAATAAAAAAATGAAAAGTTTTCTTTTCATTTTTTAAGGGCAGGGAGTGGTCAATGGGACCACTGCCTGCTCTTAAATTTTTTTCTGCATACATTGACAAAAGGGAAGGGGTCCCCTGGGTACCTCTTCCTGATTGCGACTGGCTTACCACCTACTTGAAGTAGGTGGTAAACTGCGATGTTTTTGCGACCGCATTTGCGGTTGCAAAACAATCGTACATCCCCCTGCGACTCGGTATTAGGAAGTTATGTTCTTGGCACGCCCCTTCCTGATAGCGACTCACAAACCCTATTGTATAGGGTTTGTACATGATACAACCCTTTTTAGCAGTTGCAAACGGCCCAATTTTCTGTTTGCAACAGCTAAAAACGGTCATACATCTGGCACTTAGAACTCTGTTTACTCTCTGCCCTTCTCATAGACCATCCGCAGCAAATAGAAGATTGCTGCGCGACGAAGGGACCAACCCAGCAATACTGGGCTTCTTCATTTAGATAAGGAAGTTTTCTCTCCTGATATTATGCAAAAACTTTCCTATATAGCTAAAAACATTTGAACCAGGTGGCAACACCACTTGATTCAGGCACTTGCCAGTCACCTAGCTGTGTGTTGTGAGAGCAGTATAATTTTGCTTTAATGAAATTAATATTTATAATTGGTTCCCTTTTATTCAGATACTCCTAGGTATTACACTCAAAGTGGATTTCTAACATTTATAAGTGTGTCATCTTTTGGGAACGTTGAGTAAATTAAGCATGTTATTCAATGATAGACTACTGGAATTCCCAAATGTGGGACTCATGGGTAAATCAAATTGTGGTACACCTAGATTAAACAGAAGAGGGGGCATCAATGTATACCTAGAAGTACTTTAGAAAACTTGCTTTGGTGTTGCATAAAGATTAAGGTCCTCATTTATGAGCAAGTCACGCAGTGCACCGCAGCAAGTCATCTTGCTGCGCTGCACTGCATGACAGGGAAAGGACAAGAATGGGCAGTATTTAAGGCAATATGGCACATTCCTGTCCTTTC